>CM037592.1:82487400-83087400 GCA_021018995.1 Chloranthus sessilifolius
GTAGTAATTACCAGCTAAATCTAGAGCCTTATTCAATCTATTATATGGTCCTTTTTGTGGGCACCAGTGAACCATTGGCCTTGGCAAAGCACTTATGATTTTATGGGTTGGAATACCTATGGATGTCAGCCAGATCTGTGTACAGATCTAGGGAGCTTGTAGCACTGGCATTACATAGTGCTGCAATAGTATTCATGGCCTGATCTGGTCTAGTGGTTGGGGAAATGATCAGTCCACTCCTCTGGATTAGATTAGCAACTTCTGGCTTGATCAATAGGATTTGACATACTCTATAGGATAGGCTGTGACCATTTGAGTAGACAGCCTATAGCCTTAAGAGCACTCCAAATGGCATGAGTTAAGTTGGATACTTCTACCTTGTTCAGGCTTTTGATAGCGTCTCAGCAAGGAGCACTGCAGAGACAGACTAAATCTGAGTTACATTACTGCTTTAACTCTAAACTTAACCTGCTTACTTCTCACCTTTTTCTATATTTTATTTTGGCACACACCATTATCATCTTGTTCTTAACCCTTTTTTTAGGACAGGGCTATATTTTATTTCTCTTTTGTTAGGATTAATTTAGTGTAGTCGTGACACCCAACTCCCTTTCTTTAGGATTGTCAGATCTGTAGCCAGATCTGAAGGCCTACTGTTATAGTCCATTTTGGGTTCTAGATCAATTTCTTTGTGGGGCAAATTCTTACTTATCCAAACTTGCTACAATAGGCCCTATATCCTGCAGGTCTAGGATTACTTTAGTTGTACTGAATCCATTCTTTTATTTTACTTTATTTTTAAATTTGTTTTCACCACACAATAATCAGCACCTGAAGGAAGTCGACAATAAGTTTTTGGCACCGCTGCTGGGGATATTGATCTTTTTAGTAGACCTGAGTTGTACTATAATTTAGATTTCCAAATTCTTTGTAGCTATACCTAAATTAGAATAAAAGTACTACTGATTCTTTGTGAAATTTTGCATAAATGGACAGCAGAAGAAGGGAAAAGCTAGAGCTGCAATTGGAGTGAAGCTAGCTCTGTTTGCACTTCCTTTCCCCTAAATCTCAGCCCATTTATATTTAATTCCCTGTTATTTGTTTAGTGTAAATCTATATAGGTGTTAGTTTTTGTTTGAAATATTTTTTGTGTTTGCCTGTGAGCATTTTCTATACTTATTGTGGGTGTGAGTATATGCATGGTAGAAGGTCTTTAAACCCTGAGCTAGAACCTCCAAATCTAGAGGTTGAAAGGATCCTTAGACCTAGACGCATCCCATAGGGCCTTGCTATTGAAACTGAACCAGCTATCATAGCTGAGAAACAGAGAACATTAAAGGAGTACAATACACCTGGGGAGTACACCTCTCCCTTCTGCATTCAATTCCCCTCTGTTGAACGGAATTATGAGATTAAATCCTCCACCATCAATATGTTGTCTTCATTTTATGGGCTTAGTAAAGAAGATCCCTACAAGTATATAGACCAATTTTTAGCACTTTGCACTACCTTCAATATTGCTGGCTTGGCACCTGAGGCCACTAAACTAAGGCTTTTTCTTTTCTCACTAAAGGACAAAGCCAGCACATGGCTATCAAAGCTCCCAACCAACAACATACAGTCATGGAGTGACATTCAAACCAAATTCTTGACCAAATTCTTTCCCATGAACAAAACCGGCCAGATGAGGAAAATTCTTTTGTCATTCACTCAGTCCTCAACTGAGGATTTTTATGAAGCTTGAGAAAGATTCCAGGAGATGTTAAAATAGTGCCCCCACCACCAAATTCCAATGTGGCAGCTTGTCCAAGTATTTTATCAAGGAATTAATTTCAAGAGCAGGGATATGGTGGATGCTTCCTGTGGTGGTAGTTACCTCCACAAGATAGCTGAGGAAGCTTGAGAACTGTTTGACATAATAGGAGAAAATTCCATGCAGCAGGAGTCTCTGTCACGCAATGATAGCCAGACCCCAGCTAAGATGGTAAAAGAGGCCACCCCTAGAGGTGGAATATATGAAGTGAAGGTGCAAGGTGATCTGGAGAGGAAGGTGGACAACCTGAGCTTGAAATTTGACAAACTAATGAATGTGATGCAGTCCTTAATAGTTGCACAAGTAGAGGAAGCATGTCTGATATGCCAATCTCCCATACATTCTATTCATGATTGTCCATCTGCCACCCAGTTTCCAGATTTTATTATGGAGCATGCCAATGTTGCTCAAATTTTTGAGCAGCAGCCTACTGGTTATTCTTAGAGGAACCACCCAAATCTGAGGTGGATACAAGATTCATATCCTCACCCCCAACAGCAGCAAATAGTAGCTCCTTACAGACCCCAGCACCAGTTTAATCAAGGTTACCCACCAAAGCAAAATTTTTTGTTACCTGTCCCACCGTTCAACCAGTTAGCCCTGCCCCCACAACAGCCCACATCCTCTTCATTTGAAGAGAAGATGCTGGCTTCAATGTAAAACTTGGAGAATTTAGTGCAGACTGTCAATTCTCATGGACAGAGCATCAAGAAGATTGAGGACCAACTGGGCCAGATTTGTAATGCTCTGAATAAGAGGGAGAAAGGAAAATTGCCTAGTCAACCCCTGACAAATCCGAAAGGTCAATATATGATTGGTGATGTGTCCTCTAATCAGGAGGAAGCTAGTGCCCAGTGATCAAAAGGTTGGTAATAAATGTATAATATGTATGAAAATGTTGTTTTATTTTGTGTTCTTTATAAATCTGTCAGTTGTGTGTTTAGAGTGATGTTGAATTGCTTATGTTTCTTTGTCTGTATTTATATTTTTCTGATTGAATACATGTGCATATTTGTCATCTGAATTTGTTGTGTTTGTTGACGAATGGTTGAGGTACCCTTCTCATAATTTGCATGAAGTTGAGCTAAAAAATTATTTTTAGGAGTCTGCAATGTTGATGACCAGATGTTTGAATATGGGCATATATTTTTCATGGTTGAAATAAAGTACCTGTCTGAGGGTTGGTGCTCATGCACAGTGGTTGGATGCACAACAGCATGGATGCACAAACCAATGTGCTGCACTGAGCTAACAGAGTAAAGGTTGTGAAGAAATGTTGTTGCACAAATCTAGAGGACTTAAATTTGTTGTGCGAGCCATCCCTTAGCTTGCTCGCACGCTAAAAAACCTGATAAATGGCTGTAAAAGTGCCTCACGAAGTTACTTTCTGCTCCACGAGCCCAGTCTAAGCGTAAAAATGTGCCATATGTGGTGTTTTTTGCAACTGCTACACGAGGTAATAATTTTGAAAGGTAATAGCTCTCGCGCACCAAAGCCATTGATTTAGCTCCGCGAATTTTAATGTGAGGCAATTTGTTCTTCTGCGCGAAAGAATGTCTCGCGGATTTAAATGCCAACTGCGCGAGAATTTTACTTCGCGAGCTCGTATTGCCAACTCCGTGAACCGCGAGATTTGCTCTATAAACTCAGGGAACCCCTCATTTTCTTTATTTCCTCTGTCTGACCTAGTTTCCTAGCACAAACACTGACATCCCCTTTCTCTCCTTTCTTCTCTACTTTGTAATCCACACCACCTCAGGCGTTTTCCTCTTACCATTTTGTTCCCCAGCTACTCCTGATCACTTCGAGCAAGGTTTGGGGGGAGTTGAGCCATTGTGTATGTTTTTAGGTAGAACCCTAGCTCTTAAATGGTACGATCTCCATTCCTCTCTTTGTGCTGTGATTGATTTATTTATTAGAGAGAAGAAGGGCATAAGTTTAAAGCTTCTGTGCTTACTCAGTGTGATCTGCATGTTCTAAGATTGGTGAGCCCTAATTTTCACGATCTGAGCACCTATGGCCACGGGTTCAAAATTCATAGATACATTAGTTGCAATGTTGAACCCGTCTACCAGTGGTAGCCCTGTGGCCACTAGAAAATCTGCAAGGATTGCAGAGGCCTCCACATTGGAGACCTCTGAGATGCCCTCACCTGTTGTTGAGCCAACAATCCCAAAAGAGAAGAAACCAGCCCCAAAGAAGAGGACCAGAGAGCGCTCACCTTTTAAGAGCCCTGAAAAATCAAAGAAGAAACAGAAAAAGGGTAAAGTTGGGGTTCCTGAGGTTGAGGAGGAAGCGACTACTAACTACCTCAGGGTCCCTTCTGACTTTGTGCAAGCAATCCAGCTGGAGGTTGAAACCATCTTTGATAAAGTCTATTTTGAGGAACTACCAGAGATCTCTACCTCTATTGAATATCTAACCAAGGCATCCCTGCTGCCACTGTTGATGCCCTCAATGCAGCTGGTTTTCCAAAGATTAGTCAGATTATTTTATCAGAATATGAGGTTGAAAACTGGTGATGATGGGAACCCAATATTGCTGGTATTAATTGATGATTTTGAGATGTTGTTCAACCAGGCAGACATTGCAAAAATACTGGAGATACTAACCAGGTATAGCCCTGAGTGTGGCTTGGGTCCTCCTTTGACTGCCACCATTACTGAGATAGCCAGAGAGTTAACTGGAGGGATCACTGCCTTAGGTGACTCAATTAGGAAGAGGGATCTGCACCCCAACCTCAAGCTCATGGATGCAGTGTTGAGGAAAAATGTGTATTACTCTGGGCATGAGCAGGAGAAGAGGTACCCCATAGCTGATGATGCCCTTTTCTCATTTCACAGAAATCACTACTTGGATGCAGCCAAGTTAGTTTTTGAGGAGATTAAAGATTTATGTGAGAAGGTGAAAATCATGAAGAAACCTCATGCCCTTCCCTACTACAGATTGATTACTGCATTGCTGGAGTGCGAGAAATATCCCTTTAAAAGGGAGGACGAGACTGTGGCCCTGAACCCCAAAAAGAGTGGAAAGAAACAGTGGGGAATCAATGGCACCATGATGGAGAAGAAGAAAAAGAAGAGAGAGGAGTTACTGAGAGAAGCAGCCCCCACCATTCTTGAAGCAGCTGCTACTGTTGATGCTGTTGCATCCTCCACCTCACTTGTGCCAACCAGCACAACCATCACCTCCTCAGCCATTACCTCTACCTTCATGTCAGCTCCAACCCCCTTAACACCACCTTTACCTACACTCAGTGCCACACTACCTCCACCTTCAATCCAGACATCACAGCCCATCACAAGCCCACTACCCTTACCTGACCCTATATTACCAACCACTATAGTCACAGACACCCTAAATATTTCTGCCCCCCTACCTATTTTTCCAATCCACCCTAGCCCACCTGTCAAGACCCCATACCAAAAGAAAAAGAAACCTACCAAAATCCCTACTGCACCCCATCCCACCTATATCTCCCAACCAATTCCAATCCCTGAAACTACAGCCATTCTAGACCCCATACCCACACCCTATGAGCCTACAACCCATACCTTTGAAACCCCACTTTATTCCCCACCTTTTATACCTATCACTGGTAAGCCTGTAGACCAATCCGTTCCCTTATCCCATGACCGTAAGCCATTTTCAGGAGAGGAATTTTTCACTATGATGTCCACTATCCTAGGAGACATCAACTTAGAGTATTCCCCTCTCCCAGACTCACCTCACCCTTCACACTTCGCCCCTCCACATCATCCATCACCCCAGGCTACTACCTTCACACATAGACCCACTTCCCCCTTCAACCTGTTCCCCCTACCCAACCCATAGCCACTATCATACCTAACCTCTTACCCCAAATCCTACACCTCCTACTCTCCCTACATTCTCAAATATTGGCCAATACCAAAACCCAAGCTAATCTTCATTCACTTCACTCCACCCTACCAAACCCTACGTCCATCCCAACCATTTTACAATCCATCCAAGCAACTTTAACCATTCTAACCCAACCTTCCCAACAGTCACCTCTCCCTACATCATTTCATAATCCCCCACCTGCTCTTACACCCATTGCACCTCTCCCAGAAACTTCTCCCAAGACCTTCAAAGATGCCTCTACCTAAACTGACCCTGACCCGCAACAACCTATACCGAAGCCTACCCTTCATGTCCCTCACCCTCTACCCTCCACCTCACTTCTGTCCTCATCCAGTCCCCTTCCATTACAGGCTAGCCCTTCTTCCATTGCTAATCTACCCATATATCCTATCTTTGCTACTCCCATGCCCCCTTACTCCACCCTCATCAGAGCCATGAAAGTCAATGCCTATATAAAAAGAGATATAGTTCAAGGCATGGCTTACTTAAAAGCTATAGTATGGCAACCCCTCGTTGATAAAATTAAACTCCTGATGGTTGCTCATAAGGTTGAGAAAAAGAAAATCAAGCAAGGATGGAGAGAGATTATGGTCCAATACAATGAAGTAAAGAAAAGAGTTGAGAGTCAGAAAGATGTCATCAAGGAACTAAAAGAGAGACTGTGACTGACTGAGGAGCGAGCTTATGATTATGGAGTGACTATTGCAGCTTTAGAGAAGAGAGCAAATGCACAAACTGACCGAGAGTTGGTAGAAGCTCTTTTTAAAGAACTAAACCTAGATGTACCTCTCCAGCAAACAGCTCCTGATGCAAAGGATCCTAGCCCAGTCAAACCTGGACTCAAAATCAAGGAACCTACCTAAAAACCTTCCCCCACTCCAATTAGAAAAGCACAACCAAGCCTAGGAAATCTACCTCAAAAAGACCACTGTCTAAGGTTGCCACTTTGAAGCAAGCAAAGGCGAAAGGAATCCAGGAATCACCTGGTGAGGCCAAGGACTCTAATGATTAAATTGTGCACATGTATTTAGTTAGGCAATAGTGTGTAAATTTTGTACTTTTCTTTCCCTTACTTTGTACATACTTTAGATGTTATAATGAAAGTGCTCTTTGTTCTGTTTAGTTTCCAATCTACCTTTCTTTATTTTCGTGTGTTTGTATGTGTTTGTTTGTTTTATCCTGTGTGTTTTCTTTTTCTGCTGTGTCATTTTCTTTTTAATACTTTAGGTTTAAACCTGCTACCCATCCATATCTAACTTTGAATCAGTGAGGACACTGCTCCTCATAGGTTTAGGGGTGTGGCAGGATCTGTCATTGAAGCAGTTAATCTAAATGCAATAGAATCAAGTGAGTAAGATAGAAATGGAGCCATGTTCACTTAAGAATCATAAAAAAATTGAGAAATTTAAAAATTTTGCAGAACTTTAAGCATTACAAGTTTTTTAATTTTAGCATTTTCATGATGTGAATACCAAGAAAACTCACCTGTATCAGTACTTAGTGAATCATTAAAGAAATAAAAAGGTAAGGACATACCCAACAGTTCAATGGAAGACCATAACTAATGAGATTTGAGCCTACAAAATTTTTTTTTTTTTTTTCCTTTCTATGAGGAGTGACTGAGGTAATTTTTCTAGCTCTAAGAACTGGCTGAGTCAATACCCTCACTAGAAGTTAGGCACCTCCAAGTTGAAATAACTGACAGCACTCATGATACCTAGGAAAGGATCAAGACCTTCTCTTGGACAGTTTGAGCTCAAACAGACAAACCCTAATCAACTGCTCTTGTGCACACACCCTTTCAGCCTTAATTTCTAATTTTCTTCAAAATATACTTGAGTAATTGTACCTGAACCTGTGGACCTGATTCAAACCTACCCTCACTCTGAGAAATTAGAAAGTAAAGGACAAGGAGCTGAAGATGGATAAAATAAGGTCAACATTGGTGAATGGAGAAGAGATACTTACAGCTTAGCAGTGTAGCAGCTGAGGAGAGAGGTGGCAAGTCTGAAAAATAAAAAAAATAAATAAATAAAATGCATCCAAAAGAAAGAAAAATAATAATGAAGAGGAATAAGAGTGGAGTCAAGAGGAAAAGTTCATTGAAAAATTAAAAATAAGAGAAGCTAGCCACTTCAAATCTGAAGAATTTTAAAGAAAATGAAAGGTGCTGAATTACAGAAGGTGAATTCATGAATCACCTCCTTCACCTACTGATTTCTCAATTTTGAATCCCTTCTCAACCTTTTATTCTTTATAACCTATCCCATAAGCCACATTACAACCCAGTTAAAAGACCCTGTGATCCAAAGTTGAATGAGTTGTCATGCAGAGACAAAGAGTTGTTCAATCTATGATAAGGATTAGCCAATGATGCCAGAACTTAGATGTTATGCCTATGCTCATGCTTACATACCCATTTGGAGCCTATAACTGCTCTTGAGCTTGAGAGAAAATGGAAACCCTCAAAGTTCCTTGTGAAAAGTATGCCCTGGTAAGTATTGGGTCTGATGTTGAATGTATTGGGCATGACCTATAACCTAATTTTTGAATTAATGGTGAGCTCAATACTGACTTACATGTGATGTTTTCCCCTGCTGTGAGCTAATTGGAAATAATGTGCATCTATGTAGAAGTTGTGATGATTAAATGTCTGTGTATATCATATGTTCAAATTCCTCATATTTTTTATTGAATCAAAGGTAAACTAATGCTCTGTTTTTTGATAGCTAACTTGATAATTTTACACTTCTGTTAACTATTTTATTGAGAAGTTTGGGTATCTTCACTGAAAACCCTTAGGAGACTTCACTCCTCCACTAAGGATCACCTAGGGGTTTAAAAGGCTTGGTACATATGCTAAATGTATTTGTACTCCCTACGAAAGTGGCATTTAAATTCTTAGAATAGTTATTTTAAATTTTCCTTTGCCCAGGGACTAGCAAAGATTAGGTTTGGGGGTGTGTTATTCACTAAAAGTACCACTTTTCACCTCTTAACCTAGCCTTTGATAGACCTTGAAGCAAACTAATAATCATTTGTTAAGTGTGTTTTGTAGTTAGTACTATGCAGCTTAATACAAAATCCCTGCTTTTTAGTCCAAAGAAGAGAGAGAACACATGCAAGGATGACAGCTGAGCCAAAGCCTAAGGGAACACCTTGGTAGTGCTCACCATGGTGACTTACTTGCTGGTCATTATTGACCAAAGTCTAACAGATGGATGAGGTTAGCTGCGAATAGAGAAGACTGCAATAGCAACAAGTGCAATGCATCAGAGTATCAAAAGACAGATCTCGCAGAGTTGAGGAGCTTCCTCGCGAAGCTAAAGATGCAGTAGAAGATGTCCTCGCGCAGATGGGGCGCGTAGTCAAGACGAGAGCTGTAAAGACATCACGAAGATCTTGTGGTTTAAAATCCTCAGAATTTTCCATCGCGAAGTTCGCACGGAGATCAAGCCTTAAAACAGCCGCGCGCAAAACTTAGCGAGTCTATATATATACTGAACAAAATGTACCTCGCAGAGTTCTTACGTGGCCAAAGAAGAGAGAGACGCCTAGAATTCTCCTCGCACAGATCTCGCGCACTCTGAAGCCTTAGCAGTTACTACGTGAGCATAGGAACATACCTATGTGAGTACTCAGAGAGAGAGCTTTTGAAGCTCTACTGCGTGAGAAATTCAGGCGCTCCAGATCTTCTCCGCGATAGTTTTACAGCGCAAAGGAATTACGCGATTAACTGAAGGTTTGCTGCGTGAGTGAGCACTTCAAACCAGCCAAAGGCTACTCCGCGAAGGCTTAGTAGTTGCACGAATGAATTAATGCATATATCAACCCCGCAAAGCACGGCTTCCCTACTTCTCAGTTTTAACACAAGGACCTTTTGGGAATTTCCCAAGGAAAGGGCACACTTTTTGAGGCACGGATCTTGAGGCACACATCTCAAGGATCGTAACAGTGCCACGCCTACTGGAAAAACTAGGGTTAATCCCTTCATAACCAAGGCCACATGGACAAAGTATATAAGCTACACTTAGAGTTTATTTTTAATCATCAATCCTTCCTTCATCCTCTATCGGCTGAGAGTTCCAGCAGGTTAGGGTTAGGGTTAGGGTTAGGGTTTGATCATCTCTTTTTCTTATTTTTCTTATTTCTTAGCCCAGAATTTGCTAGCTAATCCCCTTGTAAGTAGTTAGGCTTAGTTCTATTTTAGTTTCATAATAGGTTTTGTATACAATGGGATTTTTTATGAGCAATTGTGTATAGGCTGCAGCCTGGAGGCAGTTCATTTTAAGATTTGCTTTTATTAATGAATTGATGTTTTAATGACTAATTAAATCTAAAGATCTTATAGTTCCCTTAGATGTCTATAGGATCCATGTATTTGAGATGAGCTCATTCAGTTTCCAATAGATCTATTGTTTACCATCTGATTTCCCTTGGTTTGATAGCCCCATGGAAAATAATGTTGGATCTGTAGTGAGATCTGGGTAGCTCGGAGGCCTGTGGACCATGGTAGTTGCAGCAGTTTACATGTTCTTTCTCAGACCTCTGTGGTATGGACAAACTAATGGGATAGCCTGTGACCATTTGAGTGGACAGAGTATAGCCCTAAGGTGGTATCCAGCCACATGTTTGAGAAGGATTCTTCTCCCCTGCACATGAGCTTTTAGAGCCTTGTGAGGAGGTTTTATACAGGAACTGGCTCCCCTTTGTTCTACCTAACCGATATCAAATGTTAGATCTGATTTCTCTGTAGAAGTTACAGCTTGAGGTTGAGTCATTGTAGGCCTTTTGTAGCAATGACCAACTGAATCTAGAGCCTTATTCAACTTATTACATGGTCCTTTTTGTGAGCACCAGTGAGCCGTTGGCCTTGGCAAAGCACTTAGGATTTTATGGGTTGAAATAACTATGGATGTCAATCAGATCTGTGCGTAGATTTGGGGAGCTTATAGCAGTGGCATTATATAGTGCTGCAATAGTATTCATGGCCTGATCTGGCAGTGGTTGGAGAAATGATCAGTCCACTCCTCTGGATTAGATTAGCAACCTCTGGCTTGATCAATGGGATTTGACAGACTCTATAGGATAGGCTATGACCATTTGAGTGGACAGCGTATAGCCTTAAGAGCACCCCAAATGGCATGGGTTAAGTTGGATACTTCTACCTTGTTGAGGCTTTTGGTGATAACGTCTCAGCAAGGAGCACTGTAGAGAGATTAAATCTGAGTTACATTACTGCTTTAACTCTAAACTTAACCTACTTAGTTCTCACCATTTTTTATATTTTATTTTGGCACACACCATCACCATCTTCTTCTTAACCCTTTCTTTAGGATAGGGCTACATTTTATTTCTCTTTTGATAGGGTTAATTTAGTGTAGTCGTGACACCCAACTCCCTTTCTTTAGGATTGTCAGATCTATAGCCAGATCTGAAGGCCTACTATTATAGCCCATTTTGGGTTCTAGATCAATTTCTCTGTGGGATAAACTCTTACTTATCAGAACTTGCTACAATAGGCCCTGTATCTTGCAGGTCTAGGATTATTTTAGTTGTGCTGAATCCATTCTTTTATTTTATTTATTTTTAAATTTGTTTTCACCACACAATAATCAGCACTTGAAGGAAGTCGACAACATATACCGCCGCGTCGGTGGGGTATTCTCCAAACCTAAAATCAATTGTACAACTATATATAATTATTCACTGTGTAATTGTGTTAAATATTAATGATTCAAAGCCTGTTCAAATCCCATTCACGCACTTTCACATCACGTAGGTATTCACATTAACTATACATCCCTGGGACGTCACACATTCAGATGCATCACATAGATGCCCAATTAACACATACATCCCTGGGATGTCTCATTTGTTATGCTTACTAATTTCTCATTTCCGTGTACACACACACACACGCATATCTTGATTTCACATACTTGTCTTAACATTTTAAACACAAGCACTTAACTATGTTTTAAACGAACACGCATACATAGAACATCACTACATACATGCTTTCGTAATCAAGTATATATATTCAGAACATTCCCTACCTCATACGTAAATTAAATCCACGGATTCTTCAATCCAATCTAGCCTTAACCACCCTAAGGTCTGGCTCAACATAGGTATGATCAAATTATATGCAACGTATCATAAATGGTGTAAAACATGGGGCTTTAAAGTCTAATCACAGTTCATTAACAGTCCCTAAGGTAGAACCCAACAAAGGCCTAAACTAGCCCAAATCGATCGAACGATTTTAAATCGATCGAATGGTTTGGCAAATCGATCAAATGATTCTAAATCATTCAAACGATTTCCCAAAATCAATCGAACGATTTTTATTTCGTTCGATCAATTTCCTTAGAAATCCTTTATACTTACTATTATTCATCAGTTAAACCGATCGAATGATCTTAATTTCGTTCGAACGGTTATCCAAATCAATCGAACGATTTTTAAATCGTTCGAACGATTTTCTCATAAATTAGCACTATAGTTCTTCTTCCTTGGAAAAATCGATCGAACGGTTACTAATTCCGTTCGATCGGTTTTATCAACTTCAGATCAGAATCGAGTTTCAAACTTCTAACTCATTTCTTCAACACCTTTACCCTATTCCTGATCATTTATCATACTAAGTAAAGAAAATTTCACAGCATAAACATTAGCTTTTCATTAAAACAATTGAGCTTACCAATCGAAGTTGATCGGATCTCTTGATCCCAAGCTTCCCTTCACACCAAGGGTTTCACAACCCCAATCTCAAATCTCTTTCTGATGTGAATGCTCTAATTCGTAAGCTATCCGATCCACACACAATCATTTACATTTAATACTCAACCTTTAATTTCACACACAAAATCACACTCCTCTCATTCACTCCCTCTTAATTTCTCAACAACCTAAGCTAAGGAGAAATAAATTCTCCCCTACTCTTTATAATCCCCCTTCTTTACTTAAGTGTAAAGCACACATACCTAATTAGGTATGTATAACCCAATCAACTAAATCTTATTACACACACCACATTTCATACTTAGTTTATCTAACTAAAATGAACCAAGTAAGTCAACCAAGTCAACTTTAACCCAATCCAACAAGTGACTAGTCGGGCACACTTCCCGAGGTGCACTATTTAAAATACAAAATTTTTGGGACGTTACATTCTCCCCACCTTGAGAATTTTCATCCCCGAAAATATAACTCAAGGGCTCCCCCCCGGCATGGGAACCCACTCATATAGTACAACCCATCTGAAACATAAATACAACCACACATCCTACATATACGCAAATTCACGTAGGCTGAAAACAGGATAATGCATACCCACATTTTGATAATATGCTAAGCATTTTAACCATCACCATAGTATATCCTTCACAATTCTAATTCATACCAACTATAGCATATCTGGCATAAACCTGAAAATTTCACATAGCACAATTTTAATTCACACCCATACTGTTACAATATGCAGAATTTAAGGCAACATATAATGCATTCCATTTTATTAAAAAGGAACACCGATGAAACTACCTACCAAGGCAGCCATGATAATCATGGTATCCAATCACCTGCACAACGAGGTATTCACAACACCCACAGAATCCAAAACATCATAATGTCCATCACATAGGGATCACCTAACTAAACTAAACCACAGTAACACCATGGCACATATATCAAAATAGGAAACTATACAAAGCACAACCAAAAAGTAAATTACAGACTTTGTGGCAACCATACCACAATTGTTTGAAAAGACACATGTCCTCGGTAACTATTTTAAACATTTACAATTCTCTAAAAAGTTACATATCATCATTCAAAATTTAAACTCCTTAAAACACCACTCAAGTAGTCGCGTCACCGGGCTGATCGCCGTCATCACCATGGTCTCCCGCACCCGAACTCGACGCATCCGGGAGCCATGCCTGCACTACCGCCATGCGTTGGAGATAATCAACGGTGTGCAGTGCATCATAATAATCCAAACGGCAGTTGATTAGGTAGTTGTTCTCTACCATTTGACAAGTGTTCACTTCCATGAGCGCATAAAGGTCGGCAATGGTCGGTGTAGGAGCACCCTCAGGTGGTGGTGGTGCATGTGTCTGCGTACGGTGCCGAGCATGCTACTAAAGTGGGAAGGTAGCAGCCGGCTCGTTTGGAATGGGAGCATCATGAGGTGGCTGGTCTTGTGCTGGAGGTGCAGGCTGTGTTGGTTCTTCTACAACTAGTTTCTTGGTTAATTTCACAAGTGTACGATTCCAATCAACCATAGTGTATGGTTACATATTACCCATGAGCTTCGGTTCATTCTTTGAGAGGGTGTACGTCTCGTCGCCGGCGTAGTCCTCAACCATGAGTGAGATGAGAGGCGCAGAGGGCATATCTTCAACAGGTTTCTTAGCTCCCTCTAACATTTTGTTTTGCGCATACTTCATTCCCTCAATATCGACATGTGGCGCAGTAAACCATCGGCCACTGAAAGCCGAAAATAGCGCATTTGGATTTCTCCTACATGTTCCATTCAATGCCGCAACGGATACAAGTTGCACTTCATGATAGAATCGAGCATCCATAGCTCGCGCGATAGGTCAACTCGTTCAATCAAGCGACTGGATCCCATTCTACCATGAGTCATTTCAGGCGCTATATACTTGTAATCCAAAGGGGCTGGAAAAGGCTCTGCCAAAGCGATGCCTTCATGGTTATAGGTATGAAAATATTCCAAGGTATCTGCCACGTCATCATAGGTGAACTCATAGTGTCTATTATCGATTTTTGTTCTAAGGATGGTCGGGTCAGTAATTACTTTCATATTCTGGTAAAACAATCTTACAATGCGGGGTAGAAATTCTCCTTACACCGTCGGAGTATCCCGGTTAACCCCGCCGTGGAAAGGTAATTGAAAGCCCAAAGAGTTTCCTCACGCTTGGCAAAAATCTTAGGGTCGATGAACCACTCGGGCTCAAAATCCTTATCAGCCCACCACTCAGTAGGCTGCTCACGTCGCTGTAGTGGGGGTGATGCTTGTTGTGGTGGTTGGGCCTGTGTAGGTGGTCTTGATGATGAACCCGTCGGTGTCGAGGGTTTCTTCGATTGTGGCTGTGATGAGGAACCTGCCGTGGGTTTCTTTGGAGCGACACTCACCGTAGTTTGGCGAGTTTTCGGTGCCATCACACTCACACCACAAAAATACAAAGAAATAGGGGAAGGGTTTTGCCCCAATTTGTTAAATCCTAGGGTATAGGACACAAATGACAATCTAAAACTTGAAAGAGGTAAAAATTTACCTCTTAATGATAGTAGGAGTTGCTTGTGCGATGATCCAAGCTTGAAGATGGCCGGAAATCGCCAACTTCAGGTGTCACTCTCAGGCCCTAGAACCTCCCCAAGAGAGGAAAAAAATAGATTTTAAAAAATATATGATGGTGAATGGCAAACAAAATCGCATGCCATCATTTTTTAACATTAAATGCTGCCCCTAAAAATTCGTTCGATCGGTTACTAATTTCGATCGAACGATTTCCAAACTTTATTTGCCAGCCAATTTTCACCTCACTAGCCTAGCAATTTCGTTCGAATGATTTCCTGGCAAATTCTTAGGCTTCACCAAAGTGAATTTCGATCGAACAATTTTCTCCAAAACAGAGTTAAGGCAGCATTTGCATGCCTTCACCCTCTGTTGGCAATAGCCTTCAATTGTACTTGAAATTTCGAAATTTTTGACATCATTTTGATACCTAATCCATACATTAATTCCTATAGAATTAACCAACATGCATTTCTCCAATTTGCTCATCAAATTATTTTTTTTAGTTACCAACCCAATACCCCACAATTTAGATAGTAACTTATCCACCATTTAGGCATCAAATTTTTTTTCTTTTCACAACTACATATAGTTCAACATAGATTAGCTTGGTTTTACATATATCCTTCAAAATTTGAAAGGTCAACATATGGATTACACGAAAATTTTGAATCTTCCTCTACACATCGCACTTATCATCTACGGTTTCTCAAACAAATGGGGGTATAGTTCCTTGATTTCGACCTCACGCTCCCAAGTCGCATCTTCGGCCGGATGATTCCCCCACTTGACAAGTATTAAAGGGATAATCTTAGTGCGCAGAATTTGTTCTTTTCGATCCAAAATTTGAGTCGCCTCTTCGATCATGGTCATGTCTTCATGCATCTCGGTCGGCTGATCTCCTAAGACTTGTGTAGGGTCTTTTACATACTTTCGGAGCATAAAGACATGGAACACGTTATGTAAACAGTCAAACAAAGGAGGTAATCTGATACGATAGGCTACCTCGCCAACTTGACCCAAAACTTCAAAGGGCCCAAGGTAACGAGGACTTAGCTTTCCCCTCTTCCCAAACCACATAATGCCTTTCATGAGTGATATCTTTACGAACACATGATCGCCAACGGCAAAGTCCACGCTCATTCTTTTGATATCGACATAGCTCTTCTGTCTGCTCTGAGCCGATTTGAGTCTCTCTTGTCATACGAACAATAATGGCGTTATCTTCAAGTAACTCCGAACCCAGTATAAACTTTTCACCGGTCTCTTCTCAATTGATAGGTGATCTACACCACCTTCCATAGAGAGCTTCACAAGGTGTCATTCCAATGCTCGCTTGAAAACTATTATCGTATGCAAATTTGATCAACGACAGATGTTGATCCCACGATCCTTGTAATTCAAGCATACACGCCTTGAGCATATCTTCTATCACCTAATTTACTCGCTCTGTTTGTCCATCGGTCTATGGATGGAATGCTAAACTAAAGTCCAATCGAGTACTTATGCCTTCTTGAAACTTCTTTCAAAATTTTAAAGTATACAATGGGACACAATCAGAGACAATGCTGTTGGGAATCCCGTGCAAATGTATGATCTCCTTCATATACAGTTCCACGAGTCTTCCTGCCATATACATCGTGTTGTAGGGTAAAAAGTGAGCTGACTTGGTTAGTTGATCAATGACCACCCAAATTGCATTGTACCTCCTCGCTGTCTGTGGCAATCCCATGATGAAATCCATGGAGATTGATTCTCATTTCTACTCCGGTATGGGTAGAGATTGCAACAATCCAGCAGGATGTCTATTGTCTACTTTCACCTGCTGACATGTCAAACACCTTGACACATATTTGGCTACATCTTGCTTCAGACCTCTCCACTAGTAACTCTTCCTCATGTCTTGATACATTGTGGTGCTATCGGGGTGAATCACATATCTCGATTTATGGGCCTCATCTAAAATAGTTTGCCACAGATCATTATCAACTGGAATACAGAGGCGTCCTTTGAATAGCAAAGAACCATCTTCTTTCATAGAGAAATCCAATCTGGTGCCCTCAATCACACCTTATCGAATCTTAGCTAACTCGGGGTCTCTCATCTGTAGCTCATGAATATGCTCAAAGATCATCGGTCTAACTGTAATATTGGCTAGGAGAGCCCCTGATGCTTGCACCTCGATCTTTACATTGTATAATGACAGATCTTCAAACAATTTCTACCTGTGCATCCCCATTACAAGGCTAGTTAACTCAGCTAAACCCTTACGACTCAAGGCATTCGCTACAATATTAGCCTTGCCTGGGTGATATTATATGGAGCAATCATAGTCTTTGAGAAACTTCATCCACCTTCGCTACCTCATATTTAATTCCTTCAGCATGAATAAGTACCTGAGGCTCTTATGATCGATGAAGACCTCAAAAGTCTTACCATATAAATAGTATCTCTAAATTTTCAATGCAAATATTACCCCTGCTAGTTTCAAGTCATGTGTCGGATAATTCTTCTCGTGATCTTTTAGCTGCCTCGACCCATAAGTAATTATCTTCTTGTTCTGGTTGAGCACGCAGCCTGAACCGCTATGAGAAGCATCGCTATATACCGCAAACCCTCCACTGCCTGAAGGAATCGCTAGCACTGAAGCTGAAGTGAGTCTCTTCTTTAGTTTTTAAAAACTCTTTTCACATGCATCAGTCCACTCAAATCTCACATCCTTCCTTGTGAGTCTCATCAGCGGTCCTAATATTTTTAAAAATCCCTCCATAAAATGTCGATAGTACCCAGCTAGACCAAAGAAACTACGGATATCTGTTACCTTCTTTGGTTGTTCCCATTGCACCACTGCCTCGATCTTAGCTGGATCTACTATGACACCCTCCTTTGAGACGATATATCTCAAAAAGCTAACTTTTTCCAACCAAAACTTGTACTCACTGAGCTTGGCATAAAGTTGGTGTTCACACAGAGTCTGTAAAGCGATTCTCAAATATTCTTCATGCTCCTTCTTTGACTTTGAATATATCAGAATATCGTCGACGAATACTATGATGCAAGTATCCAAGTGTGGTTTAAACACCCAATTCATCAAGTCCATAAACGACGCTAGTGCGTTCGTCAAACCAAACGGCATCACTAAAAACTCGTAGTGTCCATACCGCGTCCTGAATGCCATCTTCAGAATATCCTCTACCTTGACTCTCCGCCGATGGTATCCCGATCTCAAATCGATCTTGGAGAAATATCTCGCTCCTTGCAGCTGATCAAATAAATTTTCAATCCTAGGTAATGGATATTGATTCCTGATGGTTAGTTTGTTTAGCTGACGATAGTCGATGCATAATCTCATCGACCCATCCTTCTTCTTGATAAACAAGACCGGTGCTCCCCAAGAAGACACGCTCAGCCTTACAAACCTCTTATCTAAGAGCTCTTTTAACTGCTCTTTCAACTCCTTTAACTCAACAGGAGTCATCCGATATGGTGTTTTGAAAATAGGATCCATTTCAGGTGCTAAGTCAATGGGAAACTTCACCTCTCAATCAAGATGTAATCCTGGCAACTCTTTCGAAAAGACATCTTCAAACTCACGTACAATTGAAATTTCATAAATGACATTCTTCCCTTCCCTGTCTTCCTTCAAAAATGCCAAGTAACCTGTGACAGCCCAAATTTTGGCATCCCAAAACCCATGCCATTGGCACGACCCTCGAGGCCGTACCCCATAAGCCTGTACGGAATATTTGGTATACCCAAGCAACAATAAAACAAATTAAATATATAAGAACTAATACTGAACTAAATCTCTAGTTCTATAAAGTAAGTCAAAACACATAACACAAAAAGATGGTTTTGATCTCATGCCACTGCATGAGTAAGAGAACCAACCCAAACCATCAGTGACGACTTAGCAGTCACCTTGGATGGTTCGTCAAAAGAACATCTCATTTTATATTACATTTTTTCAAAATAGGGTTGAACATACCAAGCCGTACAGTTTCTCTCACAAAACTCTATCAAAGTATGCAGAGGTCCTCTAGAAGAAGTCCTCAGGAGGGGGCTCTGACTCCTCCCCAGGTATGTAATCTGAATCCTCTGGATCAACGTCTCTCGTAGTAGCAGCAGCAATAGCTAACACTAGACCTACAACGTATAGTCTAAGGAGTGAGCTACATCATAGCTCAATAGGAAAACAACAGAGTGAACATATAAATCTATTTTACTCACATATATTCTATGACATTAGAAACATCATTTATCAATAAAAATAGCTAGAAAAATAGTTTGAATTACTGTAAGCATGAACTGAATGTATCTGTTACTCTACATGTGTTTACTTATTTTCAATTTACTCACAAAAGACAAAGATCGGCCTCAAAAACATAAATCAATAACTTAAATAATCCTCGAAACACTATAGCCTCGAGCCTCGATGGAATACCCACCATCGTCGTCCAATTAGACTATTTTTCATTTATTTTTCATTCATGTAATACTACCGAGGTCTCTTCCTCATAGGCGACGGGGCATAAAGCTCACATACATCCCTAGGATGTCATACTGGCATACGGATTGGTCGCCGTACCGGTCATGGATATCATGCCGAGTCAGTCACAGGTATACCGTCGTGTCGGTGGGGTATTCTCCAAACCTTAAATCAAATGTGTAACTACATATAGTTTTTCACCGTGTGATTGTGCTAAACATAATATTTTAGGTTTGTTCAATTCTCATTTAATTAACTTCACATTACACGGATGTTCATAATTTTTCATACATCCTTGGGATGTAACCAGCTCATATGTATCACTTAGATGCCCTTATAACATTCACACCCCCTTGGGATGTCATATACTCATAGCATACTTATTTCCTTACTTAGTGTTCATCCACACACACACACTTTAATTCCACATGTTCAACTATTTTTCAAGAAAACATGTGCATCTCTATGCTCTCAACGCATAGCTTATTCATTTCCAGATCACTACATACATGCTATTGTAATTAAAGTATATGTTCAAGGTATTCCCTATCTCACGTGTTTGAATTCCCAAGAGTCAAGGTCCATAGTGGGTTCCCATGCTCATACTCAAGTGTTCAACCTAAATTATATCATATCACAAGCAAAGCATCAAGAACGATGTGTAAAAGAAGGTACAAAGTCTTCCCAAAACTCCAAGGTCCAAAACAAAACTCACTCAAAAACTGTCAAAATCGATTAATCGATCCCCATATCGATTAATCGAATTCCCAAAATCGATTAATCGATCCCAAAATCGATTAATCGATCCCAAAATTGATTAATCGAAATTTCAAAATCGATTGTTCGATTTTTCCAGACTCCCCATTTTCTAGCCACTGGGAGTACCCAGATGATTAATCAATTTCAAATTGATTAATCGAAAACCAAAAATTGATTAACTGAATTCATTTCGATTAATCGGTTTCAGGAATCTGTGCCCAGATTTACTTTCTGTCATAAATCGATTGATCGATTTTCAAATCGATTAATCAATTTTGACGGAAATCCAGCCCTCTTTGGGCAGTTTCTCTTGCTTTGTTCTCTCTAACTTTTTCCTCTATCTCCTTAAATTCTTCAATAGTTCAATAACAAAATCACTAAATCATCCACATCATAATTTACAAAGATCTTACCTCAATTCCAAGTATGGGTGAATCAAGGATTTACCTCCAAGAGCTAGGGTTCTTAGCTTGATTCCTCGAATCCCCACACATTATCGTCATGATTAATGGCTCACGTATGGCTTCAATCCGTAATCCCACATAAAACCTCTTGCATTTACTCCTTCCTCCTCAATCTCTCTCTCTCTCTTCATAAATCCTTAACCACCCACTAAAGCCAAAGAGAAATAACTTCTCTTATACATTAACTCTTTTAACCCTTCGGTACAAGGCATACACACCCATAATAGGTGTATGTGACTTCATAATGAAATCTAAAACCACACTCACAAGCACATTCACATCAAACCTAAATTTAACCTAAGTCATCAAGTTAACTTTTACTTGGTTTTACCAGTGACCAGATGAGCACACATCTCAAGGACACTATTCAAAGCCTAAATTTTTGGGGCGCATCCCGAGGATACTATTCAAAGCCTAAATTTTTAGGGATGTTACATAACCACTGCATCCATTTCTGATCAAACGCTCGGCTCTGATGGCAGACACAAGTGGCAGAAACTTCGTTCTCACCCCTACGAATCGGAATGATCTCCTTGTATTCGATCTAAAGATAACCACTTTGTTCTTACAATCGACTGTTGTACAATGAGTTGACAACTAATCCATGCCAAGGATCACATCGAATCCTTACATATCCAACAAAACTAAATTTGTTGCTAGTACAATGACGTCCCCGTCTCTAATGGTTACTATCACCGACCTACGACCAAGTCTGTATTAACCGATTCTCCAGTCGGAATAGACACTGCCAAGACAAAATCTAATGTCTCTAGGCTGACCTTCATCTTCTTTGCAAATCGAAGAGTAATAAATGAATTAGTAGACCCTGAGTCTATCAACACTCTAGCCACATATGCTACGTCACTCCCCTTCCCATACACTTGTAAAGTACCTATAGAGCACATATATTTTAGCAGCCTACTCATGCATCATATCAAAATATGAAATCAATTTGATCAAATAATTCTACATAGATAATCTATATAGGTACACCTTCTCTATCTAAAATTTAAGAATTCAATGCGATTGATGCAATGTATCAATCATTTTAATTAAAATTTCACCTTGTATGATATCATTGGTGTTCTGAGCATCCTGAGCCGTAACTGCAAAGGCCCTTCCTTGCACAATCGGCTTCTTCGCTTGTATCGGTCACGATATGGAAGCAGAAGTCGTTCTCCCCTTGTTCATTTCTGGACAATCTTGAATCATGTGACCTATCTTCCCACACTTGTAGCATCCCCGAGTTCCCTATCTATAATCAACTATTCTGTGAGACTTGCCACACTAGGCACACGCCTCATTTGGTGTAAAAGAAGCTGCCCGTGAGAAAGCGTGAGTAATTGAGACTCCAGTGGTGGCAGTAGGGCTCTCATATCTGATAGATCTTGCCAATGTAAATATAAGTGGCCTGGGGTAATTCGTGTAAGCAATTTGTCTAGGAACTGGAGCTGGTGCCGTAAATATCAGCTTTTTATTCCTCGAGTCATACTCACCCACTCTCCCTTGAACTATTCTACCTTTGTACATATTATTAATATCCCTTTCAGCCACTATCGCCTATCCCATCACGTCTGTATAGTTTTCAAGTTTGAAGATAGAAACTCTATCTCGGACTTTCGGCCTCAGACCTTCCTCAAACTTACTAGCCTTCATTAATTCGGTGGCCACTAACTCAGGTGCGAATCATGATAAACGCGTAAACTCCACACCATACTCTCGTACAGTCATGCTTCCCTGCTCTAGGTTTGCGAAGTCTCTTTTTATTTGTACTCTCACCTACTTGGGAAAGTACTCCTTATTGAATTCCCTAACGACCGCCCATGTCCATAGACGGTGAGGGTCCTCAATTTCTTTTTTCTCAATACCAATTTCCACCAGGGATCGGCATCTCCCTCAAGCTGGAAGGAAGTCCAACCTACTTTATCATCCTCCGTACTACAAAGCCTATCCAGAAGCTTCTCCATCTGATTTAACCACTTCTCAGCTTCTAATGGATCTATCTGCCCATAGAAACTAGGAGGTCTCAATCTCCTAAAATCAATGAATGATGAGGGTAACAATGCTGGAGGAAGTGGTGGTGGTGGCTGCTGATGATTTATATTATTGGCCGCCAATAGTGCAGTATGCTCAGCCAATAATGCAGTCTGTTGGGCCATTACAGCGGCCCCGGCTTCCATGGCCAACTCCATCCTATCTGTAGCGTCGCCCCTCCTATCTCCCCCATCGTGAGGGTTCCTTTGGTCTCTACTAGACCCCGCATGGAATTTATCCTCACTTCTCAAATTCTTACTTTAGCTACCTCTAGGTCGGCCCCTTCCTCTAGAAGACATTATGCTCTGCACATGAAACCAAAGTTTCATTAGCAGAAGACCCCTATACTCTGACAAAATTCAAGACTTGTCAGAAATTCTAAAGAAATTACTTTGATACCAACTGTAACTGCTCGGATTTTAACACTCCAAAACCTGTGCCATCAGCACAACCCTTGAGGTCGTGCCCCAATGACATATGCGGAAAACTAGGTATATCCACACAACCATAAAGTAAAGCATGTACAAAAGAACTAATACTAAACTAAATCTCCAGTTCTATAATTTAAAGCCAAAACATATAAACCAAAAGATAGTTCTAATCCCATGCCACTGCATGAGCAAAAGAATCAACCCGAACCATCAGTGACATAACAATTGTCACCTCAGATGGTTCGACAAAAGAATATCTCACATAATTACATTATCCCAACAAAACAAGCTGGACATACCAAGCCATATAATCTCTCTCTCTCAAAATAACTATCAAAGTACATAGAGGGTCTTCAAAAAAAACTTCTCAGGAGGGGGCTCAGACTCCTCCGTTGGAGCGTAATCCGAGTCCTCGAGATCAACGTCTCCAAATGCAGCCGCTATCTCAGAACCTTTGACGTATAGTCAAAAGAGTGAGCTAAATCCTAGCTCAATAGGAAAAGATATCTGAACATGTAAAGCTATCTTACTCACACATATTCCATGACATAAGAAAAGCATGATTTCATCAATATAAACAGTTAGAAAATAGCTTGAAATATAGGAAGAATGAATAGAATGTATTTGCTATACTACACATGGTATCTTATGTTCAACTAGTTCTCATTTACAACAAGGCTGGTCTCATGACTTAAATCAAGTAACTTAAATAATTCCCGAGCAATATAGCATCGAGCCCTGATGGAATACCCTCCATCATCGTTCAATCAGACTATTTTTCATGCAACATAACCCAAGTCCCTTTCTCATAGGGGTCGGGGCACATAACTCATATACATCCCTAGGATGTCTGCTGGTGTACGGATTAGCCGCCCTACCGGTCATGGATATCCTGTCGAGTCAGTCGCGGGTATATGGCCGTGTCGGTGGGGTATTCTCCAAACCTTAAATCAATTGTGCAACTACATATAGTTATTCAGTGTATAATTATGCTAAATATTAATAATTCCAAGCCTGTTCAAATCCCATTCACGCACTTTTACATCACGTAAGTATTCACATTAACTATACATCCCTGGGACATCACACATTCAGATGCATCACATAGATGCCCAATTCACACATACATCCCTGGGATGTCTCATTTGTTATGCTTACTGATTTCTCATTTCCGTGTATGCACACACACGCATATCTTAATTTCACATACTTGTCTTAACATTTTAAATACAAGCACTTAACTATGTTTTAAACGAGCATGCATACATAGAACATTACTACATACATGCTTTCGTAATTAAGTGTACATGTTCAGAACATTCCCTACCTCATACACAAATTAAATTCACGGATTCTTCAATCCAAGCTAACCTTAACCACCCCTAGGTATGATCAAAATATATGCAACATATCATAAATGGTGTAAAACATAGGGCTTTAAAGTCTAATCACAGTTCATTAACAGTCCCTAAGGTAGAACCCAACAAAGGCCTAAACTAGCCCAAATCGATCAAACGATTTTTAAATCGATCGAACGGTTTGGCAAATCGATCGAAAGATTTTAAATCGTTCGAACGATTTCCCAAAATCAATCGAACGTTTTTTATTTCGTTCGATCGATTTCCTTAGAAATCCTTTATACTTACTTTTATTCATCAGCAAAACCGGTCGAACGATCTTAATTTCGTTCGAACAATTTTTCAAATCGATCGAACGATTTTTAAATCATTCAAACGATTTTCTCAGAAATCAGCACTACACTTCTTCTTCCTTGGCAAAATCGATCGAACGGTTACTAATTCTGTTCGATCGATTTTATCAACTTCAGATCAGAATCGAGTTTCAAACTTCCAACTCATTTATTCAACATCTTTACCCTATTCCTGATCATTTATCATACTAAGTAAAGAAAAAGTCACAGCATAAACATTAGCTTTTCATTAAAACAATTGAGCTTACCAATCAAAGCTGATCGAATCTCTTGATCCCAAGCTTCCCTTCACACCAAGGGTTTCACAACCCCAATCTCAAATCTCTTTCCGATGCAAATGCTCTAATCCGTAAGCTATCCGATCCACACACAATCATTTATATTTAATACTCAGCCTTTAATTTCACACACAAAATCACACTACTCTCATTCACTCCCTCTTAATTTCTCAATAACCTAAGCTAAGGATAAATAAATTCTCTCCTACTCTTTATAATCCCCCTTCTTTACTTAAGTGTAAAGCACACATACCTAACTAAGTATGTGTAACCCAATCAACTAACTCTTATTACACACACCACATTTCATACTTAATTTATCTAATTAAAATGAACCAAGTAAGTTAACCAAGTCAACTTTGACCCGGTCCAACAAGCGACCAGTCGGGCATACTTCCCGAGGAGCACTATTTAAAATACGAAATTTCTGGGACGTTACAGGGGCTATGGGTTTTCAGAAGGTTTCAAAGGAAAGGAAAAGAGGATTCAAAATTATTTTTGAGAATTTAGCTCTTCCTTCTCTTCTTCTTCTATATTTTCAGCTTCAGTAAGTATCCTTATTTTTTATAACTTTTTCCTATTTCTTTTCTAATATAAATCCTATTTTCTTTTTTTAGAATCATCTTTTTACAATTTCTTCTATTTCTTTTTTTTTCATATTTTCATACAATTATATTTCTTTTTCAGTTGTACCCTTTTCAACAGAACCTTTGTCTGTTAAGCATCTACTCTTTTCACTCCCTCTTCTCCCCTTCTTTTATATTCTAAACTCTCATAAATTGTAAAAGTCAAGGATAGAAAGTTTTGGGCAGTACATATAGTTAAAGGTTTATAAAATTTCGATACAAAGAAATTTGGTTTTAGGCTTCTAATATGGGTTCAAAGGGTAAAATATTCTGGGATTTTTAGCTTTTTGGTTCTGATTTAATAAAAGATGGCATTTGGTCATTTTCACAATTTAGTAATATAGATGTATTATTGCTTTGATATATTCAATAGATAGTTTTAAATAAACAAATCATCATATTTACAGAATATCTTGATTCTAAGTTCAGAATTATGAGATTTCAAATAGTAGAGAAGTTAAAGGAAAATTTAGCATGAATAAAAAAAGTTTCACTTTTTCATAACAAAAGAGGAAATAGGCTCTATAGCTCACGGGGTTAAAAAAATTTTGAAATTATAATCTAAAATAATTGCAGTTCAGATTAATTATATAGTTTCAAACATTCATCTGATACAGTGTTCTAGAGATGTTTTACTTTAAATTATAACTACTTTTATTTTGATTTTTGAACTACTACTATAATGGATTATTAAGAATTTTGAATTTTCATATTTTTTCAATCATAATTCCCATATAATGATTAACTTTCTTACTAAAAGTTTTAAAAATTTTATGAAAAAATAGAAAAAACTACTAATGAAAAAGTAAACAAAACTACTATACTAATATTCGATGTATCCCCCCAAACTTGAATAGGACAATGTCCTCATTGTACAAAACAGGGGACATACAGAAAAATTATTATTACCTTATTTTACTGCTATGTTAGTAATCGAGTTTATAATCTATAAAAAAAATCAAAAATCTTCCCCCAAACTTGGGAGAAAAAATACTTTCGGTTTATGAAACTAGAAAGTTAGATGTTAGTAACAAAAACAAATAAAAAGAAAGGAATTATATATATATATATATATATATATATAAACATAATTATAGAATCATGGAAAGAAAACTAATTACATACAAAAAAATTCCTAAAAAAAATCTAGGCATACAAACTAAGACACTGGCAGCAACATCCGAGATAAGGATTTGTCTTCGATAAAGATCGGTCATCAACTTCTAACTCAAAATTTATCCTGTCAAAAATGGTTTTCCCTCCTGGCTCCGAGATGTCCTCAACTTACTGCTCTTGGAAGAGGAACTGCAAATCGAGAAGGGGGATAGCAGGGATTAGGGAGATGGATGCTGAGTAGGGGGCGGATGGAGCGAAGAGGAGGTGAAGATGGTGGGTGGTTTCGTCCTCTTATTTTTATTTTTCTTTCTTTTGCTCTTTTTCTTTTCTTCCTTTGCCAAAATCTTTTGTATTTCCTTGTACTCGTCCCATAAGAACTGTAGAGGATCTGGTTCTAGTGGTGGTGGTGAGTCCTCCCATATTGGAAAGAACTTTATTGGATTATAATTGTTTTTATCTTCTGTCATGGGAAAAGATGGGCTTGTAGGGACGAGAGGGAATGATTTTGCTAAGGACGGACTACACCTGTATTTAAAGCGCTAGGATGGTGGAGTACAAATCGTTGTAATAAATTTTCTCATCCTCTCGAGCTTAATTGCCATAATAGTTTTACAGAAGGTTAGTTGCCAATTAATTGGACGTCGGCTGGGATAAATTTAAAGTGTCGTACGATTTATTATGGGTAATGATGCCGTCGAGGACATATGATGGTTGATAATTGCTTTTCCTGTGCGGCAGAAGGCTTATCTAGTATGATGAATCACACACGTAAAAGATTTTAAGATGAACATGAGTGTGATTCCTATATCCGCAAAGTATTTATTTTTATGTTTTTTTAAATTTTATGTGATTTTTATTTTAGAAAGCAGGGAGAGAAACAAGTCTGAGCCTCTAGTCTCTGTGGCCAGTAGGGATGTTGAAGTTCTGATCCGTTGCTCCGAATAAACCTGTAAAAGTTAAAGAAGTGATCAAAAAAATAAAAAGATAAAGAAATGTAAAAAGAGAAAGATAAATATTGGTTTCTAAAAGAATAAAAATATTAGATAAAAATAGAAATAAAGATAAATTCTGCTTCCCCGGCAGCGGCGCCAAAAACTTGACTTGTTGTTTATGATATATTATATTTATGTTAATTTCCAGTCTTAACCTATTGCAAGCGCACAATGAAAATCATAGTACTAGCATAGGATCGCTCCTATGTGGAAGTTTCTTTTATTTCTATCTTTTATTTAAATCCTTATTTTAAAAACTTTTATTTATCTTTTAAGATCTAATCTACTAGAAAAATATGAATAAAAGAATGGTTTTTAATCTAAAGTGCATAAAATAAATCATAATCCTCCTTCTTCTAATTAAGGTCGTCAATCTTGATCTTCAACTATGGGATATTTATGAAATTAAATAATATTATTACACCATATTTCTAGTCTCCTAGCATTGGTTGTCAATCAAGCCTAAGATCCTATCAATATAGATTTAATTTAATCAATAATTTCCTAAAATCTGAGCGTCAATCAAACCTTAGAAAATTTAAGATGGAAAAGTAAATACCGTTACACTAATTTACAAATTCTAACCTGAGTCGTCAATTCAAATTAAAACTTGGAGATGTTTACAAAGCAAATAAAATCTGAACAAAAAAGCAAAGTAAAATATATCCTTCACCCCTCAGCCGCAATCGTCAATTGCTCCTGAGAAACTATAGATATCTACACTAATCTTCAGCACACAATTGCAGTCGTCAATTGCTCTTAGGAAACCTCTGATATCTAACCTATTCTAATTATGTTATACTACTGACCGAAAGAAAATCCAACCTCAGGCATCAATTGATGCTAAAATTCTTCGATGCTTATTCCTACATCGGGCTCTCTTATTTATAGATCATAAGGAATCGGTTTACAAAGATTTAATTTTAATAAAAGAAACTACTAAAAATAAAAGTATCCTAATATAACTCTAATTCCTAATTTTATTCTTTCGTGCTTTCTTCAGTTGATGTGCTTCTAGAGTGTTATCTTTTATTTCAACAACCGAGATTTTCTAAGAGTTTATCTTCATCAATCTTCTCAGATCCGTGATTAACCAAACTTTTAATTCTAGAGATCTTCTAATTCAATTCATAGCGGTGATAACTCTCACTCACGTGATCACCAGCAGCAGATAGCAACGGGAAAGCTTTTATAATTGCAATCATAAATTACGATTTCTTCTATTATAGCTTCTTTCTGGAAAATCGTAAATCACGATTTTCTCTTCTTTCATAGCTTTCATACTCGGACGATTCTTTATAACGATTCTTCGCTTTCTTTGTATCACTTCAGCCTCTTAAACATGTATTCCTTTAAAGAATTGTTCATTACGATTTCTCATTTTATCTTTAGTATCGCGCTCAATCGTCTTTTGCGATTTTCTATTTTGGAATATTTAGCGAATCGTCTTTAACGCTCAATCGTCTTTTTATTGCTTTTCGAGTTCATTTTAACAAAGATTAACACTTAGGGTCTCTTTTACTGTTTAGCTTTAATATCTGTACATCAGTAACTCATTAGTAGCAAACTAAAGCCTAGCATCACTAAGTTAAGGGTGATAAAATGAGAAATTATGTGACTGATCACACCCCCAAACTTAAGTTTTGCTAGTCCCTAGCAAACAAGGAAACATAAAATATCCAAAACTATGAATTTAAATGTGACTTTTGTAGGGAGCACGATTACATTTAGCAGATGCAACAAGCTTTTAAACCCCTAGGTGATCCCTAATGGAGTTGTAGTCTCCTGAAGGTTTTCAGTGAAGTTACCCACAAACTTTAAATATTTTTTTAGATTTTTCAAAAGATTTTTCAAAACTAAAAATTTAAAATATAAATTTTTATATACTAAATACTCAATCAATCATTATATGTTCATTATTTAAAAAAAAAAAAATTAAATCTTTTTATCCTTAGCTTCCCATTATTGTAATTATCCTCTATCAGAACTCAATAAGTTCAATTCGATATAGCATGGAGTGTGTGCATATCAGTAAAAAGTTTATTCATCATATATTTTTCTAAACTGCAGTTTTAGAAAATATTTTCATCCAAACTCTCACTTATTGGCATACCCTCAAAGATAATCGAACTTTTGGGTTCTCACAATATTGTAGATCTATATATATATATATATGTGCAAATTTCATAGGACAATTACTAAGCAGATAAATCTCATGAAAAGGATAATCAATTTTGTTCATATAAGTTCTCTATTTATTCATAGTATCTACTTTATATATCTCTACTAGACTTATACTTTTGCAAATCGTAAATCTCAAAGGTGTTTCCTTCGGCTTGTAATTGGGCTGTGAGTTTTCAGAAGGTTTCAAAGAAAAAGGTAAAGAGGATTCAAAATTATTTCTAAGAATTTAGCTCTTCCTTCTCTTCTTCTTCTATATTTTCAGCTTCAGTAAGTATCCTTATTTTGGATAACTTCTTCTCATTTCTTTTCTAATATAAATCCTATTTTCTTTTCTTGGAATCGTCTTTTTATGATTTCTTCTATTTCTTTTCTTTTCTCATATTTTCATACAATTGTATTTCTTTTTCAATTGTACCCTTTTCAGCAGAACCTTTGTCTATTAAGCATATAGTCCTTTCACTCCCTTTTCTCCCCTTCTTTTATATTCTAAACTCTCAGAAATTGTAAGGGTTAAGGATAGAAAGTTTTATGCAGTATATATGATTAAAGGTTTATAAAATTTTGGTATAAAAAAATTTAATTTTAGGCTTCTAATATGGGTTCAAAGGGTAAAATATTCTGAGATTTTTGACTTTTGGGCTCTCGTTTAACAAAAGATGGCCTTTGGTCATTTTTTATAATATCCTAAAAATTTTGACTTTAAAGAGTGTACCTTGGGATGTGTGCCCGACTGTGAATAGTGTACCTCGAGATGTGTACCCGTCTGGTCATTTGTTTGATCAAGTGAAAGTTAACTTAATAAGTTAGGTTAGATTAAGTTTGGTATAGAAATACACACTTAGGTGGTGTTAGATCTTTTAGTAGGGTCATATGCACCTATTAATGTGTATGTGTGTTCTATACCCAAGTTTGGGTTATAATAAATAGCATAAGAGAAAGAAAATCTCTATTTTGTGGTTATTAGGGATTTAAGAAGGAAGAGAGAGGTTAAAAAGAAAGAAGAGTAAATGTTTGGGAGTAAATGCAAAAGATTTGTGCGTGGGATTGCGGATTGAAGACCATACACAAGCTTTAAATTTCGATGAAATCGCACGTGAGATCTCATGGAATTGAAGCTAGGAGCCCTAGCTCTAGATCCAAGCCCTTGAATCACTCATACATTGGATTTGAGGTAAGATTTTATTAATTGATGATGTGCGTGAAGTTTGAGCTTTAATTTAATGTATAAATGTTAGATTAAACGAGATAAAAGAAGAAAATTTTGAGAGAAAACTAAGCTAGATGAACTGCCTGAAGAGGGCTGGTTTTCTGTCAAAATCGATTAATTAATTTTTGATAGAAAACAAATGTGTGTACTACAACACGAAACTGATTAATCGAATTAAATTTTGATTAATCGATTTTTGGTTTGGATTAATCGATTTGGAATCGATTAATCAACTGGGCACTGCCAGTGGCTGGAAAAGTTTGGATTTTGGAAAAATCGATTAATCGATATTAGGATCGATTAATCGATTTTGACTGTGCTTTCTAACACTACTTTGATATTTCAGTCGTAACCTGTTACTCTGAACTCCGATTGATGTAATTCTCATAGAATTGGAAAGAGGACAACGAACTCTACAACTTTTATGATTTAACTATTTCGTGAATCCAAAGATTTAAAGGTCAAAATTTCTGAGAAAAGTTGTATCAAACTCTATAATAGCATGAACTTGCCCATTTCTGCCTCGTTTTTGAGAAACACTTAAATAAGTCTAGGTTTTTAGTGAGTAGAGTTAACTCTTGATGCATCATGGTATATTTGTGATATAGATTGAGGGCGGGAAGCCATCGATAAGGACTATGGTGTCGCTTTGAATGGCTCCGTGAGTGAGGTAGGGAAAGTTCTTGACATGTACTCTTGATTACAATAGCATGTGTGTAGTGATATGTGTGTGTGAAATCAAATGTATTGTGATACAAGTTTCTGCAATTTAGTTAAAGCATGTGAATTTAAGGTGTGTGTACACTAAGTAAGAAACCAGTAAGCATAAAAGTGCATGACATCTCACGGATGTATATGAGATGTGAGCATCTAGGTGATGCATAAGAGTATGTGACATCCCAGGGATGTATAGTAAAATGATAAAACATATGAATGAGCCTTGAACAAACTTTGAATATTATAATTAGCACAATTACATGGTGATAAACTATATATATCGTGTACAATTGATTTGAGATTCGTAGAATATCCCACCGACACAGCGGTATACCCGTGACTGACTCGGCAGAATATCTATGACCGGTACGGCGGCCAATCCGTATAATAGATAGAGGACATCCCAAGGATGTATATGAGTTATGTGCCCCGTCGCCTAGGAGAAAGGGACTTGGGTTATGTTACATTAAAATATAGTTCAATTGGACGATGATGGTGGGTATTCCATCGAGGCTCGATGCTATATTGTTCGAGGATTATTTAAATTATTTGATTTAAGTTTGTGATACAAGTCTTCTGTGATATGATAACAAGTTAAGTAAAAGATAAGATATATAGTATGAAAAGATAAGATGTGATATGTGCATTCAGTTCATGCTTTTGGTAATTTAAATATTTTTAAACTGTTTTCAGCTTATGAGATCATGTTTCACTTATGTCATAAAATATGTGTGAGTAAGATAGCTTTACATATTTAATTATTTGCCTATTAAGCTAGGATGTAGTTCATCCCTCGACTATACGTCACAAGTACAGGTATAGATCGAGATCTAGCTATGGGGATAGGCTTGGGATCTCCCGTGTGGGGAATTTTACCTTAGGTGAGGTTTGGACATGGGTATATTTTGGGCTTGTATAATGGACGTTTTGAGGTCTTTTGGATTATGGACTTGGTATATTTAGGGATTTATTATTGTATTAAGACTCATTCTATAGCTATCTTGTTGAAGCCACTATTTAGGTGATGGTCAGCCATCACTAATGGTTTTCTTGTGGGTCCATTTTATTCAGTCGTTATGTATAGAAGAACTTTAATTGTTGCTATATTCTACTTTGACTCTAAGTTTGTTGGCATATAAAATAAATTATGTATTCAGAACGTGATATGTGCGACTCGACGGTCCGATTTTCCTTGAGTTTATGATATAAGGAAGAAAAAAAAATTATTATGCAGGTTTTTATGGAATCGGAGAAAGTAGAGCTATCACAATTGATATCAGAGCTTAGGCGTTAGGTCTTATTAGGACTCAGACGCGATGATATTAGATTGTGTCGGAGGTCTAGACCCAACTGTGACTTTGTCATAGTTGGTATCAGAGCTTAGGCGTTAGGTCTTCTTGGGATGATGTGGCAATGTAGCTTAAGCATTAGGTTTTGGCTTAGGACTTGTTGGGACCCAAGACTATGGCAGTAGATTTTGTTAGGGTATAGGAGATCCAATTAGGACTCTATCACAGTTGGTGGAAACCTTAGGCTTTAGGTTCTTGAAATCTCAAGCCATGGTAGTAGGTTCCATTTAACACTTGGGTTGTGGATCTTCACGATCTCTTATAGTGGAGATAATTGATAATCGTGATAGAGGTGCGGTGACAGGATACAACAGATGTTTTAGATGTTTTGTCAGAACATAGAGCCATAATGATCATGATCGCCGTTGATTGAAACCTTTATTTTATTTTGACATATCACAATGGCACCATGCAAAAGAGCAAGAACTGGACGTACTGGAGAAAATGAGCAGAATAGGCAGTTGCTTGAGATGATGATCAACATAATTGAGATAGCTCGGATTTTGGTACCCCGAAACTTATGCTATCAGCACAACCCTCAAGGTCGTGCCCCATAATCTTGCATGAAACATTGGTATAACCAACCAACAACGAAGCAAAATAAGGCATGAGAACATAATCTAACTAAATCTCCATGCATTAATGATATATTATTCTAATAAGAACCCAAAAGACAGTTCTAATCCCATGTCACTGCATAAGCAGAAAAACCGGCCTGAACCATCGGTGATAAAACGTCACCCCAAATGGTTCGCCAAAAATATATTAATATATATTTTCACACAAAAAGGGCTTGACATACCAAGTTGTACAGTACTTTCACAAAACTGAATCAAAGTACGCAGGGGTCTCCTAGAAGAATTCCTCAGGAGGGGGCTCCAAATCTTCTCTGAGTTTGTAATTTGAGTCCTCCAAATCTACGCCTCCAGAAACAATAGCAACCGCAAGCACGGGACTTGTGACGTATAGTCTAAAGGGGTGAGCTACATCATAGCTCAATAAGGAAACAACTGAATGAACATATAAGTTAAACTCTCACATATATTCTATGATATTTTACAGCATGATGTATCAATGAATTTACTGGAAAAACAGTTGATATGACTGAAAAGATGCATTGTAAGTTACTGTTACTTTACACGTTTCATTTATTCTCAACTTATTCATAAATCACGATGATTCGGCCTAAAGACTTAAATCATAGCTTAAATATTTCCCTACTTACTATAGCGTCAGGTTCCCGATGGAATACCCACCATCATCATCTAATCAGACATTTTTCATATCTTTTAATACCACCCAAGTCCCTTTCTCATAGGCGACGGGGTTTATATCTCATACGTAAGCACCTACATCCCTGAGATGTCCAACTAGTGTACAGATTGGCTGTCGTACCGGTCACGGATATCCTGTCGTGTCAGTCATGGGTATACGCCACGTCGATGGGGTATTCTCCAAACCTTAAATATCAAGCACACTATATATAGTTATTCACCATGTGATTGTGCTAAATATAATAAATTAGGCCTTATCATTTTCATTCTCTTTGCTTTACATGATCACATACATCCCCGGGATGTCCAAGTCCATGCATCACACAGATTCATTTATCATTTTCACATCCTCTGGGGACGTCATACTTATTCACTTTACTTTGTGTTCACACACACACACACACTTAGGATTCACATTTTAGATGCATGATTTTATTTCTATATCACTACATATATGTTCTTGCTCTTAAATTACATATTCAAGGTGTTCCCCACCTCATACGTCTGGATTTCCAAACATCAAGGTCTCACGCGGTTTTCCATGCTTACATTCACTCGTATCACCTATGGTATACCATAGCATAAGAAAACATCAAAAAAGATGCATAGAAGAAGGTATAAGACTCTCCCTGAACCTCAAAGTCCAAAACAAAGGCAAACAGAAACTGTCCAAATCAATTGATCGATTTCTAAAATCAATCAATCGAAATCCCAAAATTGATTAATCGATCCAAATCGATTAATCAAATTTCCAAAATCAATTGATCAATTTCTCAAATCGATCAATCGGTTTTCCCAAGCTTCCATTATCCAGTCACTGGGAGTGCTCAGACGATTAATCATTTTTTCCATCAATTAATCAAAATTCAAAATCGATTGATCGATTTCTCAAATTGATCAATCGGTTTTGGGCCTCTTTGCCCAACTAACTTTCAGGCCAAAATCGATTGATTGATTTTTCAAATCGATCAATTGATTTTGGTCAGAAAGTCAGCCCTTTGCGGGCATTTCTTCCTAAATTCTTCCTTATCATTTCTCCTTCATTTTTACTTCTCTAATTCATCATTTAACTATAATTGAATGCACAACAACATGTTTAAAGAAAATTCAATATAGCTCACCTCAATCAATCTTTTGATTGAATAATTGGATCGGTCTATAGGTTAAGGCTTCTAGCATCGACTTCAACGAGTTTCAACGCGTCGAATCCGGTGTTAAGTGCTCAAACCCGTCTTTAATTTGGAATCCACATTAACTCCTTAGCAATTACTCCTTCCTTACTCTCTCTCTCTCTCTCTCTTCTTAACTCTTCTCACCAACCAAAAATAAAGAGAAATAATTGCTCTTAGTTATTAAGCCCTTTTTAACCCTTCTTGCTTTGGTGTTAAGCACATACACCTAAGATAGGTGTATGTGATCTCTAAACTGTTTCCAACACTACACACCAATGTTAGTTAACATCTTTACTACTCTAACCAAAGTCATCATATTGACTTTCACTTGATCAAATCTATGACCAATCGAGCACGCATCCCAAGGACACTGTTCACACCCAAAATTCAAGGATGTTACAACAATGGCTCAGCATACTGCATTACTCATAATAATGTTGAGAGAGACGACTCACACCTCTCCATTGACACAGGTTGAGTCATGCTCAAGGTGTGGAAAATGATACAAGACATCAGACTGTAAGCGAGGCCTGAGAGGGTGTTTCATGTGTGGGCGAATGGGACACCCGATACGACATTGCCCTGCATTGAGGAAGAAGGCGACGACATCTACACCGACTAGTATATGTGCGCATTTTGGGAGGTACCACAAAACAGAAGAGTGTCGGTTAGTTTTGCCCATATGTTTTAAGTGCGGTGAGAAAGGGCACCGGATCAAGGATTGCCTAGTGAGACGTCAAATGTGGGTAACATCGACATCTACTTCCGAGCCAATCCTCCCTACAACTCAAGGTCCTACAGGTGAAATATCAATGCACGATGCCCAAATGGCATATGAAGTTTCCCAAGGTATAGATTCATTATCGATTGTTAAGATTTTACTCAAATTTTTAGATGACAAATGTCTTAGAAATTGTGCTTGCTTTTGACACTTAAGGTATATCATGACAACATCATATGTGCATCTGATTAAATCACCTGCATGATATAAACAAATTTCAATTTCCAAAGATTAACTAAGTAGGTGATCAATATAAGGATGGGACTTGAATGAATCTAGACAGTTAGGATGAAATTACTTAAAGAAAAATAACTTCTCTTAGTTATTAAGCCCTTTTTAACCCTTCTTGCTTTGGTGTTAAGCACATACACCCAAGATAGGTGTATGTGATCCCTAAACTGTTTCCAACACTAACCAAAGTCATCGTGTTGACTTTGGTTAACATCTTGACTACTCTAATCAAAGTCATCGTGTTAACTTTCACTTGATCAAATCTACGACCAATTGAGCATGCATCCCGAGGACACTGTTCATGCCCAAAATTCAGGGATGTTACAACAATGGCTCAGCAGACTGCATTACTCATGGCAATGTTGAGAGAGACGACTCACACCTCTCCATTGACACAGGTTGAGTCATGCTCAAGGTATGGAAAATGATACAAGACATCGGACTGTAGGCGAGGCCTGAGAGGATGTTTCAAGTGTGGGCGAATGGGACACCTGATACGACATTGCCCTGCATTGAGGAAGAAGGTGACGACATCTACACCGATTGGTATATGCGCGCATTGTGGGAAGTACCACAAAATGGAAGAGTCTCGATTAGTTTTGACCATATGTTTTAAGTGCGGTGAGAAAGGGCACCGGATCAAGGATTGCCCAGTGAGACGTCAAAGGCGGGTAACATCGACGTCTACTTCCGAGCCGATCCTCCCTACAACTCAAGGTCCTACAAGTGAAATATCAATGCACGATGCCCAGATGGCATATGAAGTTTCCCAAGGTATAGATTCGTTATCGATTGTCAAGATTTTACTCAAATTTTTAGATGACAAATGTTTTAGAAATTGTGGTTGCTTTTGACACTTAAGGTATATCATGACAACATCATATGTGCATCTGATTAAATCACCTGCATGATATAAACAAATTTCAATTTCCAAATATTAACTAGGTAGGTGATCAATATAAGGATGGGACTTGAATAAATCTAGATAGTTAGGATGAAATTACTTAAAGATAGATTGTTTAGTAATTTGATATTGAGTAGACATTATGAGTAATGATGATTGAACTAAGACTTGTAAATTTACACTTAACGGATCTAATCGTAATGTTCTTCTTTCCGACTAACAGATCATGAGTGAATTGTGTTGAGAAGCACTCTTTCCAACTTTGCATGCAGTTGTTAAACACTATAGTTTTAAGTAGACATCCTTAGGGAGTTACATCCTTAGAGAGTTGGGACATTAAAGAACTCTTTAGGATTTAGAATGTTAAGGAAATGCTGATGGTAGTTGACATAGATTTTGATGGGCCACATTAGGGACTCGACCCTTAGTTTGAAAGAAGTTAATTGAGGAAAGATAGAATTCGTAGTGACTTCTCAATTCACTGTTGGATTAGCTATCACTACTATAACCTTAGACTTTGTCTTACCGTTATGATCGTACAGTTACAAACACTTTAAATCCATATTGACGATGGTGGATCAATAGGGATGATAAGAACAATTAGTGACTCTATTGATTGTGTTGAGGTCTGTGCACATGAAGAGACATTTTAACTTAAGCTAACATATACATAAGACCTTAATATTACGCATCGAAGGGGTGTTTTTTAGAATTGCCATCTAGAATTATCTCCTTGTTTGAATGATTGGATATATTGTGACCGAGTGTCTTTTCTTTTATGATCTGAGTGTGTAGACACCCCCATTTTGCCCTCTGGGAGTACACGAATTCGTTTGGTCAGCCCTTGACCTTTTTAATCCTCGACATGGGACCATGCAACTGTACATGGCTGAACACAAGCTGAAATAATAGCTTTGTGGCTCAGATCCCAGCGTAGGGAGGCTATATATTAAGCAATAGTATATAGTCGAAATGCAGACTGAAATAATAGTCCTGCATTCCATTCTTGAGACCATATCCGGACAACCCTGAATTAAGCGCCTAAAAATTCACATGTAATTCGATCACGCGCAGAACCACAAGTGTGCGATCAGTCCCCTTTCAAACTAAACTTCCTTTCATAGACCGTTTCGAGACTCGATTACACACCTGGAAACAGACGCGTGATCGGATTGAGCGCTAAAGCACCAGTGCGCAATTGGCCTAAACCTAGCCTAGTCTTACTACCCTTGACCTCTATGTTTCCTCGATTAAGCTCTTCAAGTAACACGCTTAATTGGATTATGCACCTCCCATCACGTGCACAATTAGTCCTGATTTTGTTAAGACTAGAAAACTCACTGAGTAATTCAGCCGGTCGCTCACTGAGTGGGAGACCGACTCAAAGCAATTAAGCGCCAGAAAATTAGTGCGCAATTCAATTAAACGCCTGAAAACAAGCGTGTAATTGAATGAAAACCTATAAAAACTTTTTTTCTCGAAGAGAGAGGGAGGCTGGCAATTTTGAGAGAGAGAACGAAACTTTTTTTAGACTTCGAAACTAGAGAACTCTGAGCACAAGCCCATAGAGCAAATTTGTCATGATGTCGAGATTCAAACTCCTGAATCTTCGATGATTCCTCTCCACAGCCCCGACCTTAGGTAAGAATTTAATTTTGCTTTAGACTTAGGATTTCCCCTCAGTTTAATTAATCAATTCTATTTCTAATTTTTAGATCGTAGTACCTTCTTCAGATCGAAATTTTCTATATCAAGTTCTAGTTCTCTGTTTCTAGAACCGGCCCTTAATCTAGCGGTCCGATATATCAACCTTATGCTCTGATTCTATTCTTAAATCTTAATCTACAATCCTATCATTAATTTTTAGTTCTGACTCTCAGAGTTCAGAACCAATCCTTAATCATACGGCCTGATTTTTCTGATTTCGAACCCAAATTCAGTCCTAAAATATAATATCCTAAAAAATCACATTAAACAGTGACTTCGGGATCAGTCGGGACCTCGAGATCCGTGCCTGACTTGTCATAGGTTTGACCAAATAGGAGTTAAATAGTTGACATAGGGTGCGATGAACAGATTAGATGTGAAAAGTCGAGTGAATATGGGGAGTGTGATGAAAATCTAGAGTCACATACACCTGTTCTGGTGTATGTGCTCAACACACGGGTTGAATGAGAAATAAAAGGATATAATAGCCCTAGTTCTTTTGTTTGGTTGTTGAGAGAGAGTAAAGAAGAGAGAGAAAGAGAGGGAGAACATAGTTAATGCAAGGAGTAATGGTGGGTGTTTGGAAGGGGGATTCAAGCATTTAAAAGGCCGATTCGATACGAGGGATCCGCTAGAAGCAAAGCTGGAACCCTAGCCTTTCCAACCACTTGACCTAATCAATTGGAGATTGATTGAAGGTAAAATTCTTGCAAATAAAATGCATAGATTGAAGGGTTTAATCGTAGTTAGAAATAGCTAAGATCATAGGATAATGGCTTAGAAAAGAAAGAAAATTTATTTGGAAAAAGATTGGGAAGAACAGCCACAAGGGGGCTGAATCTGACCATTTCAATTAATCAAAAGTGAGATTTGATTAATCGATTTTAGCCAAGAAGTTGAAAAGTCAAAAGACACGATTTCGATTAATCGAACTGAGTTTCGATTAATCGATTGTGATTTTTGATTAATCGATTGTGATTTTTGATTAATCGATTTTGGTATCGATTAATCGACTGGGAACCTCCAGTGAACTCCAGTGGAGGGAAGAAAAGGACTTAGAGAAATCGACTAATTGAAATGGAATTTCGATTAATCGATTTATAATTTCAATTAATCGATTTGGGATCGATTAATCGATTTTGGGAATTAGATTACTCAAATTGAGAATCGAATGGATAGAGTGGAGAATTTCAATTAATCAAATTGGGATTCGATTAATCGAATGGGAATCTCGATTAATTGATTTGAGAATCGATTAATCGATTTTGAACTTCGATTAATCGATTTTGGAGTTCGATTAATCAAATGTGACAGTTTTTGTTGACTTTTGAGTTTGACTTTAAGATTCTTGAAGGGTCTTGGACCTTCTTTATTACATCTTTAGTGATGTATTTCATATGTTATGTGGTACCATGGGTGGTACGCGTGAGCTTGGGCATAAGGAGCCACGTGGGACCTTGATGCATGATCAAACAGAGACTTGAGGTAGGGAACACCTTGAACATGTACTTTATTTTGTAAGAGCATGTATATAGTGATATAGAATTCAATTCAAACTATTTTTGTTTCTTAAGAGTTTGTGAAAAGTGTGCGTGTGTGACATCTAAAAGAATAATCATAATGAGCCATTCCCAGGGGATGAGGAAATAAAGAAATAAGAGCATCATGTGTGATGCAAGTGAATGGATACATCCCAGGGATGTATCCAAGATTGAATTATGTCTGATAAGGCCTAACTGATATAAGATAACACACTTACACGGTGAATAACTATATGTAAAGAACCTGATATTTTTGTTATTTGAGGTTTGATAGGGTACCCCACCGACGTGGCGGGATACGCACGACTGACGCGGCAGGATATCCGTGACCGATACGGCGGCGAAACTGTAGGCCAGTGTGGAGGCTTATCCGTACACAGTAAGCACACCTCAGGAGTGTTGAGTTGAGATAAGTGAAACCCCGCCACCGATCCCCAGGGGAAAGGGGCTTGGGTACTAATTGTATTCCCATGGAATACGTTTAAAACTGTCTATATAGATGACGATGATGGGTATCTCATCGGGGCTCGATGCTATATTGCTCGGGGATTACTTAAGTTGAAAGGTTAAGTTTTGCTTTAGGCCTATTTAGCGTCATTCATGAATAATCAAAAGACATGAGTAAACTACAAGTAAAATATGATTCTTTTCAACTGTTGTTCATTAATGATTGCATAGACACATCATGCATGGCATATCATGGAATGTATGTGAGTTGTAATTTATATGTTCAATTGTGTTCTGTTTCCTATTGAGCTAAGATGTAGCTCACCCTTTAGACTACACGTCGCAGGTCCACTATTAGCAGAGGCTTTGGGGGCGTTGATCCCGTGAGTCGGACCGGCACCGGACGAGTTGGAGCCACCTCCTGAGGACTTCTTCTAGAGGACTCCGCTGTGCAGCTTTGAGAGTTTTTGTGAGATTATTGGTACGGCTTGGTATGTCAAGCCTTGTTTTTGGTTAGAAAAATGTAATTAAAGTTTGGGGATTATTCTTTTGGGGTGAACCATCTGTGATGATTAGCTATCATCGATGGTTCGGATCGGTTCTCCATTCATGCAGACGCATGAAGGTAGAACTATCTTTTGAGAAATATTTAAATGATAAATTAATTCCGCAACTTTATTTATTATTTCAGTTCAGTTCATTGCTTGATATACAAATGTTACGCATACTTGCAGACGCGGTCAAGATGACCGTCTTTGATGGTGGTTTTGAGGTGTCAAAATCCGAGTTGTCATAGTTGGTATCAGAGCCATTTCTTTTAGCAATTTCTGACAATCATCCTTTTTGTCAGAACATAGGGACTTCTGCTAACGAAACTTTAGTTTCAAATGCAGCCGTCAATGTCATCTAGAGGAAGAGGCCGACCCAGGGGAGGCCAGCAGAGAAGTTTGCGTAGTGGAGTTGAATACATCTCTCCTACCAATCGCGTACCTTTAGGAGGCAGTGAAGCCCCAGGGGGCAGCAGTAGTAGACAGCAAGATGATGAGGATCGAGATCAACGGGAACAGGAGAGAGTTAGAGAAAGACAAGAGGATAGAGAGGAGCGACAAAGGATGATGCATACCATGGAGACCATGGCAGCTGCCATGGCACAACAAGCCGCATCCTTTGCAGCTCATGCAGCGAGAGAACGGCAGCCACCTACACCACCTATAGGACTCGCACTGCCTGTTCCTTCATCATTTATAGAGTTTAGGAGGATGAGACCTCCCTCATTTTCTGGGCAGGCAGACACGATGGCAGCAGAAATTTGGTTGATGGAAATGGAGAAGGTTTTTAGTGTGCTGACATGCACGGAGGATGACAGTGTTAGATGGGCAGCCTACATGCTAGATGGGGAGGCTGGGCCTTGGTGGAAGTCTGTGATACGGACTAGGGCTCAGGAGACCCCGGAGTTGCCCTGGACTTGGGAGGAGTTTATTGAGGAGTTCAACAAACAATATTTTCTAGAAGTGATAAGGAATCAGCTTGAAATCCAATTTCTACAATTGGCGCAAGGGAGGATGACCGTGAGGGAATATGGAGTGGAGTTTCTACGACTTGCCCGTTTTGCTCCGGATTACGTCGCTACCGACGTGATGAAGTCCAAGAGGTTTCAGCAAGGTTTGAAGCCTGAAGTTAGGGGAGGAGTAGCTCCATTTCAGCTAAGGACCTATAAGAAGGTCATGAGCAAGGCACTAGTTGTGGAAGAAGAGAATAATAATAGATACAAACAGAGAGAGCAATAAAGAGGAAACACTGATCAGGGAAGAACGGGGAACTACGAACCGGTGAATAAAAAGCCAAGGTTCGTGGCCCAAAATCAAAGACCACAGTTCCAAGGGGGTTTCGGAAGACCGGCGCAGCACCACCACCAACAGAGATTTCCACTACTTGTGTCTGGGAGACCTTTACGCTATGAGAGCCCTGCCATGTCTACTGGCGCTACGGTCACACAGGGTTCTTGTATAGTTTCTTCCGCACCTCGAGAGACTTGTGTCAAGTGTGACAAGCCTCATAGGACAGTGGATTGCAGAGCAGGGACCAGGGGTTGTTTCCGATGTGGCAAGGTGGGCCACTTGATCAAAGATTGCCCCGTGGTTGATAAAGGAAAGGCGGCTTCAGTTGCAGCGCCACGACCCATTCAAGCACGGAAGTCGGTCGTTCATGGGAGAGCCTATGCAGTCACTGCTCAGGAAGCAGGGAACGTGTATGACGTCATACAAGGTGAGATTCTTTTAAATAAAGAAATTTTAATTTCATGAAAATTTTAGATAGAGAAGGTGCATTCATTAGGAATAGTATAGTTTCTTTTTCTAAACACTAAATTTATATGTGTATTAGGGGTGTAAATTGATGTGTGAATTATTGTATGTATGTATGTATACTATAGGTACTTTAACTATATATGAGAAAGGATGCTTCGTTGGATATGACGCTAGAGTGTTGATAGACCCAGGGTCTACCCACTCATTCGTCACTCCACGTTTTGCCAAGAGGATGAAGATTGTTCCAGAGGCATTGGACTTCATCCTATCTATGTCTATTCCGACTGGAGAGTTAGTGGACACGGAGTTAGCTTGCAAATCCGTCATCGTAGCAATTCGAGACCTGGATGTGTATGAATTGGAGGCAAAGTTGATACTACTGGACATGCAAGGGTTTGATGTGATCCTTGGCATGGACCGGTTGGCGCAGCATTGTGCAACAGTCGATTGTAAGAACAAGGTTGTCATCTTCAGACCTAACACAAGAAGATCATTTCAGTTTCAAGGAGTGAGGTCATTACCTATGCCACTGATTTCAGCAGTAAGGGCCAAGTGGATGATCAAGAAGGGTTGCAGTGGGTACTTGGCTTTCTTAAAGGAGGACAAAGAAGAAAAGAATGTCATCTCTCAGATAGTAGTTGTGCGAGAGTTCACCGACGTGTTTCCAGAAGAGTTGCCTGGATTACCTCCACAGAGAGAAGTAGAGTTTGCCATTGACTTAGCACGGGGAACGGAGCCTGTTTCAAAAGCACCATATAGAATGGTTCCGGCTGAGTTGAAGGAGTTGAAAGAACAACTACAAGAACACATGGACAAGGGGTTTGTCCGACCGAGTGTGTCTCCATGGGGAGCACCGGTCTTATTTGTCAAGAAGAAAGATGGGTCAATGCGTCTATGCATTGACTATCGACAACTGAACAAACTCACTATGAAAAACCGTTACCCTTTGCCTAGAATTGACGATCTGTTTGATCAACTGCAAGGAGCAAGGTACTTTTCCAAGATCGACCTGAGATCTGGATACCATCAGTTGCGAGTCAAGGCAGAGGACATTCAAAAGACAGCTTTCAGGACACGGTATGGACACTATGAATTCCTTGTGATGCCGTTTGGGTTGACGAATGCTCCGGCATCTTTTATGGATCTGATGAATCGAGTGTTTAAACCACACTTGGACTTCTACGTCGTAGTGTTTGTTGATGATATCGTGATATACTCGAAATCCAAGATGGGACACGAAGAACATTTGAGGATTGCTCTACAGACGCTACGTGAACACCAATTGTACGCCAAACTCAGCAAATGTGAGTTTTGGTTGGAAGAGGTTAGCTTTTTGAGAAATGTTGTCTCAAAGCAAGGTGTCACTATAGATCCAGCAAAAATAGAAGCAGTGGTTAAATGGGAGCAACCAAAGACAGTGACTAATGTCCGAAGTTTTCTTGGGTTAGCAGGCTACTATCGACGTTTTGTCAAGGGTTTTCAAAGATATCGGGACCTCTCGCGAAGCTGACATAAAAAGATTCAAGATTCGAGTGGAGTGAGGCATGTGAGAAGAGTTTTCAAGAACTCAAGACGAGACTCACTTCAGCTCCAGTACTAGCAATTCCTTGAGCGGTGGAGGATCTGCGATGTCTGACGATCGTCATATAATGGTTTGGGTTGTGTGCTCAACCAGCATAAGAAGGTGATAGCTTACGGATCAAGACAGCTGAAAGAACACGAGAAAAATTACCCGACTCATGACTTGGAGCTAGCAGCAGTCATTTTTACGCTAAAAATTTGGAGACATTACTTGTATGGTGAGACGTTTGAAATTTTCACCGATCATAAGAGCCTCCGATACCTGTTTACACAGAAAGAGCTCAACATGAGACAGCGCAGATGGATGGAGTTCCTCAAGGACTATGATTGTTCTATATAGTACCATCCAGGCAAGGTGAACGTAGTAGCCGATGCCTTGAGTCGAAAGAGTTCAGCTCAGTTAGCTTGCTTGATTTTGGGTATGCACCAGTGGAAATTATTGGAAGACCTGGCACTTTATGATGCGAATATTGAGTCAAAAGCTACAGGATCCTTTTTGGCTAACATATCAGTGAAACCAGTAATATTTGAGCATATCCATGATCTACAGATGAAAGATCCGACATTAACAAAGATTCATCAAGACGTGATTGAGGGCATCAGGTCGGACTTCTCAGTCAAAGAAGATGGTTCCTTATTGTTCAAGGGCCGTCTCTGCATTCCGAACAATGCCGACCTAAGACGAACAATTCTTGATGAAGCCCACAAGTCAAATTATGCTATCCACCCTAGAAGCACCAAAATGTACCAAGACTTGAGAAAGAACTATTTGTGGAGAGGTTTGAAGCAAGACGTGGCCGAACACATGTCACGGTGTCTAACCTATCAGCAGGTGAAGATTGATCATAGGCATCCTGCTGGACTATTGCAGCCTTTACCAATACCAGAATGGAAGTGGGAATCGATCTCGATGGATTTCATTGTCGGATTACCGCGTATAGCCAAGAGACACAATGCCATTTGGGTAATCATAGATCGACTGACCAAATCAATGCACTTTTTGCCGTACAATACGATGTATACGGCAGGAAGATTGGCAGACTTATACATGAAGGAGATCGTAAGGTTACACGGGATTCCGAGCAGCATAGTTTCAGATCGTGATCCACTATATACGTCTAAGTTTTGGAAGAATTTTCAAGAAGGAATGGGAACGCGACTAGATTTTAGTTCAGCTTTCCATCCTCAAACTGATGGGCAGACAGAGTGAGTGAACCAAGTGATAGAAGACATGCTCAGAGCGTGCATGCTGGATATGCAAGGATATTGGGATGAGTATCTACCATTGATCGAATTCGCATACAACAACAGTTTCCAAACGAGCATTGGCATGGCACCGTATGAAGCTCTGTACGGACGACGATGTAAATCACCCCTCAATTGGAAAGAAACAGGTGAGAAGATTATTTTGGGGCCAGAACTATTTGAAGACAACGCCACCGTGTTTGTGAAAGTGTCGCCTATGAAAGGCGTAATGAGGTTTGGTAAGAGAGGGAAGTTAAGTCCCCGTTATGTTGGACCATTTAAAATTTTGGGACGCGTAGGTGAAGTTGCTTATCGCATTGGATTACCACCGTTATACGATTTGGTACATAACATTTTCCACATATCAATGCTTAGAAAGTATGTGAACGATCCATCTCATGTGTTAGGAAGTCAACCTTTGGAGATGTGTAAAGACATGAGCATGATAGAAGAACCCGTGGAGATCTTGGATCGAAAGGAACAAGTACTGCGCACTAAAGTGATTCCCTTAGTGCTTGTTCGATGGAAAAATCATCCGAATGAAGAGGCTACATGGGAACGAGAGGCCGATGTGAAAGAACAATATCCAGCCTTGTTTCCGACCACTTGAGAGTCAAATGTAAACCGCAAGCATGTTTATGGATTCTAACGACACTTGTAATTCAATGGAAATTTTGATCGAAGTATGATAAAGAAGCAAAATTTTTATGCACACATGATCTTGAGGATGTGTTTCGTAGACCTAAGGATCAGTTGGTATCATAAATTACCAAGATAAATCAAATAGACAGGGAAACTTGAAAATCTACAGAAATTGAGCAAAATCGACTAATCGATTTTCAAATCGATTGATCGATTTAGAATTTCGATTAATCGATTTTGTTCGATTAGTCGACTGGTATGTGCCAGTGACTGGGAAAGTGAATAAGGATTAGAAAAATGACAGAGTGAAATTTCGATTAATCGATCTTGTTTTCGATTAATCGATTTAGGTTTTTGATTAATCGAATTGAGGGTTCGATTAATCGAACAAATTGAGAATTTTAGAAGAATTTAGAGGGAAAAAAATGAAATTTCGATTAATCAAGGAGGAATTCGATTAATCAATTTATGATTTCGATTAATCGAACTGGAAGTTCGATTAATCGAATAACTTAAGGGATTTATGAAAATTTGAAGTAGGGGAAACGATTTCGATTAATCGATGTGAAATTTGATTAATCGATTTGAGATTTCGATTAATCGAATCATAGTTCGACTAATCGAATAACTTGAAGAATCCTGAAAAATTTGGAAAGGATTGCACGATTTCGATTAATCGAAGTGAATTTCGATTAATCAATTTTGAAATTTTGATTAATCGAAATGGATTTCGATTATTCGACTGGCTCGCGCCAGTGAGCTCAAAAACTTGAAATTTTAAACAGATACGATTTCGATTAATTGAAATGGTTTCGATTAATCGATTTTGACCTTCGATTAATCGATTTGAGAAATCGATTAATCGATTTTGCGCGGCTTAACCTAATTTTGAAACTTGATTAATCGAATCTGTATTTCGATTAATCGAAGCCAGTCTATATATATATAAGTTGGGGTTTTTGGTGCCCATTCGAACTTGTCAACTTTGGGCGCCATTCCTCTTTCTCATTCCTCTTCTCCAACCGGTCAAGACAGCTAGGGTTTTGGGGCGTTTTGAATCGATCTCGGACCGTGATCACCTATTTTGGATCGAAACTCAACGGTAAACCCTAGATTTGTGCTTTTTCTTTCCATTTGAGCTATAAATACCCTAGTTTAAGCTTAATTTCCTAAAATGCCACCCAAGACTAGGTTGTCTTCGGTAAAGGCGACCTCTAAACTCCCGGTTAGGCGTAAGAACGCCGCACCGCCACCACCTACCCCTTCACCGGTGAGGACTCCATCACCGTCGGCATCGGAGACCACCTCCGGTTCGACAAGCGCGTCTACGCGCGAGTCCACACCCATGCCGCCACCACCCACCAATGTCGAGCAACCCAATGAGTGGTGGGCGGCCAAGACCTTCGAGATCGAGTACATCATCGATCAAACACTATTCACCAACCCCGATGTATCGGGTGAGACCCAATGGGCTCATAATTACCTACGAAATGCCGGTCTCGGCAACCTTATGAAACCAATCCGGGTTCCTACTACCCTAGATTGGTTAGATTGTTTTACCAAGGGCTAACGGACCGCCCTACCGACGATATCATTTTGACTAAGATTGAGAGTCAAGAATACACGATCACCCGTCAACACATACACGAGGTACTAGAGTGTTACCTCGATTTCACACCAGAGACCACCCTCTTCCTACCATTTGAAGAGGAAGTTAGATTTGAAGAGATCATGACCCGCATGACAAACGGGAAAAAGGGATCGGGATCCTCCATCAAGAGGGTCGACCTTCCCCACTATATGTGGATGCTTGATTCTATAATCAAGTGCAACCTATACCCAATGCGCCACAACACAAAGCGCATAGACAAAGTGCAACAGGCACTTTATGCGGCCTTTTGTGGCCGATGGTTTGATGCTACCATGATCGTCCTAGAGGGGATGAGGTACATCAAAGGGAAATTGATGAAGGGCAACTTGAGGCCCAAGGAGAGGATGCCGTATGCTCGGCTCATATCGAGTATCTTGGAGTGCTACTCCAACGCTCCCGAGTATATGGTGTCGCCCCACGAGGTGAGGGCAACGGACCGAGTGAAGACGTTTTCGAAGTCTTCATGGAGCCGTAGCTACAACTTGTTGAAGCGGACCCTACCGGCTCCGGGTCCAGTTCCAGCAGCACCAGCAGCAGCAGTAGCACCACCACCACCCCCACCACCACATCAGGACCCACCCGTGGGTGAGGCGCACCCGGCTGAGCCTTCAGCGGAGGGGGCACCCTCTCACACCGCCGCTTCACCGACACCACCAGCCCATTCCGCACCAGCTACACCCACATCATCCTACCGCCGGCGCGCAGCTCACTCCGGCCCTACCGTCGAGGAGGTGTTGGCACGTATGGAGGCCAACAATGAGCGGATGAACCGGAGGATGGACTTCCTTATGTTCCATACCCTCCGCTACATCTACCCGTTGGACTACCAGCGGTACCTCGCCCAGGAGGAGGAGTGGACCGCGGGACGTACCGCCTTCCATAGGGGTCCCGTCGTCCATCCGACCACCGCGGCTACCGGCGCTGGTACTTCCACTTCTACACTAGTTCCGCCGACCGAGATGCCAGATGCCACAGCACACTACCTCCCACCACCCGGCCCAGCTCAGCAGACTCCACCGCCCCATAGCTCTGCCACTCAGATGGAGCAGGCCCAAAGACTCGACCAGGGACTGACAGGGGGACTGCCTGAGCCTTGGGGCTGCCTTACTTTATTTTGTATTTTGGTTGTATAGGAACAAATTTTATTTGTACTGTGGTTATCGATAATGTACAAATTTTGTAAACTTTCTGTTAGTGAATATAACAATTTTGAAAATTTTCTCGTGCAATTATCTTTTTATGCTATGTATACTATGTTGTGTAAATTCACTGGGCCACCTCACCTGAGAGTGTGGGGGGGAGACCCAGACCTACGCACCTTTGGGTTATTTTCGAGGATGAAAATTTCTAAGGAGGGGAGGATGTAATATCCCGAAAAATCACGTTAAATAGTGACCTCGGGATCTGTGCCCGACTGGTCATAGGTTTGACCAAATAGGAGTTAAATAGTTGGCATAGGGTGCGATGAACGGATGAGATGTGAGAATTCGAGTGAATATGGGGAGTGTGATGAAAATCTAGAGTCACATACACCTGTTCTTGTGTATGTGCTCAACACACGGGTTGAATGAGAAATAAAAGGGTTTAATAGCCCTAGTTCTTTTGTTTGGTTGTTGAGAGAGAGTAAAGAAGAGAGAGAGAGAGAGAGGGAGAACATAGTTAATGCAAGGAGTAATTGTGGGTGTTTGGAAGGAGGATTCAAGCATTTAAAAGGCCGATTCGACACGAGGGATCCGCTAGAAGCAAAGCTGGAACCCTAGCCTTTCCAACCACTTGGCCTAATCAATTGGAGATTGATTGAAGGTAAAATTCTTGCAAATCAAATGCATAGATTGAAAGGTTTAATCATAGTTAGAAATAGCAAAGATCATAGGATAATGGCTTAGAAAAGAAAGAAAAATCATTTGGAAAAAGATTGGGAAGAACAGCCAAAAGGGGCTGAATCTGACCATTTCGATTAATCTAAAGTGAGATTCGATTAATCGATTTTATCCAAGAAGTTGAAAAGTCAAAAGACACGATTTCGATTAATCGAACTGAGCTTCGATTAATCGATTGTGATTTTCGATTAATCGATTTTGGTATCGATTAATCGACTGGGAACCTTCAGTGAACTCCAAAGGAAAAGGATTGGAGAAATCGATCAATCGAAATGGAATTTCGATTAATCGATGAATTTCGATTAATCGATTTGGGATCGATTAATCGATTTTGGGAATTAGATTACTCAATTGAGAATCGAATGGATAGAGTGGAGAATTTCGATTAATCAATTGGGATTCGATTAATCGAATAATCTCGATTAATCGATTTGAGAATCGAAGATAATTTTATTAATCGAATCGATTCGATTGAATTTCGACAATCATTTGACAATTCAACAATCGGTTTCCAACTCCGAGAATGACTATTATGGTAAGTGATAAGTTTCATTAATCCTTGGACCTTCTTTGTTACATCTTTAGTGATGTATTTCATATGTTATGTGGTACGTGTGAGCTTGGGCACAAGGAGCCACGTGGGACCTTGATGCATGATCAAACAGAGACTTGAGGTAGGAAACTCCTTGAACATGTACTTTATTTTGCAAGAGCATGTATGTAGTAATATAGAATTCAATTCAAACTGTTTTTATTTCTTAAGAGTTTGTGAAAAGTGTGCGTGTGTGACATCTAAAAGAGTAATCATAATGAGCCATCCCCAGGGGATGAGGAAGTAAAGAAATAAGAGCATCGGGTGTGATGTAAGTGAATGGATACATCCCAGGGATGTATCCAAGATTGAATTATGTCTGATAAGGCCTAACTGATATAAGATAGCACACTTACACGGTGAATAACTATGTGTAAAGCACCTGATATTTTTGTTATTTGAGGTTTGATAGGGTACCCCACCGACGTGACGGGATACCCACGACTGACACGGCAGGATATCCGTGACCGTCTGGTAGCGAAACCATAGGCGGTCGGAGGCTTATCCGATACGATAAGCACACCCGGTGTTGAGTTGAGATAAGTGAAACCCCGCCACCGATCCCCAGGGGAAAGGGGCTTGGGTACTAATTATATTCCCAGGGAATACGTTTAAAACTGTCTATATAGATGACGATGATGGGTATCTCATCGGGGCTCGATGTTATATTGCTCGGGGATTACTTAAGTTGAAAGGTTAAGTTTTGCTTTAGGCCTATTTAGCGGCATTCATGAATAATCAAAAGACATGAGTAAACTACCAGTAAAATATGATTCTTTTCAACTGTTGTTCATCAGTGATTGCATAGACACATCATGCATGGCATATCATGGAATATATGTGAGTTGTAATTTATATGTTCAATTGTGTTATGTTCCCTATTGAGCTAGGATGTAGCTCACCCTTTAGACTACACGTCGCAGGTCCACTATTAACAGCTGTCGAGGCTTCAAGGAACGTTGACCCTAGTGAGTCAGACCCCGCACCCGGAGACGAGTTGGAGCCACCTCCTGAGGACTTCTTCTAGAGGACTCCGTTGTGCAGCTTTGAGAGTTTTTGTGAGATTATTGATACGACTTGGTATGTCAAGCCTTGTTTTTTGTTAGAAAAATGTAATTAAAGTTTGGGGATTATTCTTTTGGGGTGAATCATCTGTGATGATTAGCTATCATCGATGGTTCAGATCGGTTCTCCATTCATGCAGACGCATGAAGGTAGAACTGTCTTTTGAGAAATATTTAAATGATAAATTAATTCCGCAACTTTATTTATTATTTCAGTTTAGTTCATTGCTTGATATACAAATGTTCCGTACATAGCACAGGGGCACGGTCAAGATGACCGTGCTGATGGCATGGGTTTCGGGGTGTCGAAATCCGGGCTGTCACATAAAATTTTAATTTATAATTTAATTCTATATTTTTATACCATCAAAATCTAAAAAAATATAAATTCAAGTTCATAACTTTAGTTTCTCAATCTAATTTTTTATTATAATTTCAAATTCAATTCTAAAAATCTCTCTTTTATTATTTAACTATCGATCTATCTTTTATATCAGCCATCCGATTTTCCCACAGGAGCTTACAGAGGGTACTCGGGAACGAGGCCAATCCTCCTTAGCATAGCGGGCCCAACCCCCCTTTTCTTTTAGATTATTTAGGGTTAACTAGTTAGTCATAGTTAGTTTTTCTATTTCAATATAATTGGCTAATTGCATCAAATAGGCCTTCATATCATTATTTGCTTGGATTTAATTTAGTCTTCTAATTCAGTCAATTTATTATCTCAACTAAAATTTAGGAAAGTTAATTCGTTTACTATTAGTTAGATTTTACCATAATTGATCCGTAGATTACGATTTTTAAAAAAAAATAGTTAATCTTGTTGCCTCAGTCATTTATTCCTATTTTAGTAAATTAATTTATTGCTTCAATCAGAGTAGCAGTTAAAAAATTAGTCTTTATTTTCTTTAAATTAGAATGCTAGTAAGATTACCTTAAGTGGTTTAGTTGTGATTGTCATACAATTGATACATCTGCTTATCTAGAATTGCAATAAAATTAGTGTACCTGCTTTATCCATAATTGCGATATAATTGGACTCTTTTATTTAATTAAAATATTATCGGAACTGATACACATGCATTCCTAGTACCAGTAGGAGACTAAAACTGATTGGACTCTTAGTAGTACCAGGACTTTGATATTAATTGGACTCCTAATGATACCAAGAAACTAAAAATGATTGGACTCCTGATAGCATCAAGACACTAAAATAACCCATCATAATAAGCTCACCTAATCATAATTAACAACAAAAAAAGAGAATCTAAATCGACCATAATTGCAATAAGGGAAACTAAAAAGAAAATTGAAACTATCTAATTAAAAGAGGACACTGCTGCTGACGTTCGCAGGCGAACGACTCGGTATAGAAGTAACCCACACTTGCTTAAACGCGTGATCATTGACGTATTATAGAATCGATAAATATCTGCAGCTAGTGATTGCAAATCAACTAGGAATCATCCTAGAAAATTTTCTCTATTGTTATTTATCCCTACCTTATCAGATACACCGCATCACTAGAGTCCAACAAGACAAAATTGGAAGCCACTTATTCAACAGGAACCGAGAGGAACCCAGAAAAAGCACGCACTAACAGAGTGGTAATTGAGTGTCATAAGAATGATTGAAGGCATAAATTTGAGATTTTAAGATCATTATTGCCGATTTATAATAAGCTCACTTTGTAATGACTTCATACCTTTGTGGACATACGTTATGACTAACGATGGCATTTATTATGGTATGCTTGCGGTGATGGTAATCTAAATCGTGGAGGAAGTCGTACATTTAGACTAGTGGTTAAGATTATTCCTAATTGATGGTTATAGAAATTCTCAATTTCACTGCAGTGTATTTTCAGCCTTGTGGATGCATTTTATCATGGGTTATGTGATGGTGTAAAATTTCATTGTGGTAATGACTAGTTCGGCTGTAAGGAATTTTATTAATTGATATATTCAACTTGTCCCGTATTATAATTAGATTTTATTCTAATGGATATAGCATCAATGGGGTGAGTCAACTTTTGTCTGACTAATTGTGTAAGTTTCATAAGTGGGCGACTGTGCTAGATAAGTATTATCTGAGATCTGGAGGTGTCTATTAGAAATTTTTCAGCATGGTTATCAACGTGATGCAGTCATTAAGGGATAATTTGATGCTCTACTGGGTTAGTAGTAAGTTGGGAAATGCTTGCTAGTTAGAGGGTCCTGCTTATGATTTTGGTTTCTGAATTTATGATTGTAATCTCAAGGTCAATATCTCTTTCTTTGTGGATATATTCTTGCCAACTATTTATAAAGATACTTTCTTAAGTAATGGAAATGAGGTTTTGTAATTACCTATGCATGAGTTAACTGATCTATCACTCCGACTCTTGAGTGAGTACCGGTACGGTTAGTGCGAGATGGACATCCTTAGTGTAAAGCTCAGCATATAGGTTTTTTTTACCAGTGTGTGGTCAATCTTTAGACAATGTGTTGTAGCAAATGTCCATTCAACTCTGCGGCTTTGACCATGTATAATTCCAATTCGTTGCAATATATGTAATTCCAATTCATTGCAGCATTTGCTGTGTGATTTGAGTTTAACAAATGATTACTATATTGATTGCCCAAGCATCACGTCGTTCACTTTCGAGGGATAAAATTCCTTACGGAGCGGTAGTGGAGTACCTTCTTCTCTTTTACGTAGATTTTGAAGGGTGGGTTGATTTTGCGTGTAGCTGATTTGACTATGACAGTGAGTTTGTGATTGTGTCAAGTGACCTGCGTCGATGTGTGGACTACAAGGGGGATAAGTGTGTGCGAATTAAGGTTTTATAATTATGAATATTTTCATACATTATTGATAATTGAGTTGTTACTCAAATTACCTTTCGTACATTTTTAAGGACGACAATTTCTTAGGTGGGGAGATTGTGATGACCTGGTCAAAAGGGCGTTGAATCTTGGTGAGGATACCCAGATGGGTGGCGCTGAGAAATAGTCGCGGACCTTGGATTGAATTAGTTTTGAGGTAATTGAAGAAAATCAAAGTGAATATTATTCGTAGCGATGTATATGTGTATTCATGTGGGAATTAGATACTTATGCCGATGTGATGGGTAAGGCATTGATTGCAGAGAAAAACATAGTGTATACCTTATCATGTGTATTTAATATAAGAACATGTTAATATGGTGTTTTGGATATATGATCGATGCTATTAGCTCATCTGTTGATATATGTATGTGGGGATCTTCATTGTAATAAGTGGTACATCTTGGCAATTAATGGTTGGACGGTTTTTTTTTCTTTTATGGCGATGGTTAAATTTTAATTATGATCCATATGATTAATTGTGGGTTGACAATTTCATTGATGATATATGTTGCAATTGATTTTGTAGAAATATAGTTTAACAAATGATTACCTTACTAGATAATCGGTGGCACGCCGATCTAGCGATATGTGGCTTTTCATGTAGGATGATGGATAATTTGGTTGAGAAAAAAATTCAATCTTTTGTTGTGAACTCAATGTGGATAGTTAATTGAATGATTATAAGAAATTCATTTCTTCGTTCAGGGTGCGTGCGTTGTACCACTACTTTATTTTTTATATAAATCAGTTCATATCTGGATGTGAGTGTTCAACTTGATATGCGTGGTAAGACCTAGTTACTTAGGGCAATTTTCGAGGATAAAAATTTTATAAAGTGGGAAAAATGTAATATCCTGAAAATTTTGACTTTAAAGAGTGTATCTCGAGATGCGTGTCTGACTTTGAATAGTATACCTCGGGATCCATGCCTGTCTAGTCATTTGTTTGATCAAATGAAAGTCAACTTGATGAGTTAGGTTAGATTAAGTTTGGTGTAGAAATACACACTTGGGTGGTGTTAGATCTTTTAGTAGGGTCATATACACCTATCAATGTGTATGTGTTCTATACCCAAGTTTGGGTTATAATAAATAGCATAAGAATTTTCTATTTTGTGGTTGTTAGGGATTTAAGAAGGAAGAGAGAGGTTAGCGAGAAATAAGAGTAAATGCTTGGGAGTAATTACAAAAGATTTATGCGTGGGATTGTGGATTGAAGACCATACACGAGCTTTAAATTTCAACGGAATCGCACATAGGATCTCGTGGAGTTGAGGCTAGGAATCCTAGCTCTAGATCCAAGCCCTTGAATCACTCATACGTTGGATTTGAGGTAAGGTATTGTTAATTGATGATGTGCGTGAAGTTTGAGCTTTAATTTAATGTTTAAATGTAGGATTAAAAGAGATAAAAGAAAAAATAATTGAGAGAAAACCAAGCTAGTTGAACTGCCCGAAGAAGGCTGGTTTTCTGTCAAAATTGATTAATTGATTAATCGATTTTTGACAGAAAGTAAATTTGTGTACTACGGCACGAAACCGATTAATCGAATTAAATTTCAATTAATCAATTTTTGGTTTCGATTAATCGATTTGGAATCGATTAATCAACTGGGCACTGCCAGTGGCTGAAAAAGTTTGGTTTTTAGAAAACCTGATTAATCGATATTGGGATCGATTAATCGATTTTTAATATGCTTGCCGATACTGCTTTGGTATTTCGGCCGTAACTTTTTATTATGATTGACGCAATTCCTGTGGCATTGGAAAGAGGACAATGAACTCTACAACTTTTTTTATTTAATTATTTCATGAATCCAAAGATTTAAAGGTCAAAATTTAGAAGAAAAGTTACGTCAAACTCTATATTAGCATGAACTTGCCTATTTCTGCCTCGTTTTTGAGAAACACTTAAATAAGTCTAAGTTTTTAGTGAGTAGAGTTAATTTTGGATGCATCATAGTGTGTTTGTGATGTAGATTGAGGGCGGGAAGCCGTCGATAAGGACTGTGGTGTCGTTTTGAACGGCTCCGTGTGTGAGGTTGGGAAAGTTCTGGACATGTACTCTTGATTACAATAGCATGTATGTAATGATATGTGTGTGTGAAATCAAATGTGTTGTGATACAAGTTTCTAAATTTTAGTTAAAGCATGTGAATTTAAGGTGTGTGTACACTAAATAAGAAACCAGTAAGCATAAAAGTGCATGACATCCCAGGGATGTATATAAGATGTGAGTATCTGGGTGATGCATATGAGTATGTGACATCCCAGGGATTTATAGTAAAATGAGAAAACATATAAATGAGCCTTGAACAAACATTGAATATTATAATTAGCATAATTACACGGTGATAAATTATTTGTATCTTGCACAATTGATTTGAGGTTCGTAGAATATCCTATCGACACGGCGGTATACCCGTGACTGACTCGACAGAATATCCATGACCGGTATGGTGGCCAATTCGTACAACAGATAGAGGACATCCTAGGAATGTATATGAGTTATGTGCTCCATCGCCTAGGAGAAAGGGACTTGGGTTTTGTTACATTGAAATATAGTTCAATTGGACGATGATGGTAGATATTCCATCGGGCTCGATGCTATATGGTTCGAAGATTATTTAAGTTATTTGATTTAAGTTTGCGACACAAGTCTTCTATGATATGAGAACAAGTTAAGTAAAAGATAAGATATGTAGTGTGAAAAGATAAGATGTGATATGTGCATTCAGTTTATTCTTTTGGTAATTTAAATATTTTTAAACTGTTTTCAGCTTATGAGACCGTGCTTCGCTTATGTCATGAAATATGTGTAAGATAGCTTTACATATTCATTTATTTCCCTATTGAAATAGGATATAGCTCATCCCTCGACTATACGTCAAGGTATAGCTGTAAATCTGGATCCAGCTACGGAGAAAGGCTTGGGATCTCCCGTGTGGGAAATTTTACCTTAGGTGAGGTTTGGACATGAGTATGTTTTGGGCTTGTATAATGGACGTTTTGAGGTCTTTTGGATTATGGACTTAGTATATCTAGGGATTTATTATTGTATTAAGACTCATTCTATAGCTATGTTGTTGAAGCCACTGTTTAGGTGATGGTCGGCCATCACCGGTGGTTTTTTTGTGGGCCCATTTTATTCAGTCTTTATGAATAGAAGAATCTTTATTGTTGCTATATTTTACTTTAACTCTATCTTTGTTGGCATACCAAGTAAATTCTATATTCATATCGTGAAATGTGCAACCTGACGGTCCAATTTTTCCTGAGTTTATGATAAAAGAAAGAAAAAAAAATATTGTGGAGGTTTTTGTGGAATCGGGGAAAATCGGGCTGTCACATTTTCACAATTTACTAATATGGATGTCTTATTACTTTGATATATTCAATAGATAGTTCTAAATAAACATATCATCATATTCAAAATATCTTGATTCTGAGTTCAACATTATGAGATTTCAAATAGTATAGAAGTTAAAGGAAAATTTAGCATGAATAAAAATGGTCTCCCTTTCTCATAACAAAAGAGGAAATAGGCTCTATAGCTCACTAGGTTAAATAATTTTGAAACTATAATCTAAAATAATTGTAATTCAGATTAATCATATAGTTTCAAACATTCATCTGATACAGTGTTCTATAGATGTTTTACTTTGAATTGTAACTACTTTTATTTTAATTTTTGAACTACTATTATAATGGATTGCTAAAAATTTTGAATTTTCATAATTTTTCTATCATAATTCTCATATAATGATTAACTTTCTTACTAAAATTGTTGAAAATTTTATGGAAAAATAGAAAAAACTACTAATGAAAAAGTAAACAAAACTACTATACTAATATCTTATGTATACCCCCAAACTTGAATAGGACAATGTCCTCATTGTACAAAACAGGGGACATACAGAAAAATTATTATTACCTTATTTTACTGCTATGTTAGTAATCAATTTTATAATCTATAAAAGGAATAAAAAATCTTCCTCCAAACTTGAGAGAAAAAATACTTCCGATTTATAGAACTAGAAAGTTAGATGTTAGTAACAAAAACAAATATAAAGAAAGGAATTATATATATATATATATATATATATATATATGAACTTAATTACAGAATCATGGAAAGAAAGCTGATTACATATAAAGAAATTCCTAAGAAAAATCTAGCCATATCCTAAACTAAGACACAGGCAGCAACGTCCGAGATAAGAATTTGTCTTCGATAAAGATCAATCCTCAGCTTCTAACTCAAAATTTATCCCGTCAAAATTGATTTTCCCTCCGGGCTCCAAGATGTCCTCAACTTACTGCTCTTGGAAGAGTAACTGCAAACCAGAAAGGGGGATAGCAGGGATTAGGGAGATGGATGTTGAGCAGGGGGTGGATGAAACGAAGAGGAGGTGAAGATGGTGGGTGGTTTCGTCCTCTTATTTTTCTTTTTCTTTCTTTTATTCTTTTTCTTTTCTTCCTTCACCAAAATATTCTATATTTCCTTGTACTCGTCCCATAGGAACTGCAGAGGATCTGGTTCTAGTGGTGGTGGTGGGTCCTCTCATACTGGAAAAAACTTTATTAGGTTATAGTTGGTTTTATTGTTTGTCATGGGGAAAGATGGGCTAGTAGGGACAAGAGAGAATGATTTTGCTAAGGACGAACTACACCTGTATTTAAAACACTTGGAAGGTGGAATACGAACCGTTGTAATAAATTTTCTCATCCTTCCGAGCTTAATTGCCATGATGATTTTACAAAAGGTTAGTTGACAATAAATTAGACATCGGCTGAGATAAATTTAAAGTGTCGTATGATTTATTATGGATATGATGCCATCGAGGACATATGATGGTTGATAATTGCTTTTCCTGCGCGGCAGGAGGCTTATCTAGTATGATGAATCGCACATGTAAAAGATTTTAAGATGAACATGAGTGCAATTCCTATATCCGCAAAGTATTTATTTTTGTGTTTTTTTTAATTTTATGTGATTTTTATTTTAGAAAGCAGGGAGAGAAACAAATCTAAGCCTCTAGTCTTTGTGGCCAGCAGGGATGTTGAAATTCTGATCCGTTGCTCCAAATAAACCTGCAAAAGCTAAAGAAGTGTTCAAAAAAAATAAAGAGATAAAGAAATATAAAAAGAGAAAGATAAATATTAGTTTCTAAAAGAATAAAAATATTATATAAAAATAAAAATAAAGATAAATTCCGCTTCCTCGGTAGCGGCGCCAAAAACTTGACTGGTTGTTTATGATGTATTATATTTATGTTAATTTCATGTCTTAACCTATTGCAGGCGCACAATAGAAATCATAGTACTAGCATATGATCGTTCCCACGTGGAAGTTTGTTTATCTAATTATTTCTTTTATTTCTATCTTTTATTTAAATCCTTATTTTAAAAACTTCTATTTATCTTTTAAGATCTAATCTACTGGAGAAATATGAATAAAAGAATGATTTTTAATCTAAGGTGCATAAAATAAATCTTAATCCTCCTTCTTCTAATTAAAGTCGTCAATCTTAATCTTCAGCTATCGGATATTTATGAAATTAAACAGTACTATTACACCATATTTCTAGTCTCCTAGCATTGGTCGTCAATCAAGTCTAAGATCCTATCAATACAGATTTAATCTAATCAACAATTTCCTATAATCTGGCGTCAATCAAACCTTAAAAAATTGAAGATGGAAAAGTGAAAGCTGTTACACTAATCTACAAATTCTAACCTGAGTCGTCAATTCAAATTAAAACTTGGAGATGTTTACAAAGCAAATAAAATCTAAATGAAAAAGTAAAGTAAAATATATCCTTCACCCCTCAGCCGCAGTCGTCAATTGCTCCTGAGAAACTATAGATATCTACACTAATCTTCAACACTCAATTGCAGTCATCAATTGCTCTTGAGAAACCTTTGATATCTAATCTATTCTAACTATGTTACACTACTGATCGAAAGAAAATTCAACCTCAGGCGTCAATTGATGCTGAAATTCTTCAATGCTTATTCTTACACCGGGCTTTCTTATTTATAGATCATAAAGAATCGGTTTACAAAGATTTAATTTTAATAAAAGAAACTACTAAAAATAAAAGTATCCTAATATAACTCTAATTCCTAATTTTATTCTTCCTTGCTTTCTTCAATTGATGCACATCTAGAGTGTTCTCTTTTATTTCAGCAACCGAGATTTTCTAAGAGCTTATCTTCATCAATCTTCTCAGATTCGTGATTCTCCAAACTTCTAATTCTAGAGATCTTCTAATTCAGTTCATAGCGGTGATAACTCTCACTCACATGATCAGCAGCAGCAGATAGCAGCGGGAAAGCTTTTATAATTGCAATCGCAAATTATGATTTCTTCTATTATAACTTCTTTTTGGAAAATCGTAAATACTCAGACGATTCTTTAAAACGATTCTTCGCTTTGTGTCGCTTCAGCCTCTTGAACATGTATTCCTTTAAAGAATCGTTCATTACGATTTCTCATTTTGTCTTTTAGTATCGCGCTCAATCGTCTTTTGTAATTTTCTATTTCTAAACATTTAGCGAATCATCTTTAATGCTCAATCGTCTTTTTATTACTTTTTGAGTTCATTTGGACAAAGATTAACACTTAGGCTCTCTTTTACTGTTTAGCTTTAATATCTACACATCCGTAACTCATTAGTACCAATCTAAAGCCTAGCATCACTAAGTTAAGAGTGATAAAATGATAAATTATGTGACTGGTCAGAGAGAGAATCATGGTTTTAGCAAAAAATTTGAGTGAGACAGAGAGAGAGACCCAACCTTTCTTATCCTCTGACTTTGTCTGCAAAACAAAAATTATAAATATATATATATATATATATATATATATATATATATATGTGGCTGTAAATATGTGCAAATTAATAATATGAAGTTAGAGAGAGAGCGTGAGACAGGCCCAACCTCTAATAGAGAAGTTTAGAGAGAGAGAATGAGACTGGCCCTGTGACAGCTCAGATTTTGACACCTCGAAACCCGTGCCATCAGCACGATCCTCCAGACTGTGCCCCAAAACTATGTACGGAACAATGGTATAACAAGCAACAATTAACAAGGTAAAGCAATTAACTGCATAAGGCAGAAAAATCAATATGCCCATCTAGCATATTCAAAAGATTGTTCTACTTTCATGCCACTGCATGAACAAAGAACCGATCCGAACCATCGATGATAAACAGATCACCCCAGATGGTTCGCCCAAAAGAATAATGTCTATCTAATTACATTGTTTGACAAAAATAACGGCTTGACATACCAAGCTGTACATTCTGCTCTCAAAATTCACTCTCTACCAAAGTACACAGCAGAGTCTCCTAGAAGAAGTTTTCGGGAGGAGGCTCCAACTCGTCCCCAGGCACGTAATCCGAATCTTTCGGATCAACGTCTCCCGAAGCCTCAGCCGCTGCTAATAATGGACCTGCGACGTATAGTCTAAAGGGTGAGCTACATCCTAGCTCAATAGGGAACAACACAATGAACATATAAGTCAAAATCTCATATATATTCCATGATATTCAAAGCATGATATGTCTATGCATTTACTAGAAAACTATTTAAAAGATGGTAATTTGCATGTCTTACTTTACTGTTGATTTTTCATGAATGACACTGAACAAGCCTAAAGCAAAACTTAAATCTTCAACTTAAGTAATCCTCGAGCAATATAGCATCGAGCCCCGATGGAATACCCACCATCGTCGCCTAAATAGACAGTTGTTATATATATTCCCTGGGAATACTACCCAAGCCCCTTTCTCAATAGGCGGCGGGGTTAAATCTCATCTCAATATCCTTGGGATGTGCTCACTGTATACGGATAGACCTCCGCACTGGTGTATGGATTGGCCGCCGTACCAGTCACGGATATCCTGCCGAGTCAGTCATGGGTATCCCGCCACGTCGGTGGGGTATTCTAATTAAACCTCAAATAATAAAAATAACATGTGCTTTATATATAGTTGTTCACCGTGTAAAGTGTTATCTTATATCAGTTAGGCCTCAACAGTAGTTATTCAATCATATTTATATCCCTGGGATGTCTAATTTACTCGCATCACACTGATGCCCTTATTACTTTCTCATCCCCTAGGGATGTCCCATTCTCATTTGGTTACTTAGTCTCAGTTACTCGCATCACACAGATGCCTTTATCACATTCTTGGTGTCACACACATACCCTTTTCACAAAGATTTACACAGTTAAAACATTTTTAGTTTAAGTTCTATATCACTACATACATGCTCTTGCAATTAAAGTACATGTTTAAGGTGTTCCCTACCTCAGGTCTCCGAAGGTCCACAGTCCACACCTCCTCCTAAGCGAGGTGCTGTTGGTAATCCAACAGATAGATATACCATAGGCACAGTACATCAAGAAGTTCATCTGCCGGTTCATCCTCTCATTATTGGCCTCCATCCGAGCCAACACGTCCTCTATAGTAGCGTCGGGCGAGCCGCTCACCGGCAGTATGAAGAAGTGGGTGTGGTAGCCGCTGACTGCGACGACGGCATAGACGATGCGGTGGTATGGGAGGGCGCCCCCTCAGCTGGTGGATCGATGGGGTGTGCTCCCCCCAAAGGTGGGTCCTGATGTGGTGGTGGGGATGGTGGTGGTGCTACTAGTGTTGTTGCTAGTGCGGCGGGTGCTGGTGCTGGGCCCTGAGCTAGTAGGGTCCGCTTTAGTAAGTTGTAATTACGGTTTTATGAAGCAATGGAGAAATGCTTCACACGATCCGTAGCCCTCTCCTCATAGGGTGAAACGGCGTACCCTGGAGCATCTAAGTAACACTCCAACATGCTCTAAATGAGGCGAGCATACAGCATCTTTTCTTTGGGCCTCAAATTGCCCTTCATCAATTTTCCTTTGATATACCTCATCCCCTCCAAGACGATCATGGTGGCGTCGAACCAACGATCGTAGAATGCTGCGTACAAGGCCTATTGGACCAACTCCACCCTCTCGATGTCATGACACATCGGGTAGAGGTTGTACTTGATTATAGAATCAAGCATCCACATATAATGGGGGAGATCGACCCTCCTAATAGACGATCCTGACCCTTTCTTCCCCTTAGTCATGCGGGTCATAATTTCTTCAAATCTCACCTCTTCCGCAAAGGGTGGGAAGAGGGTGGTCTCGGGCACAAAGTCTAAATAACATTCTAGGGCTTCGTGGACGTGGCGATGGGTGAAGGTATAGTCACGACCCTCGATCTTGGTCATAACCACATCATCGGTAGGGCCATCCTCCAAGTCCTGGTAAAATAGGCGTATGAGCCTAGGGTAATAGCACTCATGGAGTGGCTTTAAAAGATTGCCAAGGCCCGCCTTCACCAAATAATTCTGAGCCCATTGGGTCTCACCCGCCACGTCGAGGTTGGTAAACAATTCCACATCAATAATGTAATCGGTTTGGAAGGTCTTAGCCGCCCACCATTCGTTTGGTTGGGGAACATTTTCGGGTGGTGGTGGGCTTGGTGAAGACTCGCGCGAAGATGCTCTCATCGAACCGGATGTGGTATCCGATTCCGATGGCGATGGGGTTCTTACAGGAGATGGGGTCTGTGGTGGCGGTGCGGCGTTATTACGCCGAACCGAGAGTTTGGATGTCGCCTTCTTCGAAGACAACCGGATTTTAGGCGGCATTTTGTGATAAATCAAGAAAAACTAGGGTTTGATGGCTTGAAATGGAAAGAAAGATTGAAAGCTAGGGTTTACCTTAGGTATCGATCAAACGGCGTGGTGATTTCAAGGCGAAATCGGTATGAAAATCCTCCAAAACCCTAAGTTGCTCGGTGGTTTGAGAAGGAAGAAGAAAAGGCGCGCAAGAAAGAAAACCCAAATTTTCGAATGGGGAGAAACCCCCCTAAACTTCTATATATAGGCCCCCGGTTCGATTAATCAATTTCTAAAATCGATTAATCGAGTTTCAAAACTAAGTTCAGCCGCACGAAATCGATTAATCGATTTCCAAAATCGATTAATCGAAACTCAAAATCGATTAATCGAAATCGTGGTCACTTAAATTCCAACTTTTCTAGCTCACTGGAGCATGCCAGTCGATTAATCGAATCAACAAGTCGATTAATCAAAATCCCAAATTCGATTAATCGAATTTCACTTTGATTAATCGAAATCGTAAAGTTCTTCAAATTTTTTCTAAAATTTTCAGGTCACTCGATTAATCGAATCTCCAGATCGATTAATCGAAATCCACAATCGATTAATCAAAACTTGGATCGATTGATCGAAATTTTGCTTTGTTAAGTTTCTAAATCTCCATTCAATATTCACTCACTGGCGCATGCCAGTCGACTAATCGACCAAAATCGATTAATCAAAATCTCAAATCGATTAATCGATTTAGAAATCAATTAATCGGTTTTGATCATATTTTTTACATTTTTATGTCTCTTTTGACTCCTTAGTAAAACATGACCAATTGATCATTGTTTCGGCGAAATACGTCATCACAGCCATGTCGTGGCTATGATGAACTTTAACTACGCAATTGACATTGCATTAGGGATACGATGCGGATAAAAAAATTTCTATTGAATACATCGATCAAAAGACCGACATTGGATTACAACATATGGTTTAAATCCGCAAACATGCTTGTGGTGACACAAGTTTGACTCTCAAGCTATCGCAAACAAGTCTGGATACTGTTCTTTTACGTCGGCCACTCGTTCCCACGTAGCTTCTTTTGCCGAATGATTCTTCCATTGAACAAGCACTAACGGAATTACCTTTGTCCGCAACACTTTTTCCTTTCGATCCAAAATCTCCACCGGCTCTTCGATCATAGTCACATCCTCGTGCATCTCAAATGATTGGCCGCTCAACACGTGATCAGGGTCATTAAGATACTTCCTGAGCATAGATACATGGAACACATTGTGTACTTGATCAAATAACGGTGGCAATCCAATGCGGTAAGCAACTTCCCCTACTCGGCCCAAAACCTCAAACGGTCCAAGATAGCGGGGACTTAGCTTCCCTCTCTTTCTGAACCTCATCACGCCCTTCATAGGCGATACTTTCACGAACACGTGTTCACCCACCTTAAAGTCTACACTCGTCCGCTTGATATCAGCATAGCTTTTCTGTCTGCTCTGAGCCGCTTTGAGTTTGGCCCTTATCATTTGAATATAGGTGGCATTATCTTCAAGTATCTCGGGCCTCAAAACAAATTTCTCACCGGTTTCTTCCCGATGGGCGATCTACATCGCCGTCCATAAAGAGCTTCATACGGTGCCATCCTAATGCTCGTTTAAAAACTGTTGTTATATGCAAACTCAATCAATGGTAGGTGCTGATCCCACGATCCTTGAAATTCTAACATACATGCCCTAAGCATGTCCTCAATGATCTGATTGACCCTCTCAATCTGTCCATCAGTTTGTGGATGGAATGTCGTACTGAAATCTAGTCGCATTCCCATTCCTTCTTGAAATTTCTTCCAAAACTTTGATGTATATAATGGGTCACGGTCTAAAATAATGCTACTCGAAATCCCATGCAAACGGACAATCTCTTTCATATACAGCTCTGCCAGTCTTCCCGCCGTGTACATCGTGTTGTAAGGCAAGAAGTGCGCTGACTTGGTCAATCGATCGACCACTACCCAAATGGCATTGTACTTCTTTGCAATACGCGGAAGCCCAACAATGAAATCCATAGAGATCGATTCCCACTTCCATTCCGGTATAGGTAGAGGCTATAATAATCCTGCAGGGTGTCTATGATCAATCTTCACTTGTTGGCACGTCAAACACCGCGGCACGTACTCTGCCACATCTTGCTTCAAACCTCTCCACCAGTAATTCTTTTTCAAGTCTTGGTACATCTTTGTGCTACTCGGGTAAATCGCATAGTTAGATTTGTCAGATTCATCAAGAATCGTTCGCCGTAGATCGGCATTGTCCGAAATGCAGAGACGGCCCTTGAACAATAAGGAACCATCCTCCTTGATCGAGAATTCAGATCTAATGCCTTCAGTTATATCTTGACGAATCTTGGTTAGCATCAGGTCTTTCATCTATAGCTCGTGGATATGCTTAAATATCACCGGTCTCACTGATATATTAGCCAAGAAGGCTCCTGTAGCTTGCGACTCGATGTTCGCATCATATAGTGTCAGATCTTCAAATAACTTCTATCGGTAAATACCCAAGATCAAACTAGCCAACTGAGCTGAACCCTTTCAACTCAAAGCATCGGCCACTACATTAGCCTTGCCTAGATGGTACTATATAGAACAGTCATAGTCCTTGAGGAACTCCATCCATCTGTGTTGCCTCATATTTAGTTCCTTCTGTCTAAACAGATATCTGAGGCTCTTATGATCGGTGAAGATCTCAAAGGTCTCACCATACAAGTAATGTCTCTAAATCTTCAGCGCAAAGATGACCGCAGCTAATTTCAAGTCATGTGTTAGATAATTCTTCTCATGCTCTTTCAACTGTCTCAATCCATACGCTATCACCTTTCGGTGTTGATTAAGCAAACAGCCCAAACCACTATACGAAGCATCGCTGTATATTGTGAACCCTCCACTGCCTGAAGGAATCGCCAGTACTTGAGCTGAAGTGAGTCTCTTCTTGAGTTCTTGAAAACTCTTCTCGCATGCCTCACTCCATTCAAACCTTGCATCCTTCTGTATAAGTCTCGTGAGTGGTCCCGATATCTTTGAAAATCCTTCAACGAAACGTCGATAGTAACCCACTAATCCAAGGAAACTACGGATGTCGGTCATGGTCTTTGGTTGCTCCCAATTCACCACTGCTTTGATTTTTGCTGGATCTACAGTGACACCATGCTTTGAGACAACATGTCCCAAAAAGCTAACTTCTTCTAACCAAAACTTGCACTTGCTAAGCTTGGCATACAGTTGGTATTCACGTAGAGTCTGTAGGGCTATTCTCAAATGTTTCTCATGCTCTTCTTCTAATTTTGAATAGATCAGGATGTCGCCAACAAACACTATGACACAAGAGTCTAGGTGTGGTTTAAAACCCCCTATTCATCAGATCCATGAATGAAGTCGGAGCATTTGTCAACCCAAACGGCATCACTAGGAATTCATAGTGTCCGCAGACGAGTCCCTGAATGCGTTTCAATATCCTCTCGCTTTGACTCTCAATCGATGGTATCCGATCTCAGACGATCTTGAGAAATACTTCGCCCTTGCAGCTTGATCAAACAAGTCATCTATCCTAGGCAAAGGGTATCGATTCTTAATGGTAAGTTTGTTCAATTGTTTATAGTCAATGCACGTACGCATTGACCCATCTTCTTCTTTATAAATAAGACCCAGGTTTCTCTATGGAGACACGCTATTCTAACAAACCCTTTGTCCATTAGTTCTTGTAACAGCTCTTTCAACTCCTTCAACTCAGCAGGAGCCATTCTGTATGGTGCTTTAGAAACAGGCTCCGTTTCTGGTACTAAGTTGATGGCGAATTCTACTTCTCTCTCTGGAGATAATCCGGGTAACTCCTCCGGAAATACATCGACAAAGTCTCGCACAACTGCTATCTCAGAGATAACATTCTTGTCCTCTTTATGCTCCTTCAAAAATGCCAAGTATCCACTACACCCTTTTCTGATCAATCGCTCGGCCCTGACTGTCGAGATCTAAATGATCTCCTCGTATTGGGTCTAAAGATGATGACCTTATTCTTGCAATCTACAGTCGTACAGTGAGTCGACAGCCAATCCATGCCAAGGATCACGTCGAATCCTTACATGTCTGACAGGATTAGGTTCGCCGGTAGTTCAAAGACGTCTCCATCCATGACTCTCACGATCACAGAGTTGCAACCCTTTTTAGTATCAACCGATTTCCCCGTAGGAACAGTCACGGTTAAAACGAAGTCTAACTCCTCTGGGTTGACTTTCATCCTCTTTGTGAAGCGAGGGATAACAATCGAGTGGGTAGACCCCGGGTCTATCAACACTCGAGCTTCGTATGTCACGTCGCTTCCTTTCTTATAAATTTGTAATGTACCTAATCATACATACACACATATACAATGTGTATCATCATACTAGAATTTATTACATGCAAGTTCTCTTATATTTTCTATATGGATGCACCTTCTCTATCTAAAAATTTTTAAGAATTGAAATTCTTTATTTAAAAGAAATCTCACCTTGGATCACATCATTTGTATTCTAAGCCTCTTAAGCTGTGACTGCGTAGGCTCTCCCTTGGACGATCGGCTTCCTAGCTTGTATAGGTCGTGACACAAGAACTGAAACCGTCTTCCCTTTGTTCACCTCGGGGCAATCTTTGATTAGGTGGCCCACTTTGCCACATCAAAAACAACCTCGAGTTCCCTGCCTACAGTCGGCCGTTCTATGAGACTTGCCACACTTGGCATAAGTCTCCCGTGGTGTGGAAGAAGCTGCTCGCAAGAACCCCTGTGTAACTGTAGCTCCAATAGTAATAGCAGGGCTCTCATATCTCATCGGCCTCCCCGACGCAAGTAATAAAAATTTCTACTGATTGCTCTACTGCGTCGGTCTCCTATAACCTCCTTGAAACAATGGTTTTTTATTGTTTAGTACGAATCTCGGCTTTTTATTCACCAGTTTGAAATTCCTCATTCTGCTCTGGTCTGTATTCCACCTTCCTTACTGCTCCCTCTGACGGTACTTGTTATTATTTTCTTCCTCTACCACCAAGGCCTTTCTCATGACCTCTCCATAGGTCCTTAGCTGGAATGGTGCTACTCCTCCCCTCACGTCCGGTCTCAACCCTTGCTGAAACCTCTTCGCTCTCATCATCTCTGTGATGACGTAGTCAGGCGCGAAGCGAGCGAGTCGCATGAACTCCACCCCATACTCTCTAATAGCCATCTTCCGTTGAACGAGCTGTAGAAATTGAATCTCCATTTGGTTCCTCACCACTTATGGGAAGTATTATTTATTGAATTCCTCCACGAACTCATCCCAAGTCCATGGAAAATCTGGAGTCTCCTGAGCCCTAGTCCGTGAAACAGACTTCCACCAAGGCCCAGCCTCTCCATCCAACATATAGGCTGCCTAACGGACGCTCTCGTCCTCCGTACACGTGAGTACACTAAACACCTCCATTTCACTCAGCCAGTTCTCAGCTGCCATGGGTTCTGCCTGCCCTGAAAAGCTAGGAGGTCTCATCCTCCTAAACTCTGTAAAAGCAGAAGACACTGGCGGTGTCAAAGCCACTGGAGGTGTCAGTGGCTGATGTTGTTCATGGGCAGTATGAGCTGCCAAGGATGCTGCCTGTTGGGCCATAGCAGCCACCATGGTCTCCATGGTGTGCATCATCTTCCGACACTCCTCTCTATCCTCATTCCTTTATCTGACTCTCTCCTATTCTCTTTGATCTTGATCCTGACTATCTCGATCCTAGTTCTCTCCTTGATCGTGGCCCTCTTGACTGCCACTACCTGAAGCACCTCCGTGTCCCAAAGGTACTCGATTGGTATCCGAGATGAGATCATCTCGACTACGCAAATTTCTATGATGGCCGCCCCTGGGTCGGCCTCTTCCTCTAGGAAATATAACGGTCTGCACGTGAAAACAAAGTTTTCATTAGCAGAAGTCCCTATGTTCTGACAAAAGAATGATTGTCAGAATTTCTAAAAAAAATGTTTTGATACCAACTGTGACAGCCCGGATTTTAACACCCCGAAACTCGTGCCATCAGCACGATCCTCCAGACCGTGCCCCAAAACTATGCACGGAACAATGGTATAACAAGCAACAATTAATAAGGTAAAGCAATTAACTGTATAAGGCGGAAAAATCAATATGCCCATCTGGCATATTCAAAAGACGGTTCTACTTTCATGCCACTGCATTAACAGAGAACCGATCTGAACCATCGGTGACAAACAGATCACCCCAGATGGTTCGCCCAAAAGAATAATGTCTATCTAATTATATTGTTTGACAAAAATAAAGGCTTAACATACCAAGTCGTACAATCTGCTCTCAAAACTGACTCTCTACCAAAGTACATAGCAGAGTCTCCTAGAATAAGTCCTCGGGAGGAGGCTCCAACTCGTCCCCAGGCAAGTAATCCAAATCTTCCGGATCAACGTCTCCCGAAGCCTCAGCCGCTGCTAATAATAGACCTGCGATATATAGTCTAAAGGGTGAGCTACATCCTAGCTCAATAGGGAATAACACAATGAACATATAAGTCAAAATCTCACATATATTTCATGATATTCAAAGCATGATATGTCTATGCATTTACTAGAAAACTGTTTAAAAGATGGTAATTTGCATGTCTTACTTTACTGTTGATTTATCATGAATGACACTGAACAGGCCTAAAGCAAAACTTAAATCTTCAACTTAAGTAATCCCCGAGCAATATAACATCGAGCCCCGATGGAATACCCACCATCGTCGCCTAAATAGACAGTTATTATATGTATTCCCTGGGAATACTATCCAAGCCCCTTTCTCAATAGGCGGCGGGGTTAAATCTCATCTCAACATCCCTGGGATGTGCTTATCTGTATCTGGATAGACCTCCATGCGGTGTACGGATTGGTCATGTCTGGTCACGGATATCTCCGCCGAAGTCGCTTGGGTCTCCGCCACGTCAGTGGGGTATTCTAATCAAATCTCAAATAATAAAAATAACATGTACTTTATATATAGTTGTTCACCGTGTAAAGTGCTATCTTATATCAGTTAGGCCTCAAGTAGTTATTCAATCAAATTTACATCCCTGGGATGTCTAATTTACTTGCATCACACTGATGCCCTTATTACTTTCTCATCCCCTGGGGATTTCTCATTCTCAATTGGTTACTTAGTCTCAGTTACTCACATCATACAGATGCCTTTATCACATTCTTGGTGTCACACACGTACCCTTTTCACAGAGACTTACACAGTTAAAACATTTTCAGTTTGAGTTCTATATCACTACATGTATGCTCTTACAATTAAAGTACATGTTTAAGGTGTTCCCTACCTCAGGTCTCCGAAGGTCCAAGCCTTAAGGTCTCACGCGGCTCCTTGTGTTCGCTTTCACACGTACCACCTATGGTACATCATAACACATACAACACATCACTAAAGATGCAATAGAAGAGGTCCTAGACCCTCCATGAATCTCAAGGTCAAACTAAAAGGTCAATTGAAACTGCCAAAATCGATTAATCGATTCCCAAAATCAATTAATCGAAATCCAAATCGATTAATCGATTAATCGAGATTCATAATCAATTAATCGATCCCAAATCGATTAATCGAAATCCCTAACATAGTAAAGTCGATTCTCAAATCGAGTGGTCGAAAGTCCGAAATCGATTAGTCAATCCCAAATCGATTAATTGAAGTCTAAAATCGATTAATCGATTTCTCAACTAGATTAGTCAATTTTCCCAGGTCTTGTTTCTCCAGCCACTGAAGGTACCCAGTCGATTAGTCGATTTCTGAATCGATTAATCGACCTTCAACATCGATTAATCGATTTCCAAATCAATTAATCGAAATTGGGCATCCCTGACTTTTCAACTTCTAGACCAAAATCGATTAATCGATTTGGCCCGATTCAGCCCCCTTTCAGGTTGTTCTTCTAAATCTTTTCCTTTCTATTGTCTTTATTTTCTAAGTCTTTACTCTACCATTTTAACCATACTTGACAGAATTTAACCCTCAAACATTAATGCATTTAATTCTAATAAAACTCGCCTCAATAATCCCTTTAAAGGATTGATTTGTTGGGTTTGATGGCTAGGGTTCCAGCTTTCCGCTTCAACGATCTTTCACACGTCGAATTCGGCAATCAATGTTCAATCTTCTTTCCAATGCAACCACAATAACTCCTTGGTAATTAATTACCTTCTCTCTCTCTCTCTCTCTCTTCTTAATTCCTTCACCAACCAAAAAAAAAGGATTCTAGGGTTATTAAAGGCTTATATCCTCTCTCCGATTTCGGTGTTAAGCGCATACACCAGAGATAGGTGTATGTGACTCAAATTTAACACCATACACTACACTTAGATTACATTAATCCCACACTAGCACATAACTTCATGAGTTCACTGTTTGACCATCACTTGGTCAAACCTACGACCAGTCGGGCACGGATCCCGAGGTCACTGTTAAACTCTCATATTTTTGAAATATTACAGGCCCAACCTCTAATAGAGATTTAGAGAGAGAGAGACCTATGTATTTTTTTAGCAATGGTTTAGAGAGAGAGAATAGATACACTCCAATGCCCCTCTTCTATTGGTTTAAAAATTTATGATTTCTCCTCGCCGAGATATATTGATTTCCGGGGATCAGCCCGACCAAATGTCGTCCCTGCCGGTAATAACTTTTTTGTACCGACCTCTGTTGTCGGGGGCATTGGAGTGCATCTACGGAACCAGTGTAGTGCACCAATGGTTTGGTGCAACCACCCCTTCGCACCACTAATTTCAAATAAAATAGATTCAAAGTTGGACCTTATGGGCCCAACCTAAGAAATGGTGCAAAGATGGACCGTCTCCTCAAATTAAAATTCTTAAGACATCTAATGGTTCAAAATCGGAGAAATCGACACACAAATCAAGAAATTGAAACGCCATTTGGACACCATCGACCATGAAAGGATTAACCCTTAGATATGAAGTCTTAGAGATAAAAATAAATTAAGCCCAAGGACTTAATACCTCAAAATTATCTTTCTTAAGTATCTGATGGGTCAGGTTCGTTCAATCTGATTGCCACATAGTAGGTACCCTAAATGTGCATGTAACTCCTAGATCTTGTAAAATGTTGATCGGAGGATCTAGTGTGCTAGAGGTCGAATCAAGACCGGGACAAGAGACCCAACCTTAAGTAAAATTATATTGTCCGATCATCTAACGGTCCAAAATTAGATGATGGATGATTCAAAGTTCATTTGTTATTGCAATCGTGTGTGCCACATGGAATAACGCCATAGGGAACCTTTCACCCCCTTAACTTTTGAGAATCAGGGCCAAACTCGCCCATAGGACCAACTTCAAATTAATCCCGATGATAATATGGTATAATCGAGCGGATCAAAGAACAGTCATTAAAATTTTGAGGATGTATTTTGAGGCCCGAAAGTTTAAAAAATTAAGGGGTATGAACTCTTGTACAACTTGGATTAAGGGCTTGTTTGACCGGCCCAGTTGGACCCACTCTTTGATCAAACTAGTAAAAGGTCCTACCACCTAAATCTTGGAAAACTTTAAAAACAGGAGGCCCAGTCTCCCTCTAAGCAATCTAATGGCCCATAAAAACTCCCCAAGGTTATGTGTGAAATATTTGTTCCTTCCAAATTTTAATTATTATATTATATTCACAAACATGTAAGGTGTATGAAATAGTTTCATCTAGTCAAGTAAGTCCTTCCATCATATGGCATGCATCACATAGAAAATTACGATAGAGCATATGCATGATTACAAAAAGAATAAGTTACGTTACACGACTCTTAAGCCTTCGTCATGATGAGTTTCCTTTCACTGTTACGTGGAACTTAGAATATAGGCATCCATGTATGAATGCAACACCTCTATGGGAGTATGGGCTGTTACACGAAGTATATTCAGGTTACTACGAAACTCGTCCCTTAAAAAGCGTGATTTTATGAATCTTATCATACCGTGGCTCACTCCAAATTAAGTTATAAGGAAATGATAAGGAATTATACATAAGATAAGGTAAGATACGAATAAAGATAAGTTACGTTGTGAAAGCCAACAAAATACGAAATAATTTTCTATACGTGTCATGTCTTATGTGCCACCGTAAGATCTAACGTCTACGACCAAGACGAGTCTTAAGGACAATAGATACGACAGTGTCCTGAATATAAGAGGACACTAATTTAAATGCATACAAACTCATCGAGCTGGATGGTAGTATGCGATATGATACGGAGGTCAAGTGGTTATCTACTCGTGGACCTCGCGTGGTAAGCTCGAGCAGCAGCACTGGCACAGGTCGTATATATAAATTAAGTAAGATGTGAAGTATGTTGTGTAGACATATGTGTTGGTGCTCATTTTTTCTAGGTTCCTCTCGGTCTCCGTTGAATCAGTGGCCCAATTCTGTCTAAGTGGACTCTGGCAATGCAGTGTTTGGAATGTTGGAAATAAAAATAAGGGAAGATTTCTGGGAAGATTCCTAGTTGGTTGTGATCTCCAGCTGCAGATATTTAACGACATTGCAACATGTCAGTGATCATACTTTAGAGCAGGTGTGAGTTACTTCTTTACTGAATCGTCTGACTGCGAACGTCAGCAACTCTGGCTCTTCCTCATAATTTAGATATTTTAGTTTTCCTTTTCTTTCCCTATTGTTGTTGTAATTTTGATTGGTTTAAATTTCCTAATTCTATTTTAAGTCTAATTATGTAAATTTGTGGTAATGAATGAATCTACTATTCTAGTGTCCTAATCCTAGTGTAAATCTACTTGGTTTAAGTATTCTATTCCTATTAGGAGTTTAATTAGTTTAGTTTCCTAATTTTACTAGAAGTCTAATTAATATTAGTCTCCTAGTCTTACTAGGAGCCTAATTCATTCAAGTTTCCTAATCTTACTGGAAGTCTAATTGATATTAGTCTCCTAATTATACTAGGAATGCAAATAGATTAATTTTAATAAATCTCTAATTAAATCAAGCATGCTAATTATACTGAAATTCTAAGCAAAGCAAGTATACTAGTTCTACTAAAATTCCAATTGAAATAGAGGACTAATTTTATTAAAACTCTAATTAAAGCAAAAGAACTAATTTTATTAAAATTCCAATTAAAGCAAATGAACTAATTTTACTAAAATTCTAATGAAAGAAATGAATTATCTATACTAAAAATCTAATTACAGTAAAGGATTATTTTCATTAAAATTTTAATTAGAGCAATGAATTAATTTTACTAAAATTCTAATTAAGGCAAATAAATTATCTATATTAAAAATCTAATTAAAGTAAAGGATTAATTTCATTAAAATTTTAATTAGAGCAATGAATTAATTTTATCAAAATTCTAATTAAGGCAAATAAATTATCTATACCAAGAATTTAATTAAGGCAATGAATTATCTATACTAAAATCTAATTACAGAAAAGGAACTAATTTTATTAGAATTATGATCTGAGCAATAAATCAATTATACTAAAATTCTGAAAATAACGAAACTAACTTTACTAATTCTAATTGAAGCGATGAATTAATACTACTAAAAATAAAATAAAAAAGGGTTTTGGGCCCGCTATGCTAAGGAAGATTGGCCTCGTTCCCGAGTACCCTCCGTAAGCTCTCTTGGACAAATCGGGTGGCTAAGATTAAAGTAAATTAAATTTTGGACTGTGATATGATTTTTTAGATTTTTAAGGTCGATTTCGGGATTATAATTATGAATTAAATTATAAAACTAGGATTTTAGAAAACTAAATTAAGAATTGAGATCTTTAAAATATTAAATTAAGGAATTAAAACTATAATTTTAAACTTTAAGGACTGAATTCGAGTCCGAAATCAGAAAATCAGGCCATATGATTAAAGACTTGTTCTAAAAACTAAGAACTAGAACCAAAGATTAATGATAGGACTAAAGAGTAAGATTTCAGAACAAAATTAAAGTTTAGGATTGGTGAATTAGGCCGTCAAATTAAGGACTAGTTCTAGAAACTGAAAACTAGAACCAGGGATTGAAATTACGGTCTAAAAAAGGGTGCTACGGTCTAAGACTGAAAATTTAATACTAATGATTAAAACTAAGAAAAATCCTAGATCTAAATACTAGAGAGAACTACGATCGAAAACTGAAGACTAAATTCTTACCTAGGGTCGGTGCTACGAAGAGGAATCTCAAAATTTCCACGCTTGAATCTCGAAATCATGGCTATGTTTCTCTATGTGTTCATTCTCGAAATTCTGTGTATTTGTCGTTCTCTCTCTATGAAATTTTCAGCCTCTTCTCTCCCTCAACCTTTCGATCGAACTAAAAAAGGCTTTTATAGGTTTTTCTCTAATTAAATGCCCTGTTTCAGGCGTTTAACCGAATTGCACGTCGATTTCTCGGTGCTTAATCGCTTTGAATCGGTCACCGACTCAGTGAGTGACCGACTGACTTTCTCAGTGAGTTTCCTAGTTCTAACAATGTTAGGACTAATTGCGCGCCTAGTTTAGAGTACGCAATCCGATTAAGTGTCTCATTTGAAGCGTTTAATTGAGGAAGCTTGGGAGTCAAGGACTGTAAGGCTAGGTCGGACGTAGGCCAATTGCGCACCAATGATCGGGCGCTCAATTCGATCGCGCGTGTCGTGGTGGGCGCGTGATCGAGTCTCAAAGTGGTATGGGAAAAAAAGTCTGGTCTGAAAGGGGGATTGATTGCACGTGTGTGGTTTGGCGTGCGATCGAATTGCGCCCGTGGTTTTAGGCGCGTAATTCAGGGTTGTCCGAGTCAGGTTTGGGTCTAAAATGCAAGACTATTGTTTCAGTCTGCATTTCAATTATATACTATTATTTCAATATATAGTCTCCCTACGTCAGGATCTGAGCCACAGAGCTATTGTTTCAGCCTGTGTTCGGTCATATGCTATTATTTCAGTGCATGATTCTCACATCAGGGTTAGGGGGGCTGAAATGTCAGACTATTATTTCAGCCTGCATTTTGACTATAGACTATTGTTTCAGTATATAGTCTCCCTATATTGGGATCTGAGCCACAGAGCTATTATTTCAACCTGTGTTCAGTCATGTACTATTGCTTCAGTACATGGTTCTCACGTTAGGGTCATCGGGATCTGAACTACAGTGATATTGTTTCAGCCTGTGTTCAGCCATATATTATTGTTTCAGCATATGGTCCCAATTATGGTTGTGAAACTTCTAGAGAAGGTAAGTCATTTCCGAAAAGTTACGGACGAGGTCAAAGGTTAACCGAACAGATTTGTATATTTCGAGAGAGCAAAATGGGGGTATCTACAGTATGGAACTATGTTAAGTTTTAAGATATGCCACGGAAGATAAGTCGACAAGGTAGATACAAAAAAATATTAGAAATTGGTTCATCTCATTTTATGTTATGTCTTTCAGTTTCATTATGATATGTATGAGATCTCAGATATTATTGTAGTCATTTTTAGTTGCTTAGTTTTATTTTCTTAAAAACACTGCCACTCAAGTAATTGCACACACGATCACCTGAGTATGTTATGGTGAATCGATTGTACAACTCACTGAGTTTACGTGATTGAGTAAACTCAACCCCTCCCAAATATAACAGTTTCAGGTAAAGACTCTAATCATCCTGCTTATGATGACGATGAGACAGTTATACCAAAGGCGGCATACATAGACGAGGACGATGGCTACCACCTGGATGCGGGAGTTGATCCGACGAATTTTTATAAGCCTTGAGAGTCTCTTTAGCTCTAGAGCATGATTATTTTTATCGAGAGACTTGTTATTTGTTGAGTTTATGTTTTTGCACATCTTATGGTTTATGTATAGGACAGTTTTATCTTATGTAAAATCTTAATTTATTTTCTATCCTAGATGCATGGTTAGGATTAATTACTTTATTAATGTCATTTACATTTTCCTTTGTTAATCTATGAGCCGTTTATCATTAAATGCTATCTTAAATGTTTGGATCCATATGCTAAATCGAGTTAAGAATTATGTGTATATCCGTTTATCGCCTTAATAAATATGCGGTGTCATAACATGAAATTCTAAGCCCTCGAGATTAGGTAAGGATTCTGAGTCGTGACAGTTGGATATCAACCCGACCAACCTGTTGATAAATCTAGTTGGCCCCACTTTTTCAGCAGCAGTGTACGGACCAAATCTGCGTAGTCACCAAGTCAGTGTTCGACTGTTCAGTAATAATTCGGCGAGGTTAAAAATTGGAAATTTTTGGCAAATTTTGGAAAGTTTGGAAATATTCGGTGAAAAATCGGAGAGAAAAAATATTTAAAAATTAAAAATCAAGATTTATTGTAAAAAATTGGGAATTATTATGAAAATTTAAGGTATTATTCGCGATTTTTTAAACATTCACCGAATTTTTGAAAAAATCGTGAATCTGGGGTTCTATGAATTTCGTAATTATGCGAATACACAGACTAATCTCAAATTATTTTTAAAATAATTAATCCCAAATTATTTTAAAAATTGGCGAATTTGGTGACTATGCAAATACACAGATTAATCTCAATCATGGTTTGAAATCTTGCTCGAGACAAGACTTCTTGTGTCTGGGAGCTCAGCGAGACAAGATTTAACTAAGTTTCGCCATGAGATGCAATATGTAAAATATTATTTTATATTTTAATTTATATAGGATGTTAAGCTAGTAACTACTAATCATTATCTTTATACACATGACATTATTTTATCTTAGTGTATTATGTTTATGTGATGATCTCGTGAACGGCTATTACGGTGTGTCCAAATCTGTGCATTCTAATATTTTCTATTATTCTTATTTTTTAATAAAAATAATGGCTAATATTAAAGATCATTGATCGGCCAATATGCAAATTATTTGTAGGTGTTAACTATATTTGTTTCAATCATGCACAGCGACATGGACTGTTTAGATTGATCATAGATGTTTGCCACATGGCATAAGAATAAAATATTCTTTTATAGTGTAAGATCAAACACCTATTTTAATGGTATAAGATCATTAAAAAATTATTTTCGTATCACCGATATAGTTAGAAACAACTCGAAAATCCAAGATTCAAAATTCAAATCATGATCTCGATTCTCCATTCACTTGCATCAATAAAACTTGGAAAGCACACAGATTTCAGCACCTGTAAATTCGTGAAGGTACGCCGTTGATCAAGTAGACAGACACAGATGGGCTCTGGTACTGCGGGCATCTAAAGAAGCGTAGGGGAACCCGCTAAAATGTACCAGCTGTTAAGGTTTGGCTCCAATTATAGGAACTAACCACTAATTTCGTAACTTCAATTTAAATTTTTGAAAATTTAACGGCTATCTCCAACTTGGCAAATGAAAACTACCCACGTTCCCCACCATCTTCTCAAATCAAAACTAACTGTAACCGCCGTTTCCCACGATTTTAAAACCTCATCTATATTCATATTTGCTTTCTCTGGTATCGATTTAAATAAGATTTTCCAAGGCTTGAGCCATTATTCACCCCAAATTTTTCTTAGAATCTCTGCAAAAACTCCTTGTGTTGAATGATGAAAATGGTTTATTTCTTGACTCGCTTTCTTCTCATCTTCCTCACTGTAAATGTGGTTGTGGGAGCTGTGAATGAGTATAAAGTCGGTGATGATGTGGGTTGGAGAGAACCGGAAGTGAACAATTCAGATGTTTATAATCAGTGGGCTTCCAAGAACCGATTTCAAGTTGGAGATTCCATCTGTGAGTAGCTGATTTTTAAATAAATTTTTAATTTTATTTATTGCTCTTCTATTTTTTATGAAAAGACAAGAAGGGCCCTGATTTGGTTACAAATTTTCAATCCATACCTATTTAAACTATTATCTTCATAAGTTACAGATTTAGATTACTTACTTTTCTCTGTAGGTTTTGTTCTTTCTTAAATATTGCCGAGAATTGTAGCACCAAAATAAATAAACAAAATTTAATTTTTGAAAAGTTTTGATCCAACTACTTTGTCAAAAATCTATTTGAACTGTTGTTTTGATGATTTATAGAGTATGATTTATCACTTTTCTTTGTATGTTTTAAGTTTCTCAAAGATTGCTTTGGATGGTATAATGAAAAATAAATAAATGAATTTGACAAATTTAATCGAACAGCTTTTTCAAAAATCTATTTCATGGGTTATTCTTTAATTCTGCTTCTCTCTGGTTCTTAAGATTTCGAAAATCTAATTCATGGGTTATCCTTTAATTTTTGTAGTTCTTTAGATTTCTAATTGCTACCTAGTTAAACTGCTGCTTTGATGATTCACAGAGTAAGATTACTCACTGTTAGTTGTAGATTTTGAGTTTCTCATATATTGCTGACCGATTGTATAATTGAAAATAAATAAATGAATTGGATCTTTGAGAATTTTGATCCAACAACATTTTCGAAAATCTAACTCATGGGCTATTCTTTAGTTCTGCTTCTCTTAATTCATGGGTTACCCTCTTTAGTTCTTTAATTTTTGTAGTTCTTACTTATTTAAACTATTGTTTTGGTGACTTACAGAGTAAGATTACTCACTTTTCTTTGTGGGTTTAGGGTTCCTCAAAGATTGGATAGGATTATATAATGAAAATCAATAAAGGGCATTAATTCAATCTTTAACAATTTTGATCTAATAACAACTTTTTCAAAAATCTAATTCATGGGTTAATACTTTAATCCTTCTTCTTTGTGCTTCTTCAGATTTCGAATACAAGAACGACTCTGTTCTAGTGGTGGAGAAGGGAGGATACTACCACTGCAACACCACCACACCCATCTCCTCCTACACAAATGGCAAAACTGTGATCAAGCTTAATGGGCCTGGCCCATTCTACTTCATAAGTGGGGCCCCCAATCACTGCAAGAATGGTCAGAGATTGATCATCGACCTGCTGACTCAGCATCCTAGTCAGCAGCCACCCTTGCCACCACCCCAGCCTTATTCAACAGGCTCATCACCATCACCATCTCCATCTCCAAACTCTGCAACAACACACACCATTTCATCTCTTTCTCATGTGTTCATGGCTCTTTACAGCCTTTTGATCTTGGTGTAGAGGAGAAATTAGTGACTTCATTATATCTTCTTTATATTTCTGTTACTTTGTTTTTGTTAGATGTGTAGGTAGGACTAATTAAGAACTTTATTTGTTACAGAGATTCTCTATTTGCTATTTGATTTCATAGTGTTTTTGAAATATATGTTATGAATTTATTCTGTGATTTACTATGTTTGCACCTATAATTGGTGATCAAAACCATTCAATAGAAAATGGGTGTCATGGATGTGCCGTAGCCGAAGATTGCTCTTCTTGTTTAAGCAGTAGGGTTTGGATGGTAAATAAGCTACGAGAGCCATCTTAACAAACTGTATTGATCTAATGGATAAGATCATCTGAATGGTGAAATATTGGGGTTAATAATACTAGTCATACGAAAGAAAAGCATAATTTGAGATTTATTTTATTTTTTCTGTACTTACCATCAAATATCAACTTCTAAATTTGAACTGAGATATTAAATTAGAAAAGGAAGCCATTACTGCACTCGGAAAGTTGTTCCTTGCACCGGATTTAAAAAAAGACTTGGTATTTTAAGGACACGAGACATAAAAAAATATAATATGGATCGTCTTATTTGAAGTTTATGATCAATAGACCTCCGGTACATAAAATTGGATCAAAACACGATACTTGTCATATGATCTATTGTAGTCAACTGAATCAGATAATAGCCTTTGACTACATCTAATCACATGATAAAACTTATGTTTCGTTTTATTCTTTAGTAATTAACATCTTTAAATCATGGCCTTCAAATCAAACGCCTTAAATAGTGTTTTCATATACAACCAAACTTGCAAGTCTTTTTATTAAATTGGGTGCAAGGGCCAACTTTCCGAATGGAAGTAATGGCTGTCATTCGAAAATATAGTATTCATGTATGGATGTGCACTTAGAGTTGGTATTAGGTACCCACCTGAACAACTCTACCGATGCTCAGGTCAATTTCCTCACAAAATAGGTCTGCCACAGCCTACAAGCACACTGTTTTTTTTTCCAGCACATCATACTAGCTTTTTATTACCCACGCACCAATTACTAAATAATAATAATAATGGTATTTGTGTTCACACTCACGCACTCAAGTCCCAAACCCCTTGAAAACTATTGATTGCTTCGGATAAGATGATGGAGATCGGGTTTCACTCCTATCTTCCAAATAATGGTCTTGAGATCACGACACGCCTATCAGACTATCAATTTTTATTTCATTTGTCACAAATCTCAAAACATAGCTCTAAATTCACGTTTGAGCATGATGTGTGTCATATGATTCAAGATTCATTTTTTGGGGATCCGTGAAACATGGAATCAAAAATTGATCGTCTGATAGATTCCCCATGATCTCAAGATCTATTGTATGGAAGATTGGTTTGAAAAAATGATCATCATCTGCTCTGAAGCAATCGGTGGTTTTTAAGGGGTCTAGGACGTTGGCGCTTTCAGAGAATGTGTGGGCGAATAGAGGTAGGTACCTACTAAAAAAAATGGGTAGCTCTATTCGTGCCTACCCAATTAGGCGCCTACACTGAACCCGTTGACTGCATTGAATCGGATATCGGAGATGGATTTATCCAAATCTTTCACACAATTGACCTTGAGACCATGTGCATACCGTCAAATGATTAGCTTTTTATTTCACGTGACACATCCTAAAAAGTAATCCTAAAATCACATTTGAGCATTGTCACATGAATTTTTATTCACTTTTTCGAAATTTGTGTCATGTGAAATAAAAAATATGGCCAACGATCTCAAGATTAATCGTATGGAAGATTGGGATGAAAAATGAGCTTCATCCTCTGATTCAATACAGTTGATGGGATTTGCACCTCGGCAATTCAGTAGGCATGGTTTTGTTGTAGGCAATTCAGTAGGCATGGTTTTGTTTTAGGACTGGGAGCCATTATTGTACTCGGAAATTTGGCCCTTCTACTAAAATTAAAGAAAGACTTTATATTTTAGGAACATGTAACATGTGAAAATGCAATCTGGGTCGTCTGATTTAAAGTTCGTGATCTATAGATCCTTAGCGGTTAAGATTGTAGCAAAACACGATATTTATATATGATCTATTGTAGTCAATCATTGAATTAAATAATAACCTTTGACTATGTTTAATCACATGATGAAAAATATATTTCGTGTTAATCTTCTGCACTTAATATTTTTAAATGACGGGCTCCAAATCAAACAATTTAAATGGTGTTTTCATATAGCAGAGGTCATCCAACTTGTAAATCATTATTTTAAACTCGGTGGAAGGGCCAAATTTCCGAGTGCAAATAATGGCTCCCTTGCGATTAAATAAGATATCTTCTAGCACACCACTATGTTCACTTATTTGAGTGCGTGGGGTATTAACTCGAGCACTACTTATTTAGAGAACACGCTTATTTAGATGACACAAATCAATAAAAGTAGGCTTTTGAGTGTTGTAATCAAGTTAGCAAATCCCAATTAACTATGGCTACCGGTGCTTTTTAAGACGCTTGTGTTTAGGTCGAGTCTTTTGGAATTTTCTAAATTCCATCAAATGCTCTTGTGCTGACACATCACCTTCTGCTGCTCTACTTTAATAGATATAGATCTTGATTGAGATCATCGAAATATGATCAGACGGACAGTTTCTGAGTTTACCAGTGGGACAAATCCCAAAATGTGATATCCCTCCCATGTGGTCTTTGAGTTACGTTTTGGGTATATGTGTCACATAAAAATTGGCCGTAAGAGGCTATGTTTATGATCTCAAGATCAGTAGTCTTAAAGATCGAAGAAAAGAAAAAGATCTACATCGTTTGATTTAAAGGAGGCAACGGAGGATATTTAGTATTTGGTGGTGTTTAATAGCAACCCCCTATTTTGTACCTAACTGTATTTTGGGCTAGGCCGGTCGCATCAACCCGATATGTTTTGTATAGTAAATAAAAGGATCAGTGGGGTCAAGGAGAGTTTGAATTAGATTGGATCGGGTGGGTTTAAGTTTACATGTTGGATCGAGCTTTTCGGTCGGTTGGGGCATGTCTCCTTGACCGGTCGGGTTGTATAATAAGCACAGTGCGTATACCTTTGAGCAGTTGGGCCGCTAATATTTTGGCTTTATGAGGGCACGTTTTAATGTTGGTAATGCAGCTACGCATTTAAGTCCCAGCAATGGTTTTCAGCGAAGCAAAGCATGCTGACGTGGATTACCAAAAAAATTTGAGATTTTTTTATCTTTAAGTACTAAATAAATTAGACGATAATATTTGTGAATGTCTAACGTTGTGCAGTTTGGAACCACCTCTATAATTAGGGCTTTCAATGGGCCGGGGCAGCCCGGATTTTGGCCCACACCCGACCGAAAAAAGGTAGTATTTTCTATCAAGCAAACTCGGCCCAGTATCCGGACTGAGCTTGGGTTGAGTGCTGCAACATTTGGCCCACACCCGGCCTGGAGATATATATATATATATAGGAAAAGGCCTCCGTCCTCCCAGCTTTCACGTAGAGCTCCACATGGCAGCCAACATATTGTTTCGATGTCACATGGAGCTCGGGTGCATTGCTTAGATCATCTTTGAAAATAAAAAATTTGAAAACTCATCTCTACCGTGTGTTTTTTGAACTGTGAAATGTGGACCAATGAAACCCGTCAAACTTTGACTTGTGGGTTTAAAAAGGTTTTTTCAATTTTATTTTTTAAAAATATTGATCTATACCGTCCACTTGTGCTCCACGTGACACCCAAACAGGTTTTGGATGCCACGTGGAGCTCCATGTGTATCTTGGAGGACGGTGACCGCCCTCTATTGGAGGACCTAACCGACTCATACAGTGTTTTGGATGCCACGTGGAGCTCCATGTTTTAAAGTTATAATTTTTTTTATATAGTTAAATATAATTTAGTTAAAAATATTTATATTTTTAAAATTATATTTTTACTCCACTTATTATTTTCTTTTTTATTGAATTGAGACAATGATGATGAATGTTTGTGCATATATTTTTTTATTGGATAATTGGATGGATTAATTCATTTCAAGCAATCGTTGCATAGGTTTTTAGCTACACAACTTGGATGATTTGTTGTTTTTCAAACAATCATTGTCCGTTATAATCATTATATAACAAACTAAAATAAAATATTTGAATAAAAGTATGTCTCTGAGCCTCTATAATGGTAATATAATTATTTAATTAAATTTTTAACTTTCTTCAAATTTTTATTAGAAAAAAAATAGCCCAATCCAATTTTATTAGAAAAAATAGCCCCAAAGAACAACCCTAAAAAAATAGCCCAAGCAAATTTTATTATAAAAAAAATAGTCGAAAAAAAGCTCGGCCCAGCCCAATAAGGGCCTAGCTTGGGCGGCTGAGTACATCATAGCCCGGGTTAGGGCCGGGCTGAAAAAATTGGAAACTCGGCCCGAGTAGGTTAGGGCCGGATTCAATATTTGATCGTCTATAACACATGGCACCAATATTTGATCGTCTAATAGGTGGACCATGATCATCAAATCTATTTTGTGAAAGATTGGAGATGTCTTTAGGCGTAAAACAGGATAACATGTAAATACTTTCTTTTAGTAATTTCCTTTGGGGTATAAGTATTTGCAATCATTATTTTCCACCATTAATAACGTTTTTGTCCACCCTTTAACGAAAAAGATCTTGAGATCATGTCTCACATCTTAGACGTTAAGATATTGATTCCATATTGCACACATCTCTAAAAGTGACTAGGAAACCCTTCTTATCTTATGTCATAATCATGGTCATTTTTGGAGATGTTAATTTCTACAGTGGGACATGATGTCAAGATTTATTCTTCCAATGGGATAAAAAATATTCTCCAATGTCCAACTCAAAGCTATGAAGTATAGATTTGGGATCGCAAATTCATGTTCCCTTTTCTTCGATCCCGTGCATCGCATGGGTTTCTTACTTGTATACATTCAAGGCCAAGATAAGCGCCTTATGTGATATAAAACGTGGCCCATATCAAGATAACAAACTCGGCAACGACCGATACGAATCGGTCGATACGTATAGGCCGATACCAATACGTATTAGCCTATTTTTGAAAAAAATAAAAAAATAAAAATACAGGTAACAGCCGATACACCGTAATACCGATACCGAGTTGGAGACTCAATACTTATCGGCACCGATACGTATCAGTTTGCCAAAAAATTGATATGTATCGGTATAGGCCGATATTTGACACCTTGGCCCATATATCAAATGATGGCCTATTTTAAAAAAAAAAAAAAAAAATTATATATATATATATATATATATATATATATATATATATATATATATATATATATATATATATATAGGTAACCGCCGATACACCGGAATACCGATACCAAGTAGGATACTCAATATGTATCGGCACTGATACGCATCGGTTTGCCGAAAAACCGATACGTCTCGGTATAGGCCGATATTTGACACCTTGGCCCATATATCAAATGATGTTATTTCTGATGTCTGGCCTTCAAAACCTATTCATGTCAGCCTTTGATGGCAAGTACATACAACTATGAGTAATATTATATCCCAGATGTTAAACCCAAAACAAATCCCAGACACAAGCACAAGAGTAAAATCATAATTTCACCAACCAAGCCTCTTGTTTAGGATTTTTCCTTTTTTTTTTTTTGAAAGATTAAAATTTTATTAAGAAAGAGATATACCCCAACAATTCTCACAAGTAGTGAGAGAGACAGGATACGGCTCTCACAAACGAGCACAGAAAATTGGACCTCCCGGAGAAAATCGAGCACGAATTGAGAGCGGCAAGGGAAACCTCAAAACGACGAGGGCAAACTCTCACCAAAGAGGAAACCGAAGAGTCCGAGAAAAAACCTCCTTTGGAAGAGACAAACCCTCAATCCCCCAAAAACTAGAAAAAGTTACAAAGATTCAAAGGGTTGAGATGGAATTAAGGAGCAAATTAGTATGGAACTCTTGAATGTTGAAAATGTTGACCTCCGCATGACCAGCCGCCATAGTCCATATGTATAGACACATAATGCAATCCTTGGTAATCTCCTCAACAGTAACAACACAACCCTCACATCTGACTTTGTTACCTTATTTCCAAATATTCCAAAGTAAAGCAATGTAGGAGTGATTCTAAAAGAATTTCTTTGTACCATCAAACATATTGAGATTCCAACAGAGAATCGCATCTTCTACAGATTTAGGAAGGCAGCAGCAGAAAGTGAAAGCTTTGGTAAAACTGTTCCATAAAGCACGGGAGATATGACACTAAAGGAACATATGAGCGCTAGACTCTTTATTGTTGTTGCACAGATAACAAAGATTGTCGATAACCATTCTTCTTCTTTTAAGGTTCTCTACAGTGGGGACGATGTCATTTAATAATGTCCCAATGAAAAAAGTTATTTAGAGGGAACTTTCAGTTTCCAAATGACCCGTCATTCGGATTTAGGGAGATTCGCATATAAGTTGTTGAAGCTGGATTTGACCGAGTAGACACCTTTCTTATGGAGTGACCTTCTTCTAGAATCGCAGGTCGTAGAGTTGAACAAAGACCATCAAAGATAGTAGAAACGTGGTTGTACTCAACGTCGGAGAGCCTTCTCTTAATAAGGATCAACAAATTATTATTCAACTTGTCAAAGGACTGAGCAATAATAGCATTAGGAAGTGAAACCACAAAAAATAGATTAGGAAAGAGCATGAATAGAGGCCATTCGTTTTCCCTCCATTTATCTTTCCAAAGGCGGATCTGCTCACCATTACCAATATCTTAAGTAATATCACGGATAAATTTATCATGAGTCGCCAATAAACCTTTCCACCATCCAGAACTATTCAAATAAGAAATGTTTTTTTATCTCCCATCCATTTCTAGAGATTTGATATTTATTAGTAGCAATAATATACCACATATCATAGCACTTAATTCCAATTCTCCACCACCATTTCATCAGGAGTTCCTTGTTCATTATTTTGATAGACCGGATTCCCAACCCACCAGCCCATTCAGGGGTAGTGACGGATTCTCATCTGACCAAGTGGATCTTCTTATAATTCTTGGTATCCCCCCAAAGGAAATTTCTTTGGATATTTTCTAACTCGTTGCAAATTTTCATCGGACATTTAAAAATGGATAAAAAATAATTCGAAATAACGTTAAGAACAAATTGAATTAAAACAAGTTTACCACCTTTAGAGAGCATTTTACTTTTCCATCCCGCAAGCCGATTATTGACTCTAGAAACGATGGGTTCCCAATCAGCCACTCTAGGTTTGCCAATGCCCAATGGAAAACCCAGATAACGAAAAGGAAGAGTTACCTTTACTAAAGCCCGTGGCTGAAGCCCATCTGTCAAGAGTGTCATTTGGAATATTCACGCTGAATATGTTGGATTTGAGATAATTTACTTTTGACCCAAGGTGTCTTCAAACGGCTTGAGGAGAGTCTTGATACAGTAAATTTGGTTGATATCGTCATCGCACATGAAGAGAGATTCATCGGCATATTGGAAAAGAAGAATCTTGTCATCATATCTGGGAATATCAAATCCCCGCAACAAATTTGTTTCAAATGCTTTTTTGAAGATTTGAGCGAATCCCTCACTAACAATATCAAATAGATATGAAGATAGAGGGCAGCCTTGCCTAAGGCCTCTCAAAGCACCAAAATACCCGCAAGCTTTTCCGTTATAATTATAGAAAAGGTAGCAGAACTGAGGCATCCATGAACCATTTTCTCCATCTCACACCAAACCCTATGCATATGAGCATCCACAACAAGTAGTCTCAACTAACTCGGTCATAGGCTTTTTTCATATCAACTTTGATAAGAATTTCAGGCTTTTTGGATAAGTTTTAAGAGTGAAAACTTTCATGAGTAGTGATAACAACATCCAGGATTTATTTACTCTCAATGAACGCACCCTGGGACTTAGAAATTACGTGGCTACTAACACTTTTAAGTCTATTGGTCAGTAGCTTTGCAATAATCTTATAAAGGCACTTTTCTAAAGTATAACGTCTCAGGTTTATAATTTTTCTACAACTATTGAAGCCGGTGATAATCCCTAACCCTAGTAAATCAAGTATACAATTGATTTTCCAAATATATTTCTAGTCACTTCTACTAGGCACACGTGGTTCATGTAGCAACCACTTTTTGTAGGCTTACTTGGCGCACAATTTTTAACAATCTAAATCATCTAAGTGGCAAACAATTATATAAACTAATGTTAGCCTTTTGTTAATAGGTAAGCTAGGATCAAACTTATGACCTTGAGTTGCAAAACTGGGCTCAAGCCCAACTAATGTTAGCTTAAAACATATGCACATAAGAAGATTTGATATGTGCGCTTTAATACAAATCCTACACTTTAATGAATCGTTGTTCATGTTAGGATAGTCCCACATTGCATGTGTGCTTGAAGGTCTTAGACTATATATAATGGGGGCACTCCTCACCTTACAAGCCTGTTTTGTGAGGCTGAGTTAGGCCCGTTGCATTTATTTATAGTTCAAATCTAATGAAGGGTCCATATTGAAGATCTCTACCTGGTATACTTTTAGGCCAAGTGGCAATCATATAATATTTTGCCACTTGGTGAGAGTAATATCTATTGATCCAGATGTTTGAGAGAATCTTGACTTGTATGATTTTTATTTTTATAGAATGATATGCAGTCAAGATTCTTCTATTTTCAAGGACTATAGATGTGGTTGAACTTGAAATCCGGTTCAACCTGGTTGGACTTCACTATAGCCCTCTAAGAGAAAGGGTCAGGCCCAAGGTATTAAAAATCGGCCGATACCGATACCTATCGGTTTTTTGGCAAACCGTTACATATCGGTCCTCCAACTCGGTATCAATATTGGCCAATACGGGTCATCGAGTATCGGCCGATACGTATCGGTTTGAACCGAGACATGTATTTTTTCTTTTCTTTTTTTTTTTTAAAGAGACGATCCGTATCGATATCGGCAAATACGTTTTGGCCGATACGTATCGGTCGATTCGTATCGGTCCTCCATTGATCAAAACTGATTTTGACTCCTTGGTTAGGTCTATAGCTCAATGAAAGGTTGACAATATTGCAACCTCAAGGTCAAAGGTTCAATCCTAACTTAGATATTTAAAAACAAAGCAAGATGCAATGCCTGAGTTAATCCCAATTTTAAACCATATCTGTCACGACCCGAAATTCTACCCCATCCCGAGGGCCTAGAATTCCGAGCTATGACTCACACATATCCCGGATATACTAAGCGGACATATACCTAATCAGAGTTCTCGCGCATATCTAGTTCCACGAAATTCGTGAAAGCCAACATACCATAGTGGAATATAAAGCAATCATAAATGCTGAATAAATCTAATAAAATGCGATAAAATACTATAAGTCCACAAATAACATGTAAGTCAAATTGGAGACAAATCCGATAAAAATGAAAGCATAGAGTCAATGATAATAATATAAGGCATAGGCCAATACCGAGTCTACAAAATCAGTATCCGGCGCTAGGATCAAAATCAGCACTGTAGTCCTCCTGACAACCGGCAACGTCACCCTCCAAAGGCCCCTGATAATCAATGTCTACTGAGTCGACGTTCTCAGCACCAATCGAATCAGAGAAACTCACGTCCACACCATCGGTATAATCACCTGCAGCTGTTAATTTATCGTGGGATGAGTTTACTCAGTCATGTAAACTCAGTGGATATACCACCAATCCATCACATACTACTCAGGTGTATTGTGGGTGTATCAAGTGAGTGATAAACATATCTCAAAGAAATCAGAACAGAATAATAAGATCAAGTGCATATCATAAGCTCATATCCTAATTATTAATGCAAGACTATGATCTAGACATTCATATCCTAACGCACTTTACCATATCTCATATCATATCATATCTCATATCATACCGTATTTTATTATTCTCGCATATACGTCTGTACATCACATGAGCGTAACTAACATACTCATAAAATCCTAAACGACCTATGCCAGAGTCGCTGCTCGAGCTACCATGTAAGGGTTACCATAGTATCATACCACCATATCATAACGTCCTCCATATCATATCATATCATACACCCCATTCAGTCATAGGGGCGGCCGACGACTCATAACTCATAATGTCTCCTAGAGACATCCGTCTTGACTGAAAGACGTTGTTGCCCTTACGGTGGCTACGCAAGGAACGGCACGTACAGAGACTTAAGTTGTTAATCTTTTACTGGCCTATACAGCGGTGTCTTATTATCGTAACATATCTTATCATACTGACTCATATCATATCATACTGACTCACATCTTATCCTACCAACTCATATCTTATCATATCATATTAGAACTCGGGATGATAGGGTCACAGTTTATGCCACCGTATACTAGGTTACACTGAATTCGCACTCGCCCTACTTGTCATGGTGTCCCATACCACCATGAGTTGTAAGGCATATGTATACAATGTACTCCCCACTTTGATACCATCTCGATGACTTATCACACCCAAGCATAGGCATGATCTCATACACTCTCGCGTCATCTGACCTAACATAACCTTAACTCATATCATAATCAAAATAGAGGTGCAGAATCATCACACGCACAAAAGGTTTTCATTTAGATTATTGTTATATTTATTTACATAACACACTAATAAATATAGAGTAGGGGAGTAATTATGTGTTTTCGATAACTCGAAAGTCAGAGTTCGATTTTCACGAGGTGTCGAAGTTCTAACATTTCGTGTTATCGAAGAGGTCGCGTTGAAGCGATAAAAGTGATATTTAAAATATTATTATTTATTATTATAGAATATTTAAATTAAATATTATTATTTTAGAAATTAAGTGCATCACGATCATCGATCGAAAAGTGCAAGTAATTAATGTGCACTAAGTTTTTGGTCGTGCAACGGTGAGATTTTAGTGTGAATCAGGTCATCTGTTCGGACGGCAATCGACTGATCAGTTTTGGAAACATTCATTCAGTCTTAATTATATTATATAAATTATTTATTTTGGGTATAAATCGATCGATCAATTTTTGGTAATCAATCGGTCAGATTTAAAGTGATTTGAGTACACTCTTATTCGATTCTGTTCAGAATCGATCAATCGGACAATAGGGTCAATCGGGCGAAATAAATAAATAAATAAATAACAAGCAGATTTTGACAACGTTTACAACGATTTATACTATTATAATAAGGTACTCAAGTGCCTTGTTTTATATATAATATTTGTATAGTGTAAATTATATAGCTATGATAACCCACCACTTAAATGTATAAACTATCATTAAGGTGTCAGTGTACTTAAGTACCTTAATTATATAATTATATAACACCGTTATAATATAAATTACATTAACGCATAAATTACATTAACGCATCGCTGGAGTAATTGATATAAAATATAAGCTATGAACTGCTTTAAAGAGTAATTTAGAATTCATATGAATATAATAATCTAAACCATCGGTCTTCGTTGATATTTTAAGTACTTTAAGAGGTTGGTTGGTGGAATTAAAAGGAAATAATAGGTTTGAGACGAGGAGCCAACTCGTTGCTTCAGTCAAATTTGATAAATAAAATATTCTGTACCTATATATATATATATATATATATATATATATATATATATATATATATATAAATATAATAGCATTATATTAAAAGTTATATAATAGATTTTATTAATATAACAGAAAAGTAATTAATTACTTTTGTCTCGTATAAAAGTATAATGGTATTATATTAAAAATTATCTAAGATTTTAATAATTTAATATTACCAACCTGTTTTGCATCATTTAAATATAACTCAATAATTCCACAAGTGTCCATTAGGCAGGCATGCACTCAAGTGTCGTGCGGGGTCGAGTTGGTGAGCGAGCCTCCTCATTCCATTAACTAGGAGTTGAATGGCAAGAAAAATTCTACTTTGGGCTTTTCGTTTAGGGGTATTCATGGGTTGGGTCCGAGTAGGAGTGTTCACCGGTTGGGCCCGAGTCATGGGTTCCCCAAGCCTAACTTATTAATATATTGAGTCTGAATTCTAGACCCGACCCGACCCATTCTGAAATCAGGTCTGATTTGGGTGTGGTGTGCCTAAAACTACATGCTTATATCTCGTCTAAAATAGAAAAAGAAAATTTTAGTTCTATCTTAGATTGGGGTTCCTGAAACTAACTAATGAAATAATTAAAATTGAGCAAGATTCCTTAATTTTAATAAAAGTTGTTGTGTCAAGAATCCTAATTTACCAAGTATTCTCTACAGGTAAATTTCTTAACTCACTCTCAATTAGAAGAAAGATAAATTAAGTGTGTATAATTGCATATATATATATATATATATATATATATATATATATATATATATATATATAAAAAATAAAATATGGTTCATTTATCTAGTCCGTCGATACGCGATCGAACGTACCCTATGCAACGGGATCTGAAAAGTACGAGATGGATGGATGGGTATCCACCTCTTGAAGCGTGATCGGCTGATCGACGACGGTTAGGGCGATAGAGATCCGCGTCCATACGATGATCCATCCACGATTACTCCGCCTTCTTCCGTCACGATTTGACGGTAGAAAAATACCACGGTGTTCTTTGTGGAAGAACACACAAGAGATTTAAAAGAGATTTTCGTGTTTTTAGAATAGGGTGGCTATAGAAGAAGATGGAGTAACGGCAAATAAGGGTGTATAGGCTTTTACTTCAAAGTTTAAAATAAAGGTTTAAAACTCACATAGTAAGGTTTGATCCTTAGACCTCTTATCTATAACTAAAGTCTTTCAACTACTAGGGCACCACACAACTTATGTCAAATAAAGACGATTTTAAATACAAAACCTTTTGGAAAATCAAAATGTGTATTTCTCAACTATGGTAGGTTCCGGTGTGGAGCATTAACACCATGTTTGGTGCAAAACAAATCTAACCCCACAAATTCAGTTTAAAATTTTTAGAGTCGTTACAATATCATATCAGAGAAACTATAGACATAATTTCAAGCATTCTCCTTCTTTTTGTTCACTTGAAAGCCACTGGTTGAGCAATAGCTCAACTGGTATCCTCTTTCATTGTTGAAGCAACAGGTCATGGGTTCTAAATCTCCACACCTGCTCCCACCCTTTGTGAGGGTCATCTCCCGGTGTGTTACGCCAAAAACATATTCTTTTAATGTGCAAGCTTGTATAGACACTATATCTGAATTCTCTATGTCATATGACATCCTCACAAAATAAACACTTGAAAGCCCATATTCAAATATTGAGGAAAGGAATGGAATAAAAATTACACCAAACATGTCTTTAAATTAAGTACGGTGTTACTTGAGTGAAGTAAAAAATCGTGGACTGCTTTGAATTAAATAATGGAGATCATTTTTCAACTCAATCTTTCACACAATATATCTTCAAACCATGAGCTACCATCGGTCATATATTAATTTCATGTGGCACGCATCCCCCAAAGTGAACGTGAGCATAACATACCATCAAACGTTGTACAGATTCACTCTTTGAAATGTGTTCTAGAAGGAATCAACATGGGACCATCTAATGATAGGCCCATTATCTCAGCAACCAACTTTAGGTTGTGCTCGGATTCAATGCTCTATAAAATTCAAGAGCTCTTCTGAGATAAGCGTCCAATCATGTTGGGCGAAAAACTGTAACTTTCATGCAACCTAGTGATGCATGCGAACTCCCGTGCATTTTCAAGGTCCATGCAAAACAAGTGTGCAGTTCAAGATGTCCGCTCATCATGAATGGGCCCACTTTATTACTTAGGGTTAAACTTTTAAAATATTTTAAAAGCTATATTCCTTTTCAACCGTCATTCTTGACTTTTTTAGAAATCTTTTTAAAGTCTCTTTCTTTTCTCCTTTTTTTCTAAGAAAGTGTCAAACTTCATTTTTCAGGTATATTTTACTCAAAAAATGTGATCGTTCGGTAGCGCTAGTACCTCGGCAGCGAAGCGCAGGCACCCAATAGCGAGGCGCAGGGGTACCTGCACCTCTATATCGAGGTGCTAACACTTCACTAAAATAAAAATAAAATAATCGAAGTGTCGGCGCTTTGATAAAAAATAAAAAATTAGCGAAGCGCCGAGACGCCTTTATATAGAGGCATCGGCGCTTCGAAAAAAAAAATTAGCGAGGCACTAGCACCTCGATATAGAGGAGTCGGCGCCCCTAAACGAGGCACCGGCACCACAGTGTTGGCACCCTAGTGCCGGGGTGCCAGTGCCTCATTTACAAGGTAGCGGCGCTTTGCTGTCGAGTTACTAACGCTTCGTTATCGGGCAGCCACATTTTTTTAATAAAATATACTTAAACAAGTAAGTCTGACACTTTATTGAAAAAATGGAGAGAAGAAAAAGAAAAGAAAGACTTTAAAAAAGTCAAGAATGGCAGCTGAAATGATATTTAACTTTTAAAATATTTTAAAAGTGTAACCCTAGATAGTAAAGTGCTCCCTATGCCATCCATTACTTCACAAAAAGAGCGCTATATGTCACTCCTGTATCAATTGGCATAAAGATATCTCTGGCCCTATATATATATATATATATATATATATATATATGAAATTCCTAAGGACGTAGTTGTAGAGTTGAACCCTGAAACGTGGCCAGTTGGGCACCACTTGGCAACCAATTTGAGCATTGGGTATTGCGGCAACTTGCCCAAAGTCGATCAGGTACCATTTATCAAAACAAAATAATTTAAAGTATTTTTTCATCGTTAAATATTATGTCAATCTTGAAAATTTTCAAAGCACCGAGTCTCTTGGGCCACTCAAGATATTTGACTTATGGTTTGAAGGGAAAAGTAGTCTAGAAAATTATTATTTTTTCTAAAACACTAGAAGGACGGGTGTCATTTGAGGATTTGGGTGGCACATGACAGCCCAAGCGAACCATGTCATAGGGCTTGAATCCTACAACCATGTCCTAGGGAGTCATTTTCCCCACACACAAACACCCATATATATATATATATATATATATATATATAAACACACATTTATGGGAAAGGGGTTGGTACCCAAAGCAGCACCCCAAACGCTACATGGGCTAGATCACATGCCTCATGGCATGTGATCAAACAAAAAATACCCATTTTGGGTTGTACATCCATGGGACATAGGATTTATAAAAAAAATATGATTTTTAACTTTTTTTTGTCCTTCAAATCATGAGTCAAATATAGGAAGCGCACACCTACCACCTACCGCATGCATTGATTTTTTCCCAACTTGGACCAGATTGTTAGCAGTGGATAAGCATCAAATCCTGCCCAAATTTTTTAGATAGCACCTGATCTATATTTTCCAATTTGTTGTCACCCGATCTTCAGGTTCAATGTCACATGGCACCAGCTGGCTCGTGGGTAGCACCAAAACTCTACCCTGGTGGATAGCATCTCGACCCTATATATAGCCTAGCTAGCTCTTGGATAGCACCAAAACTCTACCATGGTGGATAGCATCCCGACCCTATATATATATATATATATATATATATATATATATATATATATATATATATATATATATATATATATATATAGCCTAAGAAGCTACCCTGGAGCATAACATAGGCACGTGTGACGGAGGTATGCAGCGTGGCTATCTGGACCATCCGCAGTGCCACTGAAGCCGCTTGTACTCCCCGTAGAGGTAGTGACGACTTTGTGTCTGGGGCACGCAATGTGGTGCCAAGAGAGCACGCGACATTTTGGTGTCAGGACGGCTTGGCATGTGGTGTCAGGAGGGCGTGCGAAATGGGGCCAGGCGGGGAAGACGATGCGGGGAGTCACAAGCGTGATGGCTGGAGGCATGACACTGTGTGCCACGGGCAGGAGACGTGTGCCATGGGGGTATATCAAACCAACGTGTTTGAGGTCCTCAAGTTGTTTACCCATAGATGGTGTTTGGACCATCTATGTGGGAGAGGTGTTGGATGAGTGCCTTCCACCCACATGGGGCCTTGCGTCGTCAGAAGGAGCACAAGTGTCTCTTAAGCTTAAAAGGGTGGGCCTAGAACATCAACGCAGCGATGTCATGTGACACCGAGGGTAAGGTTGAAGTATGACTCCGGACTACGCGTTGCGGTGCATACAACTGAGTAACTTCATGAGGGCACTTGAGCGTTGCGTGGGACTCAGTAGAGGACGGCAGCATAAAGGCCAGATATGGATATGTGTTAATAATTCGGAACGCACACGAGATGGGCTTGGTTCGATATGTCGGCAGGGCATGTTGGTATGAGACGGCATGAGGCGCGGCATGCCTTTACTATTGCGAAGCGAGGTATTTGTGCATGGCACACAAAAGTGAAGCTTGAGTAGGTCAAGCATGGCATGAAAGTGCAATTCAAGCGTGTCGTAAGGGGCACAATGTATCGGGATGGTGGGCCTTGGAAAGGAGGTAACTACAAGTGGAAGTTCCCGTTCTCTCGGCTGGTGGTATCAGAGTCTGATGGAGGGGTTGGTTGACTTCGTCGCATGCTGCAGCGAAGCACCGCGCGAGTTCATGGAGCGTTAGAGCGCGCCCCCGTGACAATTGATATCAGAGATATAACTAATTTAGCTTTAAAAGTTAGGCGCCGCACGCAAGGGCACATCGAAAGGAGTGACTCCGTGACACACGACTAATTTTTCATCATTAAATTTTGGGTCAAAAGGTAACAAATTTCAATTTACCATGTTTGGACAATAAATTAAGATATGGGAAATTTACAGAAATAGGATTCGGAAAAAAAAGTTTCTCACTATTAAACTGAAATCAAAAGTTTCTCATAATAAGGATGCACCGTATTTCAGAGTCCTCAAAATTCGTGAAATATATTGCTTAGAGAGTAGTGAAATGACCTTGATACCCTTCTTTTTCAAATTTTTGCACTAAGAAAATCCGTACAGTCCTGATTATGAGAAACTTTCCCTTTCAGTATAATGGTGAAAATTTTTATTAATATGAGTCCTCCTTTTGAAAAGTGCCCTTAAGATATTTGACAAGTGATGTGAAAAACAAAAGGAAAATTTATAGAAACAGGATTGGGAAGAAAAAGTTTCTCATTATTATACTGAAATCAAAAGTTTCTCATAATCAGAATTCACCGTATTTTGGAGTCCTCAAAATCTGTGAAATATACTGTTTAGTGATTAGTGAAATGACCTTGATATTCTACTTTTTTTAATTTTTGCACTAAAAAAATTCGTGCAATCCTGATTATAGGAAACTTTCCCTTTCAGTATAATGGTAAAAAACTTTATCAATATGAGTCCTCTTTTTGAAAAGTGCCTAAAACAAAAACGAATTCTATAAACACATGTGGGAGTAATTGATCGCTTAGGCCTCGTTCACCAATTGTAGGAAACACAGATTCTGAGTTATAACTCATAAAGTAGCAAGAGTGAGGAATAATCTTAGTGACTCCTGTGTTGGAGAGTTTTGGTTGGGAACTGAGATTCTGATGTCTTTCCGAGTGAACGGAACGTTTGAACGTCGGAGCAAATTGCTCGGATTAGCTCACTTTAGCATATCCATGAGATTATGGGTCAAAATCTGTAACATCAAATGTCTTCTCTTTCATCTTCTCCACATCCGCCTTCTTCAGCACTGTCTGAGTGATCTTAAGGCAACGTCGGTACACATGCTTGAGCGTGGGGAGTCGCCGGGCGGAATCGGCGGTACTCGCGGGTGGTGGGGACCGCCCCCTTGTACTCGGGATCTGCGCAGGGGCTTGTGATCTCTCATGATTTTCTGAAGTATTTCTTCATCAGAATTTGAAAGAGAGATTTGGCTGTCGAAGATGCCATTGGAGAAGAAAATAAGAGCCGAAGAGTGGATTTTTGTTTTTTGTTGGAGGATGGTCTTTGACCTTATGTACACGTTTCAACTGTTATGCTGTAGCAGAGAGAAAATATTAACAATTTTTCAAATGGAGAATTATTAACAATTTTTTCGTTGAAGGTCGAGGGTTATATACCATATGATTAAAGAATTGGGTGACTTTATTTGCACCCGTTCCTCCTGTGCAGAGCAAGTACCACAGCTTTTCTTGGAGTAAGTACCACACAGCTATTTACACCTGCTTTGGAGGGGCTATTTACACCCGTTTTGGAGTAAGTACCACAAAGCTTTTCTTGGACGAGAACCTGATTTGAGTCTGACGACTGAAATTTGTTTTTGTTTCAATCTTCTCTAAGATAGATCTTAAGATCATGAATTTTCAATCAAACGGTCAGATGTTGATTTCACATAACACACATCTCTAAAAAGATTTGGCCAACTCATGTTTCAATAATCTAGGTCACTTTTTAGGGATGTGTTATTTTAAATCAACATTTGACCGTTTGATAGGAGTTCTATGATCTTAAGATCTATTGTGAGGAAGATTGGAACAAAAAACAATCTCCATTATCTGATTCAGATCAGCCAATGGTTGTTGTTCAATAAAATTTGTGTGGTACATTACTCTAAAAACAGGTGCAAATAGCTGCTTCCATCAGCTATAAGGAAAATAAAAACAGTTTCAAACCGAAATTCTCATAGCACTCGCATATCCATCAATCAAATCATCTCAAAATGTTGCTACTTGCTAGGTTAGTATTGGTTGGTGTAAATAGAGGTACTCAATACCTAATTCCATTTATCCTTGTCAAAAAAGAACCTTTTAATATTTTTTTTGCCATCAAATCAAATTCGGAAAAGGACTCCCGTCAAATATGTTTAGCCCCATCTCGATTGGTTGCCTGTAAATTTTGAGAGAAATCCGAGTACAACATATAAATCAGTGATTAGATCACTTTTCTACGATTATAATATAATCACTGATTGAATCAATTCTGAAGATTTTCTGAAAGAAACTTAAAAACAAAAGATTCTAAGTTTTATAAGAATTTGTCAGGAATCTGAAAAACTTAAGAACACATATGAGAAAATTAGGGATCTGAGTCTCGCTAAAAATCTGTCAGGAATCTGAGTGTCCAAGAATCCGAACTTTTCTAGGAAAAATCAGAAAACACATGAATGAGACCTTAGGAGATGTGGTGCAGACCACGATCAAGCGCACGTTATCTAGGAATATGACTTAACGGTGCGATGAAAATGGCACCTTTGAGGTAATTGTCCCTTTAGCCTATAAAATATGTGAATGCGACCAAATATTTCGACTTTTTGAAAAAACCACGTCTTTCAATTGCAATTTTTTCATTCAAAACATCATGAATTTCGAAATAAAATGTGAATTTTTACAAATTTTTATAATTTCTTATTAAGATCATTTTATATTTTTTCTTTTTAGTTTTCCTGAATTTTCTGAATATTTCCCAACAAGGATCAAAATTTCGAGTTAAATTTCAGTTTCCGGCACCGAAACCAAAACCGAAATCCGAAATTTTGAATCCCATACAAAAAAGACCAAAATTTCGATCCCATATTATCATTTCAATGGGGATTAAAACCGATAATTTCGGCCGAAATTTCAATCATTTCGGCTGAAATTTTGATCCTTCATTCCCAAGCCAATTTATTCCTGAACCCCAACTTGGTCACTGTCAATGGGTAGTAAAACATGTTTATGTGCATTAAATCATTATTAAAGGTAGAACATATAAAAAAAAAAATCTTCGGCGACATTGTATTTAGTTGGTAATCATCATTAAAAAAAATTAATAATCACATAATTAAAACGAAAACTGTTGAATCTAGTGAAATAAAAGAAGCAAATGAACTTCTCACCATCATAACAGTAGGTCAATTCCCATGTCATAAGCACACAATTTAAGTAGAGTATATTTGAAGGATCCCCACAAAGTTCCTGAAGATAAGGCATTATGGAAATATGGAATATGGAGAGTTCAATGACTAAGCAAAACAAACCTTGAAACAAATGTCATCAATAAAATTTCTCACTATACATTAACATAGTAACAAATGCCACATAAATGACACTACTGAATCTCCTAATATATAACATTTTATAATGCTAAAATGAACTCATCATCTATATCCATCTACTACTGAAGATGAAACAAATTATTCAACCAATTTTCTTCTCTCTCAATCATATCATCTTGTGGTCGACGAGTGACTAAATTTGAAAACAATATAAGATAGAGCACCTCAGAGCTTCACCTAGTCAAAGAATGCTTCTAAATGTTTCCTTTGAGATGTATAATTTCTACCTGTCGTCCACCTTTACTCGACCTCCAATTCTGGAGCCTTCGAACTTTTATGATCTCTGAACAGAACCAGCCCAAGTAGAGAAACCAAGCTGTCTCCGAACAAAACAATCCCGCTAAATCACAATTTGGCTTGACAAATTTCCCTTGCTAAGCAAATATACTTAATATAGACAGAACTACAAGCAAGTCCCGCGAGATCAATTTCTCATATGACAATTATCGTTGTTATATGCTACTTACGAGTTGAAGATGTTACAGCTTCTTGGGCAAGTTGTAGGTTTTCTTGAGGAACTTGGAAGAGGTTTCATCATTCCGATAACACAAAAGACGAAGTAATGTGTTTGGTTCAGTCGGATTCCAATGCCCTGAAGTCGGAGGCAGCGGAAGTTTGGATTTAGAACCAGGACCGTAAGTCTCTACCGTCAAGCGTCTGAACCGCTCGATCAAACTCTCAGTATCAGCACGGAAAAGAGGGAGTACATTCCTCACTGGGGTTGCCGCCTTCTCTATCAATTCCTCCGGCAACCCATCTCCATTAGCCCAGAACAGATCTTTAAGAGTTGCGAAATCATCCTCTAGTATTTGAGAATCTTGGCGAGAAAAAGTACGAGACGGGCCTCCGGCAAAAAGAACCAGTAAGAACCCATCAAAGGAAGCTTTCATTATGGCGGTAATCGCACGGCTGCGAACTCGGTTGTGCACCGTGGAAGATATCATCTCGAGGTTCTGATCGAGTTCTTTACGAAGCGGTTCGATCCTCGAAGTAGCCACTTCTCCAATATACAAACCATCCCACAAAACATGGCTTAGATCATGAAAGACTAGCTTGTAGGCCATTGCTTCACAGAGTTGTTGGATCCCTTCCTGACAAGCAGCGCTCGAAAGCTCAAACTTGGTTTCGGTCCCATTAGAAATGTCGGCCTGTGCCGACTCGGAATTCCGCAAATGAGTAATCATTCGTTTTTCCAAGCCCTCCAACTCTGTTCGGATGTGATGCAGCGTGTTCATCCGAACGCAGAGCTGCGGTAACCCAAAGGAGTCGTCCCCATTCAAAGTCCCGACCTGGGATTTTCTTTTCTGGGAGTTTTGCGACTTCTCTTTTTTCTTCCATTGAAACTTTGATCCGGTCGTACATCTGGTTAATGCAGGCATTGCAGGGATATAAGTATTCCTAGTTCCTGCAAAACACATTTCAATATGCTAAAAACATTGTAGATTTTGATTTAAGCTAAGAAGGCATGTAAGGACTTCCTTACTATTTACGACTGCCGACGGTGTCCGAAATGTGATCGCCCATAAATTGGAGAGGTGACGACATCATGACTCGGACACTGCGGATCTGACAACCCACGGAATTTGAACCAATGAATAGTAAGGTAACAAGCCCCCCAGAGATTACCAAAGGGAGCTAAAACTTGCACACGAGATTTGTACAGTGGTGCATAGTTTAAAAATTGACTTATTTTGGGATTTGTGCCATGTGGAACATTATCTAAGTCGTCTGATTTGAATACCATGATGTAAAGATCTTTGATGCCAAAGATTTGCATGCAACGTGATCTCTACCATCTGATTCAATACAGTCAAAGGGCATCATCTGATTCAATGGGTGACTGACAAATCAGATGATAGAGATCATGTTTCGTACCAACTTTTTGCCTCGATGATTTACATCATGGTCTTCAAATCAGATGGCTTAGATGGTGTTTTCACATAACACACATTCCAAAAATAACAAAGTTTTCGTTTTTAACCATGTTCCCTGGCACCAATCTAGTGTGCAAAGTTTTAGCTCCCATTACCAAATCGTCCCTTATTAAATATTAGATACTGCATAAGACGATACTTGTGTGGATTTCGCATGCAGCTTACCGCAGCCAGATTTTGCTTTGGAAACATATTGATGCAGACTTCGGTCGAATCCAATTGTCAATTCGGGAAGCAAGGCCGGATGCATCGGTATTGGCAGCAGAAAGAACGCATCTAAAGTCTCATCTATCATTCGTAGAACTTCAACAGCAGACGGAGCAAAGCTCTCCTTATTTGCCCTCGGTTTCCATACCTACAAAGAAATTTTATTTATTACCGAAAGATGGAAATAAATTATTTTTTTAATCATTTTACCAAGAAACGAGTCAAAGAGCATACACAAAGCTTAAAAAGAATGTGCTAAAACATCTATTATTATAAAACAATGTGTATTATGTCGCAAGGATTTTCTCCGACCTCTAAACGTTGTCATAATGCTATCTAATGGATGTAAAATTGAGAATTATGATTTACAAATTTTAAATTAAATTATCATCCTCAATATTAAGCTGATACAAATATATACGTGTGTTGGTGTAATAATGGTCGGCATATCATTTTACCATAGAAAACATACCATTACTGATATATTATTTTCTGCAAGTTTTCTTTGAATTGTTATTTATGCGATTGCATAATCAAATTACTAAAATCAGAATAGATAAACAAAAAATTTCCTAACTTTTTGTCCAAAGACACCTCTTTTTCGAGAATTAGATATCATCATCATCACAGCCTTATCCCATCTATTTGGGGTCGGCTTCTTTCGACAATTAGATATAATATTACAATAATATTTTATATCAAAATATGAATTCTTTTTAGGATTTTGAAAGAAATAAGAATTTACTTATAGTAAATTAAAATAATATGATAATAATTTTTAATATGTTATATATTTATATCAAATAAAATTGGATTTTCTATTTCTTGATGTTTTCTTTTATTGGTTTTATTTATTTATATATATATATATATATATATATATATATATATATATATATATATATATATATATATATATATATATGATTTTCGGGAATTAAGTAATCAACTATTTTTCCTCTCCACTCCCTGTCCTTCCTCAACCACCAAAACAATTGAAGATACCCAGGAATAGTTATGTATCTTCTGGACTATGCCTATACAGGAAGGTTAGTACATAGTTGTCAAATATGACCCAACTCGGACTAACAAGAACGTGCACAACCCCGGAACAGGTTGGTCACAACTCAGAAGACAGGCTGATTCTACTTAGTCATCATATAGGTTAATCAGCATAGAGATTGTTGGTTAAGAATAATGCAAAGGGTGGCTTGATTTGCACTCTAGAGCACCACAGCCAAAAACCATTGGCTGCTTTGAATCAGATGCTGGAGATCGTTTTTCAACCCAATCTTTCACACAATAGATCTTGAGCTCATATGCGGAGCTTCAGACAGATTAGATGTTGATTCCATGTGGCACATGTCCCAAAAAGGTCATGTAAATGCACTTCGTTCTCAAGTCATTTTTGGTGGCATACGTCCCAAGTGGTTTTTGCTGAACTAATTTGTAACCTAACAGTACACTGTCAAGGTTTAATTGGTCAAACTTCAAAACTTGTTGAACTTTGCAGTTTCTAGTTGCTACCAATGGGGTACATTTGTAAACTAGTTACTACCAATGGGGTACATTTGTAAACTAGTGTACTTCTAGGGTCTTTTAGTTAGTAATGTTTTAATTTTGTCAAACATTGACCAAATGTAACTTGGCACTGGGAAATTGCCACTGATGTATTACATTTGTAATCTTGAGGTACAATGCCGCGATTTTATTTTCGTTAGTCAATTTCACAACTAGTCAAAGTTTGACTAAAGTATCATTTGAATTTATAATCTGATGGGAGCGAGTCAACATGTACAATGCCGCGATTTTATTTTCGTTAGTCAATTTTACTACTAGTCAAAGTTTGACTAAAGTATCATTTGAATTTATAAGGAGTCTGATGGGAGCGAGTCAACATTTTGTGCCATACATTTGCAAAAAAATTCAATATCAATAGACACGACTAGCACCACCATAGGTAAGTGGGTGTTTTACTAAACTAACATTTTAGCTTTCTCATTAAGACAGATATTTTACCAAACCATTGTTTTCATAAAAAGGGAAAAAGACAGAAAATTACTTTTTGAAAATACTTTTTATCCAATTAGGCCCTAAGTAATTGTATAGAGATGGCATAGAAAGAACATGTAATTGACCATTTCCGGTTCAATAGCTAGCAAAAACATTTGATTGATCCTTTTCCACTCACAAAACATCTGAAGCTAAAACTTCGCCATGATAAAATTTTGAAAATGATTATAAAATAATCCAATAAAACTCCACTTTTCAATAAAGCAAGTCGAGAATAAAGGAACTTGAAGATAGCCAAAATCACAATTGTTGAACAACGAAACACATATCTGTCAAACCCACATACGTTGAACACGTGTACTGGTTAGTTTAAATTTTAATCCACGTTTCCCTATTTCTCGACTTTGAAAGAGCCTTTTTTCCCTTAAATTGGTGTGTGCATGTATAAAACTGAGATAAAGAGGTTTTTAGGGATCTATGTCTCTTGCAAGAAACCAAAACATCCAAAAATAATAAAACTCTGTACTCTCAAATCAAAATACAAATTCCTATCACAAAAACCATATATTAATAGATAAATTCTGAACTATACTTCCTAAAATCACATATTTATAAGTTATTTCTAAACTATACATCCTAAGCCAAACCATCAACGGAAAAAAATAAAGTTCCAGTCGCTATCCCACAGTTGGGAAATATCCCACGGTTGGAAAAACTTGATCCAAACGAGCTTTGAATCGTTAACTCAGTCAAGGAAAATAAATTCACCAGCTATTGGCAGTGCTCAAAACTGCAATGCAACGCCTAACAACAGCATTCGAATCTGGATTTCAGCGGCAATCACTGATGGTCAAATCTGCAATCCAGTCACAAGAACACAAATCCAATGGTGATCAAATCAATCAGATTTGATACCGAACCGATGCAGGAAGAGATTTAGGAAATATGATCCTTCTTTATTGGTAGGAATTATGGATATGTGGGAAGAAAATTGTAGGAGGAACTGCGACATCAATATTTCAACCCTTTTATTTCTTCTTCCATCTTTTTTCAAGAAACCATATACCCTCCCCCTCAAAAAATAATAATAATAATACTAATAATAATAAATAAATAAATAACAAACATTAGCTCCATCTCTACTATATTTTTTCTCCAATCACTGTACAAGATCTACATGGTCGATATTGTATGAGAGATCAAAAGAAGGATTTTTACTAAAATCAAAGAGGGTTCTGAAGAAGATCAAAGGGGCCAAGAGGTTTTCGAAGAAAATTAAAGAGGCCATTTTAGCCAGTCAAGTTGGGTTTGAATTGAAAATGCATGTATAGAAATATGTAATTACATATGATGTTATCGGTGGAATAGATATTCGCTGTGTGGGCGTGTACATAGATACATTGGGTGTGTGCATAATAGTTCACTTAAGTTGTAAGTAGGTTTTCTTTTTCCTGTAGTCTCTATATACGTGAATATTGAACATGGAATATATATATATATATATATATATATATATATATATATATATATATAACAATAATGGCAAGGATTGAGTTAAGTAACTCAACCCTAATTTTCCTACTCTTCCTCTTCCTCTTCCTCTTCAGCTTCTTCTTACTAACCCTAACCCTAATTCTCTAAACTTCACATATCATATTGTATATGGTATTAGAGCTAAAGATCCTGAGAGACCACCTATCAATGCTGATATCATCACCAATCTTGCAAACGTCACACTAAAGTCAGTGTGGTCAAATATTTGACCTCAGATCTGGAACCTGTCAGTGGGGTTTTGATCGGAATTGTCTTCCAAACATTTTAACAAGGGAACCTAGATGTTTTGAAGCCTACTTTCAACAAAACGAAGCAATCTTTCCGGTAACCCTCCATTTTGGCTTCTGAACAAATCTCGAGGTACAGATCTCCGATGGCGATGGAGATTATACTCTTTTGGATCGAAATCTCCTACAAAAGATTAATCCAAGGTTAGATTTTAGTTTCTCCACAGTTCCAAGAGTTCATATTTTGAATTTTCAGTTTCATCATTTTTTGCATTTGCAACAATTTTATGAGCACTGTTGATCAGTGCCTGGAGCTGAGGGGAATGCATTTGAACTGCATCGGTGAGTTACCCCCTTTCATTTGAATGTGGTTTCCTGGTGATTGATCGAGTTATGATGAGTTTTGTGCCGGTTCGCATGGTTTAGTACTGTCCATTGAAGTGTTCTCATGCAAAAATCAAAATGTATGACCTCCACTTAGTAATCGAGTGGTTTGAGGTGTCGTGCGACCACCAGGAACTTGAGGCAGCAGGTATTTACACCATTGAAGTGAGTTACCAGTGATAGGACTGGACTCTGGTAATTTGCGACTTTTTTTTCTGGAATTCTCTTTGTTCGCTTGTTGTTGTGTGAGATGGATGAGGCCAAAGTTAGTGTCGGTGGAGGTATCCAAGGGTCTCATAGGATCCAAAAAACCACCACGTTGTTCGATGGGATGAATTATTTGGCTTGATCAAGGTCTGCTAAATTGTTTCTCGGGTCAAAACGTAGACTTGGGTATGCTGATGGGACAATCCCTGAACCACACCAACCGATGAAAAGCATGTTGATTGGAGGTGTGCCAACATGCAAGTAATGACATGGTCGTTACACTCTATGCAACCATCGATGGCGAACTCAATTATGTATGTATCCTCTGCTAGAGAATTATGGGTGGCTATTAGTGATGCCTATACGCACGAGCATGATTATGCCAAGGTGTTTAGCCATACTGTTACCGAGAAGATTGGTCAGAAGTGTCAGGGACAGAGGTCCATTGGAGACTTCTATACACAGCTAAGAGGTATGTGGGATGAATTAAGCCACTAACTGAGGAAAGTGTGACTCTTGTTCTATTAAGACCAGGTGTGTGAATTGTTTGTAGATCCAGCGAGCGGACAGTGACACCAAGAAGATCTTTGATCTTGTCAGAGGAGTGAATTCTGAATTTGAACATGTACAAGCTAACGTACTTAGCAGAGAGAAGTTGCCACCATTAGACACTGTATTATCCCTCCTTCAGAGAGAGGAGACCCGCATGAGATTCATAAATGTATCTCTACAAAGTACCTAGTTACCAACTTTTTCTGAGTTTCGAGGTCGTGGTATAGGCCGATCCGGATGTCGTGGCCATGGTGGGAGAGGTGGTCTCTCACAAAAGGAAAAGTAGAAGCTCAAGTGTATTTACTATGACAGGAAGGGACACCTTAAGGAAACTTGTCAGGATTTGGGTTGGCAAACCAAAGTTTCCGAATACTCAGACCGGTAGAGAATATGTTGCGGAGGATATCTAGTATTCAGGCACCCACTTCGGTTCAGCAGGCACCCCCTACAGTACAGTCAGTACAGTCAGCTCTGACTCCACCATCAGTAACTCACACAGAGAGAGTACCACGAGTTGATTCACAGAGCCTCTAGTTTCATGCTTCTTCCTCCCATCTCAAAGAGACAGGTATCATTGGGTCTGCTGATGCTACATCTACGTCTCAGTCCTCCGGGATTATTAATTCAGGCACCACAGACCACATGTCTGGTATGTTCACTGCTTGTGATTCCATTTCTCCCAGGTCTTCTCCTTGTCATATAAGAGTTGCAGATGGCTCCCTTGTCCCTATGAAGGGTTGGCAATTTGTCCCTCACGTCCACTCTCCATATTCCGCAGATGCAACTTAGTCTACTTTCTGTTAGTAAGATTATTAAGAATATGAACTGCAGCATAAATTTTTTTCCCTTCACACTGTTTGTTTCAGGACCTGACTACATGGAGGACTTTTGGCCATGGGCGTGAGGAGATGGATCTCTACATCTTTGAAGACCTAAATCCATTGGGAGCTGCTGCGACTACTACTACATCATCCATGGAGAGTGCTCATCTATGGTAGCAACAGCTTGGACATCTTCCCCTTCCTTATTTGAATCTTCTATTTCCACATATATTTAGTTTTGACTACAAAATTTTCATTGTGAAACTTGTCAACTCTCAAAACATTGTCAATAAGTTTATCCAATTTCCGATAGTAAATGTTATGTTCCTTTTAAAGTGGTTCACTCTGATGTGTGGGGACCTTCCTCGGTTGTGTATGTTCATGGATATCGTTATTTCGTATCTTTATTAATGAGTGTACCAGCTACACCACTTCGCTCGGGCTTTGATTTTGTATATGAATGTACCCAAAAGTTTATGGGGTGAGGTTTTCCTCACCGCCAGTTATCTCATCAATTGTATGCCTACTCCTATTCCTGCAGGGGAGTCCCTTTACACGGATTTATGTTGTGGACCTTGTGGTGGTAAGCTATTTGGTGCACCCTCTCGAACCTTTGGGTGCCTTTGTTTTTCCCACATTCCTTCTAGTAAGCGTGATAAACTCTCCCCAAAGGCCGTAATATGTATGTTTATTGGCACCCCTTACTCAGAAAGGTTATAAGTGTTATGATTGTATCACCAGAAAATACTTTATCACTATGGACATTCTTTCTTTGAGTCCACCCCTTTCTGTTTCTCAGTGCTCTCTTCAGGGGGAGTGTCCAAGTAATGAAGAGAGCACCGAATATCCTCTTCCTTGCATAGGAGAGGGTGACATTGAAGAACTGGCTAGTGCGAGCCAGTGATCCTAGGGAACGGTATAAATTTGGAAAATGCAAGTTCTTTGAGAGGAAGAAAAAAGGACAGAAGCCTACCCCTCTCGCTCAAGACATGGGAACAAAGGTCTTCTCCTGAAGCAAGTCCTCCTGTATCTGATTTGGACATCCTCATTGCTCTTCGCAAAGGTACTAGACATCCTATCCATAAGTTTGTGTCATACCATGCCCTGCCTGCTTATTTTTCTAGCTTCATTTCACCTTTGGACTCTATTTCTCTTCCATCCACCGTCTTTAAGGACTTGTTGCAGCCAAAATGGAAAGAAGCCATGGTGCAGGAAATGACGGCATTAGAAGAAAACCATACTCAGGAAGTCGCAGAGTAACCTGCAAGGAAAAAAGCAGTGGGGTGCAAATGGGTATATACCATAAAGTATTGTCCAGATGACTCAATAGAGAGATACAAGGCTAGACTTGTAGCAAAGGTTGACATAGCACTTTGTCAGCTCCATGCCAGAGCCGGATATACTTACTTTAGCAGGTCCCCCCCCTTCTCCTTGCTAACTCCCTGCAGGATTTACCTGCTCTAACAGCTACCTCCCTGCTCTCTGCTAACTCCCTGCCAGAGCAAATAAAATCTGCTCTGCTAAGAAGTGAGCAGAGAGCAGGGGAGAACTAGTGGAGCAGGCAAATCCTGCTCTACAGCGAATCAGCAAGGAGAAGGGGAACCTGCTAAAGCGGGTAACAGGGATTTAGCAAAGAAAGGGAACCTGCTAAAGCAGGTAAACCCTGCTCTCAGAGGGAGCTAGCAAAGAGCTATGCCAAACACAGCCTTAGACTCATGGCATTGACTTCCAAGATACCTTTGTCCATGCTTAAGCTTAACTTCATCCAGGTCCTCCTGCCTCTTGTTGCACATAAAGACTGGCCCCTGTACCAGCTTGATGTGATGGAAATCTTAAAGACTTGCCCATGTCATTGCCATTTCGTTCCTTCTTCAAGGGGAGAAAGAAACCATTTGAAAACTGAAGAAGGCTATCTATGAACTAAAGCAGTCTCTGCGAGCTTGGTTCAAGAAATTTAGTAATGTAGTCATACAGTTTGGGTACCAGAGAAGTGACATAGACCACACGCTATTTGTAAAGAAAGGACTTCGTATGACAGCCCTCATTGTTTATGTTAATGACATTATTGTCACAAGAGATGACAGTGGAGAAATTCTGAGGTTGAAGAATCATCTCTGATGTGTCTTTGATATCAAAGACCTTGGACCCCTCCAATACTTTCTGGGAATTGAGGTGGCCAAGTCAAACTGTGGGATTGTTCTATACTCCTATCCCAAAGAAAGTAAGCTCTAGTTGTTCTCAAATAGGTAAGGACGCTGAGGTGTAAGCCTATAGCCGCCTCTATGGACCAGAACCATAGAACCAATTCTGAAGGAGAGACTCTCAAGGATGTAACTAAATACCAGAGATTGGTGAGCATTGTTGTCAAATGCGACCGCATATGAGAATATGCAGTCGCATATGACTATATCGAATATGCCATCATGGCATATGCGATCGCATATTTTCGCATATTATCCCGTCGGGTTTTTTTTCCCGAAAATGGGAGCCCCTCTACCTCTATAAATAAAGGGCTCTCTTCCTCTCTTCACCACAACTCATTTAGACTCTCTCTCTCTCTCTCTCTCTCTCTCTCTCTCTCTCTCACACACATACCCATTCTATTTCAAATCTCTCTTAAAATGTATTTTTTGAAGTTTTTTTTCATTTTCATATAGTTAATGTATCTTTTTTGTTATTTCACTCAATAAAATGGAAGTTTACTACCTTCATTGGGGGAGTTTTTTGTATTATAAAGACCACAATGTATGATTTTTATTTGTAAGACCTTATATTATTCCCATATATTTTCCATTTTTTTCATTTTTTGCATATTTTTGTATTTTTTTGGTATTAAAAAAAAAAATTGAAATGCAATATGCAATTGCATATGCGATGGCATGTCATTTCGTCTATGGTCGCATATGCGAAATGACAACAATGTTGGTGAGTAAACTCATATACCTCACCATGACACAGCTAGATATTTCATATGTTGTTAGTGCGATTCCTGTCGGGTGAGTCGACTCGGCTCGACCAGGTTCTGAGTCGGATTGCCTCAAGACTCGTTTAGGTTTAAGGATCGATCGGCTCGCCGAGTCAGCATGAAAACTCGACCGAGTTTGTTGACTCAACGAGTCGACCCAGAGCAACTTAAAACAGAGGTCGGTAGGGGTTTTCTTTTATTTAAAAGGGCATTTAAGTCCTTTTCCCTTTAAACCCCATGAGTTCTGCCCTAATCCCTTCCACTCTTTGTATCCACTCGACTTTTGCCCTAACCCTTCCACTCTTTGTATCCACTCGACTTTTGCCCTAACCCCCTGCACTCTTTACTCGAGGACTGGCCAGCCCTAAGCCCCTCCTCTCGACTCTTACTCGAATTCAAGAACGAGAAGAAGAAAAATAAGAAAAGGAAGAAAAAGAACAAAGAAGAATAAGAAAGAGAAGAAGCCCCTCTTCTCCACTCTCACTATGGCCTATTATAATTATTTATTTTTATATCACAGCTCGCGGTTTTTTTTTTTTTTTTTTGAAGGATGAGCACAGATAATTATTTTGAACGCCCTAAGCCCTTTTTTTAAAAGATACCTGAGCCTCTTATAATTATTTTGAAGGTGAAGCACTGTGATTCACAGTTAAACACTTGAACTTTGTGTTGAAATATGGTTGGATGCAATGGTTAAACCTTATATGGATAGATATTTTGATGAATTAGTCGAATAATTTTTTTATTTTCAATTATATATAATATATATTTAGTAATTTATTACATAACCTGAGTCGGAGAGAGTTTCCGAGTTGACTCTACTCACCTGACTTTCGAGTTGAGTCGAGTCGAGTTTTCGTGTTTTAAAACCATGGTGTGATTATCCATCATATGCATGTACCTCACACTCCACATTTAGATGTGATCTACAGATTTCTGAGATATCTAAAGTCTAGTCCTGGAAGAGGACTGTTGTATGGTAATCATGGGCACTTAGATGTGGAAGTGTTCACGGGTGCAGAGTGGATCGGATTCTTTAGTGACAGGAGGTCTACCGCTGGTTATGTCACATATCATTGGGTGGCAGGGATTTAGTCACTTGAAAGAGCAAGAAACATGTTATAGCCAATCCGGTGTCGAGGCTGACTATAGAGCCATGTCCCAAGGTGTCAAAGATGGAATGTGGTTGAGGTTCATTCTAAATGACCTTGGAATACAAGTCAAGCTTCCTATGGATTTGTATGGTGATAATGAAGTCGCATTACACTATGCTGAGAATTCAATATTCCATGAGAGGACCAAACACAGAGGTTGACTTTCACTTCATGAAAGAAAAAGTTGAGTCCCAAGAGTTTTGTACATCACATGTTGCCTTAGAAGATCAGTTGGTCGACATCCTCGACATTACTAAAAAGTTGGGCACAACAACTGACATCTATTGGCCAACTTGAGGGAGAGCGATGGAATAGATATTAGTTGTATGGGTGCATACCTAGATACATTGGGTGAGTGTAATAGTTCACTTAAGTTGTAAGTAGGTTTGCTTTTTCATGTAGTCTCGATATACGTGAATATTGTACATGGAGTATATATAGTAATGAAGGGTTTGAGGTTAGTAACTCAACCCTAATTTTCCCATTCTTCTTCATATTCTCCATCTTCTTCTTCTTAATAACCCTAATTCTCTAACCTTCACACATCATATTTTACAGATACTAAATCACTACCAGTTTTTTAAATTATTAGCAATTTACTACATATGAATATACTTACAAACGAAATGAATAAATAAATGCACTCCGCAGAATGAGGGCTGTAATTAAGTGGGTGCCTCGTCGCCTAGGCATTTTGGGCCCTACTGCCATAGTGCAACAAGTGCGCCTAGCGCATTTGCCTACCTTGACGCCAACCTTTGTGTCATTGCTAGCCTTTGTCCAAACATTAGGTCCAAGGACATCTTTACGGATACAAAAGGGTCAGGTTGATGTAGATCCAAACCCACCCAATTATTAATTGGGTCTAAATTTTGGGTCGGATCTGACCTAAATGGATTGGATCCCTGACGGATCAAACTTAAAATAGGCAACGTTTATTATATGGTCGGGTATGAGAACAAAACCCACTCGTGTGGTGCGTATGTAGTAACAGAGAGGCAACCCCGAGATATGGGTACGAACACACCCTGGGCTGTGCGTTCAAAACAATTGAGTGCCACATGCACATACCCAGGTCAATCAAAGACCATCTAAAACAAAATGGGAAAAGGTGATCATACGCAGTTGATTTTTTGGTCAAAGGCAAAAAAGGGCAACCCTTTATGGATTGTATCCGAAGACATGGAAAGGGATGTTTTTATGTCAGCAACAGAAGCCCAAGCTCATGGCATTGTTGATCTTGTAGCGGTCGAAAATACCGGGGATTCCGCGTAAATCCGTGATTCCATTCGAACCATAATTCGAATGAACCGTGATGTGATATTTTATCTTCTTACCCTGGTCAAATATTCAATTTAAATGGAAGTAATTCAAAATCATCCGGTTAGGATCGATCTAAACCAGCCCATTCTGTATACGATTCAGCATGCCAACTATTAAGCAACTTATTAGAAATACAAGACAGCCAATCAGAAAATTTGGTGGAAAATCAATATCTTTGACATGTGAAATGAAAGGCAGAATTATCCAAGAACAAAAAATTAAAACCCTCTAGGGTGTGGTGGACCCTTTGAGGATGTGGGGTAACTCGCGATCACATGCCACATGCCACATGATCTAAGGCTCAAACGCATGGTCCAGTCCATTCAGTATGCCAACTATTAAGCAACTTATTAGAAATACAAGACAGCCAATCAGAAAATTTGGTAGAAAACCAATATCTTTGACATGTGAAATGAAGGGCAGAATTATCCAGAAACAAAAAATTAAAACCCTCTGGGATGTGGTGGACCCTTAGAGGATGTGGGGTAACTTGCGATCACATCCCACATGGCACGTGATCTAGGGTTAGAACACGTGGTCCAGTCCGCTCATTCTAGCCCATTTCCCCATATATATATATATATATATATATATATATATATATATATATATATATATATATATATATATATATATATATATATATATAATAAGGTAATAGTAAAAAACAACAAACCAACTGTTAAAATGTTTGCATTTGTGAAGAAGCTGTGATAAAACTATGAATAAAATTAATAAGTATACTGTTGAAAAAGATACTATGACCGCGGCATAAATGGCCATTGACAGCCTCTCTACAGATTGGGGCTTGGATGCTAGAGTATACTTCTCCTTGAACCAAAAGCGCACACAATCAACGTCTAACTGCTGATCCTAGCTTGACTTTGGCTGATGTCGATATCAAACCATATGAACAATCTTGTTCATCCAGTCAATGCAATTTTATTAGTTAAATTGGAGCAGAGATCCTGGTTTCAATAACCATCCATTTTCAAATAGAGTGATAGGATACTTTGGGTATAGTCTAATTGATGTGATTTTTGGGTTGTATTCTTCCGTCTACATAGTTTAATCATAATTGGATTGACTGAATCATCTTTGATAGATGTTGAGGATTAGACCAAGTATTGACTACTGTACTCGCATAAGGATTGTGTGATAACTTCATGCCTTATGGAAGTTCTCCCTCCCACCCTCCCACCCTCCCTCATGGGCTCAGGCCAGCCAAAAGCCTGTTTGTGCGGACCACAACCGGACCCGGACCCGGACCCGAACCAAGCCCATTAACATAATCCTCACCAAAGGCCTACACAACATACACATTTGACCATTTAATCGGGTTGGAGGTGCACAGGCCCATACTCTTAGTACTAGCTCCTAATTGTAAGACCATTTGACCAAATGAAAATTTAAAGGGATCACGATATAGCAGCCACGATCGAGAAGTCATTATATAGCGGCCACGATTGAGTCGTTTCAAATTTGTCACATTCCAACCAAACGACACATTGAGAATACCGGATAATCAGAATCAACAAATTGACAACAGCTACTAACAGGCAGTACATAGAAAGGATGAAGCCAAAATAACTCCTCTGAGTCAAATTCTATAGGAGTGAGGCAAGAGCTAATTTTTATTTCAGTTAGGGGAAATTTTTTCCTGATAAGTTAGTTGGGGACGTTTAATTGATTTAGGCTGCATATGGCATAGCTCCTTGCTATCCCCTACCACAGCAGAGTTCACCTGCTTTAGTTGGCTCCCATTTTCTTTTCTAACTCCCTGCAAATGAGGATTTACCTGCTCTAGCAGCAACCTCCCTGCTCTCTACTAACTCCCTACTAGAGCAAATAAAATCTGCTCTGGCAATGAGTGAGTAGAGAGGAGGGTAGAATTGCTGAACAGGTAAATCCTGCATAAAATCTTGCTATGCGAGGAGTTATCAAGGAGAAGGGGCACCTGCTAAAGCAGGTAGCATGATGTTAGCAAAGAGGATGGGAACCTGCCAAAGCAGGTGAACTCTTCTATAGCAGGGGCTAGCAGAGAGCTATGCCATGCACAGCATTAATCTTCTAATATATTATTTAGAAACAGGTCTAATGGATGCGTAGGAATAAATTACAGATAGTTTTATGATTACGTGGTGAGATTAAGCAGGGTCAAGTCAGTTGGAATGTTGTCTAACTGTATAAATATTGGTTACTTGATTTGTTGTTTAAGTTTTTTATTATCGAAGAATGAAAATGGCCATCGGCTTTCGGTTTCGCCAAATGTACCATATCTTGTGCAGCTGAGATCTAAGTTGCAATCAAAGTGACAAAATACGGGTACGGGTTTAATATGGTCAGCGAGAAAGTCAGAAAAAAAAACTGCAAAATACAGGAAAATTTTCAAAATTAAAACAACTGTAAAAAAATAGGATTAAAAAAAAGGGAAAAACCACAAAAAAAAAAAAAAAAAAAAAAGAATGAGATATATTAAAATTTAAATAAAAAAGTTTCAAAACAGTATTTTTAAAATACGGTAAAATACGGGGAAAGAACTTTAATACCTAAAAAATGCGTTTAATACCTGAAATACACCTATTATATGAAAATATGCGACGTGTTTAGTACATTGCAGAAAAAAATGCGTATTATAAGTGTATTTTTTTAAAAAAGCCACATTTTGTCACAATAGTTGGAATACCTTTCACTCCTGTTGCAATAGGGCATTTCTCCTCCACCAATCAATCTTAGAGTTGTTGAATAATTTGATCAAATTTCAATTCACATCAGGGTTGCAGTTACAGATTGGTCAAAACAAGTGCAAGAACGTGCATTTTTTTGGTCAGATATTCATCATTTTTGGTGCATCAAAGTATCAACGCATCATGGATTCCGCTTGCATTACCCCCTAGCCCATCCACTGCTCCACCTACAACTATCATGCCCATGATTTCACCAAGACTACCTGTAAATCAGTCAATTTTATAAAGTATGTAGTTTTTGTTATTTCGATATCTAGTGTGCTAAGTTATAAAAATAAAATAAATAACTAAATAATGTATTAAAAATTATAAATTAATTACTTATGTTATTTTTAATTTTCTTTTTTACAAACACTTGCTAGGTGCTCCTGCTACTTGAATTTTTTTGAGACTGCCACCATCCTGCTTTTGCGCATAAACTAACTCCAACTTATGCTCTCACTTCACACAGCTTATTTTTATTTTTTTGTATAGGTAAGCTGGGCTCGAACCTGCGACCTTGAGGTAAATTTAAGCATTACTACTAGCCTTCTTTTCATATTGTTTAGATTTGCTAGCTTTTTTCTGTTTCTTTTTAACTACAAACCTAAGTGGCAAGGGTGTAAAACCTATCACCATAAAAAAGTAAAATGAAACTCAATGAAGGACACTAAACGATTGTCTGATGACAACATGGCTACTGAAAAACTTTATCTTCTCTTAATATCGTCAGTATTTAGATCACTTCGTTCTATGTAACATTGGCCGATATGGAACGCATCGGTGGATATCTTTTTTTTTTTATAAAAAAGTAAAAATAAAAAATAAATAACTGGTTGTATTGGTAAGTATCGGCGGATACCGATACAGATGCCCGATACCACCCCAACACCTGTATTTGGGTGGTATCGGTATCGATTCTCGATGAAACCAATATGTATCACCAATACATATCGGTATTGACCGAGTTTTGATCCCATGCTAGGTGTTTGAAATGACACTTCCAAAGAGGCAGAGCTTGAGGGGCTTCACCTCACACAGGATAATTGACTTTTGAATTGTATGAACATTATCTACATGGATAGGACTGAAACCATTATCTTAACGTTTGGATTGTATGAACATTACCTACATGGACAGGACAGAAACTGTGATCGTAGCCAGCCCCTGGTCCAGCATAAGGGCAGGAATGGTCAGGAACTTTTCAATTCATCTGGTTCAACTGTCTGACCGCTGAACGATATAGACCAATCAAGTCTCATCAATCCAATTGGTACCAAAAACAGAAACAAAAAAACAAAAATCGGCAGTTCTCACCAATCCAGGTGAGAACTGTCAGTTCTCACCTACTAGAACCATATAGAACTGTCAGTTGTCACACATCGAAGTGAGACCTGTCAGCTCTCGCCTAATTAATTTGACTTTTAAGTTTTAACCTGTATTTAAAACATTGATGCTTTTTTACATGTCCACATAGGGGTGGAAAAAAAACGAAAATCAAACAAAAACAAAACGACCCAAAACCAAACCGAAACCGATCCAAAACAGAAAAACCAAAACTGGTTTTGAATCTGTTCAGTTTCGGTTTCAGTTTCGGGTGCAGAAAGCCGAAAACCAATTGAGTAGGGCGAGAAAACCTAACCAGTTGAGTAGGGAGAGAAAACCAGAAAAAAAAAAAAAGGAAAAAAGGAAATAAATAAATAAATAAAAATCTTTCAAACAATAATAAATAAATAAAATCAGAAAAAACTGAACAGACCGATTCAGTTTTGGTTCACAGGGATGGAGAGTTCGGTTATCCAAAACCGAAACCTTTCCGTTCGGATTCGGTTTTAGGTGAACCGAAACCAAAATTTCAGTTTCAGTTCGGTTAACCGAACTTCCACCCCTATGTCCGCATCAAACTTATATTACATTATTAGGCAAACTGATATTGTCCTTACTATGATCTTAGATTTTTAAAATATTGTAATTCCGTGTTACACATATTTCAATTTTTCAACGTATTTGAATCTAGATATGTTTTTTTATATCCTTAAACGTAAAAAACTTTTTAAATATGAATAAAAGTTTCATTGGCCAGTAGTCTATGGAGATAGGAGGACCAAGCTCCTATTTGGATACCAAATAGGACATGATTGCATTGCACATCGTCTTATAAAAACAACTAATTTCTTATGCATGCATGTATTTAGAACTTTGTCGCAAATATGCATGTTTAATGTATTTATGATGTATGCACATGTTGGCATTCCTTGTAAATTTTCTATGATTTTTTTCTTGTTGCATTTTTTAAGCTTCAATTTTCAGGAAAAAAAAGACTCCCAAGTAATACCCAATTGGGTGACTTGACTCAGTTTTTAATGTGGCCAAATTGGCAAGTGGCAACTAATTCCAAGTTTTTATCCTTGAATCTTTTAATACTCTGAAAGAGAATAATTAAAGATTCTCTCCGATAGCAGTCTGCCCATAATCACAGGGATCAAAAAATTATTTTACAATTTGTTTGATATTTCTAGAAACATCAAGATATTTGAGTATAAACTAAATGCACAGTATGATTGCACAATATATAGCATGAGCCGTAGAAACGAATATAATCACATCTACTAAAAGCTACTAATTTTTTTAATTCATCAGCCCAAAAAAGAACGAATAATAGCTTCTAGATATGATATGTCATTATCATGAAAAATGTAACATAAGAGAGTGAGAATACCTCTTGTTGTAAATTCCGATCAACCCATTCCTTAAGAGTGTCCACCCTTGTTTTTATCCATACTTTTGTCAGATTGGCAATTGCCGATTCAGCCTCGTAAGGAGGCATCTCACGAATTATTGCCTTGCCACCATCCTCGCTGTCTACCGAATCTTCGACAGCAATCTGCACAAGATCTTGCTCTAACTTGTCCGCAGCTTTCAATACTTGGACAGCATCGGGAGTCAGCTCGGTGAGGCCCGAAATGAATTGTTTTAGTTCATTTCCGTAGCAAGCGTGAAGCGTAGCAACGGCAACACCAGCGGCAAAAGGATGCCAACTCTTTAGTATAGGACTGAACTCCCCTTTCTCCTTTTTTGCGAGATCAGTAATGTCTTTAGCGAGGATGGAAAGGACCGGAGAAGGATTTGGCTGGTTTCTCGATGATCGCCTGCTCGAATCTGCTTTCTCCATTCTCTGCCGTAAAACAATACACACACCAGGATTTCATGTGAGGTAGGTGGAAAATGCTCAAAATTGCTGGAAACTAATATTTCCAGCTAATCCACTGGTTAGATAGAAAAAAAGGGCGGTTGAAATAGGTTCAATTTCCATAGAATGACAGAAAATCGATTTCCACCCAAAGGTCAGAAATCAGATTTCCACCATGATCAAAATCTCATGCTGACTAGAAAAAACTAACTCGTCCTAATGATGATGAGGACGAAGACCACGGTGTCAATATTGGTATCGATCCATCTTGGACCGATACGGATCGGCCGATATTTTTTTTGTAAAGAAAAAACAAAAATAGAAGAAAGAGTTATATTGGTCAGTATCAGCCAATACTGGTCCGTATCGGTCCGATACCATTACTGATATCGGTGCTGATACCGATACCTGTATAGGGGTGGAATCGGTATCAGTTCTCGACGAAACCGATACGTATCGCCGATATATATTGGTATCGGTCAAGTTTTGATACCATGACAATGACGATGACAATGATGATGGATGGCAATGACGATGACGATGATGATGATGATGATGACATCAATGATAATTATGGATGGTGATGATGATGATGACAACAAAAATGCCCTTTTCAAGGGATAATTCTAGATAAACTATCCAAACACTGGAAATGATTTGACAAGACATTTCAGATGATAGATAGGCTATCCAAACAGAGGAAATCAGGTTTCCACTGGAAATCAGTACTGGAAATTGTTCTATTTCCAGCTAGATTTCCACAACTTTCCCAAACAGGCCCTCCTCACCCACGCACACCATATAGCACTGCATTAAATTATGCATACCAACAAATGGTAAAAATTCGATATTGGTAGCAAGTTAAAGGGAAAATCTTGAATATAGGATTTGTGAGTCTGCCATTATAATTTAATTAATTTAAGAAGCTGGTATCATAATCATGGGTCAAAATCTCAGATGATACCAGTATGTATCATAAGATATGTACTGGTATCACTGGCCAGCAGTACAGGATACATTGGGTATGTATCGGCGATACATACCAATATATGTGATGTTTTCATTGTATCACCGATACATTGAAGGTATCAGCGACACTAATACGCATATATCAAAAATCCAGAAATCCGGTACAAATCGTCCAGCTCCAAAACCGGTACGTACCGGATGATACATATCGGTTCCGGACGATACACTGGAATGTATCGTCCGGTACATTCAAAAATTGCATGAGAGGCACCGGTACGGTACCTTGAATGTATTGTACCGGTGACCACCGATACCAATACGTAGCGGAGGATACATATCAGTATCGAACGAGATTTTGATCTATGTTGATACATATCATCTCGGCATTGATGGTGTGCGATACGTATTGGAAAACCAAAATTTTGGTCCACGATCATAATGCTATACTCTTATCATACATCTTATAAGTTTAACACCAATTCCGTAAAGTCATGTAAGAGAACTGAGTAACTCAAAAGCAATGCACCCAAATCCATTGGGTGACGAACTTGGATGTGTGTTGACACATACTTTGCTCGTTCCAGAGAACCCGTACAATGCAGTAGAAATTTTTTCGAAATAGGACTTGCCTGAGCAAACGCCGTACGAAGTGAGGACCTAATGTAAGTGTCAATCCGGTTGCGAGCAACATCAACTTCTCCTTTCCGCTTCCGCCTATACTCATGAGAGATATCTTCTACTAATATTTTTGCTGCAGACACCCCCAACGAAACAATACTCTGCATCGAATCGATATTACTAGAATCGAAGGTGTCGTGGTAGGCAAGAAGTCGTTTTTCCGCCCAACCCAATATTGAACTCAATGTTGAACTCAAGATCTTAGAATATTCGGGATCCTTGGTTGCCTTTGCATCTTTCGCAACTTCCGCCAACTGGGTATTAGCAGCAAACAGCAAATCATTTTCCACTTGACCGGTTGCAACAAAACGGTCAAATAAAACCCAAGAGAAGCAAAGGTTATGAAGCGTCTGATCAACTCCGAGGATCACCCAAGTCTTCTTTATAAGTTCTAAGACTTCGTCGACCTCCTCAATAATAGACGTTTCATCATTACCGTCAAAACAAGCTTCCAACAGCATCTGATATAGCCGGAGATTAAGCGGAAACCCGTCTGCCCAGTGACAAATCCCAGAAACAGACCCGTCAAATGATCTACAAGCAAGGGTCATTACAGCGCTACGTAAAACTTGCATGGACTCGGAATTGGTTCCAGTTTCTATTGGTCTGTCTGAAGCTCCACGTAAAATTTGCCGCAGCCTTTGTGAAGTGGAATCCGACTTTTCTGAGGGCATATGAGGATGTACAAGAAGCCCAGCCTCAAGAATCTTCAACTGTCTAATCTGCCAAGCTTCATATTCACGCTGATCGGGGAAATCTGAAGCCTTGAACTGCTGAAGTAACTCTAATGGCAGAACCATTGATTCAATACGTCTTCCGAGCTGTAACAGGCATAAACAAAACGTAAAATCAATTATAATGGAAATTAAAACCTAAATTAAAGTTTATATTCTTTAATTTCCAAGTCACACATATTATTTCAACATACTTCGAAAATTTACTGTATGAGGCAATGTTAACCGATTTGCTAGCTCACTCGATTTAAATTAAGGTTCACAGTTTACCGATGTAGAGAAAATCCGGTTCTCATGAGTTTTCAGACACTAAAATTATAAAATAAAATTACTTTTATAGACAATCATCCGAATCCTAGCATGTTGGTTTAAGTCATAGCCTTTAAAACAAAAGGTAGCGTGTTCAAATCCTTTGAACAGCATTTTAACCTTTTACTACTACTGCTTAGAAATAGACCAGGTGAACTGGGCCGAAGGAACCGGACCAAACCACAAACCAGTTCGCGGTTTAGTAGTGTGTTGAGCAAACCATGTAACTGGTATGAGGTACAAAGAAAACACACTATGCCCTAACAAAAAGGTAATCCTCCGCATCATGGTATCAAAACTCGGCCAATACCGATACATATCAGTTTCGCCGAGAACCGAGACCGATACCACCCCGACACAGGTATCGGGGTGGTATCGGTATCGGACCGATAAGAATCAGTATCGGCCGATTTTCGATACAAATATTTTTTGTATTTTTCAAAAAAAAAAATTATTGGCCGTTACAATGTCGGCGATACCATATCCGCACTGGCCAGTACGTATCGGTCGAAGATGGACCGATACCTGATACCAATTCCGAGTTTGATACCTTGCTCCGGATACAGAAATGCAAAGCCATAACTTCCCATTGAGTCATTGTGTCGGTAAGCAAGTAATCTTCTTCAAGTGAATTAAAAAATTTTCCGATTTGCAGACAAGATTAAATTCAATTGGCACACCAGAAATTTAGCAGAAATCGATATCAAATCGACTCCAAATTGAAACCACACACATTTTTAAGTTCAAGATAAATGTAGATCACCCAATATTAATTCGTAATCGAACCTACCATAATACAAATGAAAATAAGAAAATATCAGAACAGATTAATTCGTAAACCTACCATAATACAAATGAAAATAAAAAAATATCAGCATAGATTAATTCGTAATCTAACGCACAGACCAGCAATGCTCATAAACAATTAAGCTCTCATGATCCATAACTACAGCAAAAGGAAACAATAATTTAGAAAATTGTACTAATTGGAAACTAATACCCCAAACCATGATCCAAAACCCAAAAAATAAATCCAAAATTCAAGACTCAACTACAGCTTGATAAACTAAACTCATAACAATATAACAATAAAAAAGCATAGAATCTCAAATCAAATCCAAACACCCCCAAGAAAACCAATAAATCAGCTTCACCTGCCCTGCCGCAATCCGCAACAATGCGCGCCGAATCCGCGAATCCGTCTGCTCCGAAACCCTCATCTGAACTCTCATAAGTTCTCCAACCGTCGCCGGCTTCCTCAATTTCCCGGGACTACCATCCTTAACAGGGCTCTTCTTCATAGATCTCATCCCCAACGCCTTCTTCATCTTACTCGCCGCCGTTGAAGTCAGCGACCGCTGCAACGAAGGCGATGTCGCAGACGGAGACGATGATGACGTCGAATTCGACGATAAACTGAGAAAATTATCGGGTTTTCCGGCGACCCCTCGATCGGATTGAGGAATATAAGTTAATGGCTTGCCACCAGAGGTTCTACACGCCCCAACAAAGATCTCATAAGAGGTTTCTCTGAGTTCTGAGTCAGATAAGCTGCAACCCACTTCACCAAATGGGGAAGGGAGATCAGAGACGGTGAATCTAGAGCTACCCATTAGCCTTTTCGATTCTCCAAGTCCTCTGTCTCTGGAGAAAAGGGCCATTTTTGAGAAAATTTATAGAACCAGAGTGATTTTTCTGATCTGGGTCTCTTTGTTTTTGGGAGAGGCAGGGAGAAGAGAGGTAGATCTAAAATGGGTTTTGCTTACATAATTCTTTTTTTTCACTTTTGGGACGATTGCTGTTCATGGTGTTGGTGGCTTAATGGAGAAGAGGTGAGAGGAAAATTTAAGGAGGTGGGGCTTGAGATTTGAGAGTAGAGAGAGAAAAAGTAAAAGGAAGAGATTGACAAATAAACAAGCATTTAATGACAAGAGCACAAATCTTAGTGTTTTTTTAGTCTTTTAAGACTTAATTTAAAATAATTTTGTAGGGTTTTTGAGTTCGACTTTTCTTCGACTATGAGGTAATGAGGTACCTGATGCGAATGACCAATTTCTCCTTCACGGGTAATGAGGTACCTGATGCGAATGACCAATTTCTCCTTCACTCCTTGTATGCAAGCGTCACCGATTCGGCTCCAACTCCAACCTAGTTGACATAAGAAGAAGATAATGCAAAAAGGGGTAGTTTGGTCTTTTCTCAAGAGTCTAACAATGTTGTCTCTTGTTGATTGTCACATATTTTTAGAGCCTTGAAATCTATGATGATCAGATTTTGACGTGGGTGTCAACAGGCCAACAAGGTTTGGGTAGGGCTGTCAACGAATCGGGTCGTCCCGATACTGACCTTCTTGATTCGGATGTTTTATTAGGTCAAGCGCATAAATTGACCCGTTGGGTTGGGTCAAACATGAGACATCCGACCTGACCTTCAGGTTGGGTCAACTAAGAAATTAGGTTAGGTCAGGTTGTTAGGTTGGGTCGAGCATTTGTCATTTACCCATTGGGTAGCCAACATTTTGAACCAAACTCGAGCAGTGGACAACCCTCTCGGGCTAACCCGACCTCTTCTTAAGCATGCCTTATTTTTTATTTTATTTTATTTTTTTTTTAATCACAATTCAAAAACTTTGTCTTTCGAATCATCTTTAAAAAGTGATAAAGGAGCATATTTCAACAAAGCTTGATTGTATTAGTGTCGATGAACCTTCGAAAACATAATCAAACCAAAAAATTCACAAACTTTAACAACTCGAATTTTTTTTACTTTCTTTTTTAGGGTTTTAGTTGATGTTTTGCATTGTGTACAGTGTTAGTACTCCACACCGGAACTAATCTTATTCTAGAAAACCTATTTAAAGCTAATAACTCTCTACTTTAATTAAAATTTAAAAAACCCTAGCCGTCTCTTATTCCCTTATTCTTATTATAAGAAAACCTTAGTTGTCACAACTTCATATTCTTCTCAATCAATATTTTTCAAAAACTCTTTAATCTCTACCCTCAAAACTTTCGTGTTTTCTTCCACAAGAATCACTGCGATCTATTTCCATCAACCAAATCAAGGAGGAAGAAGAAGAAGAAACATTGGATGAGCTATCGCGATGGACGTCGATCTCCTCAACCCTAATTGTCGTAGATCTATCGTTCACCCTTCAACAAGTGGTTACCTATCAATCATTCTATTTTTTCCAGATCTCATCACATAGGGTACATTCAATCGCGTATTGACGGACTAAATAAATTGAACCCATGTATAATTTTGTTACAAATATCAATATAAAAGAGAATGAAATGGCTAACCCTAATTATGATTTTGTTCTAATTATTCTTATTCATCTTTTTCCTGTTTGAATTTTATTTTCGAAACCCATATTTTTTGCATAAATCTCTGAAACCGATAGATCGATTGATTCTGGAACGAATCGACTTTGTTTAATTTCTATAATGGTCGATCGATCGATTTTAATTGGTGATCAATCGATTATGGATCGAGACCATTATATATATATATATATATATATATATATATATATATATATATATATATATATATATATATATATACCTTTCATTTTATATCAATTGATTCCTAGACCGATCGATCGATTCTGAACCGAACCAAATGTCTTCTTTGCATTATATTTTCGATCGATCGATTTCTTATGACCGATCGATTGATTCTAGACAAAATCGATTTACCTATTTACTTTAAATTTGATCAATCGATCATAATTTTCGATCGATTGATTCTGAACAGAACTAAGTAAATTTTTTATTTTAAATTTGATCGATTGAATTCCAAATCCAATCTATTCTCGTCAGAATAAACAGTGAAGTTTACTTCATATTTTCGATCGATCGATCCTGATACCGATCAATCGCTTCCTCATCATAGTAATATCCTTTTTATTATAATTCAGTGTATTCATCCTCATGCTCTTTTATACACTCAATTGAGACTCGACCCACGATGATTTGGACTCGGATTTCATACATGTCTTTCGACAAAGTATCAAATACTTTAACTCGGTCTATCATGAGTAAAACTTTCAATGCATGCTAATCACATGAACATTTTGATCAATGATCGTGATCTACCTTACTTTAATTTGCAATATCTTTCAATTTGAGCACTCAATTGTAGAAATCTATATATGTATATATATAATCGCTTCAACATGACCTCTTCGATAGCAAGAAGAGTTAGAAATTCAATGCCTCGTGAAACTTGAACTTTGACTTTCACGTTCTCAAAAATCACACATTAATAACTACCATATTCTATATTTGTATTGGTGTGTTATATAAATATATATACGTATAATCATAATAAAATCTTAAATGTAAATTTATTCTTTAGTAAGATAAGTTTTATACTTCCATCATGGTTATGTTGTATGAATTATGGATAGGTTAGGTCATATGTACTCCAGTGTATGAGATCATGCCTACGCTTGAGCGTGGTGATTCACTGAGATAATTTCGAAGGGAAGAATACATCGTATTCACATGTCTCATAACTCATGCTAGTATGAGACATCATGACGAGTGTGGTGAGTGTGGATTCAGTGAAATCTCATATACTGTGGCATATGCAGTGACCCTATCACCCCCGAGTTTTAATATAATAGGATAAGATAAGAGTTAAGAAATAAGGTTCGACTCTTAGGCCTTAGTTGTAGTGAGATTTCTTTTACGGTCACGTGAAACTTGGAATGTATGCGTCCATATACAGATGCAACACTTCTATGATAATATGGGTAGCACATGAAGTACATCCATCCAAGTTACTATGGAACTCATTCCTTGGGAAGCATGATTTAGTGAAATTACTACACTATAGCTCGTCCTAAATGTAAGTTGTAAGATTATGATATGTATGAGTAAGTAAGGTAAGATAAGATATGAGTATGATAATAAGACTTCGCTGTATACGCCAGTATAAGATTAAGAACTTAAGTATGTATGTGTCGTTCCTTACGTAGTCACCGTAAAGACTACAATGCTTTACAGCCAAGACGGGTCTCTAGGAAGACAGTATGAGTATATTATGAGATATGAGGTATATGAGTATGTTATGAAAGGCGTTATGTTATGGTGGTAAGTTAATATGATGACCCTTACATGGTAAGCTCGAACAATAACTCTGACACATGTCGTATTAGGATTTACGAGTACGTAGGTACGTTCATGTGATGTACAAACACATATATCGTTGTAATAATAAGATATGTTATATTTATCAGGTATGCTAGGATATGAGTGCGTTTAGATCATAGTCTTGCATTTATGCTATAACATGAATTTTACGGTATAAATTTATAACTTTGTCACTCTTTCTTTCTGTTACAATTGCCACTACTATTATTATCATTACACCCACAATGCACCTGAGAAGTGTAGGGTGGATTGGTGGTGTGTCCAGTGAGTTGCATGTTGTTTAACAACTCAGCCCTCGTGATATTTATTATTTCAGGTGATTATATCAACGGAGTGGATATTAACTATTCTAATCCTTTTGGCGTTGATTTCGTTGGCCTAACAAACATAGAGTACTAGGAGCCTTAGGAGGGCGACGTGGTAGGTTATTAGGACTTTGGTGTTGACCTCGATTCTAGTGCCAACTATTGGTAGTAGTAGTTTCTGTATTGAGATTAGTTTCGTACAATTATTATTTATTTTATAACCTCGTACTTTTCATTTATATCTGATCTTTATTTCTTCATCAATCATTAGATATTTCATTGATTTTTATCGCATTTATTCATTATTTATGACTGTCCATTTATTTCATTCTTTTATTGTTCACGGATTTATGTAGGACTATAATTGCGAGAGAACTTTGATTATGCATATATTCGCTTAGCGTATATGAGATGGGTGCAAGTCATAACATAGAATTCTAGGCCCTCGAGATGGGATAGAATTTCAGGTTGTGACATAAACAATGAATGAACTAGTATAAGGCACTACCCATTAGTGAAAGCATAGTGATTGGCAGTGATTTTAATAGACACGAAGGGAGAAGAGGAAACGAATATGACAGGATACATGAATGATATAGTTTGGTGAAAGGAATGACATGGGAAGGACTAAGGAGCTAGCCTTGGTTTTATTTTATATATATATATATATATATATATATATATATATATATATATATATATTAGTGTAGTAATATATATTTTAGTACTTCAAAATAAAAATTATTATTATTATTATATATCTTGATAATAATTCAATGGCAAACTTGTAAAAATCATTTTCTCTCTAAAGAAGTGTCTTTTCAAATTTTGATTTATTTATTTACCATTAGTTGAAAAGACACAAGTCTGGCATCTCTTCACAATAAATTTAAAAAGACACAAGTGAAATTAATTTATCTTTTTACTATTATCTGAAAAGACACTAGTGAAAAGTTTGGCTTCTCTTCACCGTAAATATGAAAAGACACAAATCTCTTCACGACTATCTCTTTATTGTTATCTGAAAAGACACAATGGTTATCTCTTTATTGTTATCTGAAAAGATATAAATCTCTTCACGACTATCTGAAAATACACAATAATGGTTCAAGATTTTCTCTATAAATAGAGATCAAATCTGGGTTAAAAAGACACATACTTTTTTAGAGAAGAGAGTAGCATCTTATAACTTCTTTTTTTTTTTATACGGTGCATATTATAACTTTCAATAGTGGAGCAAATAGAAATCAAGTAGATTATATCTTATTCATGTGAAGAGAGTTGACAAACTGTAAGAATAAGGTCATCCCAAAAGAAAGCTGAAAAATTCAGGGTAATCAATAATATAACTAGTGAGAAAATAATGTAAACGATATAATGATACAATCACAACGACAAATTGAACACAAATGATTTTAACGTGAAAAACCCTTTCACAGGTAAAAATCATGGGATCTATCTCAGATCCAAGGCAACCAATTCACTATGAAAAATAAATTTTTATAGTGTTTATGAATGAAATGTTCTATCACTCATCTCACCAACAACGATCACGTCCCACGATCATCCCTTTCACAGTGTAAAGTTGTCGCCTTCAACCATCATCTCTCACGATGGTCCACTAAATTCGTACTAGCCAACAACAAACTTAAAACAAATAAACTCAACCTCATATTATAGAGGTAAATTTTTTCTTGAGATTTAGATCAATTCATAATAATAATATATTATCTCAAGGAGAAGGAAAATAAGGAATTCTGAAAAGCGTGAAGATTTTTCCCAGAAATTCAATATTCTTGAAACTCTAACTTCCCTTTAATAATCGTCGGGACACGGGCATCCGTGAATCATTCACGGATGTCCGTAACTGCTGGTTGGGTTTCAGTGTGCTTGATTTATTGTGTGGTGAGAATAAATTAAAAATCAAAGTAAAATAAAAGATGAAAATAGTACAACTAAAATAATCCTAAGCCTGCAAAATACAGGGCTATTGTAGCAAGTTTTAATAAGTAAGAGTTTATCTCATAGAGAAATTAATCTAGAACCCAAAATGAGTTATAATAATAGGCCTCCAGATCTCACAATCCTAAAGAAAGGGAGTTGGATGTCACAACTATACTAAATTACCTACTAAAAAAAAAGGAAATAAAGTGCAGTCCTATCCTAAGAAAGGGTTATGAAGGTGGTGATGGTGTGTTAAAATAAAGATAAAAGGATGAGAAGTAAGCAGTTTAGGCAAACGCTCATTCAGTTATATAACTCAGATTTAGGGCTCTCTTTGCAGCAAATCCTTACTGAAGTGCTATCAATAACCTCAACAAGGTAGAAGAATCCAACTTAACTCATGCCATTTGGGGCGCTCTTAAGGCTATAGTCTGTCTACTCAAATGACCACAATCTATCCAACAGAGTCTGTCAAATCCTATTGATTGAGTCAGAAAAGCTAACCTAATCTAAAGGAGTGGGGCTGATCAAACGTAATCCAATGGATTAAATCAGGCCATGAATATCATTGCAGATACTATGTTTGCCATACTACAAGCTCTCCAAATCTGCTTACAGATCTGGCAGACATTCATAGGGGTAATAAACTTAGGAAGATCAGATGACAATCAAAAGATCTAATGGTTAAGTGAATGGACAATTCCCAAAAACACAAATTCGCTCGAGATAACTAATGGCACCAAAAGATCTATAGATTTAAATGGAATTTAAATCAACAATTTATTACTTAAAAATAACTTGCAATAAAATATTCTCAGAGCTGCAATCACTACAGAGGAGCCAGATCTAACATCTGATAGTGGTCAAGTAAGACAAAGGGGAGCATGTTCCTGCACAATCTCTCACTAGGCTACAAGCTTAAGTGCAGAGAAAAAGAATCCATCCCAGACCTGTGACTAAGATTGCTCTAGGGCTATAGTCTGTCCACTCTAATGGTCACAGGCTATCCACAGAGGCTCCCTTACCCACAAATGATGAGATAGAACATATAAACTGCTGCTACCACCATAGTCCCAAGGCTACAAGCTCAAGCTTTCATAGGCCTTTCAATAAGCTCAAATCCTAAATGCATGCTATAGCCTGAATAGAACTACGGGAAAATAGAAAAATAACAGATTAAATAAACATTTAAAGCACAAATCTCATTGATCTAAATTACCAATAATGGGATTTCTCAAGGTAGCAGCCTTGTGTACAACAGCTCTTCAAAAAAACCTAATGTTTAAATGACCTATTACAAAACTGAATAAAACTATACCCTATTCGCTTACCAAAGATTTAGCCAACAAGTGTTGGGCTAAGAGAGAAGAAAAATAGAAAAAGAAGTGATCAAAATCCTAACCCTAACCCTAGTCTGCTTGAGCTCTCAGTCGACAGAGGTTGAAGGAAAGAGTGATTGATGAAAATTCCTAAGCACAACTTATATACTTGGTTCTCATGCCTTGGCTCAGAGAAGAGTAAAACCACCCTAATTCTTTTAACAGATGTTGCATTGTTACAACCCTAGGATGCTTTGGAATGCGTGCATCAGAATCCGTGCCTCGGGGTGTGTGCCCTAGACTTGAGAAATCTCCAAAAGGTCCTTGAATTAGGGTTGAGAAGTGGAGAGCCTGAGCTTCACGAGGCTGGCTTCTGGGCATTACTTCTGTCGCGCAGCTTGTAGAGTCATCGCGGGGTAGAATTTGGCTTTGAATGTTATTGTCTCGCTCAAAAAGACTTGCAGTGCTTAGCTTGCTCATGTAGTAGGACTTTGAATGATCGCGCAGCTGCTTTAGCTTTAAATGTACTCGTACAAAAGAGCTTCAAAAACTCCTATCGCGAGGTACTCGCGCAGATGGACTTTACATCTTTCTCAGTTCAAGGTTAAGCCTTTAGGCGCGCGAGAGCTGCACGAGAGAACTTCTGGGCGTCTCTCTTCCAGAGCCATGTGAGAACTTCCCGAAGTCTTTGTTGTTGTTCACGCTGATTGGTCTCGCGAGGTAGTGCGCGTGGCTATATTATGGCTTGATCCTTGCGAGAACTTCGAGAGGTGTATTTCTAGAGGCTTAGTGCGTGAGAGCTCCGCAAGTTTCTTCACATGTTGATTGCAGCTGAAGTGCACGACTGTTGCACGAGAGACTACTGTGTGATAACCCCTTCACTGAGTGGCGCAACTTCTTCACGAGCTCTAATATACTGCATGTCTTAGCTACGCAAGAGAGCTCTACCAGTGAATTGAACAGCCCGAGGCAGTACCTCAACTGTACGAGATAAATTATTGACTCCTCTACTACTATGCACATGCTTCTGTTGTAACTTCCTCCACTCTCACCTACACCTCTTTCATTTGCTGGACTTCCTTGGTTTATTATGACATGTAAAATTGTCACCATGGTGTTCCATCACTTTCTAGTTCAGCTGTCATTTTTTGCTTGAATTCTCTCTCTTCTTAGCACCAAAGGTAAGGATTTTATGTTGAGCTGCATAATTTATTACTAACTACAAAACAAGCTAAAAAGGAGTTATTAGTCAGCTTCAAGGTCCAACAAAGGCTAGGTTAAGAGGTGAAAAGTGATACTTTTCAATGAATAACAGTAACCACGGACGTCCGTGAGTTCAGTCACAGACGTCCGTCCAACCGACAAACTGAATGTACTTGACATTCTAACACTTGTTGGGAGCACTTCTAAGTTTGATCATGATTATGACAAAATAACTAACAATCTCTCCCTTTGTCACAATCATAAAAAAACCTAGATTAGAAGGACTTAAAGAATAAAAATTATATTAGATTAGCTCTCATCTAAGTCTTATATATTAATCTAGTATGCAATGAAAAAATTACTATTATATTGCTCCCCTTAACTGATTTGCTAAGTATTATCAAATGATATAGAGACTAGCTTTTTATTATATGATGAGCATTGTCATATTTACCACATTTACTTGTTACAATAGAGCAGAGGATTGAGTATAGCAGAGAGTATGTATAAACATAAAAAATCATACAAATGCTTAGATCGGAAACAAATGAAAATAAAAAGCATAGTAGTTTTCTCTCCATTTTTGTCATAATGTGAAAAAGAATATAATGGATTTGCGTGAAGAGGAGTCTTGAATAGATCAAAGAAAAGGTAAAACACATACGGATGCCCGCTGCAGACCCACAGATGTCCGTGGAGGACAGTTATTGAACAATAAATGCAGTTGACCCACGTTCGAGGTAGTTGAAACGACATGTTCACGGTCGTCCGTGTAGAGTTACGGACGTCCGTGATAATAAATGTGCCCTGTACCAGAAAGGCCGAAAAACTACGGATGCCCGTGTATGTATGGCGGATGTTCGTCCAAATATGAGTGCACTAGACCAGTGGGACCTGTACAATGCGGACGTCTGAGAGAAGTCAACGGACGTCCGTCAAAATGCATATGAGCACTATCAGTTGGACCTTTAAAATGCGAACATCCGTTAAGTGCCAGCGGACGTTCGTGAAATGCAAAGTGCACAGTTCCAATCAAGTTATAAAACGATGGAAAAATTCGATGAAAATCTGTTTAAAAATAAAATATCCTCAAAAAAAGAGATTAATAAAAACTAATAATCAGCAAGAGGAAAAATATGCTATTTATCCAAAGAGAACACAATCTATCATGAAATGTTTCAAAAATTATGTGATCAACAACATGATTTCAACATATGAAATGGATATAGACATATATCATTAAATTTCACTTAATATGCTAGAGATAATCAAAATTTCACATGTAAACATTTATCCCTGCTTACTCATTATATAGATGTACAGTTTGTAAAATTTTTTTGGACGTAATAGATGTATATGTCATTGGCAACCTATGCGAAGACTGTTCAAAAGACAAAAATGAAAATCACTTGCAAGCATATAAACTTATACTTTTGGAACAATAGCAATGTGACTTAGTGCAATACTCGAACCTTTTTAAGCTTTCTAAGTGACCAATGTATTGAGTTTTAGAACAACGACTCCCACCTAAATAGTTTAGGGCATTAGATGTCCAGACATTCCTACGATTTTACTTGCTCGAGTAAAAAAGGCTACAAGGTTGAACGAGTCACAGGGTGATTTTTTTTAATAGGCGATAAACACAGTATTACATTACCTTTATTTACTTTTTATTCGACCCATGTAATGAGTGTTAGGCCAATGACTTTCAATCTAATTAACTCAGTGCACTAAGTATAAATACTCCTACGGGCTTAATAACTCGAGTCGAATAGACATGATGTAGGCAAATATAAATTTCTATGACCAGTTTCAAAAGAGTTGCAATGACATATATGATTATGAAGAGCATATTTCTTTGCAGTAAATACAAATGAGTATATTTAATTAACAATGATTTAACATAGACAAAGTTATAAAAGATTAACTTAGGATAAACTAAGTCATATCTCATGATATCTGACCATATGGTTTTCTTAGGTGTAGCATGTTGTATTATACAGAATAATGACTCAACATAGATGGGAACGAACAACACATAAAAAAGCAAACGTTTAAATCATCGAAGAAAGAATCCTCAACAACATATCAGATGTGAGGATCCTTAGAAAAGCTCTCATCATTGCCTTCTAGTAAGGATAATTAGAACCATCAAATAAAGGAGGTCTAGTTGTTGATGCACCTTCCCTAGGAAGATCGTGATATCCCGAGTTGGCCATTACACTCGATTTGTGAGAATCAAACCAAGCATACTGGCCTGATACCAATTGAAAAATTCGGGATAATCAATGATATAACTAGCGATAAAATAATGTAAATTATATAAGGATACAATCACAACCATAAATTGAACACATACGGTTTTAACGAGGAAAATCCTTTCACAGGTAAAAATCAAGGGATCTATCTCAGATTCAAGGCACCAATTCACTATAAAAAATAAATTTTTACAGTACTTATGAATGATATGCTCTATCACTCATCTCACCAACAACGATCGGGTCCCACGTTCATCCCTTTCATAGTGTAAAATTATCGCTTTCAACAGTTGTCTCTTACGATGGTCCACTCGATTCGTACGAACCGACAACAAACTTGAAACAAACAAACTAAACCTCAGATCACATAGGTAAAATTTTTCTTGAGATTTAGATCAATTCAGAATAATAATAAAATTATCTTAAGGAGAAGGAAAACAGAAAATTTTAAAAAACGTGAAATTTTTTTCCAGAAATTCAATATTCTCGAAACTTTAACTTTTCCTTAATAACCGTCGGGAAACGGACACCCGTGAGTCACTCACGGGTTCGTAACCACAGGCGTTTGTGAGTTCAGTCACGAGCGTCCGTCCAACCGACAAACTGAATGTACTTAACATTCTAACATTTGTTGGTATCACTTCTAGATTTGATCATGATTATGACAAAATAACTAATAATAACCTTACAATGGAATATAAAATGATAATTTTATATATTTTGATTAAGAGTCAACTGACCAATGATAAAGAATCCCTCCAAAATAAAATTGTGAGAATTAATAGGAAACAAAATAATGACCTTTAAATAGGAAATGAACGGCAGAAAGTATGGTTGTGGGAAGTGGATTCAAATGAGATATGAAACAAATAGCATAATGACTTAAAGGAGTTGCTAAGAGGATGCTTAAGGAATCTAAATGAAGAAAAGTACATCAAAAGGAAATACGATAATGAAATGCATACATTCAAATATCAATTGCGAATAAGTGTTTTGAAGGATGTCAAAGAACAAGAACTACAAATTGTCTTGAAAGATGCAAACTCATTAAAAGAAATGCTAAGAAAGTCGCGAATAAAATTTAGTTTAAAAGATACAACAATTTATATATTAGGTTGGGAACAAAATGAAATAAATCTATAAACCTATCAAGATTAGAGAAAAGAAAACTAAAGATCTCAATCAGGTAAGGTGTAAAATAGAGACAAAGATCAAATGGTCTTGATAAAGGAGGGTGAAATAAAAAATAAATGAAAAAAATACTTTATAGATCTATTAAACATGAAATATGTGAAGAATGTAGATCAAGAAGAAGAACCAATGATCAAAGGATTATTAGCGAAATATTAAAAGTTGAAGTAAAAGTGTAACGATCCTAATTTTGCTAACATTAAATCGTTGACCTTTGATGACAAAGTAATTACCTTGACCTGGGTCAAACCTTTGACCAATAGTATGACCTAAGATTCAACTTCCTATTCGACACATATATATATATATATATATCCTTTGCGTGTATTTTTATGGTAAATAAATGTCAAATATTACTATATTAATCAAGTGGGTCGGTACACTTGAACACAAAACGGAACTCGAGTCTGGACCAAAATCTATGCTCACATTCAACCCTTTTAGTTTATAGTCATAGGCCAACATGTCACACACGATCCCAACCCCATACTCGAAATTGAGTTCGAGCATGTTCATCACACGAGCCCAACACCAAAACTCGAACCCAAGACCATCCCTAGACCAATTGATGTCTAATATAATAATAAATTAATAATACAAAAATAAAAAGGGATTTCGGGTACCCCAAATCTGAGAACAAAATTAACTAGTGTTGCAAAGTTGCCAAGAATGTGCAACTTCAAAATTCTAGAAACTTAGAGTTTGAGGAAGGAAACTCCATCTAAAGTAAGGATTATGGTCTTACTCTCTCTCTCTCTCTCTCTCTCTAAAAGTTGTACGTCCACCTTCATCTCCTACCTTGGATTTATGGTCAGATCTTGATTATCTGAGATGCGGCCTTGACCCCTTTCTATTTATTTTTAGATCTTCTTAAAAGCTATATAATCTATATGCTATAATTAATTATTCTAAACTTAAAATGAAATGAATAGATAAATTCATGATATAAGATTTGGACGAATGGATGGTGAGTGATGTGTTAGCGTGAGGATGAATGTTATGCCACACATCTAATCAGAACCCAATCCCTCTTTAAATCATAACTCACGTGTAAATCAAATCCCATGACCTTATTTAGAAAGGAATTTGGATTTAGATAGGAGCCTAGAGAGGTAAAGATTGACACCTTTCCTTGGTTTAGAAGGAAGTACTCTTATCGACTTTAAATCTTGGACTTTCCCAAACGAGCACACTTCTCTCTCTAGAATCTTGGTAAAATCCATACCCTCTCTCGTTAGCCCTCCTTACCTTCCTTTTTGTTTACACACGCTCCTTTCTTAATATAAGCAGAGATAAAATCTCCACCGCCTAGCATACCCACTAAACCTCCACTAACTTGCAGCCGTCCATTGAAGCTAACCTACAACAGCCGCTCAAAATTTTCAAAGCCTATCCGGTTCTCTGCAGTCTTTCTCTCACCGTCATGAAACTTCAAGCAACTTCCAAATTCCCTCTCTTTCTCTAGAACATCATTAAAATTCATGCACAACCATCTTAAGTAACTCTTTAAAAAGGTCATAAAGTCTTTTTGGACTCTGCGTTTTTTTAATTAGCCGACTTCCTCTCTTCCTCTCTCTCGTTTGCTTTCTAACACCCGAGCAGCCTTACCTTCTAAGATTCGACCAGCCAAGCAGCCGTCTCTCTTTCACCCGAAATCTCTTTATCATCTCTCTCTATCTCTCTTATTTAGAGCGACGACAGTAAGTGATCAAACACACTCAAATTGTATTTTAAATTCAAAAAAAATATAAATCGCCCAATATTTTCTCATATTGATTTCTCGATCAATACACAAATCTCTCTCTTTGTGATATATTTTTGTTCGTGTATTAGAGAAGAAGAAATCGGGCGCATAATTCATAAAGTTTTAGAACGACTCACATTGCTATGATCGTCGATAAATCACACATATTTGTCTCGATTCTCCTTGCGACGTTAGGACCCAAGGTATGGGATTTTCAATGCACAATTATATTTTAAACTTTGAATCATAGGCTTTAATGATAAATTTGAACTGAATCTATGAATATTGAAATTGATTCGAACTTATTGGATTTTGTGGCATGAATATATGACACTATTTGAATATTCTGAATATCAAATCCCTTTAAAACGCTGAAAGTTACTTGAATCTTACTGCATATGAATAATTGGGACCTTTTGAACTTTAAATCATGAAAATTTTGAACACCGAACCCTTTAAATTTTGAATCTGGATTAGAATGAAAATTTTTTATGAACCATGAACATTATACCGATGTATTAAAATTTTGCATGTGATTTAGAGAGATTTATTTGAACCGAATCCTGTGCTTTGACACTTTTAAATCGTTTCGACGGCCCATTGAACCGCTTAAGCATCTCTCACAACGCAGGGGCTTGAGCACTTAGAAAATTATTCATTGAACGACGATTGTTAGGAGGAGATTCCCATCGATAATTGGAGACTCTAGTGCTATATTTGTGCTAGTGATATTTAAGTTATATTTTTAGTTATCATAAATTAAGAAGACTGCATCTGAAATTTGATAATGAAATGACTTAAATGAATACTCACATGAAACCTAATAAACGATGTTATCGAATCTCATATGAAACTAGAACTCAAACTCAAAATATGTGCTTTTGAACTTGTGATATTTTCCAAATTCTATGTTTCTCAATTAATTGCGTTGAATTTGTCATCAAACTATGTATTGATCGGATAAGATGTAATTTGGCTTTGAACTTTTTCTATTGAGCTTAGATGGTTAGCTCACCCTGACACTATGTGTCATAGGTACAGAAGTGGTTTCAGATCCCGATTCATAAAATCCCAACTTTATACCGAAAGAAGAAGCAAATCTTCCACCTGAGGAGTTTTATCTCCAAATATTTTTGGAGACTTGGACTTGGTATAGATTAGATGAATTTTTTGAGATAATTAAAATTATTTTGGACATGATGTGTCACTGTTTGTGTGACGAACAACCGTCACCGGTGGTTTTACTTTTAAATATTACACTTTTGTTATAGACTTTAATGCAAATTGATTTAGTTATGAATGTTTATGCATTCAATTTATTTATAATAGTTGCTCTCTAATCGATACTAAAGAAATTATGTATTTAGATTATGAATTGTGATTTAGCGATCCGAAATTTTCACGTATTTTCAAGTTAAAAATTTTGGGTCGTTACAAAAAACAATCTTAGCAAAGATGAAGAAAAGTATTAGGACAGATGAAATACCACGTATTTGGATGCAAGCATAATCGAAACATAAGTGGTAATTTCTGTATACTCCTATTGACTTAGAATCAGAGTGATTTTGAGAGTTTTGCTCGGACGTCTTCCAGTCACTCTCACTCAGAAAAGGGCGGCAAACATGTGGGACCCATGTGAACTCTCGAACGGCAGAAAAGCATGGAAAGAGTTCGAAAAGTTTTGAGTGTTTCTCGGCTCCAGAACGAGCGAGCCCTTATTTTTTAAAAGCATGTTGAATAGTCAGACGGGGCTTAAATGGTCAAAGGGTGTGGCAATGGTGTGAAGGGTTTACAGTTGTTCCCTTGGTGGGAAATTTAAGGGTAAGACTTAGTATTATGCTCTGGAGACGGCATCAATGGCAGTACACGGGTCAATCTCCCTCCGCTAAACTGGTCAAAATCATCTACAGGTCAATCTCCCTCCACTAAACTGGTCAAAATCATCTACAGGCACAATCTATTTCTTCGTATATAGGTCTTGTAAAATGCATGTATTGCTTGAGATTTGACCAATTTGGTGGTGGAAGATTGACTTTTGCATTGCACTTGGTGTATGGGTCGGACACCTAATACAAACTCCTCGGGCCAAACTCACAAGTCCCGCCCATTGGTAGTTGAGAATATTTTATTAGTATTATTGTATAAAAAAATATAGTCAAATAGTCCATAATTATATAAGATATAGTATGAAATGTGCTTATCAATTATTATAATGTGAAATGTAAAAGATTCCATCCTCCATTCTCTGATTCACAAAAATACCGTGAAGAGACATTCTATGTAGGGGTGTGAAAAAAATAAAAAATCGAAACCCGAAAACCAACTGAAAAATCGAGCCTTCTGAAAACTGACACTGAATCGAACCGATTTGGCCTGGTTCGAATTCAGTTTTGGTACCTAAAATCCGAAAATCAGCTAGGGAGGGTGAGAAAATTGAAAATATCTTTAAAAAGCACAAAAAAAAAGAAGAAAAAACGAAAACTAACCTCAACGGATCGAAAACGAATTGGATCTGTTCAGTTTTGGTTTGAGTGGTTGAAAAGTTCGGTTAACTGAAACTGAAACCGAAATGTTTCTGTTAGGGTTCAGTTTTGCATAAATTGACCAGAAAACCAAAATTTCGATTTTTGTTTGGTTAACCGAATCTGCACCCCTAGTGCCATGTATTTGGTCCATGCCATGGCTCAAAATAATCTTTTGGCAATGCTTTTTTCAGGTTCCTAAAATCCTTCCTACTTTTGGAACTTGAGCTTGGGCGACCCGATCCGGCCTGCCATGGTGCCGGGTATGGTCTAACTAAATAGGTCAGAAATATAATTGGGCTACACCGGTTCAATTAGTAATTCAGGCCGGGTATGGGATAGTTCTAAAGGGATCCAATAAAAAATGGGCCCTTTTAAGTTCAGCCTAAACCTGGCCAATCGAGACCCTTTCATATAGCAGGTATCCGGTTGGCCCGCAGCCGGAACCGTCCCGGCCCTCCATGGACCAGGTATGGACTAAAGTAAGTAAACCCAATTCAGAAACGAGCTGACCCGCACCAACCAATTAGTAAGTCGGACCAGTTATGGGCTAGTTCTAAAAGGGCTGATTATATTCAGCCCGTTTAAGGCCTGCCTGAACCTGGCCCGACCCGACCCATTGTGACTCCTAGTAATTGGCATTTGATAACCCTACTTTCCACCCAATTATCCTCACAAAAATTAAAATAAACTAAAATTGTTTCTTGTGGTTCTGTCTGCCAGCTTTCACTTAAAATAAATTCTCGCAAACACCGAAGTTGGAAGCTGGTTTTAGCCGCTTCTATCATTTGCACCTTGCAGCTTTAAAGGACTGAAATCAGCATAGGAGGCTGCAAGGATTAAAACATCGGTTTTGTTTTCCGGCATGACTGAGACTGAAAATTCGAATTTCGGGCGAAAGTTTGAATTTTGGCCAAAAATCCCCCCTCCATACGTATTTTGACCGAAATTTCGATCCAAATTTTTGTTTCAGTGGGAATCAAAACTGATACATTTCGGCTGGCCGAAATTTTGAATCATGGGATCGGAGGCTGTGCTACCTAACCAATGTCTAATCTGATAGCACTGCTTTTCATCAGTTTCTAGAAGCTGTGCCAAACAGGGCCGGAGGAATCCAAAAGCAGGTATAACCTGCCTCCGGAATCTCACTTTTGCATGAATCAACATACACGCATGGGAATTATCAAAATTTCAGCCCGAATATTCCCGTTCCGACAAGGACCAATACCGGAAAATAGCAAATACTGCTCACCCCCTCCTACCCCTTCCCTCATTTTTAACCAAAATTCCGGAATTTTGAATATTCCTCCCAAAAATTTTGTGGTTTTTTTTTTCAGATTTTCTAAAAATTAAAAATAAAATTGTACCAGCCGGAACATTGTCTGAATTTTGGCTAATATTCCGCCGAAAAATTCAAAATTCCAGCCAAAAATTTCAAATTTTCCGTTTTGGGGTCCAACCAAAACATTGCACATTTTTGAACCATGCATACAAGTATTTCACCCTAAATCACTGACTTTCGATATCGATACCAAAGTGTAAATTCAAACTTTTATCGGATGATACAAACAGAAAATGGGCCCTACTAGATTGTTCATATCTGATATATACAAACTAGTATCAGTCACCGAATTTGGTACCGAGACATATCGGTGGTACAAACAGATATACATCTGAGTGTATCATGGGTATATTTGTTTGTTAGCTTGGAAACTTCCAAAGGTGGTAGTTTTTGTTTTTGCATGCAGAGTTTGGTTTGGGGATCCCAACCACATGGCTTTATATAAATAATATCTTTAAGTTTTGGCCAAATGGGCTCTAGACAAAGACTAGCTGGCCAAATGATTTGAACAGTGGAATTAATTGCTTGAATGGAGTAACATGCAACACCCAATGCCAACCAGAAAAAGAAGATCAAAGTTTGGCCTCACTCCTTTAATCTCATATCATTCAAGAATGCAAGACGATGAATGATTTAGCAATACTAAAGTAGATATAATTATGCATGCTAATAGAATCTTATGATTCCTCTATAGAGTTAATTAGATGCTATATAGGTATCTAAAATTAAATAAATTAATTAATAATGTAGAATCTATCAAATAATACATTTTGATCTTGACTTGGTATATGGTAACTGACCTGTTTATACTATGAACGGGTCAACCTTATTTGGTGAAGTGGTCAAACCTTGGCATGTAATGACCCTAAAATTTGAAACGAAACTTGACTGCTTAGATATGCGTGTCCGGCACGAAAATCGAAATAAATTAATATTAATCCATAGTTAGGCGAAGTCATGTGTGACTCCTTACGTAAATCCAAGTTTTGTAAGACGTTTGATGAGGCGTGGTACGCCGGAGAATTTGTGTATGCGCTCAACACCAGAGTTTAAACTTAGAAGAAAATTGAAATATCAAAGATATTTCATTGGTTTAGCTTATAAGGGAAGGGAGAGGGTAAGGATACATATATCTTATCTTCTTCTTTTTGCTTTTTGTTAATCCATAGCTAAGGAATTTAGATTGTTAAGCCATTACTCTGAGAAACCACAGCTAGAAAAACCTAAGTTAGTGATAGCTTGATCTAGGAGTGCGGAATCAATGCCAATATGCTGAGTTTGTTCTGAGGAGAGATTATCATCTCTGTGTGCTGACGCGGAGCAACACATTTGCTCTTCGGATCGTAGACGGCGATAAACTGCGATAAATTCTGATTTCGGATCCGAAACTCTCTTCGGATCTCATTTGCCGAAAATCTAAGAGCGATACTAAAGGAGGTGAGTTATTAGGTTTATTATAAGATTTAAGATCTAATAAATCTGTAGATGCATGTGTATGAGTGAGTTATTGGGAATCATTAAAGTTTAAGGATGAAAATAGGTAGAGTTAATGAACGACATTAATGACAGAAACTATCATATTTGATCAATTAAATTGGGTATTTGATCGATCAAATTAAGAATTGATCGATCAATGTGAAAGATTGATCGATCAAATCTTATATACACTTAATGAAATAAGAAGTGTGTTTTCTGAAAGTTCATGCCCGACAGATATTGATTAATCAAATTTGAAAATTGATCGATCATTTTGAGAAATGATCGATCAATATGAAAGGTTGATAGATAATTTAGAAGTGATCGATCAAGTGCGAGAATGATCGATCAATGTGGACATTGACCGATCAATATGAAATATTGATCAATCAATTGAAAAATTGATCGATCAAATCATATAAATTAGTATGCAAACAGGAAGTCTGTATTTTAGAAAATTTATGTCTGACTTACTTGATCGATCAATGTAGGCATTGATCGATCAAATTGTGAAATTGATCGATCAAACAAGAAAGTTGATCGATCAAATTTCCTGTATTCTGTATGAGTTAATTTGGGTATTTGATCGATCAAATGGAAGATTGATCGATCAAACAAGGAGATTGATCGATCAATTATCTCTGTTTCTGCTATTTTGGTTTTATGGGAAAAACACTATTGGACATTGTACCAGTTGATGTCTTGACATCTCTGACACTTTGTATACTATGTTTATGGTTAAGGATGAGACCGTGATACTTTAAAAAGCTTTGGATTTGCTTAAAAAGGTTTGATTTGAGGTAAGGAAAATTTAACTTAACTTGTATCTGATTTTTGATTACATATTTTCTGAGTATCTGTATCTGATTTCCGTCTTTTAAAAGCATGCCTTGCATATGATAAAAGTTATGTTATCTGATTTTGTCATCTGTTTCTGTCATTTGATTTTGCTATCCGATTATGTCATCTGATTCTGTAATCTGAATCTGAGATCTTTACGTGTATTGATTTAAAGTTCATATGACGAATCCCCCTAACATGGCAGGATACCCACGACCGGCACGACGAGATATCTGTGTATCTGATTTGAAAATTTGATGGCACAAGTTGCTCTCCTTAGTAGAGGCTTAATACAAACACCCGAAATTGTTCATTAAACGACGATAGTCGCAGTTATCCATCGGCACACATCTGGCTACCACGTGTTATATTCATGGGAGCTACTTTAGTATATTATTTAAAACACTAAATACTGTATGCATAGCATCTGAAAGCTTTGAAACTTTTGTCTAATGTTTAACACTCTGCATCTGTTCTGTGCTTTAAATTTTAGCATTTGCCATATGATTATTTTGTCTGAATTCTCTGTTCCTGATATTCTATTATGAGTTATATTCTGTAAATCATGTTTTACATTTTAGATGCAAATTTAACTGAATTTCTTCTATTGAGCTTAAATGGTTAACTCACCCTGTTTTTAATATCTTAGGTTATGAGGCTCGGGCGCCAGGCACTGAGAGTGACCCAGATTACTAGCCTGAGGCAGAGTCTAAGGAGGAAGGGGACACTGATATCCCAACTGACGAGTTTTATCCGTAGCTAGGGTACTTAGTTTTGTATTTTTGGGATCTGTATTCGCATTTTGGATTATTTGGTCTGGTGGCCAACATTTTGTATTGAACTCTGTAATTATTTTTAGTTATTATTGTATATATCTTATGGGAACCATTGATTTTGTGTGATGGATGTACATCACCGGTGGTTCTTCTTAGTTCCTGTTTTGTGGATATATATTCTTATATATATGTGTGTGTGTGTGTGTGTGTGTGTGTGTGTGTGTGTGTTTCTCTTTCTTTTAAATGCCTTATTTGATGACTATCTGCCTCTTTGATAGTGTCTGCTTTGATTTTTCGCTGGATAAGCAGACATTCTTTGTCTTTTTTTGGGGATTATTCAGAGTATGATTCTGATGGCAAGAGTTTCCGGGTACGAAAATCCGGGTTGTCACATGACAAGTGTACAAGTATTTTTTTATATATAAATTATGGTGAAAATAAAATTTTGACCGATTTAGCACTAAAAAAATTGAACCCAATTCAATTAGGTCACCTTATACCAACTCTTTAATCATTATTTAATTACTTTCTTATGTGGCGAGTGGGCCTCCCCATTTAATTATCAAATTTAATCTTCCATTAGATATCTTTATGCATTTTCTCTATAGATTTATATGTTATATAAGGATCTTGAAAAAATTAATCATGTACAACCCATCAAATAATTCATATTAATATATCATGAGTTGGTAGAGACTAACTGAGTGTTTACATTGTGAAGAGTGTCGAACCTTGTAAAGCGCATGGCTATTTATGAGCATGCAAATTGGAGAACCTACATGTTTGACAATGTTTAAAAGGAAATTAACCGTTTACTCTCTAGTGAGTTATGGAGCATTGGAGCCTCATCATGCATAGTACACTAAAACCTGCCCACACACTAGAGGAGGGGGGTTCAGTATCGGCCGATATTGATATGTATCGGTGATACGTATTGGTATCTTGACCAACTGATATCGATACAACCCCGATACAGTATCGGGGTCCGTATCAGTATCTGACGCTACCTCTTTTATTTGATTATTTATTTTTAATTTTTAAAAATAAAGGCGTATCAGTATCTGCAGATGCTTATCAGGCCTCTATGGACCGAAAACTGGTACCGATACCTTGGTTGCTTGCCCACTCCACTTAGACCCATAGGGTTCCAACCCTATGGTGCACTGTCTTGGTTAATTTTTTTTGGCTGTTGCTACTGAAATTATTTTGGATCATACAATTTTGTACATGGTTGTATGATTTGGGACAATTATCGACGACTTCTAATAAAGGCCGTGTTGGACAACACAACCATTTACTGGATCATACAATTCCCTCTTTGAAGATATCATGGAGCTCCATGTGGCATTCAACACTGTTTGGGTGCCATGTGGAGCATGGCGGATGAGCTTGATCAATTTAAATAAAAAACTCAAAATTATTTTTTGAGCACTTAGTCTGATTGATTTCAAGGCCCTAAAAATGTCAAAAGGTTCCGTTCACCAATGGAAGACGCTCAAGTGTCCTCCAAGATTAGGGAAAACCTTCAATTGACAGTGAGATATCAAATTGATAACACATAAAGCACAAGTGCATTGTTTAGGTCATATTTATAAAAAAAAATGGACAAATCATCTCCACCATATTTTTTTGAGCCTTGAAATCTGAACTATTGAAATTAGCCAAACTTTGGTAGAAGCCTTAAATTTTTTGTTTTTTTTTTTTTTAAATTGGTCTAACCCATCCCCTCCTGCTCCACGTGGCACCCTATGCAAACAATGTTTTGGGTGTCACATGGAGTTCCACGACATCTTGGAGGACGCTTGAGCGTCCTCCCATAGAGGATGAAACCGGCTCCCTATACCATCTAAGCAATGCACCCGTGCTACATGTGATATCAATTTGGTGTCCCATTGCTAATTGTAAATCTTTTCTAACCTTTTTCAAATATATATATATATATATATATATATATATATATATAGGGAGCCGATTCTGTCCTCCAAGGACAATGAGCGTCCTCAAGATACGCACTCGAACATGTTTTGGGTGCCACGATGGGTGTGTTGTTTAGATTAATTTTTTTTTTAAATAATAATTTTAAGCCATAAGTCAAACTTTGACTAGTTTCAATGGCACAATTTTTATGGTTAAAAAAAAAAAGGGAAACATGAGTTTTCAAATTTTTTTTTCTTCAAAGGTGATCTTACCAATGCACCTATGCTTCATGTGGCATCAAAATAGCATTTTGGATGCCATGTGGAGCTTCACGTGAGATCTTGTAGGATGGTCACGGTCCTCCATTGGAGGACATAACCCTTTTCCATATATATATATATATAGAAAAGGTGTCTGTCCTCCATGGAAGGTTTCGATGTCATGTGGAGATCGGGTGCACTGTTAGATCATCTTTACAAAGAAATAATTAAAACCTCATCTCTACCGTGTGGTTTTTGACCCATGAAATGTGGACCATTGAAACCTATCACACTTTGACTTGTATTTTTAAAAATATTGTGTTGAAATTTCTTTTTTTAAAATTGATCAAAACCATCCTGTTGTGAATTAAAAGTGTTACTTGCAAATGCACGAGTCGTACCGTAATAAACGAGTGCAAAGTATAAGGTTGATCCCACGAAGATATCAGATAGAATTTAAAAGAAATAAATGTATCAATCTACAAATTTTATCAATAAAAAACAATCTTAACCTAGTCTACTAAAGTTTGAGAGATGAAAAGATAAACAACTCACACAATAATGACTAATCTAAAAAAAAGAGAAAGGGTTAGGATACTAAATCCTCCCATCCTTGGTTTAATATTCACAATATTAGATCCGACGGTTTGAATTAATTAGTACAAAACCATATAGATTATCGAAGTCAATCAACAAACTATGAAAAATATAACAATTAAATCAAAATAAATCTCTAATGTATTGCTCATTCAAATCTCTAAACAATAGAACATAAACATTCATTGTATTTGAAACGAATATAATCACAATGAATAAAAGAATCTACTCTAATCAATAGAATCTAGATTAGGATTTCTAATAACAAAACTAAGATCATGGGAAGTGCATGACTAAATCCCACATCTCGAATCCATGATTAGATTCCAAAAATAGGTAAAAACAAATGTTAATAAAATCATACACACATTTTGTTTATTTTCAACCATGGATTTAATCTATGAACAAGCCCTCAGATAGAATTCATTAAATCTTAAATCCTAGAGATTTAGCCACATATCTGTAAAGAAAACATGCAATAAAATGAAATAAAGCAATAATAATTCATTAAATACTCGATTACGATCCAAAAAATTGCTCTTTAATCAATAAAACTGCTACACTTCAATCTCCCGTACAAAAGTTCTTACAAAATTAGGGCTAATCCCCTTTTCTATTAAGCAAAAATGATAGAAAATGATATAAAAATTATAAAAAGAAAGCTCCCAACCCTAACTCATAAAGTGATATATATAGGGTTACACCCGTAACCCAAATTTTTTCTTTTTTGCACTCAAAATGTGAATATTATGCCCATAATTGATCGATTGATTTTATCGGATTTTCGTGACCACTGCTCTTCAACAGATACAGTCTCGATATTTTGGCCATAATTTTTAACTTCGAATTTGGATTGACGTAATTCTTACAGCATTGAAAAGAAAACAAAGAGCTTTACAACTTTGTGTGAAATTGAAATTTCACGAATCCAATGTTTTAGAGGTCAAAATAGATCTGCAAGTCAGGATAAGTTCAGGATGACCTGAAGTTGCACGGATTTCACGTTATTTTTTGAACTCTTGAGCTATTTTATACTCAACTTATCTCTAGACCTGTAAATCACTAAAACTATACAAAATATGTTAAATAATTTTCATCGGATGATAATATTTAGGTTTAAGGGGTCAAATATTAACACTTTTCAACACTTATCACATCTACCCGTGCTTCACGTGGCACCCAAACAATATTTTGGGTGCCATGTGAGCCTCCACATGAACCTTAGAGGACGATGACCATCCTCCTATGGAGGACGAAACTGGCTCCCTATATATATATATATATATATATATATATATATATATATGAGGCCTGAGACATAGAGGGCAGCGTCCACATCAGATAGGCACCATGTGGCACCCAACCTAGACAAGATAAATCAAATACCACTCAAAAAATTTGGGCATGATCTGATCCGCAATCACGTTGAAAATGTGGTTAAAAATATAAAAAATAGTTTTTTTAAAAATCACATGTCCCATAGCGGATAACTCAAAATGGATGTTGTTTTGGGTTGATCATGCAATATGGCATGTGCACTGGCATTCGAGTGTAACCCTCCATGGCTGCATCCAGATACATCTTCCCATTTTTTTTTCTCTCTCTCTCTCTCTATATATATATATATGTTCTTCCCATTTCTCTCTCTCTTTCTCTCTCTCTCTCTCTATATATATATATATATATATATATATATATATACACGTTAAGCACGCTAGAAATATAACGACAAAAAGGAGAGAGTGCTCTATCTGATTACACTTTAGACGATGAGAGAGAGATTATAAAATTGAGAGACTTTGTCAAAAATGAAGAAAAAGGTTGTTCTTGTTTTCAAATTTTCTCCCTGTTTTTGAATATTAATGGATCGGCTCGAATCTCGATGGAAGTACCCCCAAGGAAGTACCCCCAATTGTGAACTGCATAAATTTCTATGTTGTAGTTTTCTTATTATTATTTTTTTCTATTTTTTCTATTTTTGCATATCTAGAATTGCGTTTTTTCAAGAAACTTTTTTTTTTTAAGTACGTGTAAATTCACCCAATGAATCTTTGAGTTCACCCACGCTGAAACCCATTGACTATTTTGAATCTGATGATGGAAATCGCTTTTCAGCCCAATCTTTCATTGAAAGAATCTTTAGATCATGGCTGTACAATTAGACTATCATTTTTTTTTTTAAATGACGGGTGGATGGTACACCCATAATCTCAGGATCCATCATGTGAAATATGGGGACTAAAAATGATCTCAATCGTCTGATTCAAAGCAGTCAATGGGTTTCAGCGTGGGTGAACTCAAATTCTGTGTGTGAATTTAACGCTACTCTTCTATTTTAGTGTGATTGACACTGTTGATCGTACTATTTTTTTTTTAGTTTTATATTTCTTTCTCTGTATCTTTTGCCCACGATTTCGATTGGCTAGACACTCTTTCACTGGACACTTAGGCCTTGTTTGACAAAACTCATGGAAATGGTTTTTTTTTTTACTTTACATGGGCTTGTAAATAAAATAACTCATGGGAACTTTTATTAAAATTTTACAATGGTTTGATTTTATTTTTTTCTAAATGTTTGGCTACGCTATGTAAAATTATTTTCTGAGGCACCATTCTTCACACCATGTGAACATGTAATCTCACCTCATCTCGTCAGGGGGATGCATTAATCGGTTTGAATTGGAACCTATAAATAATGCACCATGTGTGTACATCAAGCAGATTTTTTAGCCCCAAATTAGCGATTTTGCCGTTGTTGTAGCTGTTGTCATTTAAAATCATGCACATTCTAGGACATCACTGCACTTAATTTGGTAACTACCATTAAATCCAAAAAATATAATTACACCATCTACTTGTATACACACTCCTTGTTTCTCTTCTAAAGTCAAATGATCCCATAATTACAAAATCTTGAGTCTTCCATGCATTGGGTCGTTCGATTCCTCTTTGCCTTTTTTATCAGCTAACTACACTTCAAATCGAAGCCGAAGACCGAGGATGAGATCTCCAACTAAGTGGCAGATGCGAATCCTTGACAGGTCTGTTTGGTGATCATCTCGGAGACGGAGGAGACCGAGTCGAAACCCTTCCAAAGATCCTTATGACCATCATCACCTCATCTACAATCTCTGCAACTTAAAACCACCAATAGATAAAAACCAATTAGATAATAAGAACATATTATTTTCTAAGGCATCTCCCTATCCATTTCAATAAAATTTTTATGTAAGAGTGATATAGAGTTATTAGTAGGTGCACCAGGAAATGGTTTTGCTTGAACATAGGAGAAGATGGTAAAGAGAGAAAGACAGAGGAGACTTGCTGCTGATGTTGCTGAAGGTGATGCTGTCGCTAATGTTTCTGCAACATCAAGGCCGACTGTTGTTGCATTTGATGCTCAGCTGTTTATGTTGTTGCTGCCGCTGATGTTTCTCCAACACCCCCGACCGTCTGATATACTAAGTTCTTCTGAAAATAATTAGTGATAGAGAGTTTTTTCTATCTGAAAGAGTAAATTACCCTTATAAAATATACGAACGTATATTGATGGCCGTCTAATATACTGGGTGGAAGTCAAATATTAAACTGAACAAATGTCTGATATACTTGAGAGAGAAAACTATGTTCGATAAATTGGACGGCCATATGATATACTTCGAAGTATATCTTAAAGGTATTTTTGTCATTATGGTGAGTATAGGAGAGAGAACTCTCCTTTACTAATTACTTTCACGAGAGCCCTCCATCACTAATTAGTAATCACGACATATACAAAAAAGTAAGTTAGGGAAATCTCCACCCAACACCTTCAACCCTATACATTTGACATCAACTCCTGAAATTTGACTTTTCATTCCGCCAGTTTGAAAAAGACATCAACTCTCGTCACCCGCATCAATTGATGCCCCTTTTAAGTTTGATAAAAGGAAAATTTCAGAAAAAATTGGGGAATAAAAGTAAGTTTGAAAAAATTGGCTCATCATCTTAGGAAGCTATCTAATGCTTTAGCCAAGAGAGAGGAAGGGAGGCTACCTATTCTTAGGAAGCCCCAAGCTGTCCACTAAGTAGTCCCTACCTAAAAGAAAAGTTCCTTTATCCAAGGATGATTTGAAAATTTGGCAGATTTGTATGATTGGCCTAATGATTCTTGTACATAAATAAAGTTTAGGATTGCTTATTTTCTCTTCCTGCATTGGATCATGTACATATTTTAGATGTTAATAATAATTTCTTTTCTGTGTTATGTTATTCTTTGTGTTTATTCTTCTGTCCGTTCTTCATATATCCTGTTCATTGCTACCATGCTCTCTCAACAGTGAGGACACTGTTTAATTTAGGTTTGGGGGTGTGGCAGGTGTGCCAATGAAATGAGTTAATGCTAGTGCAGCTATGTTTAAAAAAAGAAAAAAATGTTTTTAAAAATAAAGTGATTTCCCACCTGATTTTTGAAAAAGAGGAAATTAAAAAAATTTTTAAAACTGAAATGAGCTGTAGTTTTAACATTTTTCATGAAGCAAATGTCAAGAATTTTCAAAAACTGATGTTAAGTGAACCTGAAATGAGAGAAAACTATGAGGATACCCCCTAGAAAATTTGATGGAAGGCTATACCCAGTGAGATTTGGGCCTGAAAAATTCTCTTTGAAGAGTGTCTTGGCAATTTTTCTGATCTAAGGACTGATTGGATATAGTTTCGATCACTAGAAGTTAGGCAAATCCAAGTTGAAACAGCTGACAACATTCATGACATTGGAGACATGAAGTAAGGCAATCCCTTGGACAATTTGAGCTTAATATGTCCCACCTTTGAACTGCCCTTGATACACACCATTTGAGCCCTAAAAATCTCAGTTTTCTTTGATGGAAACGAGAAAATTTGAACCCTAAACCTTTTGACCTGTTTCAGTTCACCCTAAATCTGAGAAATCAGGAAAAAGGAGGAGAAGTGAGGTTAGAGGAGCAAGATTCGATGATTGATTGAAAAAAGAAGGAAGCACATTTGGTGGTATTATGGCATTTCAGCCCATAGAAAGAGAAATGGAGAAAAATACAAAGAGTAAAAAGCATACAAAAAGAAAAGAAAAACAGAAAAGCAAAACAAAAGAATGAGGAAGAGAAGTCACTTCATTGGATATTTTGAAAGAGAAGAGAAAAAGCTGGCCACTTTGGCTCTAAAAATTCGAAAAGAAGATGGATCTTTGCTGAAATGAAGAAGGTGTACATGTCACCTCCTTACCTTGTTGATTTCTCAATTTTGAATCCCATTCCACCCTTTTATTCTTTATAAACCTTACTCATAAGCCACATTATAATCCAATAAAAAGACCTTACTGATCTGAAATAGATTGAGCTGCCATGCGGAGATGAGAATTTGTTTAATCTATGGTGAAAAGAATTAGAAAATTTCAGGAGTTAGAGCAATGCCTATGCTCATGCTTGCAGTCCTATTTGAGGGCTGTAACTGCTCTTGAGCTGTGTGAAATGATGCACCCTTCTATTATGTTGTGAGAGAACAGCCCTGGTAAGACTTGGGTTTGAAATCTGATTGTTTGAGGCATTATCAAAAATATAATTCTTAAATTAAAGGTGAACTCTGCATCAATTTTCAGGCACAATTACTTGACATGAACTGGTTGATGATGAAGGAATTACAGCTGAATTTTATGTTTTAAACTGATGGTTTTTCTGCTGAAAATCCTCTAGAATTGAATGCAGTTGGTGTGGAATTTATTTTATCTCACTTAATCTCTGTTTTAGCATGTTGCACTAGTACTAACTGATTTTATTGGAGAAGTTTGTGGGTACCTTCACTGAAAACCCCCAGGAGACTTCACTCCTCTACTAGGGATCACCTAGGGGTTTAAAAGGCTTGATGCATATGCTAAATGCATCTGTGCTCCCTATAAAAGTGGCATTTTAGTTTTCTTATCTTTCCTTTGCTTAGAGACTAGTAAAGCTTAGGTTTGGGGGTGTGTTAATCAGTGAAAAATATCATTTTTCACCCTCTAACCTAACCTTTGATAGACCTATGAATAGACTAATAAGTGCATGTTGAGCATGTTTTGTAGATAGCAGTAATAAGTCGTCATAGTACAGAAATTCACCCTAAAGTGCTCCACAAGAAGGTCCATCTCTCACCACAGCTCTGATCGAACTATGGCACACAGAAGGGCCCCACACCAATGCCCACTTGGGGTAGGCAGCAACAGCAAAGCAGTGTTGAAAAAAGGAAAGACAGGCTGAAAATAACTTGTCGATAAGTTGTTGTAACCAATCGATAGGATCTGAAGGCTGAAAAAGGAAGAAATGTGAAGATGGAGAGAATTCGATAGGATCCAGAACCTATCGTGCAGTCGGAAACAACAAGGAGGCATCCTATCGAATGGTTGCCTGAGCTTGAACAAAACTTATCGAAGAGTCTGAGAACCTATCGAAATCAATTGCGTAAGAGCTCAACCTGTCGAAAGGATCCTTCAACCTATCGAAAGCATCAAATGAAGGCTGCAGATGCTGAAACTCTAATTGCAGGATTCAACCTATCGGAACCTTTCGATAGGATCCTGAATCCTAGCGAAAGGACTAGAGTACTTGATTTCAACCTATCGAAGGCCTCTTTAACCTATCAAAATTGATCTAAACACTTTCCAGAAAAGCTACTATGCACACGCTGCGAGTTGGTGACCTGTTGCACGCAAATTGAGGCACCTTGGTGATCGGCATGAGGCTTCTAGAAGTGCCCTGGGAAACCCTAACCGACCCACATGCTCTCCCTCAACGTGAACGAACTAAAAGAGCCTTCTAGAAGGGGAATAAAAGAGGGAATAACAGAATCATTCTAGAAGCTGAGATTGGCGGGAAAAACTAGATCTGAGGCTGAAGGAGAAAGCTATAAGAAGAGAGGAAGCCGTCTGAAAAAAGAGATCAATTTTGGGGATGAATTTTGGAAACCAGAGCTTGCAATGAAATTCTCTAATTCTTTCCTTTAGCCCAACCATGGTTGGCTAATTTCTTGAGAGCAGCAAAGGGTAAGGTCGAATCTCTAATTAGGGTCGAATCTGTAATTAGGGAGAGCTGAGAGTATTATTAAGGGTTAGATGATGCACAAACTGTAAATCTGAGGACATTTTATTATATGGTTAGTTTAATTCAATGTAATGTTGGTTTAATTGTTGTAATTAGGTCTATAATTCCTTTGGTTTCATTTAGTTCTTGATCGGCTTTATGTAGATGAGAATAGCTCACTCACTTAATTGGTAGACCACTTGGATGCCATTTGATCTCCCTAGATCTGATGCTCCTGCAATTTCCTGTGTCTGTAGCCTGGTAATTGCAGCATTTACAGTGGTTATAATGCTCTAATTGAAACCTTTGATTTGAAGGAAATACCTAGGATGATTTATGACCATTAAAGTGGACAGATCATAGCCTTAAGATCAATTCAAACCTTTGGTCTAAATTGAATTCTTCTACTTTAACCCTTTGATTTGGAGGAAGTCTATAGGATGATCTGTGACCATTAAAGTGGACAGATCATACCCTTAAGATCAGTTCAAGCCTTTGGTTTAGAGTAGATTCTTCTTCCCTGTAGTTATGCCTATGGCCAAATGAGGGATTGGTGTACTCTAAACTCTCTGTAACCCTAGTAGCTTAACCTAATTACAGCAAGACCAAACTCCAAGCTGCTTCTCCCCATTTTCTGTGTTTAATTTCCCCTCACTGCAAGATCTGTACTTTGGATTTAATCTTAACATCCATTTATGCAATCTTACTTGTTTTTGTAGTTTAATTTAGAAGTGACAACCCCTTAAACCTCTCCTCTTTCTTTTACTGTTTTAGCATTAGGAAGGGTGCCAAATCTACCATAGATATGGAGATTTGCCTAATTTTTAGCCACATTTTTCTGTGGACATACCCTTACTTTCTTTTAAAACTTGTTACAATAGGCCCTGAATACTTGTAGGACTGTGTGTGAGCCTGCCTATGTGTGTGCTATCTATGGACTCTTTAATTGTTTGATTTAAAACCCCTTTTTGAACACAAGGCAGGATCCCAACAGAACTGTGAGCTAACTCCCACTCTTGAAGAGCTCTCCAACCTATCGGGTTTAAAGCTGCATAGAGGTCTTGTCAGGATAGTGCCAAAACCAGGTTATGCTAAATCCGTCCATACAACTTTGGGTTTGAAGAAAGCTGATTATGAGAAAAGCTTTGTCGGTGGGCCCACCAAGTGTTCGAAGAAATTCCTGAGAGAGCTTTTTGGTGATGAAAGCTTGCGAAAATTGCCAGTTAGAAACATCCATAACGTAAAAGCTTTCACTCTCTGCCTTCTCTCAGAGGTCCTTTTCTACACTGGGGGGAGATCTTCTCTCTTGTACTTTGTGATATGTTGGCGGAACTTGAGGAGGGTCTCTCTGTGATGCATATGGTACTGGCAGAGCTTTATCACTGTCTCAACACTTTTGCTTTAGGAAAGGTTGAGTGCCTCTAGGGATGCCCCGTTCTGCTCCAGGTTGGCTTGGGGAGCATCTCACCATTTTGGAGCATGTACCCCACTTTTATGTGGTTCGTGGAGAGGTGGCTCGCTGCGTTTTGGGCTGGTGCCATAAGTTACCACGAGGGAATATATGCGAGCTGAAACTTTGGCTGGCCAAGGCTGAGCTGGTGTGTAGGCTTCCATGGTTTGATAGGACCTTCCCAGTAGTTCGATCTAGAGATCATGAGGGCATCACCCTTCTTGGCTTGACTGGTAGTACCTATTATTTTCCCTCTCGGGTGCTGTGCTAGTTTGGTTATACTCAGAAGGTACCCTGTTCGGAGAGATCTCCTCAAGGATGATTTTTCTCGTGGGGTCCTCTGGGACTTGGATGGATAACCGCCTATTGGGAGACTTCACAATGACGATATAAAAGCTGCTTGGAGCAGGTGGATTCTTTGACTTCTCCGGGTACATGAGGCCCTGGGTCGTTATCCTCGAGAGGCCTTCTTCCATTGCGTGGACTGCATGTAGATAGTGGTGAGAGGGGCCTTGGTGAGAAGGAGTGATGCTGACTTGTACTGAGCAGCTGGTAGACGAGAAATGGGTCCTCCATGGATGTTTATATAAACACAAGGTCAGAGCAGATGTTGCAGAAGTAAGAGCTAATTTTACAGAGTGTGAGGTCCTTCATTTGGAAGGAGCCCTGAGTGATGCTAGGTGCTACTGATGCTTCCTGGAAGCGGTATAAGGGCTTTCATGGCCACTAGATGATAGATTGGAATGCTCAAGAGGATGCCTTACGCACCGAGATTCATGCTTTGAAGCGTGAGTTGCATCGTTGACCTAGGCCTGCACATACCTTTTGCATAGATCAAATCACCATAGGGAGAAATTTTTTTTGGGTATATATCTTTTCTTCATGTTTTTATTGCTTTTCAATTTTATAAAGGATACGCAAGGCATCACACAGATTATTTTTTGAGATGTGGTGTAAGCCAAGTATAGACATGTAAACGGAAAAGGGAAATCTATTATCTTACACAAATTCTATCTATCTTTGCTTTTGTAAAAGGGAGAAACTGGGTATTACATTGATCATCCTTTTGAGGTGTGGGGCACACAATACAGGGATGAAAATGGGAAAGGAAAATTTATTATCTTTTATAAAGTATGGTCCTCTCCTTTCTCCGTGAAGGGAGACATCGGTCATCAAACCGATCATCTTGAGGTGTGGTGCTGTAGACACTCAAATTTTGCCCAAGGTCCGATCAAAACATACTTTGAGAAAGGTGCACCCCCCTGAGCTTCCGATAGCATCTCCCATGCCCTTAGGAATCATCCTGAAACCTTTAGAACCCTACCTTAACCCTTAGAACCTTTCCCGGACTAGTTTCAAACCCTCCTGGGCTGTGATTAGAGAAAGATATGCCGAGGCCTGTTGGGACTCCCACCTGAAACTAAATCATATACCATTAGAAAGAGGACTTCCCCAGCTTTCCAACAAGCCAAGAATCACCTCGATCCGAGGTATACATAAAAAATTATGGCGATCCAAAGTTTTGGGCCTAAATTGGCTCTACTTCATCAAAGGAGGTGGATCCTTCAACAGGCTTTGGGCCTCTTGAGAGCCTCTCGAGCACTGTGGGTATGCCTAGCATGTATAATACACACGCTAAGCCATTTATAAGGAAATGTTGCCTAGTGTGTATATTATACACGCTAGGCCATTTTTTCACAGAATTGGCCTAGCGTGTATAATACACACGCTAAGCCAAATGGGCCCCACAGCGGGCTCTGAACTTCTCAAGCATTGTAGCTATACCTAGCGTGTGTAATACACATGCCAGACTTAGCCACAGTAACTTTTGAATTTTGCTCGAAAATGAGTTTTGGGTTTTGGCTTGTTGACCATCCAATGTTTAGGGTGGGTTTCACTAGGACAGTTGCACCTCCATTTAACCTATTTGCAACCCCCTAGTCATTTAAAACCCCACCCTATCATCTACCATTGAGACCCATTGCCCATATTTCCAAGCTCTCAAAATCCTAGGAAACCTTAGATTAGAAGATTACCTAATTGTTAACCCTATTAGCACTTAAGTATCCTCTTAACCTCTCTTTTTCTTATAAGTAGAGAGGCACCCCCCTTTGCAAATGGCTTGAAAAAATTTCCAAGAGAGATAAAGAGATTAAGAGATCCCCTCCTCCCCTTTGGTGCACCAAACCCATATAAATTCTAGAATTCAAAACCATCCCTTATACCCTATCTCCCATCACAAATCCTTAGGCTTAGGTGAGAGTTATCCCTTAGCCTTCTTCCCCTACCCTTTATCTATTAAGCCTTAGAGGTTAGAACCTATCTCCCAACCCTTTAAGCTATCGGAAGCTCGTTGAAGTATACCCACGCGAAGGTTCACAGTTGTGCCACAAGGGCCCGAGATCTCCGGCTCTCCCTCTATTCCGCTACCTTCTTTGCTTTTCCTCTATCCTTGAATTTGTGCCGTTACGGCACCGAAATCTAGGTGATTGTAGGGAGCGTAAATGAGATCGGAGTGCTTTCGGGCAAGAGGAAGTACTGCTTTATTTTTCCTTTTGGCCATAAGTAGAGACCGCTTACAAGCAGATTGATCAGGTGCCTAACACCTTCCCGATCGATAATTGAAGCCCCTACCCAAGAGCCTTTGGCGTAGACCAGATCAGAGTCATATTTTTAGCACCTTGGTGCTCATCATATCTATTTGGGTATCCTGGGACACCAAAAGCTCCGGGTGGCGACTCTAAATTTATAGTAAAGAGAGTGCATCGTCACGACGGACTCACGAGAGCTCATGGTTGCATAGATGGCGACTCTGTTGGGGAGTAGCTAGTACAACTTCCCCTTGAAATTTAGCCTATTTTATTATTTTTATTTCATTTTCACTAACATTTATTTTTTCTCGTACTCACCCCTACGATTCTGTCAATTTTTCTCACCCCTACAATTCCGTCTATTTTTACTTACCCTTACTTTTCTGTCATTTTTGTGCCTTAACAGATTGGCGGGCCTACTTGAGCATTGTCTTTACTTTCATTTATCTTCAGTTATTTATATGCCATAGCCGATTGGCATGCTTACTTGCACATTTACATGCCTTAGTCGTTTGGCGGGCCTACTTCAGCTTTTAAATTTTCGCAATCATATCCTACCAGTAGACGTCGGCCCGTAGAGGCGCACAGGATCATCACAACCCATTTTGGAACATAAGCGAACTCCCTTTTTAAAATTTGAAATTAAAATTGAACCTTAAAAGTGAATTAAGGGACTTAAATCATTTTGCGGGGGTAGATTTTAAAGGGTTAGGAAATTTGGGCAGCTATATAAATGTCTCGGTGCTGAGTACGACAGCAGCCCCTAGTGGTGATGATCCGGAAAAGTATCACCCCATCTAGTATCTAAGATGACGCTTATGCCGAAGGTATATAGGGTGGGTGACCGATCTAGTTACGAAGCTTAAACCCTTGGGGAGTGCGTTTAGTTGCCCTGAATCATTCTTATATCCCTAGGTTCGGGAAGGAGGGACCCGTTACAACACAAAAATCAGTCCTCGGAAGCACTGCTTCCCAAAAAACTAGAAAATCAGACAAATTTCGGGCTTGCTATTCTGCTGTCAAAAAATATTATATATTCCGATTTACCTGGCGTGTATAATATACACGCTAAGCCAAACAATCCTAGAATTGCTCTAGAGTTTATATATTACACGCTAAGCCAAAATTCATTAGGTTTTGCCTAGCGTGTATAATATACACATCAAGCCAAAACCTCCAGATTTTGGCCTAGCGTATATACTACACATGCTATGCCCATTCTGGGCCTGGCAGCCCAAATATGAGGCCTTCTATCACTCCCTCGAATCCCTCGCTTAGTGGTTTAGTGTCTCCGATAAGTCCCACACCTATCGGCACCCAATACGCCCTCACCGGTAAAAAGAGGTCACCCTCTTATTAAATTTTTTTGAGGGATTGGGCTTTCGCATGGATTCCCGTGCCTTCACATAGATAAAGGGTTTTCCCTTTGATTCTTTCAAAGTGTGTCGGGGTCCTGCCGTGGGAAATATTTGGGGCGTGAACGCTGTCGGAAATTGGAATTTCAAGGTTTTGGAACCCATAAAAAAAAGAGGTTCATTTACTTTTTTTTAAAAAATCAATAAAAAAATCCAAAAATAATATAGCTTGTGGTGTCTGCACAATGGCATCGCCTTACCCTCCGTCATCTTGAAGGGGGAAGAGAAGAAAATTTTATGGCCCCCATCCGAGGCATCTGTATCCAACCCGTCGCCAAGTCATGTTGTGGGCAGTTGATCCGACTCGTGCCGATCCTGATTCATCTCCGCCACCCTCCCCAACCCATTCTCATTCAGAGGAAATGTTCACCTCCATTCCGCTCACCCAACCCCCATTTATCATCACCGGACCCTTCGGTGCACCCATATTTCCTTTCGCACCCACTAAAATTTGTCCATTTTTCCATCCACCCAAAATCCGTCCACACCCGCCTCACATACACCCCATTTTTCACCCCATTTCCTCTCAAACCCCAACAATTCTAATTTTCCCCCATCTACCATCACTCAAAATCCACCCTATTTTTTGCCACCACCACTCAAAATTTATCACGTTCTTCGTCCACTTCTAATTTCCCCTTATTTTCCCCCAATTCTACACCCCATTCCCCCTCATTTTACCCAAGCAATGCCCAATTTGTCCCAACCCCCTCCAAATACACCCAACTTCCCCTCATTTACCCAAAATCCACCCCATATCCCCCCATCTACCTAGGTTATGTTCAATTTTACCCAGGTCATGACCAGTTTTCCTTACCCATCCACTATGCCCAATTTTTCCCATACCCTCTCCCTATCGGATGCGCCCTTTGCACCCACTACCTCACCCAATCCAATGACCATGATAGATGAGATGGTCAGGGCCTATAATTGGAAGGCTTCTCAAAACAACTTCCCCCATCCAACCCACACACCTCCAAAGTCATCCCATACCTTCCCAAATATCCATGCCCCTTTCCTCCAAAGCTCTCATCAACCCCCATTATCCATACCACCCAAGACTCTCATCAACCATGGGGTCATTGGAGTGGGCCTCATGGCCCAATAGCACAAACTCACAAGGGCCCAATGGCCCAAAAACCACCAAGGCCCAATGGCCCAAGCCCACTAAGGCCTAATGGCCCAAGCCCACCAAGGCCCACACCGAGAGCCTCATTCTCCCATCCTCCCTCATTCCCTCAATACCCCACATACACCCAACAGGCCCCCATTCCACCCTAAATGATGCACCCACATCAGCCAGTCTCCCAACATAGCCTGGGCCTCACTCATCCACAACCCTCATACCTTGTTCAATATAGGAATCCATCCCATGACATCAGCCACCCTCACTAGCATACCTCTCAAATTCATCCCTAAGGATTCCCCCATATACAGTGGCCCCACTAAGTACCCATCCCACCAACACAAGATAATCTCACCCTTCCTCCACCATACATAGACCCACAGTATAAGGAAGACATGATCAAGAACAACGGGACTTCTGCAAGGGCATTCACCAGCTTCAACCCCCCACCACTCACAATCACTAGCCCACTGGCAGCCCAAAGCAAATGGAGAATGCCTGCTTAGATGACGGCCCCACCATCCAAAGAATCAGAGCTGTTGAAAGAACAAATGGACAAGATCCAAAAGTAGCTGATGAAGATGGGTGGAGCTGAAATTCATGCCACGAACTTTTCCGACCTATGCTTGTTTTCAGAGGTGCCCTTACCCCCAAAATTCAAAGGGTCGATCTTCGACAAATATAATGGCACGGGTAATCCCATTGCACACCTCAAATCCTACTGTGGGGACATGTGTCAATACGAGGGAGATGAGTGTTTGCTCATAAAGGTATTTTAGAAGAGCCTCACAGGCCCAACTTTAAGGTGTTTCACTTCCTTGGAACCTTCTATGATGAAAATGTGTAAAGATCTGACTCATTTATTTCAAGAGAAATATGTCTACAACATAGACATTGATCCCCGCAAGTCAGATCTAGCCCGCAAGTCATATCTCGAAAAATACCCTGCCAGTCATCTCAGATTTCCTAGTATACTAACAGCAGTCTAGCTTTGCTGATTTGGTAAGAAATGCCAATCGTTGCGAGGATGAGATCAGAGAAGGGCGTTTAAGCAAGAACGTGTCCGGGGGAGCTAGTAGGGTTCAAAGGTTCACTGAGCAGAGGAACAATAGAAGAATTGGGGCAGATGTATAGACGGTCATAAATACATGACCTAATACCAGCATAATCCCATTCCAATTTAAGGCAGCACAGCCAGCTCCAGTCAGAAGTGAGCTGATGTAATGAACCGAAAATGGGCAAGGGGCCCAAATGACCCCAAAATAGAGAAGGGTCTGTTTCGATCGAGTCTTCACACCTTTGGGGCAGTCTTTGAACATCTTATTTCCCTTGCTAATTAAGAAGGGTTTGGTTATTGCACTCCAGCCACGACCTCCATTGAATCCTATTCCCAAGAAATACAACCCTAATACCCATTACAATTTTCATTAAGGACCGAGCCACCCGATTGATCGTTGCTTCCCTTTTAAGCATGCAATACAAGACTTAATAGAGGCCGGCAAGATCATTCCTCTAGCACTTCCCCAGGCCAACCAGCATGCCAACATACACCACGTGCCATTACCGCCACATCAACCTGGTGGAGCGGGGCCTAGGCCGACCGTCAGCATGATAGAGGAAGATGACTAGGAGTTTGACCTGTCAGATTACATCCGCACCAGGGAAGAGTTTGTAACACTTAGGCAGAGAGATCGAGAGGATAGAGGCATCAGAGTGATTGAGCCCATGAATATGGATGATTACTTTCCTAATCCTACCCCACCAACAGAATCCTTAGACTTGAGAGTATATTTTCCATCACCAGCTCCCGTCAGTAATGTCCAAAACAACCAGTATCAACCATACACGGCAGCAGTCTCCACCAATTACCAGATGGCTGATTTTTCCCTATACCCCCTCCAACATCGACTAATTATCAATGGCCTATCTCATTTCCCCCAATACAGCCATTCACAATCCCCACGTGGCCCATTTTCACCACTCCCCCGATTTATTCCACAGAGGTTACCCAAGTGCTATCCACCAATCCCAATTTGTCGACTCAAGAACCTTTGAGGCCTATGTCCGCCCCATTTCAAATTCTGGGGCTAACCTTCAATCCCCATCAAGTTCCCCTCAGTTATGAACAAATAGATGTCAACGCAGGCAGCAGCAGAGAGGGGTCGGTAGATTTTGTCACTCGATCAAGAAAAATCTCCAGGCAATCAGAGGTACCGGCATCGACCCGACTAGAAGAGAAGGAAACTACAACTGTAAACCCCTATGAGAAGACGGGCCGAGAACACATACTAGAAACTCAACTGAAGAGAATGTCGCCCACATCATAGTATGAGATCTGTTAATGACATCCCCTCTTCATTTTCAAGCTTTGATGGGAGCATTAAAAAATGCACACGTATCTATCCAAGTACACCCAGACAAAGTAGGACAGATAATTGGGCAGGTGTTAGCTCCTAATGCCATCTCTTTTTCAGATGTTGATCTGCCAGAAGAAGGAAATAATCATTCCAAACCCCTCAACATCACAGTAGAATCCAGGAATTTGGTGATCCCAATGGTTTTGATAGACAATGGGTCAACTTGAACGTATGCCCTCTGAGAACTGCTACCAAGATAGGGGTGGATTGTTGTTTTTTTATTTCTCCAGTGTGAGAAGAAACAAAGATAGATTTAGCACATCTGAAAGAAATCAAGACCTGCAAGATACAGGGCCTGTTGTAGCAAGTTTTAATAAGTAAGAGTTTGTCCCACAGAGAAAAATGGTCTAAACCTCCAAGGGAGCCATCTTTAGTAGGTCCTCCAGATCTGACTACAGATCTGGCAATCCTAAATGGAAGGGGATTTAAGGTCACTATTGTTTAAATCCTATGGTAACCTAATACCCAAACTATAGAAATGGTTGAGAAGAATGATGGAGTGTGAGAAAATAAATATAAAAAAGATGAGAAGTAAGCTATTAGGTATAGATCTGATGGGTTTTATAACTCAGACTCAGATCTGCTGCTATAAAAGTCCTGCCCAATGGCTACATTATCACCACAGAGAAGAAAGGATCCAACTCACCCCTGTGCCATGATCCAATCCCTTATGGCTATAACCTGTCCACTCAAATGGTCACAGACTATCCAATAGGGGAACCACAGTCCATAGATAGGTCAGAATATGTTTATCATTGTAGGCACTACTTCATCCAGGCTACCAGCTCAAGAATCCATAGGAACCTCAACCTCTAAAGTTCTGTGTGTCGTGCATAGGCCTGCATATGTGCACTAGCCTGGACACACAGGACCCGCAAGAGTTCGAGTACTAGCTTTAAATCTAGCTGTTCACTGCTTTAAAGAGACAGCAGTGATCCAGTCATAAGCCTATAATCTCTACAGCCAGATCAGATCTACCATCTGATGGTGGGTCTATACAAATACAGGGGAGTCTGCCTCTGCACAATCTCTCACAGTGCTACAAGCACAAGTGCAGAGAAGAAGAATCTGTCTTAGATCTGTGGATTGGCCTCACCGTAGGGCTATAACCTGTCCACTTAAATGGCCACAAACTATCCACAGAGGCTATCCTCCTCACAGAGGTCTGAGACAGAACAAGTAGATTATTGCCACCACCATGTTCACAAGGCTACCAGCTCAGGCTCTCATGGAGATTCAGATTTAGTGGATCCCGTGGTGGGGCATAGGCCTGCATGTGTGCACTGGCCTGGACACACAGGTCACTTGGATTTGAGTAAACCCTTAAAAATAATCCTCCATTGCTTACAATACAACTTAGCAATGGAGGATCTCAAGGCAGTAGTCTTGTACAAAACAACCCTCAAACACTAATCCCATACATGTATAACACCATATTATAAAACTTCATTAAAACTGTTCCAAATAGACATACAAAGGCATAACCAGCAAGTGCTGGGCTATGGAGAGAAGAAAAAGGAAAAAGATGTTGCCTAAACCCTAACCTTAGCCTACTGGAACTCTACAGCCGATTCAAGAAGCTAGGAGGAATTCAGCCCTCACCTCCCTCCTAAACCTAAACTAGGCTTAGGCTTATATAGCAGTCGGCTGTGGGAGCATTAGGGTTAGGAAAACCCTAATTTTAATGATGCAAATGTGACCCATTTCTGTTCCTTGGATGCCTCAGGGCGTGTGCACAGAGATTGGAGCATTAGAGTGCGTTCCCTAATTGCTGAAAGTTCCCAGACTGTCCCTACAGAAGTGGGGGAAAGTTAAGATCCCAAGCCTCACTAGGTAGCAACGGTTTCCAGGTCTTGTCGCGTGATAGAGTGGTCATTGCAGGATTGAATTGACTTGAAGCTCCTGCAGTCGCGGGATAGATAGTTTGGTCATCGCGGGAATGCTCTGGTCGTCGCGGGATTGCTCTTTCCATTTGAGTGGCGCGGGAATCACACGCGCAGTTCATTCCTTGGTGAATCTCATAGGGATCCCTGCGAAGAAGTAATTGCATCGGCCTCTAGATTGCGTGGCGATCCCACGAAGATCGCATCCGTGGCCACTACGCTTGCATTGCATGCGTAAGTGTGGGAGCTCTCTCTCTCGGCTTATGTCCGAGTGAATCATGTGAGGTTAAATGCTCTTCTCTTGAGCCGTGCGAGACTGCGTGAGCGCTTATAACTGAGCTTCACGAGAACTACGCGAAGTCTGCTTCTCAAGCCCTTCTGTCATTCATCTGCGTGAGAACATCACGAGCAATTGGTGTGCTGCCTTGAGAACCTTGCGACAACTGCGCGAAGCATTTTCCTCTGAATCACTTGAACCTTGCGACATCTGTGCGAGGCTCATTTCTTGACTTGTTGCTGCTGTGCTTTGCCTATGCTGCAGCCAAGTTCTCTATCTGGGTCTAACTTCCTTTCTTCTGAGGAACTTCTGGGGCCCACTTGGGCATTCAATGTGTACATCCAGGTGTGTTCTACCTGGATGTTTCTTTCCTCTGTGAATGGGTTACCAGTTGCTTGGAGTTCTGGTGCAAAAGTAGGATTCTTAGCAGGGTTAGGGCCTTATCTTCAGCTGCTGCTTATTACCTACAAAATGGTCTTAACACACATTTATTAAATGACTAAGGGTCTAACAGAGGTTAAGTTAAGGGGTGAAAAGTAGTACTTTTAAGGTCTTAACACACCTCCAAACCTAATCTTTGCTAGTCCCTTAGCAAAGCTTTAACTAAACATCTACACCTTAATTAAATGCCACTTTTGTAGGGATCACGGGTACATTTAGCAAATGTACCAAGCCTTTTAAACCCCTAGGTGATCCCTAGTGGAGGAGTGAAGTCTCCTGAGGGTTTTCAGTGAAGATACCCACAAACTTCACTATTAAAATAGTTAAAAGTGGTGCAGTCAATGACAAAGCAAATTTCAATGAATAAAGCATCAATCCACATCTCTTTAGAATTCAGAGGAAATGGCAGCAGTAATGCAGGCCATTTTAAAACTCAAAAATTTTTAGCATGTGTTTGCATTTCCACTAATCATTTTATATTAGAAATTCAATGTGCCCATATTAGTACCAAGCTTGCCTTAAATTTGAAAATCAGGTTGGATACAACCCCAATGAAGTTACAAGTCAAACCCAATTCTCACCAGGGCTATCTCTCAACAATGAATATCTAGGGGTGTTCACATTTAAAGCAGCTCAAGAGCAGTTACAGACCCCAAATGGGCTTGCAAGCATAAGCATAGGTAAAGCTTCTAATTTCTGACATCCTCATGACTTTTCACCATAGATTAGGCACTCCCTCATCTCCACCTGACAGCTCATTTCACTTAGGATCAACAAGGTCTTTATAAGGGGTTGTAATGAGGCTTATGGGTGAGGTTTATAAAGAATGAAGGGGGTAGAAATGGATTCAAAATTTTGAGAAATCAACAAGGTAAGGAGGTGATTCATGACTTCACATCCTTCAATTCAACACAACTTCATCTTCCTTGATATTTTTCAGATTCAAAGTGGCCAACTTTTTCTTTTCTTTTCAATTTTTCATATGAAGGACTTCTTTTGACTTCTCTTTCTTTTTCTCTTTATATTATTATTATTATTATTATTATTTTATTTTGAATTGCCACATATATACCATTTCTACACTATTGTTTACAATTTGCTCTTCCTCTCCTTCCACCAAATGTTGAACCCCTCTCACTACCTTCAACTGCATCTCCTTTACCTTCTGAATTCTCAGAGTGAGGGTCAGGTTGAATCAGGTCATGAGGTTAAGGTGCAAGTACTCTGATGTTTGTTGAAGAAAAATAGGATTTTCAAGGCTCAAAGAGTGTAAGCAAAAGGGCAGTTTTAATGGGTAGGAAATTTTAAGCTCAAACTATCCAAATGAAGGCCTTACATCATCTCCTTAGTGTCATGAGTGTTGTCGATCAGTTTTGATTTGGAGGTGCCTAACTTCTAGTGATAAAGTGTTGAGTCAATCAAACCTTAGAGTAGAAAAAATACCAAAAACACTCTTCAACAGAAATTGATGGGCTCAAATCTCACTAGATATGGCCCTCTTTTTAACTAATGGAGTGTATTTTCACCTTTTTCTCTCCTCTTAGGTTTACTAGGTACTGATTTAAAATTTCTAATGTTATCTTCATGGTGGTGCTAAGATTTTAAAATTTTCATTTTCGAAATGTTTGCACAAATTTTTAATTTCCTACAAATTTCCTCATTGTAGCTAGTTAGGTGGAAATTAACTTTATTCATCCAAATTACACCACCACAACTGCACTAAAGTTAATTATTCTATTGGCAGACCTACCCTGGCACACCCCCAAACCATGAGGAGTAGTGTCCTCACTGGTTCAAAGGTCAGAAAGTGCAGGGTAATAGTCATGAAAAAAAAAAAAATTACACATACACAGACAATAGAGACAAAGCAATATAAAAAAAACATATTCTATTATCTTAGAGAGAAATGTATAATTGGAATTACAAGTACAATAAAAGAAGTGCAAAGGAAAGAAAATCCTAACTACAATCTAGTTTAAGAGGGGGAGGAATCGGAATCTGAATCTGTGAACCAGTCCCAGCCCATCTGTTGTGCATGTTTCCTAAGTTTAGCTTTGTTCTCAGAATTGAGTTCAGACTTGGTTTTGTCTATGGGAGCTTTAGTCTTTTTCTGCTTTGGTTGATTCCCAGTAGGACCCTTTTTCTTTGGCTTTCTTGGTTTCTTTGGTTGGGCTGGGGGTTGTTTCATGGTTGGAGCTTTTGGTGCCCTCACCCTCATTTTTCTGGTCTTGGGTTCAGGAGGGATCATAGGGGATTTTCCTTTTCTTGCTCAGGGGGGGCTACAGGGCACTTCCCTTTTTCTTGCTGGCCATGTGGTTGTACCTCCTCAGACTGGGCAGCTGGCTCTTTGCCAATTTTGATAGAGGATGCTGTGTAAGCAGTCCTCTTAGCAGTGACTTTCCTCTGTTTAGGATAAGTTTGCTCAGTAGGAGGTGATGAAGGAGGGGCAGCAGGGGTATAGGTAAGTTCAGGCTCAGGTTTGGGAATGAGGGGAGAGGCGGTTTTTGAGTTGCACTGGCAAGATCTAATGCTGACTTCAAAGAGGCTATCTTGATTTGGGCTTGTTGGAGTTTATTTTGGTGGATTTCCTTGTGGATTTGGAGGATTTCCTGGGCATTGTGGAGTCTTTTTTCGAACATTCTGGCTTTCATCCTCTCCACATTTGTATTTACCTTTTCGAGCTCCACATTCATTTGTTGATAAGCTACTTTCTTTTTCTCCTTCTCAAAGTCATCCAAAATGGTTGTCCACCCAAGTGAAATACCTAGTAATTTAGCTCTGTGGTCAGTCTCTAAGTCACTAATCTGCTGCAGCAGAGGGGTCTCTGTGGAGTGCCTAAGTTGGGCCATGCCTCTCAGGACATCCCTCCTAAGGTAGGGATTGCCTCTCATTGCATGGAGGAGGGTGAGGTAGGGAGGGATGTAATAGGAGTGGGTGGGTGCTATAGGAAAAGAAGAAGCTGAAGGAGCAAAATGTGATTGGTCCTGGGGGGTGAAGTGTTGTTTTCAGTGGTTAAGTCTAGTTGTTGGGGGAGGGAAAAAAGTTCTGGGTCTGTTTGGGTGGATTTGTCAGTGAATATTGGAGGGGGTAGTATAAAAGGTGGGATTGAAGGCAAGGGGGGGAAAGAAAATGAGGTAGGCTCCCTAGGAGTAGGTGGTGCTAGGGAAGGGAAAAGGGGAATGGTGAAAGGTATGAAAGGGAATGGTTGGGTTGTGGAGTCAGGGCTGGAAGGGGAAGGGATCAGTGGGGTTTGATGGGATTGTTGAGGGATGGGTTGGTTTGTCAATGTCTGAAGTATGGATTGATGCTTGTGATTCTGTTTGCATCTGGTCCTGTGTTTGTATTGTGGTGGACAGTTTTGATTGAATGCCTTGGATGAGGGAGAGGATATGTGTTAGTGTGTCTGGGTTGGGTGGTAGAGGTTGTGTAGAAGATAGAACAGGTTGAAAAGGAGAGGAAGGGGCATAATGGAAAGTGGAAGGAGGAGGAGATTGGGGTTCTAGTGAGTGATGTGGGGACAGATTTGGGAAATCTAGGAGGGGGATGTAGTGGGTGGGCATGGTATCAAGGAAAGTAGCCATAAAGGCTTGGAATCCGATGGTTGTGTTAAGATGGAGGTCTATGTCTGTGAGTGGGGATGTAGTGGGAATGGCTTGAGTGGTGTCTTGGTCAATGTGAGGTGTTTCAGTGGGGATGAAAGGGATTGTGTGTTGAGGTAGGGTAGGGGAAGGTGTGGGGCTGACATGGGGGGTGATGTCCTCCCAGGTACTAATCATAAGAAAAGGGAGTGTGGGCATGGACAATGAAGACAGAGGGGAGTGAGATGGAGTAGGAATGGCTTGAGTGGTGGAAGGGAGAGAGGTTGATGGTGTAATGGGACGGGATGTTGTCAGGATAGGGGATCTTGCAATGAAAGGTGGGGTGGATGTGAGGGCTGCTGTAGTAGTGGTAGTAACAGGATCTTGAACCACTTCTTTGGTAGCAGGGGTGGGCCTTGTAACAGCTGCCTCATCTGATTGCTTGAGAGCAGCCTGAGCCTCAGCCTTCTTCTTCTTCTGGGTTTCCATCAGGCTCTTGCTGATTCCCCATTGCCTCTTGGCAAAAGTTGTAGGTGTGAGGGTGGTAGTCTCCTCTCCTATTGGTATCTTGTATCCTCCCTCAAAAGTAATTTGGTGATGACTCTGGCATAGGGGAGTGTGTGTGGCTTCTTTTTCTGCCCTAGTTTCTCCACTAAGTCCTTCATTGCTTCAAAAATCAACCAGGCTGCATGGAAGCCATGGCCCAGAGAGAAAGAGTAAACAACATCAGCAATAAGAGTCCTCCTCTCCTGCTGATGGCCTGAGCAGTAGATGTTTTTTCTTAGGACTTGGTCAATGAAAAGGAGTCTAGGCTCCAACTCTCTTCTTCTTATGGAATCCTCTGAGGCCTTTAATCCTCTAGTAAGAGCCCTCGCAATGGTATCAATTGAGGCACTCAGGGGAGGGCCATATCCACAGCTAGTGTCAAATGCAGCTGGGATGCCCAATACTTCCATAATCAGCTTGGGGTTAATCAACATATCAAAATCATCAATTAGCACGAGGAAGATTGGTTGTCCATCTTGGTCCTTGGTGACCCTGATGTGCTGATAAAAGAGTTGCACTAGCCTAGGGTAGGTTAGTGCTGAAATTTCTTTCATCAAGGGTATCAGACCAGCCTTACTCATAAATTCAATGATAGAGGCAAAAAGAGGCTCCGTCTCGAAGAAGGGCAGGTCGAAAGCTGTTTCAGGCTCCAAGGGGATTGAAGCCATGAGCTCAGAGGGTGTAGAAAAAGCAGGGGTTGGCTCCTCCGCCTCCTCAACCACTTCCTTTCCCTTTTTCGGTGCCTTAGAAGCCTTGACCTTCTTAGGAGTGGGCTTAATAGGGGCCTTATCCCTGGCCCTTTTCTTTGGTGCACTCTTAGGGGCCATTATCAAGTCTCCTATCTGAGATAGTACTTTTGAAGATGAAAAAGGGAGACTGAGATCTGATTGCTTACCCTAAAATCATAGGGTTCTATTCGATTTGACGCAACGTGAACCACGAGATCTCCGAGCAGAGGGCAACTGATGGGGATGACGTTAGGAACAAATCCCTAAGATCCTTGTGTGAATAATGGGTTGTAGAATGGATGTTGGAGGAGAGAGGGAGAAAAGAGCCGGAAGCTAGGGATTCGCTGGCTGGAGAAGAGAGAATACTGAAAAAGGAGACAATCGCGGGTATGGAATGCTTATCTCTGGGCTTGGCGCGCTTTGGAGATATATGGTCGCGGGATGGGAAATGGAATCTAGCGACGGTGTGAATTGCAACTGGGATTGCGCGAGAGGCTCTCAGGTACCATTTTGGACCCTGTGACAGCTAGTGAAGTATTCCATTTGGATTGCGCAAGAGCCTCCCAGGTACCATTTTAGACCTCGCGACAGCTAGTGAAGTATTCCATTTGGATTGCCCAAGAGCCTCCCAGGTACCATTTTGGACCCCGCGACAGTAAAGCATTAAACAGAGAGCACGCACTCTTCATTCTGACATTTACATTTGTGCTGTGGCTGGATCCTAGGTATAACTCACCACCAAGGGTACCCCCAGACACTTTGAAATGACCTCCCACTTATAACATCAAACATTCAAGCATAGTCATCAAAAATCATTATCCAAACAGCGTGCATTCAATTAAAAACCACCAACTCAAGAGGAGTACTTATCAAACCAAGCAAAAAAAAAAATCAGACCAGACAGATTCAGACTCAACTGAGGCCACTAAAATTTCCTATAAAATTTGAACAAAAGAAGGCAGTACAAACCTAACAAAAGCAAAGTACATATAATACAATATTGACACATCTGTGGATCAGGTTAATGAAGGGTCCCCTTGAAAGTGAATGGTGCCCATAGGTTCAGCAGGTTTTTCTTAACAAGGCTTAAGCCTCTGACCATTCACCTTCAAGGTTTTCCCAGACTTGGGATCCTTGATTTACATAGCACCAGATGGTAAAATATTCATGACAATATAGGGGCCTTCCCATCTGGATTTCAGTTTGCCAGGAAAAAATTTAAGTTTAGAGTTAAACAACCAAACCGTACCACCAGCCATGAAGCTCTTTCTCAACAAACCCTTGTCAAAGAAAGCCTTGGACCTTTTCTTGTATATCCGGGCATTGGCATATGCATCCATCCTCAGCTCATCCAGTTCTGACAGCTGCATCGACCTGTGATGACCAGTAGAAGTTAGGTTTAAATTAAATTTTTTTATGGCCAATAGGCCCTATGTTCTAACTCTACTGGGAGATGGCAAACCTTGCCATAAACCAGTCTGAATGGGGACATCCCAATGGGAGTCTTATAAGCAGTCCTATAAGCCCATAATGTATCATTTAGCTTATCAGCCCAGTCCTTTCTGTCAGTCCTCACTGTCTTCTTAAGGATGTGCTTGATCTCCCTATTAGAAATTTTAACTTGCCCATTGGTTTGCGGGTGGTAGGGAGTAGCAATCCTATGGGTGATAGAATATTTCTTGAGCAAGGTCTCAAAATTTCTGTTGCAGAAATGACTACCCCCATCACTGATAATGGCTCTAGGGGTGCCAAATCTTGAGAAGATATTATGTTTTACAAATTTTAGGACTACTTGATGACCATTGGTTCTTGTGGCAATAGCTTCTACCCATTTTGAAACATAATCCACTGCCACTAAGATGAATTGATAACCATTTGAAGGAGGAAAGGGGCCCATAAAGTCAATACCCCAGACATCAAATAGCTCCATAACAAGGATGGGCTGCAAAGGCATTGCGTTTATTTTGGACAACCCTCTTAATTTTTGACATCTCTCACATTTCCTGCAGTGTGTATTAGAATCTCTGAATAAAGAAGGCCAATAGAACCCACACTGCAAGATCTTGCCAGCTATTTTTCTTCCACTAAAGTGGCCCCCACAGGCATTTTCATGGCACATGACCAGAATACTGGGGACAACACTTTCTGAAACACATTTTCGGATGATTTGGTCTGCACAATATTTGTATAAGTAAGGTTCCTCCCAAAAAAAGAATTTGACCTGTGAGAAGAATAGGTCTTTGGCCATTTTGGTCCAACGGGCAGGAATCTTGCCTACAACTAAATAATTTACAATGTGTGCATACTAAGGAACCAAGGATTGGATGGCAAACAATTGCTCATCCGAGAAAACATCATTTGTAGGGTCATCAATATATTATTCCAACACAATTCTAGATAAGTGGTCAGCCACCACATTTTCCACACCTTTTTTATCCTTGATTTCAATGTCAAACTCTTGCAACAGGAGTATCCCTCTAATCAGCGTGGGCTTAGCATCTTTCTCGGACAATAGGTATTTCAATGTTGAGTGGTCTATGAAGATTATAGTTTTAAACCCAAGTAGGTAAGGTCTAAATTTGTTAACAACAAAAACCACTGCCAGAAGCTCTTTCTCAGTTGTGGTGTAATTCAACTGAACTTCAGCAAGTGATTTGCTGACATAGGCAATGACCACTGGAAGCTTACCTTTCCTTTGGCCCAAAATAGCCCCTATTGCTAAGTCGGATGCATCACACATCAGCTCAAAGGGTAGTGCATAGTCAGGTGTTTGGAGTACAGGGGCACAGGTGAGGCATATCTTCAAAGTTTCAAAAGCCTCAAGACATTTAGTAGAAAAATCAAAGGGCACATCCTGGCAAAGCAGGTGGCACAATGGTTTAGCAATTTTGCTGAAGTTTTTAATAAACCTCTTGTAGCATCCTGCATGTCCAAGGAAAGATCTGATTTGTTTGGCTGTTCTTGGAGAGAACACATTTGTAATGAGGTCAACTTTGGCCTTATCTACCTCAATCCCTTCTTTAGAGACTACATGGCCCAACACAATACCTTGTGTTACTATGAAGTGGCTCTTTTTCCAACTTAAGACCAGATTGGTCTCCTCACATCTTTACAAGACCAGGTGGAGGTGTTGCAGACATTGGCCAAAACTGTCCCCATATACAGAGAAATCATCCATAAAAATTTCTAAGAACTTGTCAATCATATCATAGAATATAGCATATATACACCTTTGAAAGGTGGCTGGTGCATTACACAACCCAAAAGACATCCTTCGATAAGCAAAGGTGCCAAAAGGGCAAGTAAATGTAGTTTTCTCTTGGTCGTGAGGGTGCACAGGGATCTGGTTGTACCTTGGTACCCATCAAGAAAGCAATAAAAAGCTTTTCCAGCCAACTTATCCAAAATTTGATCTATGAAGGGGAGAGGGAAGTGGTCTTTTCTGGTTTTAGAGTTGAGCTTCCGATAATCTATGCAAACCCTCCAGCCAGTGGTCTCCCTGGCTGGTCTCAGCTCTCCAGACTCAGTTGTAATGACTGTTATACCAGATTTCTTGGGCACCACTTGGATAGGCGCCACCCATTAGAAATCAGAAATGGAGTAAATTACCCCAGCATCTAGCAATTTAATAATCTCTTTGAGGACCACTTCCTGCATGTGAGGATTCAATTTCCTCTGCATTTCCTTGGAGAGTACTGAGCCCTCCTCTAAATGGATCCTGTGCATACATATTGATACATCTATCCCTCCGAGATCCGCAATGGTCTAACAAATTGCCTTTTTGTGCTTCCTCAAGACTGTTAATAATTCTTCCTCCTGCTCATTGGTAAGAGAGGAGGAGATAATTACAGGAAGTTTTTTACCTTTCTCAAGGAAGGCATATTTCATTATTTATGGAAGCTTCTTGAGATCCAGATCAGAAGCTCGTTGGGTGGATGGAAAGATTGGTTCTTTGTTGGTTTGAGGAAGAGGCAACAATGTAGGTTTCCAAATGGAATGCTGCACTAAGCCCACAGAAGACTTCAATGTGGTCATATTTTCTGTTATAATAGCTGAGCTTTCTTCCTCTACCATGTCCCAAACTTCAACTAAACTTTTGACAATGTTGCCCCAATTCAGCAGAGTGGGCAATTCTTCTTCAACAACTTCCTCTAGTACATCCACTGTAAAGCTTTCCTCATTGTCCAGCTGAGGGTACTTTGCACTGTTGTATACATTCAGTTCAACCTTCATGTGTCCGAAAGTTACCTCCATAATCCCTGACCTGCATTGAATGCAGGCATTGGTAGTGGCCAAGAATGGCTTGCCCAAAATAATAGGTATAGGGGTTGTACTCTTGTTGCAGCCCATGTCCAAAATCAGGAAGTCTGCAGGGTAAAAGAACTTGTCCACCCCTACTAAGACATCCTCAACCACTCCCATAGGTATTCTTTCCGACCTATCAGCCATTAACAGTATAATGGGGGTGGGTTTTAGCTCCCCCAAACCTAGCTGCTGATACACACTGTATGGCAGCAGGTTTACACTGGCTCCAAGGTTTAGAAGGGCCCTTCCAATTGTGTGGTCTCCAATTATGCAGGGAATAGTGGGTATCCCTAGGTCTTGCAACTTCTCTGGTATTATTATGTTTAATACAGAATTAACTGTATCAGTTGCAAAGACCTTTCTGGACAAATGGCCTCTAGCTTTTCTTTTCTGGGTACAAAGGTCTTTCAGAAATTTGGCATAGGCTGGGACCTGTCTAATTGCATCAAGCAGGGGTAAATTGATTTTTACCTGCTTAAAGGTCTCCATCATTTCCTCCATCTGTGCATTCCCCTTATCAAAAGGGGCAGGGCCACTCAAAGCTTGAGGAAATGGCAACTGAGGTACTGCTGGTTCTTCAGCTGCAAGCCTATGAGTAAACTTTTGTTTTTTTCTTTTTTCATCTTTTATTTCCTGCTGAGGTTCAACTACAGCCTCATTATTTTTCTCTTGTTGCAGGGTAGCAGGCAACTCTTGGCTCTGTGCTCTAATATATTCTTTTTCACATTCATTCGAAAATTCTTTGGAAATGACCTCTCCTTGTTCCTTTCCAACCTGGTTGTCCACCAGCCTGCCAGACCTTAGGGTTGTGATGGCATTAGCTCTCTCAAAACTTGAGGAACCTTCTCCGATCAAATATTGGCCCTTAGGGTTAGCCACTGGCTGGCTTGGCAACCTGCCCTCCTCTCTTTTGGCCAAGGCATTTGATATTTGGCCTAGCTGCTCTTCCATTTTCTTTATGCTTTGATTGTGAGAGTTCACAATTTGAGTCAAGGTTCCAAGGTTTTGCAATGAGGTCAAAACCTGATCCTCAAAAGAAGCATTTCGGGGCTGAGGTGGGGAAACTACCAACTGATTTTACTGCTGGGGCAGCTGTTGATGCTAGAAATTTGACCTTGGGGCATATCCTTGGTTAAATTACTGCTGTAGCCTTTGAGGTAAGGCCAACATCTGTTATGGTTGTATGTAATTGTCTTGTCTCCACCTCAAATTTGGGTGATCCCTCCACTGGTAACTAGCATTTTGGTGCTGGTATCCAAATGGCTGCTTGTTGTAGCCAACAGATTGTTGCTGGCCAAATGATTGGGCAACAATAGCTTGTTCCATCGCATACTCAGGATATTGCCCTACAGATGGGCACTCTTCCACTGTGTGTTGTGGAGATTGGCATATCAGACATGCCTCCATCACCTGTGCAGCCCATCTGGGTTGCACCACAGTCAATAGTTTATTAAACTTATTGGAAAGATTGGCCATCTGTATTTACAGGTCATTATTCTCAGTTACTTCATACATCTTTCCTTTGGAAATTGCAGCTGGCCCCATTTTAGAAGAAGGCTCTTGAACAGTTCTTGACAAGGATATCTTTTGGAAAACATTTTTACTGATGACCTCGAACAATTCTCATGCCTCATTAGTTGTTTTATGCATGTAAGTTCCACCACAAGAGGCATCTACCATGTCTATGCTTTTCTCATCAATCCCATTATTGAAGCTCTGGACAAGCTGCCAGTCAGGGATCTTGTGGTGGGGACATTGTTTGAGCATCTCCTTGAATCTATCCCATGCTTGATTAAAATCTTCAGTTGGGGATTGGGCAAAAGCAAGTATTGCTTTCCTCAACTGGTTAGTTTTTATCTCTGGGAAGAATTTTGTCAAAAATTTGGTCTGGAGGTCTTTCCAAGAACTGATGCTATTGTTTGGGAGAGTAGCTAACCAGGTGCTAGCCCTGTCCTTTAGGGAGAAAGGAAAGAGCCTTAATCTAGTGGCTTCTGGTCCCAAACCAGCAATGGAAAATGTTGTGCACAGGGCCAAGAATTGGCCAATGTGCTTGTAGGGGTCTTCCTTGCTGAGCCCATGGAAAGAGGGAAGCATTTGGATGATTGAGGTTTTAATCTCATAGTTTCCCTGAACATCTGGGAATTGAATGCTGAATGGGGAATTATAATCATTAGGGACATTCAATTCCTTCAATGTTCTGGGATGCTCTTCACCCATGAATGCTGTCTCGGTTTCAGTAAGGGGCTCAACTGTGGTGTGTCTGGGCCTTCTTGGTCTTCTGGCCTTTTCTATCTCAGGGTTAGGAGGCTCTAATGTGGGACTGAGGGATCTCCTTCCTAACATGCACACACACCAACAGCGGGGAAGACTACTTGCAGACACATTGCAATTAACTTAAAAAATTATTTAAATAAAATTACTACTATCCTAATCAACTGCTATGGAATTTACAAAGGAAAATAGACTGAGTTTTGAGGGTTAGATAAATGCAAACAGAGGTAGCTAGACTCCTAGTGCAGTTCAACTTTCCTCCTCTGCTACTGTCTAGATTTGCAAAAAAGATCCAAATGTAAATAAGCAGTATCAATTATTCACAAGCACATCTACCAAAGAATATTAAAAATACAAAAATCTAGGGTCTACTAATAGATCAAAAATCCCCGGCAGTGGCGCCAAAAACTTGTTGTTTTTTTATTTCTCCAGTGTGAGAAGAAACAAAGATGAATTAAGTACATCTGAAAGAAATCAAGACCTGCAAGATACAAGACCTGTTGTAGCAAGTTTTAATAAGTAAGAGTTTGTCCCACAGGGTAAAATGGTCTAAACCTCCAAGGGAGCCATCTTTAGTAGGCCCTCCAAATCTGACTACAGATCTGGTAATCCTAAATGGAAGGGGATTTAAGGTCACTATTGTTTAAATTCTATGGTAACCTAATGTCTAAACTATAGAAATGGTTGAGAAGAATGATGGAGTGTGAGAAAATAAATATAAAAAGGGTGAGAAGTAAGTTATTAGATACAGATCTGATGGGTTTTATAACTCAGACTCAGATCTGCTGCTATAGGAGTCCTGTCCAATGGCTACATTATCACCACAGAGGAGAAAGGATCCAACTCACCCCTGTGCCATGATCCAATCCCTTATGGCTATAACCTGTCCACTCAAATGGTTATAGACTATCCAATAGGGGAACCACAGTCCATAGATAGGTCAGAACATGTTTATCATTGTAGGCACTACTTCATCCAGGCTACCAGCTCAAGAATCCATAGGAACCTCAACCTCTAAAGTTCTGTGTGTGGGGCATAGGCCTGCATATGTGCACTAGCCTGGACACACATGACCAGCAAGAGTTCAAGTACTAGCTTTAGATCTAGCTATTCACTACTTTAGAGAGACAACAGTGATCCAGTCACAAGCCTACAATCTCTACAGTCAGATCAGATCTGCCATTTGATGGTGGGTCTATACAAATATAGGAGAGTCTGTCTCTGCACAATCTCTCACAGGGCTACAAGCACAAGTGCAGAGAAGAAGAATCTTTCGTAGATCTGTGGATTGGCCTCACCATACGGCTATAACCTGTCCACTTAAATGGCCACAGACTATCCACAGAGGCTATCCTCCTTACAGAGGTCTGAGACAGAACAAGTAGATTACTGCCACCACCATGTTCACAAGGCTACCAGCTCAGGCTCCCATGGAGATTCAGATTTAGTGGATCCTGTGGTGGGGCATAGGCCTGCATGTGTGCACTGGCCTGGACACACAGGTCACTTGGATTTGAGTAAACCCTTAAAAATAATCCTCCATTGCTTACAATACAACTTAGCAATGGAGGATCTCAAGGCAGTAGTCTTGTACAAAACAACCCTCAAACACTAATCCCATACATGTATAACACCCTATTATAAAACTTCATTAAAACTGTTCCAAATAGACATACAAAGGCATAGCCAGCAAGTGCTGGGATATGGAGAGAAGAAAAAGGAAAAAGATGCTGCCTAAACCCTAACCTTAGCCTACTGGAACTCTACAGCTGATTTAAGAAGCTAAGAGGAATTCAGTCCTCACCTCCCTCCTAAACCTAAACTAGGCTTAGGCTTATATAGTAATCGGCTGTGGGAGCATTAGGGTTAGGAAAATCCTAATTTTAATGATGCAAATGTGGCCCATTTATGTTCCTTGGATGCCTCGGGGCGTGTGCACGGAGATTGGAGCATTGGACTGCGTGCCCTAATTGCTGGAAGTTCCCAGACTGCCCTTACAAAAGTGGGGGAAAGTTAAGATCTCAAGCCTCGCTAGGTAGCAACGGTTTTCAGGTCTTGTCATGTGATAGAGTGGTCTTCGTGGGATTGAATTGACTTAAAACTCCTGCAGTTGTAGGATAGATAGTTTGGTCATCGTGGGAATGCTCTGGTCATCGCGAGATTGCTCTTTCCATTTGAGTGGCGCGAGAATCGCGCGCGCAGTTCGTTCCTTGGTGAATCTCATGGGGATCCCCACAAAGAAGCAATTGTATCAGCCTCTGGATTGCACAAGCAGGCCCCTAAAGATCTGCATCCCGCAATCACTGTGCAATAGCTGCACGCAGAAGTGTCTGGAGCTCTCTCTCCTCAGCTTGTCTGAGTGAATTGCTCTAGGGTTAAATGCTCCTCTCTTGAGCCGCGCGAGCGCTTACAACTAAGCTTCATGAGAACTGCGTGAAGTTTGCTTCTCGAGCCCTTCTTTCATTCATCTGTGCGAGAACAGTGTGAGCAATTCGCATGCTGCCTTGAGAACCTCACGACAACTGCGCGAAGCATTTTCCTCTGAATCACCTGAACCTTGCGACATCTGCGTGAGGCTCATTTCTTGACTTGTTGCTGCTGTGCTTTGCCTATGCTGCCGCCAAGTTCTCTTTCTGGGTTCAACTTCCTTTCTTCTGAGGAACTTCTGGGGCCCACTTGGGCATTCAATGTGTACATCGATGTGTGTTCTACCTGGATGTTTCTTTCCTCTGTGAATGGGTTACCAGTTGCTTGGAGTTCTGGTGCAAAAGTAGGCTTCTTAGCAGGGTTAGGGCCTTATCTGTAGCTGCTGCTTATTACCTATAAAATGGTCTTAACACACATTTATTAAATGACTAAGGGTTTAACAGAGGTTAAGTTAAGGGGTGCAAAGTGATACTTTTCAGGTCTTAACATGGATCCTTCCATGTTAAGGCCAGCAAGGACAAGCACCAGAGGATTTGATAATACGAAAAGAGAAATAATTGGGGAAGTTGATTTTGAGCTCATGATTGGTCCAATGACCTTTTCCATACCATTCCAGGTAATGGACATTAAATCCACATTTAATCTACTTTTAGGGCACCCACGGTTACATGAGGTTGGGGCAATACCTTCCACTCTGCACCAAAAACTTAGATTTATATCGGAGCAGAAAATCATCACCATTATGGGTGAGGGGTAGGATGAAAGAGAAAAGGCTACACACAGTATAAAGAAACCCAAGGTATTGGATGTGTCGCACACTATCGGAGACACATATCTTTATAGCTTTGAGTATGATGTGTCGGCAGTGATCCCGGAGCCTCTCGAGAGGATTACTATAAAAACTGATGGCGGAATAGTCACAGCCGTGGCCATGCTCCAGAAATGGGGCTATCAGAAAGGTAAGGGGTTGGGACCACAGTTGCAAGGATGGAAGGACCCAGTCAGAGCCAAAGGCAGACAACGGGTCAGATTCGGCCTAGGCTACAGGCCTACCGAGGAAGAGGTCCAGGAGGCCAAGGAAAAGGCCCGAACCATTGCCGCTGTAAAAGCTCGGGAAATAGACTTAGAGGATGAATCTCACCCTATACCTCACATACGGGATACCTTCGTAAGTGCAGGGGTTATAAAGATTAATCAGAATGGGGAAACATAGTTAACCACGCACAAACCGGCAGCCTCGATCCACCCAATCAATCCCAATTTTGAAATAGACTTGGTCTCCTTATCCCTTTTTGAAGAGGAGTGTCCTATGCCTATACAGTCTCCCCTATGATAAATCACCACTGAATGATGCTCTTGTTCGAGGACAGGGTCCCACACGAGCCCAGAATAAACATGATGGAGGCTAGCTCCCAAAAGCCATCTTAATCAGCCTCCTCCATCCGAACAGGTAAAGAGGCAGCCTCCAACATAAGGAATTGGGCATCAATGCCCCTAACTCTAGAAACATCACGTGGCCTAAAATTTGGCACCTGCATTTAGTCATACCAAGACGTCTTTGCATGGTCGTATGAGGATATGCCTGGTTTGGATACTGATTTGGTCGAGCATGAGTTGCCGTTGTACCCGGATGTTAGGCCAGTCAAGTAGAAGTTGAGACGCCTCCGACAAGAATGGATGCTAAAAATAAAAGATGAAGTTACCAAACAATATGATGTGGGATTTCTGATAGTCTCCAAGTACCCACAATGGCTATCTAACATCATCCCAGTACTGAAAAAAGATGGAAAGGTTCGCATGTGCATTGATTTATGAGACCTCAACAAGACGAGCCCAAAAGATGACTTCCCATTACCGCACATCGAAATCTTAGTCGATAACACTGCAAGGCATGGAATGCTCTTGTTCATGGATGGATTCTTTAGATACAATCAAATCAATATGGTCGAAGCAGACCGCAGGAAAACAACATTCATTACTCCGTGGGGAACTTTCTGTTACCACGTCATGCCATTTGGACTAAAGAATGCCGGTGCAACATATCAGAGAACGATGACTGTACTGTTTCATGACATGATGCGTCGAGAAATTGAGGCATATGTGGACGACATGATCGCCAAGTCTCTCGAGAGAAGTGACCATTTGATAAACCTCCAAAACCTATTTGAGAGGCTGAGAAAATATAGGCTACGTTTGAACCCTCAAAAGTGTGCATTTGACGTCATGTCAGAAAACTACTGGGCTTCATCTTCAGCATAAGAGGCATCGAGGTTGACCCGATCAAGGTGAAAGCAATTAGCGAATTGCCGCCGCCATCTACCGAGAAAGTGGTCAGAGGCTTCTTAGGTAGGATACAGTATATCAGTCGGTTGATTGCATAGTGAACTCCTATTTGCATGTCGATCTTCAAGCTACTGATGAAAGACTCGCTCGTTGAATGGAATGATGACTGTCAAGTAGCATTTGATAAGATCAAGAGCTACCTTCTCAACCCGCCAATATTAGTACCACCCGAACCAGGAAGACCACTCTTAATGTACGTCTCCATAATGAAAGTTTCGATGGGATGCGTCCTAGGGCAGCATGATGAGATGGAAAGAAGAGAGCAAGCCATCTACTACCTGAGCAAGAAATTCACTAATTACGAGACACACTATTCTCATCTGGAGAAGGCATGCCTGGCACTCGTATGGATTACACAGAGGCTCCGTCACTACTTGCTATCTCAAGCCGTTCTCCTCCTAGCAAGAATGGATCCACTAAAGTACTTGTTTGAAAAGTCGACTCTCACTAGGCGAATTGCACGCTGACAGCTCCTTCTATCAAAATTTGACATCACATATGCCACCCAAAAGTCTATCAATGGGCAGGCACTCGCCGATCATCCTGCCAAGAATCCTTTACCTGACTATGAACCTTTGAGAACTGAATTCCCAGATGAGGACATCTTGTTCATGATGGAGGATGACATAGCAGAAATGGAGGAATATTGGGTGATGCACTTCGATGGGGTAGCAAATGTCGAAGATTAAGGAATTGGCATTATTTTGATTTTGCCAAAAGGGTCACATGTACCAGTCTCCATCAAGCTCAATTTTCCCTGCACAAATAATATGGCCGAATACGAAGCCTGCGCAGCCAGCTTACAGGCAACACTCGACCTGAATGTAACTCATCTCAGGGTATTTGGCAATTCATAGCTGATCATATGCCAGATCAATGGAGACTGGAAGATGAAAGATGAGAAGTTGATCCCATGCCATGAGCACCTTGAAGATCTAATAGCATGCTTCGATGATGTCACCTTTTCCTATGTCCCGCGAGTAAGAAACCACTTTGCCAACGCATTGGCAACGTTAGACTCAATGGTAGAAATCCCATATGGCGTCGAGATGAAGCCAATTATGATCGAGCAAAGAAATTAACCCACCTTCTGCCTCCAGATTGAGGAGCCCCTAAGGTTGGATGATGAGCCATCGTGGTTCTCAGCTATCAAGAACTTCCTCAAGGCTCGTACTTTCCCTGAGGGGACATCCAAAGAAGACAAACGGACCATCCAACGTTTAGCTACCAACTACATCATCTGCGGTGAGAGCCTCTACAAACAGTCATATAACAACATCCTGCTCTGATGTCTAACAAAGGACGAGGCCACCAACATTATGAAGGAGATTCATGAGGGAGTATGCAGGGCCCACATCAATGGGCACATGCTCGCCAAGAAGAGTCTACGGCAAGGATATTTATGGACTACCATGGAAACTGACTGTTAAAAACACATGCAGAAGTGCTACAAATGTCAAGAATACTCCAGTCTGATACATACTCCTGTCATTGATCTACACAGTATGACCACTCCCTGGCCAGTGGCCACATGGGGCCTGACATCATTGAAAAGATCAATCCGAAAGTATCTAATGGGCATCAGTTCATCCTTGTCGCCATTGAATATTTTACCAAATGGGTAAAGGCAACATCATATATGAACATCATAGCCAATCATATCGAGAAATTCATTAAGAATAATATTATTTGTCGATTCGGGGTACCCAAGGACGTCATCACAGACAATGACACCAACTTTGCAAACAAGCACATCAGAGCTTTCTGCGAGCAATATAAAATCAAGCATTATCGCTCATCACCATATCGGCCACAAACCAATGGTGCCGTGGCAGCTGCGAATAAAACCGTTGTCCGCATCCTTGAGAAGATTGTCATTACCTATCGAGATTGGAGTGAAATGTTACCATTCGCACTATGGGCCTACTGAACATTGATCTATACTGCTACAAGGACAACTTCATTTTCCCTTGTGTATGAAACCGAGGTAGTGCTGCCAGTTGAAGTTGAAGTACCCTCACTCTGCATCCTCATGGAATCTAATCTATCGAAAGCCAAAGGAGAAAGGTCCCGCTTTGAGCAGTTGAACCTGCTAGATGAGAAAAGGCTCCTAGCCTTGTGTCACATCCAGGCGTGTCAGAGAAGGATTGCACATGCTTACAATAGGCGTGTTCACACCCGAGATCTAAAGGTAGGTGATACAGTACTCAAGAAAATCATTCCATCTCTCCACACCGATCCGAGAGGGAAATTCAAGCACAACTGGGAAGGACCTTACATCATTCGAGAAGTGCTCCCGGGATACATGCTTCACCTCGCCACCATGGACGGAGATCACTTTCCTGAGCCCATCAACACTGGATACATACGCAGATTCTACTCCTAGTCTCCGCAGTAAGGTAAGTATTGATAAGATGAATACATGACTGCCTAAGGACCCCATAAAAGAGGTTATTAGTTCAAAGCCAAGTAGCCAAAAAGCATCCCTGAAAACTTATACCATTGCTACACCCATTGAGCCATTGTCCTTTCTTTTAATAAACCCCTCCCAGGAAAAGAGAACGTGTATATACCAAACAAAAAAAGGAGAAAGAGTTACCATCAAATCCAAAAAAAATTAGAAAAGCAAAATCCTAAAAAGAGGATGTCTGAAAAAAGTAAAAAGAATAAAAAATATAGAAAAGAAAAAGTGAGGCATATACAATTAAAATTTCCCAAGGAAGAAGTGTATTACGGCAACTGGAACACTATCGAGGAGACCTTCTTAACCCAAGAATACCTTCAAAATTCATAACCTATCCCATGGCCATGATTCATCCTGAGAAAAAGCCCTCTTTAGGGTCTACAAGCAGTCATAGTATCCGTTGAGCCAACACGAGCCAAGCTGTGAGACGACAAAAGAACTCCATCCAACCGGCTATGACGGAGTTGAGTCCATGTCGTGGCCTTTGAGAAATAAAGAAGAAAAGAAAAAGAAAATATATAAGATCAAAGTAAAAAAGGATGTGGTGAAAACTCGAAAGGGCGCCACGGGTAAAAACAACGAGTTTGTGTGGACCAGGTGAAAACCTGAAAAGGCAACTGGGGTAAAAATGCATACCATGGACAGTGAAAACCTGAAAGGGCGCTACAGGTAAATAAGAGGGAAAGAACAGGTATGGTGGAAACCCGTCTTAGCAGCTGTGAGTAAAAATGTTATAAAAGAGAAAGAAAAGAGAGAGTCATCGGTTACTCCCTTGGTCACAACCCGATCTGTCTGATCTTCCTAGGCCGCTCATGTTCCCTCCAATCGGATCTTAGTCAGGCATATCATCACGACGTCATCGTCAAACGCATGACCCAAGGTAAGGATAAAAAGGGTTAATTCAATCCAAAGGGATGGATGTTCTGACCGTGATAAAGATTCTGAACCTCACCTAGGCCCGACTGTAGACGAGTTCGACCATGCTCAAATTGTGACCCTTTACTTTCCCTCACATTTAAGGCATCAAAGAAAATCTTAAAAAAGATAATAAATTTCCCTTTCCCATTCTCGGGCCAGCACTGTGCACACCCCGCTCCGAGATGATTGGTTTGATGACCGAAAAGACCACATTTGCAAAAGATAATAGATTTCCCTTTCCCATTTTTAGGCCAGCACTATGCACACCCCACTCCGGGATGATTGGTTTGATGACCAAAAAGACTACATTTATAAAAGATAATAGATTTCCCTTTCTCATTTTCGGGCCGGCACTATGTGCACCACATCCCCAAAAGGATGACTGGTATAATACCCAGCTTCCTCCTTTTACAAAAACAAAGAAGGATAGAATTTAGGCAAGATAATAAATTTCTCTTTTCTATTTACATGTCTATACTATGCTTACACCACATCTCAAAATAAATCTGTGTGATGCCTTGCATAGCCCTTTTTACAAAAAAAGAGAAGAAGCAAAAATAATAAAAACATGAAGAAAATTTATATACCCAAAAAATATCTAACATGGGTTCTTATGCCCCTTCGTGTGGTAATTTGATCTATGCAAAAAGTATGTGCAGACCTAGGTCAATGACGCAGCTTGTGCTTCAAAGCATCAATCTCAGCGCGTAAGGCGTCCTCCTGAACATCCTGATCTATCTTCCAGCGGTCATGCAGGCTCTTATATCGCTTCCGAGAAGCATTAGTAGCACCAAGAGCTTCACTCAAGGCTCCTTCCAAACGAAGAACCTCACACTCAGCTACACTGGCTCTTGCTTTGCTCTAACCTGTTGTTTCTCTAATTGCTCATGCAGGACTCACTTCTCATCTATCAACAGCTCAATTCGGGTTCGAAACATCTACTCCTTCTTTGGCCAAGGTCCCCCTACGTCACTACTCTTTACCTGGTCCAAGTGATAAGCAGAAGGCCTCTAAGATAGCAGCTAAGCCTCGTACTCTGGAGAGGTCAAAATCAGATTCCCCTACTTCAAATCTCACATATGCATCGACTGACGCATTTCCCAGAGATCGGCTACCCTATCCAAGTCCCCAGAGGACCCTAGAGAGAAAGTCAAGTCACATAAGGGCGATTTCATCACATAGGGCACCTGCTATGAGCAACCAAACTGACGCAACACCCGAATTGGAAAGTAGTAGGTGTTGCCGGTCAAACCAAGAAGAGTGATGCCCTCGAAATCCCTAGATCAAACTATGGGAAAAGCCTCCACACCAATTCAGCCTCAGCCAACAAAAGCTTCAGCTGTTGGATATTCCCCTGTGGTAACCTGTGGCATTGACCTAAAAAGTAGCGAGTTGCCTCACCATAAACAACATAAAAGCAAGGCACGGGTCGCAAAATAACAAGTTGCTCCCTAAGCCAAACCTGGAGCAGGACAAGACATCCTGGGAGGCACTCCACTTTGCCCAGAGTAAAGGCGTCAAGACAGCGGAAAAGCTCCAGTAGCACCATATGCATCATAGAGCGGCCTCCCTCAAGTTTCGCCAGAACATCGCAAAGCGCAAGAGAGAAGCTCTCTCCCCTAGTAAAGAGAAGAACCTCGGAGATAAGGCAAAGAGCAAAAGCATTCACATTATGAGAATTTTTTACTGGCAATCTTCGCAAGCTCTCATCTCTAAAAAGTTCTCTCAGGAATTTCACCGAACACCTGGTGGGCCCACCAACGAGGCTTTTCTCATAATCAGCTTTCTTCAAGCCTAAAGTCGTGTGGATGGCTTTAGCATAACCTAGTTTCAGCACTACCCTGGCAAGGTTTCTGTGCAACTTCAAACCTGATAGGCTGGAGAGCTTCTCAAGAGTGAGAGTTAACTCACGGTTCATGATCGATTTTAAATGTAACCCTTGCAAGTGCACAAGATCTATTGCAGTATGGCAAGAACAAAGGTGTCGAACCCACAGGGAAATGTGAATTTTAATTAATTCTTTCAGAGATTTAAAAACGTCCCTAAGGAAGTACCAAAGGGCAGATTCAATTTAACCAAAAATTTATCACTTTCTCTAAATGCAAGAAAAATAAATTAATCTAAACAACTAATTACCGATGAATCTAAAATAATAATTAAATGAGATCAAGGAATATGCTACCCCAGATTTGTACCCCTTTTCTACCATTAAAACCCACAGTTTCATTAAAGCATCATTCACACCATCATTCGTCTGTAGAGATGATTCGTAATAAAATATGATCATCAATCCGGCATACCCTATCTAAAAATAATGACTCAGCCTATTATTGTGGTATGAGTCATGTAAGAAGCATAGCATATCTCATGATGTTTAGATCACAACAGTAAAAACATAATCGCTCCGCAGCCTAGATCAGTCTGCAGGTCCAGATCTAGCGATTATAGCCGTTGATACGCGCAATCAACGGTCATAACAAGCATTCAATATATTTTCAATAACACAAACTTTTAGCAAAACGATTCCATGATGACAATAAATCGACTATGGTATTAATCATAAATAAGGGTACTTATCTGGGGATCGCATCTTCCCCGATCTACTGATTTAGCCGTTCATGTTTGGTGTATGATCTCCTTGTTCATTCAAAGCCATTCCTCTTTTTATTTCTTCCAAAAGATCTTTATTTACAATGCTTTTTCCTAAATACAATCTATGCTTTCATGAACGTAAAGGAAAAATAATACAAATCCTAGGTACAATCTACCCAGATGGAACCCTAGAAGAAGGAGAAAGAAGAACTCTTGAAAAGATGCCAAGAGGAGTCTAAAACCAAAAATAATAATAATGAATAATAATCTCCTCAAAAAATTCTCTCCAAAAACTCTAAAAAAAGAAAAGCCAAAACTAACTCTCTAATTATCTATCTTTAATTCCTATCTCTTTTTCCTCCTCTTTTTCCTCTCTCTAATTCCTCCTCTTTTTCCTCTCCTCTCCTTTTGAAGTGTTTGATCCGCTTTAAATAGAGCCGAAGTTTACCAGCCGCAGAGGTGTTCCAACTCGAAAATTTAGGGTCGATTAATTGACCCAATAGGGTCGATGCATCGACCTCCCAGATTTTCGTGAATTCCCGCCGAACTTTACATCAGACACCGCTTCGAGATTTTGGCCATAACTTTCTATCCCGAACTCGGATTTCAGCGATTCGTACGCCGTTGGAAAGCTGATAGAAAGATCTACAACCTTTGTGTTTTGCCAATTTCATAATTCGGCCATTTTGAAGGTCCAAATTGATCTATAAGTTGCACCAAGTTCTCGATGACCCAAAGTTACAGTATTTTGACATTATTTTTAGAATTCTTGGGCTGTTTTCTGCACTTGGCTTGTATTTACCTGAAACACTTCAAATCTAATAATTCTTATCAGATAGCCTTCATAGGATAGCTAAATATAGGTATCTAGGGGTGAAATATCATCATATTTCACTACTCATCACACCCCCAAACCTACACTTTGTTAGTCCTCGAGCAAAGCAAACTAAAGAAATTAAATGCCACTTTCGTAGGGAGCACGATTGCACTTAGCGTGTGCAACAAGCCTTTAAACCCCTAGGTGATCCCTAGTGGAGGAGTTGTGTCTCCTGAGGGTTTACAGTGAAGTTACCCACAAACTTCCAAAAATTTCAAACCATCGGTAAAATTGAGTTTTCAAAACATGATTTTTTTTAACATATATATTATTCAAAAATAAAAATATTAATTGTTTCAATATGTGAATCATCAATCTTAAATATTAATGTCATGTCAATCATGCTAGTATCTATTCAAATTAATCTAATGCTCAAATTATTAGACAACTCATCCATTCATGCCTAAACGTGAAGTGTGTGCATACCCAAACCAAGATTCATCCATCTCAGAACTAGTCCAAATGGAAAACCGTCGAATCTGTTATCTCGACTCAATCCTCACTTTAGGTATACTCTCAAAATAAAATCACTCCGATGATAGGTAAGCTTTCGCACATATGTGAGAGATCAATACAAAACAAGCAAAAAGGTCTCACATGATAACTGAAACACGATATAATCAATGAATAAAATCAAATCTCATAAGAACAGATACTTGTATATCCTAAGTATGTCATATCAAGTGTCATAAGTATCATATATTTACTCTCCACAAGGCAGTTACCAATGCAAGATCAGATCATGAAGGTCTTTTGTAGGGTTGTAATGGGGCTCAGGAAAGGGTAAGAAAGAAAGGGAATTGAGATTCAAAATTTCTGAGAAATCGGAAAAAAAACAAACTTCGATTTTCTATTCTCTTCTTTTTCTTTTCTAATCTCTCACTATTTTTCTCAATATTTTTCTATTTTTCTCAACTTTCTTTTTCTTTTGAAGCACCTCATATTTTTCATTATTTTTCATAATTTTTTTTTTCTCCCCCCTTTTTCTTTTATATTTTTGCCATACACTCTCAGTAAACACCACAACTCAGTATCTCTCCACTTACTCTCTTTTCGTTCATTTTCATCTCTCATTCCTAATTTCTCAGAAATAAGAAGGGTAAAGCTGAATTTTCAGAAATGGTGAAGGGTTAAAGGTTAACGTGGCTTATCAAAGAATGTATAAAGGTAAATTTTCCAATAGGCTCAAAGGGGTACTAGAAGGATAAATTTATATGAGGTGGGGCATTTAAGCACAAACGAGCCAAAGATGGCCTTCAATCATGTCCTTAAAAGATGGTAACCTTGCCTATTTGTCTTGAGTAGATATACAGTACGTTCTAACACTATAATATGAATTTGTTATCATGCAAAGTCACAAGTCAAAATAAAATATATGAGATTATGCAAGATAATTCGTATTCAAAGAAAACTCCGAGTTTATATATTCACTCATCAATGACGGAAAATTAGCTCTAAAGCTCACCGGGTTTAGTCTACACTAAGAACTTAAGATTCACCGTTCAAAATAGTTCATCGATTTCTGAGTCTTAGCTTGGTATAAGTGTAAACTCTAAGCATGAATATCAAAATTACCCACAAAATATCACATTAAGCTTCATTATCCTAGATACAGGCATTCAAAATCTGACATCGATATTCTCAAAATTAAATTCACATGCATCATCAACTAAAGTTTGAAAACTATCGAAAAATAATTCATATATGATGGTTCAATTTTTATTTTATTTTATTTTATTTTTTTATATGAAGAAAAATAAGAAAGTGACGCAAGATAGAGAATCATACCCCCAAATCTAAAAATGACAATGTTCTCATTGATTGAAATAGGTATTGCACCCCCAAACCTGTTGAAAAGTACCTCAACACAAAGATCAGGTGCAGAGAATATGTGCATAAAATTAGAACATGACCAAAAATAGATTGAAGGTAATGTGGCTACACTAATTCGGAAATTAAAAACAACCTAAACTAAACTAAAAACTAATATTCTAGAACTACCAAAAACAAAAATGAAAACAAAAATAAATAAAACACACTGGGTTGCCTCCCAGGAAGTGCTGAGTTTAAGTGTCAATCATTGATCAAGAATCTGGGTCACTAAGGTGCATTGCCTCAATTCTCATCTGGGTCATGGGCTCAAACACCGGTTTAAGACGTTGCCCATTCACTTTAAAAACTCGATTGTCCGTGAGACTACGGATCTCAATCGCACCATGCACACTAATAGAAACAACCTGATACGGGCCTTCCCATCTCGATTTCAGTTTTCCCGGGTGAAGCTTTAGTCTGGAATTAAACAGCCAAACCTTTTGCCCAATGTGAAACTCTTTCCGAGAAATTGACTCATCATGCAGCTTCTTATACCTTTCTTTGTACATCTTTGAGTTTTCATACGCATCATAGCGTAGCTCTTCCAATTCACTTAGCTGTAGCCTTCGATTTGATCTTGCTGCTTGCATATCGAAATTTAATCTTTTGATGGCCCAAAATGCTTTATGCTCCAATTCAACAGGAAGATGGCATGCTTTCACAGACAATTACAACGACATTCCAATTGGTGTCTTGAAGGCGGTACGATAGGCCCACAGAGCATCAGAGAGTCGGTTTGACCAGTCTCTTCTATCCGATCGTACCGTCTTTTCTAAAATTCGTTTAATCTCTCTGTTCGACACTTCCACCTAACCACTAGTTTGTGGGCGATACGGCGTTGCAACCTTGTGGGTGACGCTGTATTTCTTCATTAAAATAGCAAAATGGCGGTTGCAGAAGTGCGAACCGCCATCACTAATGATCGCACGTGGAAACCCGAATCTATTAAAGACATTTTCCTTCAGAAATTTGACCACCACTTTGTGGTCATTTGAACGGGTTGCCACAGCTTCAATCCATTTGGAAACGTAGTCAACAGTTACGAGAATGTATGAATACCCAAAAGATGGGGGAAAAGGACCCATGAAGTCAATCCCCCAAACATTAAAAATTTCAACAATCAAAATCGGGTTAAGGGGCATCATATTCAGTTTTGAAATATTTCCAAGCTGCTGACATCTTTGGCATTCTTTGCAAAATTGAGCAGCGTCACGAAAGATGGAGGGCCAGTAGAATCCACTTTGAAGAATTTTCTGTGCAGTCTTCTGTCCTCCAAAATGGCCTCCACAGGCTCCAGCATGGCAGAAATCGAGAACGCTTAGTTGCTCTTCTCCTGGTACACATCTCCTGATGATTTGATCTGAATAGATCTTGAACAAATGTGGTTCATCCCAAAAATAGTATTTGATCTGGGAGAAAAAGAGGTTATTATCATTCTTTCCCCATTCAGTAGGGTTTTGCCCGTGACCAAATAATTCACGATATTGGCAAACCAAGGAACTTTCGTAGCGGTCGCGTCAATTGCCATTAATTTCTTATCTGGAAAAGTGTCTCGGATAGGTTCAGGTGTAACCGATTCTTCAAGCAAAATGCGAGACAAGTGATCAGCCACAACATTCTCAACTCCCTTTTTATCCTTGATTTCGAAATTAAACTCTTGAAGTAGCAGAATCCAGCGGATCAATCTTGGTTTGGCATCCTTCTTTGCCAACAAATATTTCAATGCAGAGTGGTATGAAAAGACCACTATTTTTGATCCAAGCAGATAAGAACGAAATTTATCCAGAGCATACACCACAGCTAATAGTTCTTTCTCAGTGGTGGTGTAGTTAAGCTGTGCATCGATCAACGTCTTACTGGCATAATAAATTACGTGAGGTAATTTGTTCACCCTTTGCCCTAAAACACCTCCGATAGCGTAATCAGATGCATCACACATGAGTTCGAATGGGAGAGAATAATCCGGTGGTTGGATTATTGGTGCATTTGATAAGAGTTCACGCAGCTTCAGAAATGATTTCATGCAATGCTCATCAAATTCAAAAGGTACATCTTTACCAAGCAAGGTACATAAAGGTTTAGCCACCTTGCTGAAATCCTTAATGAATCGCCTATAAAATCCAGCATGCCCCAAAAATGATCGAATTTGTCGAACACTCTTTGGTGGGGGCAAATTGGCAATTAGGTCGGCTTTGGCCTTATCCACTTCAATTCCTTTCTTGGAAATAATATGCCCCAGCACAATTCCTTGTTGAACCATGAAATGGCTCTTCTCCCAGCTAAGAACAAGTTTAGAATCCACACAATGTTGTAAAACTTGTGCGAGGTGATTCAAACAAGAACCAAACGTTTTTTCAAAAATCGAGAAGTCGTCCATGAACACCTCGATGAACTTGTCAATCATATCCGAAAATATGGCCAACATACATCGTTAGAAAGTAGCAGGTGCATTACATAAGTCGAACGGCATCCTTCGATATGCAAAAGTACCGTAAGGGCATGTGAATGTCGTTTTCTCTTGATCAGGTGGAAAAATGGGCACTTGATTGTATCCCGAATAACCATCAAGAAAGCAATAAAACTCTTGCCCAGCTAACTTCTCGAGGATTTGATCGATGAACGGAAGGGGAAAATGATCCTTTCTGGTAGCTGTGTTTAATTTTCTATAATCAATGCAGACACGCCACCTAGTAGTTTCACGAGTAGGCAACAATTCTCCTTCCGCAGTTTCTTTCACAGTGATTCCGGACTTTTTCGGGACAATTTGGACTGGACTAACCCATTCACTATCAGAAATCGGATAGATGATTCCAGCATCGAGTAATTTAATGATTTCCTTTAAAATGATTTCTTGCATGTTCGGATTAAGTCACCTCTGCGGTTCTCTCGATGGTTTACTCTCATCTTCCAGATGTATTTTGTGCATACATACTGATGGGTCAATCCCTTTTAAATCAGCTAGAGTCCATCCGATAGCTCGCCAGATCTAGAAGCACTTTCAACAGTCATGCTCTTGTTCTTCGTATAACGTGGATGAAATTATCATCTAAACGCGTTCTCGTGGCCTCGTAAAAGCGTATTTGAGCGATTGCGCTTCAATTCCACAGTTGGTGGCTCCTCAATTGATGGAGTCGGTTCGGCTTTTACTTCAATGGGTAACGGTTCTATCTTAGTCACAACTTCACATAAGTTATCATATGGACATGATAAACTCAACCTCGTCTCTTCGGACTGCTTCCTTTCAGATCTTTTTTCTTCATAGATGGCCAACAAAGCGATTTCAAATTCTTCTTTGGTGAGCATTGATGGTAATGCTTCATCCACCACTTCGTCCATCTGATCGATGTAAAAACATTCGACCTCATCCTCGTTAGGGAAATGGTTCATCGCATGAAATATGTTCAATCTGACCTTCATGTTCCCAAAAGAAACGTCCATGACTCCCGTTCGACAATTAATGCAAGCGTTTGCAGTGGCGAGAAACGGATGTCCAAGGATGATGGGGACTTGATTAATTGATTTAACAGGTGGTTTCATGTCTAAAACAACAAAGTCCACTGGAAAGACAAACTTGTCTATTCCAACCAAAACATCCTCGATAATTCCCCTAGGTCTTCTTTCTGACCTATCAGCCAGTTGGAGTGTGACCGTCGTGGGTTGCAATTCACCCAATCCGAGTTTCTCGTATATTGAGTATGGGACTAGATTCACACTTGCTCCCAAATCTAATAGCGCTTTTCCAATTGGTTGCCCACCAATGACACATGGAACAGTTGGAACTCCAGGGTCTTTCAGTTTTCGTGGGGTTTTCAATTGTAATATTGAACTGACTTGATTAGTCAGGAACACTTTCTTGGAAATATGAGTACGCCTTTTAAACTTACATAAATCTTTGAAAAATTTTGCATACTCAGGCACTTGTTTGATTGTTTCAAGCAATGGAAGATTTATCTTTACTTGCTTGAATGTTTTGAAAATTTCTTCCATTTTTGCTGGTCCCTTTCCCATTCTAGATGGAGGAGTTAGGCATTGAGGGAATGGTGCCCTTGGGACATAAGGTGCAGGTTCCATTTTTGATTCTTGTTCATGTCCTAGTTGGACAGTTGAGGGAGATTCATCCTCGATTACTTTTTCTTTTCCCTTCTCTCTTCTTTGCTCTTTCTCTTTCTCTTTCTCTTTTCTTTTCTCTTTCTCTGTTCTTTTCTCTGATTTGTTTTCTTTCTCTTTTGCTGCTTCTCTTGCTTCCGCTTTTTCCTGATCAGATTCCACAGGCATTTCCACTTGATTATCAACTTCTCTTCCACTTCTCAGCACCGTAACAGCTTTCAACTGTTGACTATTCGATAGTCGTGCATCAGGTGGTGCTTGACCTCGAGGATTGTTGACGGGTTGGCTAGGGAGCCTACCTTCCTCTCATTGACTCAACTGATTTGTCAGTTGACTGAATTGATCTATCATCATTTGTTGGAAAGCATGCATGCTTCGCATCACCTTTTCCTCCAAATCAGAATCTCTAGAAATGGTAGCCTGAGGTTGATTAAAATTCTGATTAAAATTCTAATTTTTTCGGTAATCAGAATTCGGATGATAATAAGGAGGGTTCTGCTGGAAATTAGAATTCTGCTGGGTAGTGGGATTCTGTTGTGGGCGGAAATTTTGTTGTCCACCCATTGTGTTGGCTCTGTACTGCTGGTTTACCTGACCAGTTTGGTTCGAACCACCCCATCCTAAGTTGGGGTGATTTTTCCATTCCGGGTTATAGGTATTGGAGTATATGTTTCTACCCTGCCGTTGATAAGATTGAGTCAGATTCACCTCCTCTTGAGGAGTAGGTTCATCAGGGAATAATGACATGGTAGTGGGGCACTCATTAGCCATGTGACCTGGGTGGTCACAAATTGAACACACAGTGGGGGTGACAGGAGCTTTAGCTTGCTTGGTCGCAGCTAACAACATATTCATTTGCTTGGACAACATATCAACCTTTGTCGATAGATCAGAGGTATTATTTTTGACATTATACAATCCATCTCTTGTCAACACATGAGATTTAGATGCCAAATCCAAGTTAGTTCGCCCCAGTGTTTCACTTTGTATCGATGTTTGGTATAACTTCTCAAACAATGCCCACAATTCATCAGCTTCTTTTGTGGCACATGATCCACCACACGATGCATCAACCATGCGTCTCTCTTCAAGAATCAGCCCAATATTAAGACTTTGGGCCTGTTGCCAACTTGGAACTTGATGATTTGGACAACTCTTAATCAATTCCTTAAAACGTTCCCAACATTCATGGAATGTTTGATGAGTTGTTGTGAAAAGAATTGAATCTTACGCAACTCAATGGCTTTGGTCATGGGAAAATATTTTTAAGAAAGCGATTGTAGCTCGCCAACTCTGAATAGATTGCGGTTCTAAGGAATAAAACCACGTTTTTGCCTTGTCCCTTAAAGAGAAAGGAAAGAGTCAGGGTTTAGCTATCTCATCAGTGACATTGTGGACTCTGAACATTTTGCATACCCCAGTGAATTCATTTAGATGAACGTGCGGATTTTCATTTGCTAACCCATGGAAAATTGGTAGCATTTGGATCATCGCTGATTTGAATTCATAGTGGTTTCCTGGAATGGGATCATGCATTATACATTCCCGATCCTCGTAAAAACCAGGATCATTATAATATTTGAGTGTTCTAGGGCCCTCATTGTAATTGTTATTCCCATCATTTCCATTATTTCTATTATTGCCATTATTAATATTCTGGTTGTTCCCATTCATTTCTTGCCTTTGATCAGCCATGGTATCAGTATGATGATACTGATTCCTTTGAATTCTGCGATTCTCTCTACAAGATCGTTCGATCTCAAAATTAAATGGTAGCAGATGTGGGTGATGAGAACGAGTAAAGCTCATACACCACGCTCACAAACAGGGATTAAAGAATCCAAAACAAATCCACAAAATAGGCTCAATCGATTGCAGCAAAGGTCTGAATCGATTGATAGAAGCTCACTTAAAATTTCACAGAAATGACTTTATCAGTCAATCGATTGAAGAACTGTTCTCAATCGATTGAGGTTCAAAGGTCAAAGCAAGTTAACACAAGAATTTCAGCCGAAATGGCAAATACAAAATTTTTGTCAATCGATTAACAGAGGAATGCCAATCGATTGAAAGAAAAGCAAAGATCACAACAGAGAATATTTCAGTCTCAATCGATTGAACCTGAAGCTTCAATTGGTTGAGTTCTAATATGAACAGTGGCCAAAATAAAAAGAAAAGAAAAGCAAAACAAGATAAATTAATTTGAAATTTTTTTTATTTTTTTTTTAAAATTCGAATTTCAAAAATTAAAATTAAAATTTCAAGATTAAAATTAGAAATTAAAATTTTAAATCTAATGACAATCCTAAGAATCTTATCTAAAAGAGAAAAATAAGGGAAAAAATAAAAGATTCCTAAATTTCAAACCTAAACTTCCTAAAAGAGTCCTACACAAACTTACCTAAGAGAGAAAAATAAGGGAAAGAAGATTTTGTAAATCAAAAAGCTAAATATTAGTTTTTAAAAAAAAAAAAAAATTAAATTTCAAATTTTTTTTTTTTTTTTAAATTTGAATTTCAAAAATTAAAATTAAAATTTCAAGATTAAAATTAGAAATTAAAATTTTAAATCTAATGGCAATCCTAAGAATCTTATCTAAAAGAGAAAAATAAGGGAAATAATAAAAGATTCCTAAATTTCCTAAGGAAGGTATCCTAAAAATCTATACTTCCTAAAAAGACTCCTACAAAATCTAAAATAAGAAGCCTAAAAATTTTAACTTCCTAAAAGACTCCTACAAAATCTAAAATAAAAAGCCTAAAAATCTCAACTTCCTAAAAGACTCCTAAAAAAAAATACTTACCTAAGAGAGAAAAATAAGGGAAAGAAGAGTTTGCAAAGCAAAAATCCAAAAATTGATTTTTTTTTTTTTTTTTTTAAATTCGAATTTCAAAAATTAAAATTAAAATTTTAAGATTAAAATTAGAAATTAAAATTTTAAATCTAATAGCAATCCTAAGAATTTATCTAAAAGAGAAAAATAAGGGAAAGAATAAAAGATTCCTAAATTTCCTAAGGAAGGTATCCTAAAAATCTATACTTCCTAAAAAGACTCCTACAAAATCTAAAATAAGAAGCCTAAAAATTTTAACTTCCTAAAAGACCTCTACAAAATCTAAAATAAAAAGCCTAAAAATCTCAACTTCCTAAAAGACTCTTAAAAAAAAAATACTTACCTAAGAGAGAAAAATAAGGGACAATTTTTCTCTTTTTTTTTTTTTTTTTTTTTTTAATCAAAACACAAAAATCCCTAACCGAATTAATCAAAATTTCGTCGATTTTCCCGGCAACGGCACCAAAAACTTGGTGTAATTTAAATGTAACTCTTGCAAGTGCACAAGATCTATTGCAGTGTGGCAAGAACAAAGGTGTCGAACCCACAGGGAAATGTGAATTTTAATTAATTCTTTCAGAGATTTAAAAATATCCCTAAGGAAGTACTAAAGGGCAGATTCAATTTAACAAAAAATTTATCACTTTTTCTAAATGCAAGAAAAATAAATTAATCTAAACAACTAATTACCGATGAATCTAAAATAATAATTAAATGAGATCAAGGAATATGCTACCCCAGATTTGTACCCCTTTTCTATCATTAAAACCCACAGTTTCATTAAAGCATCATTCACACCATCATTCGTCTATAGAGATGATTCGTAATAAAATATGATCATCAATCCGGCATACCCTATCTAAAAACAATGACTCAGCCTATCATTGTGGTATGAGTCATGTAAGAAGCATAGCGTATCTCATGATGTTTAGATCACAACAGTAAAAACATAATCGCTCCGCAGCCTAGATCAGTCTGCAGGTCCAGATCTAGCGATTATAGCCGTTGATACGCGCAATCAACGGTCATAACAAGCATTCAATATATTTTCAATAACACAAACTTTTAGCAAAACGATTCCATGATGACAATAAATCGACTATGATATTAATCATAAATAAGGGTACTTATCTGGGGATCGCATCTTTCCCGATCTACTGATTTAGCCGCTCATCTTTGGTGTATGATCTCCTTGTTCATTCAAAGTCATTCCTCTTTTTATTTCTTCCAAAAGATCTTTATTTGCAATATTTTTTCCTAAATACAATCTATACTTTCATGAACGTAAAGGAAAAATAATGCAAATCCTAGGTACAATCTACCGAGATGGAACCCTAGAAGAAGGAGAAAGAAGAACTCTTGAAAAGATGCCAAGAGGAGTCTAAAACCAAAAATAATAATAATGAATAATAATCTCCTCAAAAAATTCTTTCCAAAAACTCTAAAAAAAGAAAAGCCAAAACTAACTCTCTAATTATCTATCTCTAATTCCTATCTCTTTTTCCTCCTCTTTTTCCTCTCTCTAATTCCTCCTCTTTTTCCTCTCCTCTCCTTTCGAAGTGTTTGATCCGCTTTAAATAGAGCCGAAGTTTCCCAGCCGCAGAGGTGTTCCAAATCGAAAATTTAGGGTCGATTAATTGACCCAATAGGGTCGATGCATCGACCTCCCAGATTTTCGTGAATTCTCGCCGAACTTTACATCAGACACCGCTTTGGTATTTTTGCCATAACATTCTGTCCCAAACTCGGATTGTGGCGATTCTTGCGCCGTTGGAAAGCTGACAGAAAGCTCTACAACGTTTGTATTTTAACAATTTCATAATTCGGCCATTTTGAAGGTCCAAATTGATCTGTAAGTGGCACCAAGTTCTCGATGACCCAAAGTTACAGTGTTTTGACATTATTTTAAGAATTCTTAGGCTGTTTTCTGCACTTGGCTTGTATTTACCTGAAACACTTCAAATTTAATAATTCTTATCAGATAGCCTTCATCAGATAGCTAAATATAGGTATCTAGGGGTGAAATATCATCATATTTCACTACTCATCAGTTCACAAAATGAAAGACATGAGTATCAACCTCCTAAAATGAGGTTGCCGCATAAATAAGATTCCAAGCAGAGGAACTCCGAGGAAAGACGAGAGATGAGTGTAGACACCCCAATTTGGCCCAAGGCCCGATCGAGACACATTTCGAGAGAGGTGCATCTCTGAGCTTTTGATGGCATGTATGAAACCTGTAGGAACCTTTTCGTAACCTTAGGAGTCATTCCCAACCTTTAGGAATCACCCTAGGTACCTTAGGAACCTTCCTGAACCCTTAGAAACCATTCTGGACATAAACCTAGCTTTCCTAAGAAATGAATGAAGAGTGGTGCAATGGGATTAGCTGTGACCTTCTACTATGATCGAATCTCTTACCATTGAAAAGTAGAGGTCTCCAGCTTTCCAACAAGCTAAGAATCACCCCAATCGGAGCTATATACAAGAAGATATCATATTCTGAAGCTCAGGGGTAAATTTGTAATTTAGCTCAGTACCCCCTAAGAATTTGGGGAGAAATGGTTTGGTGCAACTAATAGTTGCGCTAGCTATAAGGTGGGCCCCACCACGGGCAGCCAACTTCCAAACCCTGTTCAAACATTGTTTTACTGTACCTTTGCCTGGCGCATCTATTATTTGAGCTAGGCTTAAGAATAGTGACTGTGGGTTTTTACCTCGAAAATTGAGATTGGGGTTTGACTTGTTGACCATCTTAACCTTTGGAGTGTATTTTGCTAGTTCTGTTGTACCCATTCACTATCTATTTGTAATCTCTTAAGTGGTTTAAAGCCCCACCCTATCATTCACCATTGGAGCATCACTTCACACATTTCAAGGCTCCAAAAACCCTAGGAAATTTTAGATGGCTAGATTACCTAATTGCTAATCAAAGTTAGCCTCTAAACACCCTCCTAACCTATCTTTTTCCTATAAATAGAGAGGCACCCCTCCCTTTATAAAGGCTTGAAGTTTTTTGCAAAAAAGAGATTAAGGAATCCCTTCTCCCTCTCCCCTAGTGCACCATTTGCATACAAATTCAAGAACTTTCAAACCTTCTAAAAATATTAGCCTTTCATCCAAAATCTCTGTGTTAGGTGTGTGCTAACCCCTAGCCTCCTCCCTCTACCTCTTAGCTATCAAGCCCTAGGAGCTAGAACCTTATTTTTCACCATACAAGCCTTTAAAGCTCCCTGAAGCAAGCCTACGCAAGGCTCCACAGCGGTGCAACAAGGGCCCAAGAGCTCCGACTCCTCCCTCTACTCCTCTACCTTCTCGGTTCTTCCTCCATCCTCTCATTTGTGCCATTACACCGCCAAATTTTCGATAGGAACGGAGGGGCATAAATAGGATTTCAAGGCCCTTTGGGCAAGAGGAAAACTTTTTTATTTCTTTTATATTATTTTTATTTTAGCCGTAAGTAGAGACCGCATTAAGCGGGTTGATTGAGTGCCTAACACCTTCCCAATCGATAACCGAAGCCCCTACCCAAGAGCCTGTGGCGTAGTCCGGATTCAGAGTCAATTTTTGGCACTTCGGTGCTCTTTAAATTTGATTTGGGTTTCCCGGGACACCAAAATCTCTGGGAGGCGACTCTAAAATTTTTATAACGAGCGCATCGTCATGACAGATCGTAAAAATCAACTGTTGCACAGATGGCGACTTTGCTAGGGACTAGCTAGTAGAGCTTCCCCTTAAATTTGGCCTCTTTATTTTTGATTTACTAACCATTTATTGCTATTTTTTTACTCACCCCTCTGATTACGTCATTTTACTTATCCCTACTTTTACGTCATTTATGAGCCTTAGCCGATTGATGGGCCTACTTGCCCACCGTCTTAAATTTCTTTACGTTTTCATCATTTCAAGCACCTTAGCTGATCGACAAGTCTACTTGTGTATTGTCATTTAATTTCTTTATATTTCCGTCATTTTAAGAGCCTTAGCCGTTTGGTGGGCCTACTTACGCCTTTAATTTTTGCAATCATATTTCGCCAGTGAACACGCTCGTAGAGGCGGCATGGGATCTTCACCCCCAGTCTTTAAACTTAAGAAAACTTCCTTAAAAGTGAAAAGTAAAAAGTAAAATTGAACCAACAAAGGAGATTTAAATTATTTTCTTTGGAGTAGATTTTCAAGGATTGGGTTATTTAGGCACACATACAAACTCTCGAGTCTTAGTACGGCGACAACCCCTAGTGGTGATGATCCGGAAAAGTCCCAGCCCACCTAGTACCTGAGAAAGTACTTGCATTTGAGGTATATCGGGTGGGTAACCTTCTCGTTACCAAGCTTAAAACTTGGGGAAAAAGAGAGCGTTAGCAAACCCAAATCGACCTTGTAACCCTTAGGATCAGTGAGGAAAGAGATGTATCATATAAACAGTCAGTCCCCAAAAGCATAGCTTCTATAAAAAACCAGTTTGGAGACTCATTGCGGGCTAAGAGTGCTGCTGTTAAACTATCTGGAGCATTCTGTTTGCCTGGTGCCACTATTACATGCGCCAATGCAAAATTCCCCAGAAATACACTGGCACATGTATTAGTTGTGCCAGCATTATTCTGGGCAATTTTGCTTTGGCGCACCTATTCGTTGTGCCAGCTTTGTTTTAGGCAGCAACAGCTCGAATATGAGGCCTGCTTAACACCCCGGACTCCTTGATTAGTGTCTTTAGTGCTTCTGTTTAGGCCCCGTAATCTCTGACACCCAATACATCCTTGCCGGTCAAGAGAAGGTGACTTCTTTTTGACTCGTTTAGAGGGATTGGGTTATTTTGCATTGGTTTTCATGCCTTCAATAGATAAGGAGTTATCCTTTGATTCTTTCGAAGCGCTTTAGAGCCTTTACCGTGGGACCTATTTAGGGTACGAGAGATACCTGAGAAGGGAATTCAAAATGCCCCGGAATCCGTATTTCTTTTCACTTATAAAAATTCAAAAAAAAAATTGAAATTAAAAACCCAATTAGAGTCTTGTTGGTGCCGGCACAATGACATCATCGTGCCCTTCATCTTCCCGTAAAGGGAGAAGGAGGAAGCTTATGGGCCCACCTAAGGCACATGTACCCGACCCGATACCGAGCTATGTCGTGGGCTGTGGACCCGGCTTACGCCGATCTCAACTCATCCCCACCACATTCTCCAACCTATTCCCATGTCGAAGAGGCTTTCACTTCTGTCCCCCTCACCCAATCAACCCTCACCATAATCGGCCTGTTCGGTGCCCCTATTTTCCCTTCCACCACTTCCCAAAATATCTAAAATCCAACCCCCCATTCCCCATTATTTTCCCAAATCATGCCCTCCTCCATCGCCATTCCCAATCCATCTCATTGTCAATCCACACCCATTCAAAACCCGGCCCCATCCTCAACCAATATACCCTGTTTTTTATCCGCTCGATGCATACCCAATCCACCCGCATCTAGCCATGCCACATCCGATCCCTCACACACCTCTCCATTTACTCAGGTCATGCACATTTTTTACTGGGGCCATGTTCAACTTTCCTCTCTCATCCTCCACATCTATGCCCCCCATACATCTTCCCCATGCATGCCTAATCCATCCACCAATGCCTCACCTCATTTCTCCAACCCACCTCATATCCCACCACTTACTCAGGTCATGCCCGATCTTACTGGGACCATGCCTAATTTTCCCTCTTCATCCACCCCATCTATACCCCTCCAACCCATAAATAACCCATCTCCATCCGATCCCCCCTCCATGGCCATGATGGAGGAGATGTTTCAAACTTACAATAAGTGGAAAGCTTCCCAACACTTCCCCTCTCATCCATACGACACATCCATGGATCCATCCGAGACCCTATCAAGCCTCCATGCCTCATTCCCTCATGACCCCCATCAACCCCTCATCATCCACACCATCCAAACCCCCATTACCTACATACCTCAAGGCCCAATGGCCCAAACCCCCATTACCTACAAACCCAAAGGCCCAATGGCCCAAAACCCCATCCTCCATACCCATAAAGGGCCCATGGCCCAGACCCACTAAGGGTTCATGGCCCAGACCCATCAATGGCCCATGACCCAGACCCACCAAGGCCCAATGGGCCAGTCCTATCATGACTAAGGCTTTATGGCCCAAACTTTCCAAGGACCCATGGGCCAAACCTTCATAGCCCAACCCTCCCAAGGCTTCATGGTCTAGACCCAAGCCCAGCAAGGCCCTAACCTTGGAGCCTCACACCCATACCCTTCACAATTCCTCCAAAATTTTACTCACCCACAACCCTCATGCCCAGCTCAAACCCACACCTTACATCAACCCCAATTCACCCATATCCCAATATCCTAATATCCCAAAATCAGTTCCAAACCTTTCCCCATGCCCAATGGCCTCATCAGACCCCACCCCAAAATTTGACTTCCACCCATCCCATCACCCAACAAACCTTCCCTCACCTCCAATAGACTCACCCAACCCTCATTCATGCCATTCCCATCCAGTCCATACAACACCAACAAAAGAATCCTGCCCTCACTGCACCTTATATAGACCAGTAGTATGAAGAGGACGAGATTGGGAATAGTGGTGCCTATGCTGGGGCATTGACCAGTCTTAACCCTCCTCCTATAATTTCTCACCACCTGATAGCCCATAATGAAGCCCAATAGACTGCTGAGAAAGTGGCCCCCATATCCAAGGAATAAGAGCAGTTGAAAGAGCAATTAGACAAAATTCAGAAGTAGTTGTTGAAGATGAGTGGTGCTGAAATCTACGCCACAGACTTCTCAGATTTATGTTTGTTCGCTAAGGCCCCCTTGCCTCTAAAACTTAAAATGATGACTTTTAACAAATATAACGACACCAACAATCCTATAGCACACCTTAAGTTTTAATATGGGGACATGTGCTAGTATGGGGGGACGAAAGACTATTAATAAAGGCCTTTCGAAAAAGTTTGACTGGTCCAACCTTGAGGTGGTTCACATCCTTGGAACCTTCTATGATAAAAACCTAGAAGGACTTGACACACTTGTTCCAAGAATAATATGTCTACAACATAAATATTAAACCACGCAAGTCAGGCTTTGCCCGTTTAAAGCAGAACCCGAATGAGACCTTTAGCGATTATTTGGAGCATTGGAGAGCACTGGCTTCTTAGGTTAGAAACAAGATACTTGATGATGAGCAAATAGAAATAATTTTCAAAAATACTTTGCTAGTGATCTCCAATTTTCTAGTGTACCAATAGCAGTTCAGCTTTGCTGATCTGGTAAGGAATCCAAATCATTGTGAAGACTCTATCAGAGAAAGTCGCCTGAGCAAAAATGTACCTAATGGAGCTAGTGGAGTTAAAAGGTTCTCAAATAAGAGGAACGAGAAGAGAGCAGGGGCTAATGTCCTGAACATTACCAACACCAAGCCCAATAATAATATAATCTCATTCCAATTTCAGGTAGCCCAGCCAACACCAGTTAGAACTGAGCAGATCCAGAGAATAAGGAATGCAGATGACTCCAAAGTAGAGGAGAGCCCGCTACGATCGAGTGTTTACACCCCTAGGGAAATCATTAAGTGTACTTTTACCTTTGCTAATAGAAAATGGACTAGTTATTGCCCTCCAATCACGACCTCCTCCTAATCCAATCCCAAAGAATTATGACTCTAACACTCATTGTAATTTTTATTAGGGTTCGGGTCACCCGACTGATCATTGCTTCCCATTGAAGCACACAATATAAGATTTAATTGATGCTAGGTAAATCATTCCACCCACACCTTCTCAAGTGAACTAGCACGCAAATATACATTAGGTGCCATTAACCCCACACCCTACCAGAGGAGCAGGTCTCAGACCCACCATCAGGATGATAGAGGAGTTTGAGGAAAAGTTTGAATTTGATCCGTCAGATTACATTAGTGATCGGGAGAGTTATGTGACACTGTTGTAAAGAAATTGTGAAGAAAGGAGGATCGGGGCTATTGAACCCTTGAATTTATCAGACTATTTCCCCAACCCAGCACCACAAGTTGAACCCTTAGATCTTAGGGCTTATTTCCCATTATTCACACCCATCAATTATGTGCACATAAATGCATATCAACTATATACTACTACCTACATCAATTACCCGATAGCCCATCAGGTCCCCCATCCCCCACCATCACCTATTAACTATCAATGGCCCACTCCTACCCCATTACCTCCGATGCAACCACTCGCAAACCTTGTCGCCCCAACCTGGCCCAATTTTTCCATCCAACCATCAATCACTGAAGTGAACCAGGTATTACCCACCCCTCCAGAGCCATCAGTGCAAGTGCATCAGATACCGATAGCTACACCATTTCAGATTTTGGGACCAGCCTACAATCCTCATCAGGTCCCGCTAAGTTACGAGCAGATAAATGCCAATGTTGGCAGCAGCAGAGAAGGGGCAGTAGACTTTGTCACAAGATCTGGAAAGATTTCAAAGGATCCAGAAGCACCAGTAGCAGCACCAGCCCAACTGAAGGGAAAGAAAGATAGTGTGGTTAATCATTTCAAAAAAATGAGTCGAGAATATATACTGGAGACTCAGTTGAGAAGGATGCCAGCTCACATCACTGTATGGGATCTATTAATGACGTCCCCACTCCATTTTCAAACTTTAATGGGGGCGTTAAAGAATGCGCATGTATCACTTTAGGTAAGCCCAGACGAAGTTGGACAAATAATTGGTCAAGTTATGGCTCCAAATGCCATTTCATTTTCGGATGCCGATTTACCAGATGAGGGAAGTAGTCACTCCAAATCCCTTAATATTACTGTGGAATATGAAAATATGATAATCCCTCTAGTGTTGATTGATAATAGGTCTACTATAAATATATGCCCACTGAGAACCGCCACCAAGATTAGGATAGATCCATGCATATTGAGACCTACGAGAACCAATGCTCAAGGTTTTGACAATACGAGGAGAGAGATAATGGGAGAAGTTGACCTTGAGCTATTGATTGGGCCAATGACCTTCTCCATATTATTTCAAGTAATGGACATTAAATCCTCATTCAATCTATTGTTAGGATGCCCTTAGTTGAAGTCGGAGCAATACCGTCGACACTGCATCAAAAGCTCAAGTTTGCATCTGGGCATAAGATTATCACTATATTAGTGAAGGGCACAGTGAGAAGGAAAAAGCCACCAACAGCATTAAAAAGCCCAAGGTACTAGACGTGCAACACATAGCTGAGGATGTCGACCTCCACAGTTTTGAGTGTGAAGTATCAACGGTACTCCCGAAACCTATTGAGGGCGTCAATCCAAAAACCGGAGGTGGAATGATAGCGGCAGTGACCATGCTCCAAAAGTGGGGCTATCAAAGAGGAAAGGGGTTGGGTCCAAGACTGCAAGGAAGAAGAGATCTTGTCATAGCCAAGAGGGGCCAAAAAGTCAGATTTAAGCTAGGTTACAAGCCCACAGAAGAAAAGGTGCGAGAGGTTAAGGAAAAATCTCGCGCAATGGCAGCTACAAGAGCTAGGGGGTTACACAGAGGAAAAACCCCGTCCCAGGCCTCACAATAGAGATTCATTCATAAGCACCGAGGTTGTGAAGATCGACTGGAGTGGGGTAACTCAATTAACCCCACACAAGCCTACAACACTGGTTCACCCCACCAATCCCCACATCACCCTTCCTAGCTTGAAAATAGACTTGGCCGCATTATCCCTCTTTAAGGAACAACGGTCCGTACATGAACAAACTTCCCTTGTGGTAAATCACCACAGAACTCTACTGACGTTTAAGGATAGAATCTTAGACGAATTCAAGATCAATATGATGGAAGCTGACTCCAATGAGCCATATCAGTCACCCTCCTTCATCCAAATAGGTAAAGGAGTGGCCTCTCAGGTACGCAACTGGGCATCTTTGCCTAAAACCCTGGAAGCAAGGAGTGGCCTAAAATTTGACACCCGTTTATAAAAAAAAATAACTTATAAAAAGTAAGATAAGCTCTTGACAGGTAATACCGTGTATATATAGAGACTAACGTTGCCAAGGGTCTGTCTCTAATGAAAGCAAAAATCCTAAAAACATTGAAAAAATACAAAATCTAAAAATATTATCATTTAAAATTTTAAATAAAATCCCATAAAAAGATGCCTTAATACCCGTCCCATGTAAGATCGACCCCTTTCCTGTAGAAATATAAGAAGAGGTAGGAGTTACGAGTCTGGACGAGGATGCCCCTATTGAGGAGCTCCCCAATGAGCTCCTTGACCGGTTTGCCGACTTTGAGCATGGCCCTACCCTCATTATTGAAGAAACCAAAGATATCAATCTAACGACTGAGCAGATTCCCCGAATGACCAAAATCGAAATGTCGCTGTCGAGCATGAGTTGTCGCTCTACCCTGATATAAAGCTGGTTAAGCAGAAGCTGAGACGTCTCTGACCCGAGTGGATGTTGAAGGTCAAGGACGAGGTTATCAAGTAGTATGACGCAGGGTTTCTCATGGTATCTAAGTACCCATAGTAGCTAGCTAATATTATGCCTGTGTTAAAGAAAGACGGAAAAGTTCACATGTGTATTGATTTTAGAAACTTGAACAGGGTAAGCCCAAAGGACGATTTCCCGTTAGCGCACATTGACATCTTGGTCGATAACACTGCTAAGCATGGGATGCTTTCTTTTATGGAAGATTCTCAGGATACAACAAGATAAAGATGGTAGAGGCTGATCGAGAGAAGACAACATATATCACTTTGTAGGGAACCTTTTGCTACAGAGTCATGCCATTTGGGCTGAAGAATGCCGGTGCAACATACCAAAGAACTATGACTGCGATGTTTCACGACATGATGCACCGAGAAATTGAGGTGTATATCAATGACATGATAGCCAAGTCATCGGAGCAAAGTGGTCACTTGGTAAATCTTCAGAAGCTGTTTGAGAGGCTGAGAAAGTACATGTTATGTCTGAATCCAAAGAAGTGCGCATTTGGCGCTATGTTTGAAAAACTGTTATGATTCATCATCAGTAGGAGAGGTATCAAGGTCGACCCAGTCAAAGTTAAAGCTATAACAGAAATGCCACCACCATCTACTGAGAAAGAAGTTAGAGGGTTCTTGGGTAGAATACAATATATCAGTCGATTCATTACATAACTAACTCCAATCTGCATGCCGATATTCAAGCTACTTCGGAAGAACTCGCCTATTGAATGGAACGACGATTGTCAAGCAACATTCGATAAAATCAAAGGCTACCTCCTCAATTCACCTGTTTTGGTACCACATGAGCCAGGGAGACCACTCTTCGATGGGATCTGTCTTAGGGCAGCATGATGAGACGGGAAGAAGAGAGAGGCCATCTACTATCTCAGCAAGAAGTTTACTGACTATGAGACGCGTTATTCTCATATGGAGAAAGCATACCTAGCTCTTGTATGGGCCACTCAGAGGCTCTGCCATTACTTGCTATCTCATGCCGTTCTACTCGTGGCTTGAATGGACCCGTTGAAATACCTGTTTGAGAAACTGGCTCTCACTGGGTGAACTGCATGATGGTAGTTTTTATTGTATGAGTTTGACATCATGTACGTTACTCAAAAGTCGATCAAGGAGGAAGCACTCACTGATCATCTTACCGATAATCCTTTGCCGGATTATGAGCCTTTGAGAACTAAATTTCCTGATGAGAACATCCTGTTCATGATGGAAGACGATACTGAAAAAGCAGAAGAATCGTGGGTAATGCACTTCAACGGGGTTGCAAATGTCGAGGGTCAGGGGGTTGGCGCCATTCGAATTTCATCGAAAGGACCCCATGTTCCAGTCTCTATCAAGCTCAACTTCCCTTGCACTAATAACATGGCCAAGTATGAAACTTTTGCCGCCGGTTTGCTAGCGGCTCTTGATCTAAATGTAGCTCACCTCCGAGTATTCAGTGATTCACAGTTGATCATTTACTAGACGAACAATGACTGGAAGATGAAGGATGAGAAATTGATCCGTTACCATGAGCACCTTGAGGATCTGATGGCTTGCTTCAAGGATGTGACATTCTCTTATGTCCCGCGGATAAGGAATCGCTTTGCCGATGCACTAGCAACTTTGGCGTCAATGGTAGAAATCCCGTATAGTATTGAGCTAAAGTCGATCATGATCGAGCAGAGAAATGAGCCAGCCTTCTGCCTCAAGATTGAGGAACCTACAAAGCCTGATGATGAACCACCTTGGTTCTCAGATATCAAGAATTTCCTTGAGACACTAACTTTCCCCGAGGGTACGTCTAGAGAGGATAGGCGAATCATTCAACGTTTAGCGGCAGGCTACGTCATTTATGGGGAATGTCTTTATAAGAGATCCTACAATAACATTTTGCTCTGGTGCCTTAATGAGAGCGAAGCAATCAATATCATGAAGGAGATCCACGAGGGAGTATGAAGAGCCCACGTCAGCGGTCACATGCTCATTAAGAAAATTCTACGACAGGGATACTTTTGGACCTCTATGGAATCAGATTGCTGCAAGCATGTTCATAAATGCTATAAGTGCCAGGAACACTCTAGTCTGATACACGTTCCTACCATTGATCTTCACTGCATGAGCACTCCTTGGCCATTTGCTAGCTGGGGCTTGGACATTGTTGGAATGACTAATCCGAAAGCATCAAACGGACATTGGTTCATCCTCATCGCCATTGAATACTTCACCAAGTGGGTGGAAGCGGCATCCTATGCCAACATCACGGTCAGTCACGTCGAGAAGTTTCTCAAGAATAACATTGTGTGATGATTTGAAGTACCCAAAGATATCATCATAGACAATAGTACCAACTTTGCAAATAAGAACATCAAGGCCTTCTGAGAGTAGTACAAGATTAAGCACCATCGCTCGTCACCTTATCGGCCTCATACTAATGGAGCCGTAGAAGTTACGAACTGCACGATGGCAACTTTTATTGTTTGAGCTTGACATAATGTACGTTACTCAGAAGTCGATCAAGGGGCAAGCGCTCACTGATCATCTTACCGACAATCCTTTGCCAGATTATGACCCTTTGAGAACTGAATTTCCTGATGAGGACATCCTGTTCATGACGGAAGATGATACTGAAGAAGTAGAGGAATCGTGGGTAATGCACTTCGACGGAGTAGCAAATGTCGAGGGCCACGGGGTTGACGCCATTCTGAATTTGCCAAAACGATCCCATGTACCAGTCTCTATCAAGCTCAACTTCCCTTGCACTAACAACATAGCTGAGTACGAACCTTGTGCCACCGGTTTGCAGGTGACTCTCGATCTGAATGTAACTCACCTCTAAGTATTCGACAATTCATAGTTGATCATTTTCCAGACGAATGGTGATTAGAAGATGAAGGATGAGAAACTGATCCCTTACCATGAGTACCTTGAGGATCTGATAGAGTGCTTTAAGGATGTGACATTCTCCTATGTCCCGCGGATAAGGAATTACTTTGCCAACACACTAGCAACTTTGGTGTCAATAGTAGAAATCTCGTATGGTGTTGAGATGAAGCCGATTATGATCGAGCTGAGAAATGAGCCAGCCTTCTGCCTCCAGATTGAGGAACTTACAAAGCCTGATGATGAGCCACCTTGGTTCTCAGATATCAAGAATTTCCTTGAGACACTAACTTTTCCCGAGGGTACGTCCAGAGAGGATAGGCGAACCATTCAACATTTAGTGGCAGGCTACATCATTTATGGGGAATACCTTTACAAGCGATCCTTCAATACCAGTTTGCTCAGGTGCCTTAATGAGAGCAAAGCAATCAATATCATGAAGGAGATTCACGAGGGAGTATGCGGAGCCCACTTCAGCGGTCACATGCTTGCTAAGAAAATTCTGTGACAGGGATACTTTTGGACCACTATGGAATCGGATTGTTATAAGCATGTTCAGAAATACTACAAGTGTCAGGAACACTCCAGTCTGATACACACTCCTGCCATCGATCTTCATTGTATGAGCACTCCTTGGCCATTTGCTAATTAGAGCGTAGACGTCGTTGGAATGACTAATCTGAAAGCATCAAACAAACATCGGTTCATTCTTTTTGCCATTGAATACTTTACCAAGTGGGTAGAAGCGGCATCCTATGCCAACATCACGACCGGTCACGTCGAGAAGTTTCTTAAGAACAATATTGTGTACTGATTTGAAGTACCTAAAGATATCATCATAGACAATGGTATAAACTTTGCAAATAAGCACATCAAGGCCTTCTGGGAGCAGTACAAGATCAAGCACCATCGCTTGTCACCTTATTGGCCTCAAACTAATGGAGGCGTAGAAGTTGCGAATAAGACGATTGTGTACATCCTTGAGAAGATGGCCGTCATCTACCGAGATTGGAGCAAAATGTTGTCATTTCCTTTGTGGGCCTACAGAAGGTCGATACGTACCGCTACAGGGGCAACACCATTCTCCCTTGTGTATGGAATCAAGCCGTCCTACTTTTTAAGGTTGAGGTACCCTTGCTCTGAATTCTCCTTGAATCAGGCTTACCTAAAATAGAGAGAGAGAGATCCTGCTTTGAACAATTGAATCTGCTAGACGAGAAAAGACTCCTCGCCTTGTGTCATACCCAAGTCTACCAAGGGCAAATCGCACGCGCTTACAATAAATGTGACCGCAGTCGAGATCTGAAGGTGGGAGACACTGTGCTGAAGATCTTCCCATCCCTCCATGCTGATCCGAAAGGGAAATTCAAGCCGAATTAGGAGGGATTGTATGTCTTCAAGGAAGTACTGTCGGGATACGCCATCTGCCTCATCACCATAGATGGAGATCACTTTCTTGAGCCCATCAATGCTGGATATGTCTGACGGTTCTACGCTAGTCTATCACTATAAGGTAGGTATTGGTGAAACAGATACGTGATTGCTTAAGAACCACCCGAAAGAGGCCATCATTCTAAGCACAGTAGCCAAAAAGCATCCCTAAAACTGATGATATCCTTTGCTACCCCATTTTGAGCCTTGGCCTTTCTTTCAATAAAACCCCTTCCCTGAAAAAAGAAAAAGTGTGTACATATACAAAAAAGAAGAATAGAATTACTATAAAAAAACAAAGATCGGAAAAATAAAACGTCTAAAAGAGATTGCCTGAAATAAAATGAAGAAAAAAGGAAAATAAAAATCATGGGGCATTGTTGGCGGATTTCTGAGTGTGTGCTTACATTATTGGTTGGTGGTGAAAGTCATTTAAAAATCAAAGAAAGAGTAAAACAAGGGATGGAATCAGCACAACTAAGAAATCCTAGACTTGCAAGATACAGGGTCCATTGTAGCAAGTTTTGATAAGTAAGAGTTTGTCCCACAGGGAAAGGTGATCTACAGCTCCAAAGGAGCCATCTCTAGTAGTCCCTCTAGATCTGACTATAGATCTGGCAGTCCTAAAAGGAGGGGAGTTAAAGGTCACTTATTCTAAGTATTCTAATGTCTAAGCTACAGAAAGGGTTGAGAGGATGGATGGAGTGTGGAAAATATATATAAAAGGGTGAGAAGTATGTTATTGAGCCCAGATAAGAGGAGTTTTGTAACTCAGATTCAGATATGATGTTATAGAAATCCTGTCCAGTGGCTACATTATCACCACTGAGGAGAAAGGATCCAACCCATCACTCTGCCATGATTCCACCCTTAAGGCTATAACCTGTCTACTCAAATGGTCACAGATTATCCCATAGGGGAACCACTATCCAGGGATGGGTCAAAACATAACCAGTAAATCATTGCAGGCACTATTTCATCCAGGCTACCAGCTCAAGAATCCATAGGGAACCTCAACCTCTAAAGCTCTATATGTGGGGCTAAGGCTGTATAGGACCATGATAGCCCAGACACATAGAACCACCAAGAGATTAAGTACAACCTTCGATCTAGCTGTCCATTGCTTGAGTGAGGCTACAATGGTCCAGTCACCAGCCTACAATCTCTATAACTAGATCAGATCCAACATCTGATGGTGGATCTATACAAATACAGGGGAGTCTGCCTCTGTACAATCTCCCACCAGGCTTCTACAAGCTCAGGTGTAAAAAAGAAGGATCCATCTTGGATCGGTGGATTAGAATCACCCTAAAGCTATAATCTGTCCACTTAAATGGTCACAGACTATCCCAGAGGTTATCCTCCTCACGGAGCCCAAGACAAAACAAGAATATCGCTGCTACCACCATAGTCACAAGGCTACTAGCTCAAGCTCCCATGGGGATTTCAGATCTAGTGGGTCCTGTGGTGGGGCTAAGGCTGTATTGGACCATGATAGCCCAGACACACAGGTCACTTGGATCTGAGTGGCCCTTATAATCAGTCCTCCATTGCTTTGAAACACAGCCAAAGCAATGGTGGATCACAAGGCTGCAGCCTTGCACAGAGCATCTCACACACAAACACAAATCCCATAAAGTATATATCCTATTACAGAACTTCTATTAATCTAGTTCAAAATACATACAAAGACATAGCCAGCAAGTGCTAGACTATGGAGAGAAGGAAAAAGAAAAAGAAAGCTACTTACAACTATAAAAAGAAAAACTAAATGATCTCAGATCAGGTCTCCCAGAAATGAGATGGGTTCCTTACTATTCCAGGATGTAGAAAGAAAAGAAAGTCTAAGCTCCCTAAACCTAAGCTAAGTGTGGGTATTTATAGCAGTGGTGTGAAACCCTAATTTAGTGATCCTTTGATGCCTTGGGGCGCGTGTACAGAGATTTGAGCATGGGAGTGCGTGCCCTAATCGCTGGAAATTCCTAGAAAGTCCTCTGCTGAAGAGATGGAAGTTTGAGGTTCAGAGCTTCGCTAGGTAGCCATTGTTTCCTAGACTTGTCGCGTGGTAGCTTTTGTTCTTCACTAGGATGATTTGAAATTGAAGCTTCCGCCTTCGCGAGGTTGGCTTGGTTTGCTCTTCAGGCAGTCGCGAGGTTGAGTGGACATCAGAACCTCAGATGTCACGGGCTTGGAGCTTAAGCAGTCGCGAGGTTGATCTTCGCGAGGATAGATTTCAATAGCGCGAGAACTTTGCGAGCACTTATCTTCACTGGGCTTCGCGAGTTACCTCGCGAGGGTTTGATGAGTTCAGAACTGTGCGAGGTTCCATGTCTTAATTGATCTTCGCGAGGGTGGCTTTGCCTTCGCAAGGACGCTTTCTTCTTGAATGGTGCGAGAACTGCGCGAGGAGTTCTCTTTTGATAATTGCATCCCGCGGCGACTGCGCGACATCTGCGGGAGGAGTCTTCTGAAGCTCTTCAGTCAATCATCTGCGCGAGAAGTTGTTGTAGAGTCTTGGGAAGCTCAGCTGAATTGCGTGAGGCTCATTTTCATGTCTAGATTCAGACTTCATCCTTCTGAGGGACTTCTGGTGCCAAAATAGGCTTTTAGGCAGGATTCCTGGCCTTATTTTACTGCTGGGTACTACCTACATAAAACACTTAATAAGGACTTATTAGGTGGCTATGATTCTAATCAAAGGTTAATTTAAGGGGTGAAAAGTGGTACTTTTCAGGTCTTAACACACCCCCAAACCTAATCTTTGCTAGTCCCTTAGCAAAGCTACATTAAACCTAATATAAAAATTAAATGCCACTTTTGTAGGGAGCACGGATACATTTAGCATATGTACCAAGCCTTTTAAACCCCTAGGTGATCCCTAGTGGAGGAGTGAAGTCTCCTGAGGGTTTTCAGTGAAGACACCCACAAACTTCTTTAATGAAACAGTTAACAAAAGTGCAATATCATCCAATGAGCAATCAAGGGGCAGACTTAGTTTACTCTTGCATCATTAAGCAGAAAAGAAATTTAATTCATTGGTTGCAGATAAACAAAGATAAACTCTTCATGATTGCACAACATTTCCAATTAGTAAAGCCAAAGACCGAGCTTATCCTTAGGTCAAAAATTAGGTTAAGGTCATACATAATGCATTCAAGTTCAGACCCAAAAACTTTGCAGGGCATACTCTCATAAGGGTTTTGTTGAGGGGTTCATTCTCTCACAGGCTCAAGAGCAGTTACAACCCCCAAATGGAGCATGAGCATAGGCAGAGTTCTTAAGTGCTGACACCATTGGCAGTTCCTCACCATAGATTGGATAACTCTTTATGTTCACATGACAGCTCACTCAACTTTTGGATCATAAGGGCTTTTAACTGGGCTGTAATGTGGCTTATGGAGTGGGGTTGAAAGAATGGAGGGTTGAGAAGGGGTTCAAAATTGAGAAATTAGTAGGTGACAGAGGTGATTCATGACTTCACCTTCTTTAATTTAGCTCCTTTCATCTTCTTTGAGATTTTCAGATTTGAAGTGATCAGTTTCTCTTCTTGATTTTGATTTTCCAATGAAAGTTCCTCTTGACTCCTCCCTTACTTCTCTTCCTTTTTATTTTTGTTTCCATCTTGTGGAATTTTCTGATTTTTTTATTTTTTTATTTTTACTTTTCAGAAATGCCACCATGCTCCCAATTATCATACTGCCAGATTTGAGGTATTTCTTTTCCATTCACCTATTGTTGACCATAGCTAGTCCATCTACAACTTTTTCTCCTTTATCTTCTGAATTCTCAGAGTGAGGGTAGGCTGAAGCAGGTTCATAGGTTCAAGTTCAAGTACTCAGGTGTATTTTGAAGAAATTTAGGATTTAAAGCTCAAAGGGGGTATGGACAAGGGCAGTTACTTAAGGGTTGGCCTTATTAGGCTCAAACTGTCAAAGAGAAGGCCTTGATCCTTTCCTCAGTCTCATGAGTTCTGTCAGTTGTTTCAACTTGGAACTACCTAACTGCTGGTGAGTACAGTGACTCAGCCAGTCCTTAGAACTAGAAGGGATTGCCTTGGTTACTCCTCAAAAGATGAAATTTTTTTTATATAGGCCCAATTCTCACTGGTTATGGTCTTCCTTTGAACTTTTAAGTATGTCCTCACCTTTTTCTCTCTCTACTGATTCACTGAGTGCTGATACAAGTGAGTTTCCTTGGTGATATTATCATGGAAATGTGGAGTATTAGAAGTTTATAATGTCAAAAGTTTGCAAAAATTTTAAACTTCTTATTTTCATGATTCTTAAGTGAACAGAGGTCCATTTCCATATTTCTCAGATGAGTCAGCTGCACGTATGTTAGCTATTCCATTGGCAGGGTCTGCCTGGCACACCCCCAAACCTATGAGAAGTAGTGTCTTCACTAGTTCAAAGGTGTCTATGCAGTAGAGTTATTACAGCATAAAAGACCAGAACAAGAAACAAACACACAACATACAAAGCAAAATAGTAATGATAAGAGAATAAAGTTTATTAAAAATGAGAAGTGTACAAACTACAAGAAAACAGAAGCAAAAGAGTGCGAAAACAGATAAAATCCTATGGACAATCTAGTCAAAATCTGGCTCAAAACTTGTCCCAACCCATTTTCTTAGCATGTTCTTGAAGGTAAGCCTCCTCCTCTTTCTTCCTTCGGTCTCTCTCTGCCTTTCTTTGGTCGGCCGTTTGGGGTATGGTTGGAGCCCTGACCCTCATTTTTCTCTTCTTTGGTTCTGGAGGGATCTCTGAAGATTTAGCAGTGGTTGGCTCAGGGGGTTTGGTGGGAGATTTTCCTTTGGGGCCCTTACCTTTGGAGGCTTGCCTGAGGGGGGAATAAGAGGGATTAATGGTCTGGCTGGAGGGACAACAAGGGATTTAGCTTTTGCTTTCACCTGGGGCAGGAGAGGACTTTTTCCTTTCACTGGTTTAGGGGGAGCCACAGAAGATGGTTCTTGTACTTTGGCTGCAGGAATGGCAGGGCTCTTCCCTTTCACGGGCTGGCTTAGTGGTGGTGCCTCCTCAGACTGGGTAGATTTGCCTTTGCCAATTTTCAAAGAGCCACTTGGGGGAGTAGTCCTCTTGGTAGCAACCTTCCTTTGCTGAGGATAGAATTGTTCAGCAGGGCTTGATGAAGGAGCAGCAGCAGTAGTGGGGGCACTGGGATCCCTAGGTGGTGTAGAATCAGAGTTTGAGTCAGAAGGAAAAATCTCAGAGGGATCCAATCGAAGGGCAGCAGCAGCCCGTCCGCGTTCCTCTTTGGAAAGTAGGCGACCATGGGGATCATCCTGAGCAGAAGCTCTGGTGACCTTTGGAGGTGGGGATGGAGGGGCCGACCTTTTTTCTTTTTGGGCTGCAGTGGCTCTTTTGAAAGTGGGAGTTTTCTTGGAAGGAGTGCATTTTCTTTTGGGAGCAGGAGAGGGAACAGGGGGGTACTAAGACAGAAGCAGGAGCTGCAGTAGGGACTTTAGCAGAAGCAATAGGTTGTGTAGGTACTGCAGTAGGAACTGCAGTAGGCATTGGATGAGGAACAGGAGGAGGTACCTGAGTTGGGGCTATAGGAGGTGGGGGAACAGGTTGTGTAGGTGTTGGGGTAGGGGCAGTGGAAGAAGAGGGGCCTGGTTGTGTGGAAGAAGATGGGGCCTCAGGGGGAGCTGTGGCGAGAGGGGTGGCCTATATGGGTTGGGAAAGTAGGAAGGCAACTCTCTGTTTCAAGATCTCAATTTTCTTGTTAGCTCACAGGAGATTAGTATCTGTAAGCTCCTTACTAAGTCGGTTGATCTCCTGAGCATTGTTCAATTTTTTTTCTAATAACCGGTTGTGCTTTTTCGCCCTTTCTGCATTGGCTTTTTCAATCTCAGTAGTCATTCTGTAATACGTTGCCGTAGCCTTGTTCGCATTTAGGGTCTCCAAAATTGCTTCCCACCCTTTGGAAATATCTCTCAGCTGCTTGCGGTGAGCAAGCTTCAAGTCACTAAGTTTCTGCAGCAAGGGGTATTCGATAGCTTGTCGGAGTTGGGCCATGCCATTGAGAACATCCCTCTTGATATAGGCATTATCCCTCATGGCATGGAGGAGGGTAAAGTAGGGAGGGGCGTAATAGGAGTGTCTGGGTAAGATGGGTAGAAATGGAGTGGAAGAAGTAGAAGGGGATTGATCTTGGGGGGGAAGAGTGGGTGGTGTAAGGAGGAAGTCAAGAGAAGGGGTGGAAGTGGCTGGGGTAGTCTGTGTTGAATAGTTAGTGAATTAAGGAGGGGGTGGGAGAAGAGGTGGAATGGAAGGTATGGGTGGAAAGTGAAATGAAGGAAGGGCAGTGGATGTGGATGGGTCTGGGTAAGGGAAGAATGGAATGGTGAAGGGTCGAAATGGAAGGGATGGGGTTGAAAATAAGTGGGGTTGAATGGGAAAGGTGGATGGGAAGGGAATGGGGTCAGTTTGGGTAGAAGTGTTGGTAAATTGAGGTGGAGGTAATATTAGAGGGGGTAGGATAGGTAAAGAGGGGAAGGAGTGGTAGGGTATGGTGTCTTGGGGGGTGAAGGGTGTAGGTATGTCAATGTGGCTGTTGGGGTGAGGTGGAAGGGGGTTGGGTCAATGGGGTGGTAGGAAGTTGTGTAGGGATGATTGGGTTTGTCAATGTTTGAAGGGTGGATTGTATGTTGGTGATGTCCGTTTGCATTTAGGCTTGGGTTTGTGTGGTGTTGGAGAGTTGGGTTTGGATGTCATGTATGAGGGAAAGGATATGGGTAAGGGTATCTGAGGTTGGTTGGGGTGGAGTATGAGGATAGGAGGGAACAGGTTGGAAAGGGGAAGTGGGGGCCTGAAGGAAAGTGGTAGGGGGAGAAGGTGAAAGGGCTGGGGAGTGATGTGGTGAAGGGAGTGGTGAATCTGGGAGAGGGATTTCATGGGTGGGCAAGGTATCAATCAAGGTAGTCATGGAGGCCTGATACCCTGAAGTGGTGGCTAGGTTAAAGTCAAGATCATGAAGGGAAGATGTAGTTGGGAGGGGTTGGACTAGGGGTTGGTCAATATGGGGTGTGTCTGTGGGAAGGACAGTGGAGGTGGAAGTGGGTAAAGATAAGGCAGGGGTAGTTTGAGAGGTTTTCTTTTTAAGGTATGTTATCAAGGGAGGGTCCGGTTGAGGTCGAGGATGCCTGAGGTACTGGTGTATTGAGGTAAGGTGGGTGAAGGGGAGGTTGTCATGGGGTTCAACACTTTCCACCTAGGAATGAATCTGGGGGTGGAATGGAAAAGGAGATAAGAGAGGAAAGGAAGAGATGGAATAGGTGAAGAAATTAGTGGAGAGGCAAGTGTGGTGGATGGAGGGATTCAGAGGTGAGAAGCTCCGCCTTCTTTGGGGCAGGGCTTTAGCCTTCTTTGGGGAGGCGGGGTGGCCTTTGCTGCCAGCTCTCTCTCAGAGACATTCCGAAGCTTGACTTCTTCTTCTTCTTCTGGGGATCCATTAGACTTCTGCTGATCCCCCATTGTCTTTTGGCAAAAGTGGTGGGAGTGAGGTCAACAAATAACTCCCCCACTGGTATCTTGTATCCTCCCTTCAGAAGTAATTTGGTGATGAGTCTTTCGTAGGGGAGTGTGTGGACCTTCTTTTGCAGCCCAAGCTTCACCATCATATCTTTCATGGCCTCAAAAATCAACCATGCAGCATTAAATCCGTGGCCCAGAGAGAAGGAATAGAGAGCATCAGCAATTGGTGTCCTCCTTTCTTGCTGATGGCCGGAGAAGTAGATATTCTTCCTTAGAACTTGATCGATGAACAACAGCTTGGGATCCAAATCTCTTCTTCTGATGGAGTCCCCTATGGATTTCAAGCCTCTGGTAATGGCCTGGGCAATGGTATCGAGAGGGGAACTCACAGGGGCACCATAACCGCAGTTGGGATAAAAAATGGCAGGGATGCCTATGACTTCAGCAATCAACGTTGGGTTAAGCAACATCTCAAAATTGTCAACTAACACAAGGAGGCCTGGCTGCCCATGTGTGTCAGGTCTGACCCTAAGGTGCTGGTAAAAGAGTTGCACTAACCTAGGATAGGCTAGTGCAGGAATCATTTGCATAAAGGGGAACAAACTAGCCTTGCGCAAGAACTCAATGGCAGGAGCTGACAATGGCTCAGATTCAAAGAATGATATATCAAAAATGGCTTCAGGTTCTAAGGGAATGGACATGAGGAGCTCAGAGGGAGTAGAGTAATCGGGTGCTTTTACAGCCACCTCAAGAATCACCTCCTTCCCTTTTTGTTGTGCCGTAGAGGACTTGGCTTTCTTAGGGACAGGCTCCATGGTGGCCTGGTCCCTGACTCTCTTCACAGGTGCACTTTTAGGAGCCATCAAGATTCTCCTTGGTGAGTGTGCAGTTGAAATTTGGAAAGGAAAGATTAAGAGCTGAGTCTAACCCTAAAAGTTAGGGTTCTGTTCAATTTGACGCACAGTAGATCGCAAGAGCTCCTAGCAAGGGGCAACTGTTGATGGAAGCTTTAAGAACAAAAATCCAGAATTTCAAAGTGAGCAATGAACTGTAGACAGGAAGCTGGAGGAGAGAGATTGAGAGGAATGGGAGTTAGGGTTTCGCTGGCAGGAGAGGAAAGAGAAAGTAGTAAAGAAAAGCAGTGCGGGGTGGGATTTAAATATCGCGAGGCTCGGCGCGCTTTGAAAATATCCGCTCGCTGGATAGGCATGAATGGGTCGCGAGATTGGATGTTCATTTGAACTGTGCGAGGCAATCCACTCAGTTATATCTGAAACTCGCGGCAACACATCAAAGTGTTTCTTTAAGAACTACGCGAGAGGAACCCAAACCAGATTTTCAGAATCCTGGGATGGCTTAACAGAGTTAGGATTCACTCACCCACTAGGCAGCCTTTTGACCTTAATTTTGTGGGTGGATTCTCTCACAGTCTCACTCCCAGGGACACCTAATAGCATTATAAAACATTCAAAAATTCCCAAACTCTCAAAGCCTTAAATTCATGTATCAGGAAAGGCATTCAAATAATACCAGCATCAATCAATCACTTGAAATTAGCAAATAGGGGATAGGAATAAAAGTAGGCATAAAGCACTAAACACAGATTCCAACAAGATCACTACAAATTCCTCTAAACTGTAAAGTACATATCATACAAGGGTGCACAGTTCTTGCCATCAATTCAATGAAAGATCCCCTTCAGGGTCTGAGGATCCTTCACCAATCAAAAATTGGCCCTTGGGATTCACCACTGGTTGACTGGGCAACCTTCCCTCTTCTCTTTTGGCTAAGGTATTCGCTAGTTGGCCAATCTGCTCTTCCATCTTCTTGATGCTCTGACCATGAGAGTTCACAGTCTGAGCCAAGGAACCCAAGTTTTGCAGTGAGGTCAAGACCTGGTCCTCGAAAGAAGTATTTCTAGGTTGAGAAGGGGGTAAGACCAACTGATTTTACTGCTGATGGGGCTGCTGATGGTGCTGGAAGGTAGACCTAGGGGCATTCCCTTGATTGAACTGCTACTGTGGCCTTTGTGGTAAGGCCAACATCTGCTGGGGCTGCATGTAGTTGTCTTGCCTCCACCTTAGATTCAAGTGGTCTCTCCATTGGTAACCAGCATTTTGGTGCTGGTATCCATATGGCTGCCTATTGTAGCCCCCAGATTATTGCTGGCCATAAGATTGAGCAGCAGCAGCATGTTCCAAAACCAATTCAGGAAATTGCCCTGCAGATGGACATTCCTCCACTGTGTGCTATGGGGACTGGAATATCAGACATGCCTCCGCCACATGAGCAGCCCTTTTGGGTTGCATCACAGTCAAAAATTTGTCAAACTTTATAGAGAGGTTTGCCATCTGCAGCTGCAGGTCATTGCTCCCAGACACCTCATAAGCTTTTCCTCTTGATCCAGCAGCAGGCCCCACCTTTGACTCAAATTCCTGACTAGTTCTTGCCAGGGATGGCTTTTGAAAAGCATTCTCACTAATCACCTCAAACAATTCCCATGCCTCCTCAGCAGTCTTGTGCATGTAGGATCCATCACAAGAGGCATCGACCATATCTCTATTTTTCTCATCAATCCCATTATAGAAGCTTTGTGCAAGCTGCCACTCTTGGATCTTGTGGTGGGGGCATTGTTTGAGCATCTCTTTAAACCTATCCCAGGACTGGTTAAAATCCTCAGTTGGGGATTGAGCAAACGCAAGAATCTCTTTCCTCAACTGGCTAGTTTTGGTCTCAGGGAAGAACTTGGTTAGGAACTTGGTCTGCAGGTCTTTCCATGAAACAATGCTATTGTTGGGAAGAGTGGTCAGTCAGGTACTGGCCCTATCCTTCAGAGAGAAGGGAAAGAGTCTGAGCTTAGTAGCCTCAGGTCTCAAACCAGTGATATTAAAAGTGGTGCACAAGGCCAAGAACTGGTCAATATGCTTATAAGGGTCCTCTTTGCTAAGCCCATGGAAAGCTGGCAACTTCTGGATGATTGAAGTTTTTATTTCATAGTTCCCCTGAACATCAGGGAATTGAATGCTAAAGGAGGGTTCTGGGTTGTTCTTCACCCATAATTGCTGTCACAGATTCACTTGGGGGCTTTCCTGTGGTGTGCCTGTCTCTCCTAAGTCTCCTTCCCCTTTCTAACTCAGGGTTAAGAGGCTCTAAAGCAGGGCTGAGGGATCTCCTCCCTAGCATACAAGCACACCAACAGCAAGGAAAGCTTCTTACAGGCACATTGTAAAAGAATAATTGTATAACTAACAAATTTATCTAACTAGTTTACAGCTATTCAAAGAATACATTTAAAACTATCCTAGATACTGCTAGAATTTTTTTTAAGAAAGATAGACAGAGCTTTAAAAGTCAGAGAGTTTGCAAACAGAGGTAGTTAAGCTCCAATTGCAGTCCAACTGTCCTTCACTACTGCTGTCTAGATCTGCAAGAAAGATTCAAAATTATGTTAGCAGTATCAATTATTTACATGTGCAAAGAATACTAAGAATACAAAAACTAAGGGTCTACTAATAGATCATCTCTCCTTGGCAACGGTGCCAAAAACTTGTTGGCGGATTTCTGAGTGTGTGCTTACATTATTGGTTGGTGGTGAAAGTCATTTAAAAATCAAAGAAAGAGTAAAACAAGGGATGGAATTAGCACAACTAAGAAATCCTAGACCTGCAAGATACAGGGTCCATTGTAGCAAGTTTTGATAAGTAAGAGTTTGTCCCACAGGGAAAGGTGATCTACAGCTCCAAAGGAGCCATCTCTAGTAGTCCCTCCAGATCTGACTACAGATCTGGCAGTCCTAAAAGGAGGGGAGCTTAAGGTCACTTATTCTAAGTATTCTAATGTCTAAACTACAGAAAGGGTTGAGAGGATGGATGGAGTGTGGAAAATAAATATAAAAGGGTGAGAAGTATGTTATTGAGCCCAGATCAGGAGTTTAGTAACTCAGATTCAGATATGATGTTATAGAAATCCTGTCCAGTGGCTACATTATCACCACTGAGGAGAAAGGATCCAACCCATCACTCTGCCATGATTCCACCCTTAAGGCTATAACCTGTCCACTCAAATGGTCACAGATTATCCCATAGGGGAACCACTATCCAGGGATGGGTCAAAACATAACTAGTAAATCACTGCAGACACTATTTCATCCAGGCTACCAGCTCAAGAATCCATAGGGAACCTCAACCTCTAAAGCTCTATATGTATAGGGACCATGATAGCCCAGACACATAGAACCAGCAAGAGATTGAGTACAACCTTCGATTTAGCTATCCATTACTTGAGTGAGGCTACAATGGTCCAGTCACCAGCCTACAATCTCTATAACCAGATCAGATCCAACATCTGATGGCGGATCTATACAAATATAGGGGAGTCTGCCTCTGTCCAATCTCCCACCAGGCTTCTACAAGCTCAGGTGTAAAGAAGAAGGATCCATTTTGGATCGGTGGATTAGAATCACCCTAAGGCTATAATTTGTCCACTTAAATGGTCACAGACTATCCCAGAGGTTATCCTCCTCACGGAGCCCAAGACAAAACAAGAATATCACTGCTACCACCATGGTCACAAGGCTACCAGCTCAAGTTCCCATGGGGATTTCAGATCTAGTGGGTCCTGTGGTGGGGCTAAGGCTGTATAGGACCATGATAGCCCAGACACACAGGTCACTTGGATCTGAGTGGCCCTTAGAATCAGTCCTCCATTGCTTTGAAACACAACCAAAGCAATGGCAGATCACAAGGCAGCAGCCTTGCACAGAGCATCTCACACACAAACACAAATTCTACAAAGTACAGATCCTATTACAGAACTTCCATTAATCTAGTTCAAAATACATACAAAGACATAGCCAGCAAGTGCTGAACTATTGAGAGAAGGAAAAAGAAAAAGAAAGCTACTTACAACTACAAAAAGAAAAACTAAACGATCTCAGATCAGGTCTCCCAGAAATGAGATGGGTTCCTAGCTATTCCAAGATGTAGAAAGAAAAGAAAGTCTAAGCTCCCTAAATCTAAGCTAAGTGTGGGTATTTATAGCAGTGGTGTGGTGGCGCATTAGGGTTAGGAAACCCTAATTTTAACGATGCCACGTGGCCGAATAGTGATCCTTTGATGCCTTGGGGCGCGTGCACAAAGATTTGAGTGTGGGAGTGCATGCCCTAATCGCTAGAAATTCTCAGAAAGTCCTCTGCTGAAGAGATGGAAGTTTGAGGTTCAAAGCTTCGCTAGGTAGCCATTATTTCCTAGACTTGTCGCGTGGTAGCTTTTGTTCTTTGCTAGGATTATTTGAAATTGAAGCTTCCGCCTTCGCGAGATTGGCTTGGTTTGCTCTTCAGGCAATTGCGAGGTTGAGTGGACATCAGAACCTCAGATGTCGCGGGGTTGGAGCTTAAGCAGTCGTGAGGTTGATCTTCGCGAGGATAGATTTGAATAGCGCGAGAACTTCGCGAGCACTTATCTTCACTGGGCTTCGCGAGTTACCTCATGAGGCTTTGATGAGTTCAAAACTACGCGAGGTTCCATGTCTTAACTGATCTTCGCGAGGGTGGCTTTGCCTTTGCAAGGACGCTTTCTTCTTGAATGGCGTGAGAATTGGGCGAGGAGTTCTCTTCTGATAATTGCATCCCGCGGCGACTGTGTGACATCTGTGCGAGAAGTCTTCTGAAGCTCTTCAGTCAATCATCTGCGCGAGAAGTTGTTGTAGAGTCTTGGGAAGCTCAGCTGGACTGCGCGAGGCTCATTTTCAGGTCTGGATTCAGACTTCATCCTTCTGAGGGACTTCTGGTGCCAAAATAGGCTTTTAAGCAGGATTCCTGGCCTTATTTCACTGTTGGGTACTACCTACATAAAACACTTAACAAGGACTTATTAGGTGGCTATGGGTCTAATCAAAGGTTAAGTTAAGGGTTGAAAAGTGGTACTTTTCAGGTCTTAACAGGCATGTGTAGTAAAAATCTCCCAAGGAGGAAAGTATGTTGTGGAAAACTGAAACCATATCAAGAAAATCTTTTTAGCCCAACATACCTTCAAATCCTAACCTAACCCATGGCCAAGCTACACCCGAAAGAAAGCCTTCTTTTTAGGTTCACAAGCAGTCATAGTATTTGTTAAGTCAACATGAGCCGAGTTGTGAGACGACTCCAGAACCCCATTTAACCGGTTATGACGAAATCGACGTCTATGATATGGCTTTTTAAAATGAAAAAAAAAGAAAAAAAAGAAAATAAAAATATAGGCTCAAAGCATGATGGACATGGTGAAAATCTAAAAGGGTGCTATGAGTAAAAACAACGAGCTTGTGCGAACCAGGTCAAAACCCGAAAGGGTGCTTGGGTTAAGAGAGCTAAACCAATGGATGTGGTGAAAACCTGAAAGAGCGCCACGAGTAAAAAGAGGGAAAAAATGGGCACGACGAACCCACTTTGGGCATTGTGAGTAAAAAAGGATTAAAAAGAAAAAAAAGAAGAATTAAAAAAGAAAGGTCTGAACTGATTGATTAGATTGATGTTTAAGGAGCCCTTTTGGTTACTTTCCCTGAAACCCTTTTTCCGACTGGGCCGCTCATGTTAGTTCAAATCGGGTCCCGACCAGAATTGTCTTTGTGAAATTGCTTCGTCAAATGTATGACTCGAGGTAAGGAGAAAGGTTTGAATCAATCCAAAGGGATTGAGGGTCCAGTCTTGGTAAACCTGCTGAAACTCACCCGGATCCGACCACTTAAAAGGGGTTCGACCATGCTCAAAAGGGGGCAAAGATAATAATTTTCCTTTTCCACTTTCATGCTCACACTTCGTGCACCTGGGCGGGGAAGTCCTTTTTGTTAAAGATAACGATTTCCCTTTTCCATTTCCATGCCCAGGCTGTGCACATTTCAGAAAGGGACCCATCAATAAAAAAGAGAAGTCTTTGTAAATATAATAGATTTTACTTTTCAATTTACAACTGTACCGCTTACATCACATCCCAAAAAATAGTCGATGTGATGTCTAGCTTTCTTTCTTTCTTTTTTCACAAAAGCAGAAAAACAAAAACATAAAGAAAATATGTATACCAAAAATGTGTATCTATAAAGGAGTTTCTTATGCCCCTTTTCTATAAATCTGATCTATGCAAAAAAAGATATATATGCAGGAGGGAATCAACGGCCCAGCTCGCGCTTCAAGGAACTAATCTCCGCGCGAAAATCGTCCTCCTGGACATTCCTCTCAGTCAGCCAGCAACCATGGAGGCTCTTGTACCTCTTCCGAGAAGCATCAGTAGCCCCATGAGAACCATTCAAGGATCCTTCCAGACAAACGAGCTCGCTCTCAGCTATGCCAGCTCTGGTCTCTGCTACCTCTGCCCTAACTTTCTCTTATGCCAAAAGCTCTTGCAGGACCCTCTTCTCATCAATCAGCAGCTCAATGCGAGCTCGAAGCGTCGTCTCTCTCTTCGGCTAGGGGCCTCCCATATCAATACTCTCTGCCTGATCCAAATGATCAGCAGTAGGCTGCTCAGTCGATAGCCAAGCTCGTACTTAGGGGAAGACTGAACTGAATCTTCTTGCTCCATATCACACATTAGCATCGATTGACACGTCTGCCAAAGATCAGCAATCTGATCCATGCCCCTAAAGTACCCCTTAGAAAAGATCAAGTCACATAGAGGGAGTTTCGCCTCACAAGGCACCTGCTGAGAGCAATCAAACTGACGCAACACCCAGAATGGGAAGTAAAAGGTGCTGCTAGTCAATCCTAGGAAGGTGATGCCCTCATGGTCTCTGGAATGAACTACTGGGAAGGTCTGATCCAAACAAGGAAGTCTCCATATCATCTTTACATCGGTCAACCAAAGCTTCAAAGCTGACAAATCTCCCTGCGAAATCAAGTGACACCTACCCGAAAAGCATCCAACCACCTCACCTCGAGCGATGTAAAAGTGTGGTATGGGTCCCAAGATAGCGAGATGCTCACCTAACCAGGCTTGGAGCAGAAAAGGACATCCCCTGAGGCTCTCCACCTTGCCTAGAGGAAATGTGTCAAGGCATCAGTATAATTCGACAAGGACCAGGTGCATCACTGATCGGCCCTCTACCAACTCGATCAAAACATCGCAGAGAGCTAGAGAGAAACTCTCTCCCCCAATGAAGAAAAGGACTTCCGAGATGAGACTGAGAGCAAAGGCTTTCACATTGATGATATTCCTTACCGGCAATTTTCAAAGACTTTCGTCACCGAAAAGTTCTTTGAGGAATTTGATCGAACACCTTGTGGGCCCCCCAATGAGATTTTTCTCATACTCAAATTTCTTCAAACCTAGGGTATGGTGAACAACCTTAGAATAACCCAGCTTCGGCGTGACTCTTGAGAGGCCTCTGTGGAGTTTCAAGTCGGACAAATTGGATAACTCTTCAAGAGTGGGAGTTAGCTCCTGCTTCCCAAAATGGAACACATGGGCATTTGTATCCCAAAAAGAGGTTGCCGCATGAAGTAGGTCCCACGATAGAGGAACCTCAAGAAAGAAGGGAAGACGGGATAGTCCAAGCCGCTTCAGATCAACGAGCTCGCTCTCATTCAGGCTCCTGCCAAGCCAACTTTTTAGAAAATTAGGCCCCAAGCCCAAAGAAAGGAGTAAATTGATTCTGGGCCCTCCATGTAAGGGAGGGTTGGAAAGCGGGTCCATGGACGTACAAAGATCTTTCAAGAGTATAAAATTCAATGTATGTCGATGGACCCACCCTTGGGAAAGCAAGGAGAGGAAAAATTACCCGAAAAAGCCAAGTCAAAGAGAAAAGAGAGAAAACAATCTTCCTCAGGCATATAAAGGGCCCACTGCTCCCCAGGCTATACCTGGTGCATGTATTACATGCGCCAGTGTAAAACCCCCAGGATTGTCCTGGTGCATGTAATACATGCGCTAGACCAATCTGGCCCCCTTCCATGCACTTTTTGGAGCATTTAAGGGGATTTTTGTGTGTCTTGGCTGGACCCCTTAGCTAGTTTGGCCGTTCACCTGTTTTATGCTTTGACGACATTCACAAACATGAAATTTGAAGTGTGCTTAACATTAAAATCATTTAACTTTTGTGCAGGAAAACCCACACTGAGGCATACGACCCCAAAGGTCATTTTTCACAAGCAATCATAAAAACCATCCTGCAAGCAATCATATATGATGCAAGGGAAACAGAGCATGCGATCAAGGAGGAGCACTAAAAATTTCAAAGCAAAAGATCAACCAAAAAGTGCCACAATTATCCACCACAATTGGTTCAAATCCCAATAAAAATCATCTCAAAGTGTTTAAAATGTTCGAAATGCAGAAACTAGGCTAAGTCCTTGTTGGCGCCCTTCGATATCTTTCACCGGCGTGAGGAGCTTTGAGATGATTCGAAGCTCCTACTTGGGACCACGCCTGTGACAGCCGGCTGAGTAAAGAACGCGACTCCTTGTCACGTGCGCGCTGCAAGTCATAGTCAAGATCATAAATTAGGAGCAATTGGAAGACAAAGACGATAGGGCAGTGAGGAAAGCAGGTCAGCAGAATACTCACCACCTCCATATCTTGGAGCTCAGTAATGTTACGATAATATGCGGCATGGTCCATGACCGATTCAAAGCTCTACATTCAGAAAGAGAAAGGTTCCAGTTACAGGGATTAGTAACAAACACATGTATTATCAAAGGAGCTAAAACAAAGGAGGAATGATCGAAAAGTGGCTTACCCCCTAAACCACCTTAGGAGGAGGGACCCGCACCACTTCAGCTGAGGGGTGTGCCTGTCTATCCACATCGGTGCATAGATTTGAGAGAAAGCCGCCATCTAGGTGCCTAAAGGTTTCATGAACCACAACAGGTGCATCACCTAAGACACCCATACAAGAGGAGCTTGAAGGGCTGACATCTGAAGGACCAGCACCTGAGGGGTCAGCACATGAGGGACCCGCACTGGAAGGGCCAGCATCTAAGGGACCCGCACTGGAAGGGCCAGCATCTGAGGGACCCGCCATTGCTCCACCTTCATCATCTGAATCATCCCCTTGGACAAACTATGAAAAAGATAAAGATTCGCTCAGTAGAAACAAAAGTTGAATAAAAAATCAGAAGGGGACCAATCTAAAAAAGAAAAGGGGATTACCTGTGAGTGCGGGCCGCTGAAAGCTAGGAAATTGACTCCAGAGACAAAGCGTGGCAGAATAAACCAATACGACAAAGACTCATACCATAGCCGATAGTCCTCGGGCATGAGAAGGGCATTAATAGGGATCCCGTTGTGGAGAAAGGCCACAGTAAGCTCCTCGGTACTACCCACGGGGTCCAGGACATCTGTAGGAGGATCCATGGGTATGGCAGGGTAGGCCTGATACTGATGAACTACCCGCTCCCCCAGGTAGTAGGCCCTAGCCCACGCCCCATAGAAGAAGACAACGCGACAATTGTTAAAGAGGCGATATGGACCTACGGCAGCCCAGTCCTAGAAAGCAGAGCCAATGTACGGGTCGCATATGATCTGTCTAAGTCAAGAGGTGGCCAATCAGTCAAAAATGCAGCATAATAATAAAAGAGAATTTTCAAACTGAAATAAACAAAGGAGAAACAACCTAACCTGCTCAGGGATCATCAGATCAAATTGGGACGTTAGGCCCATCTTTAGATGCTTCATGCCTACATCTCGGCGTCGGAATTTGTTCCAGTTGCTAAGGAGGGGGTAGGTGTATACCTCGAAATGAAGAAGCGGGCGTCCAAGCTGAAAGTGAAGGTACCCCCACGCCTGAGGAGAGCAGTGCACAAAAGATAAGTCAGTAGCATACAATGACCATCCAAATAAACTGATAAAAGCAAAAGAGTTAGAGATTACCTCCAGAGCCGGCCAGAAACCAACCATGAACTTTGTGTCCCCAGTGGATACTCGGGTTATGCCATACGTCAACATCGCATATCCGGCCCCACCCTAATTGTATTTGTGGATGTTGAGCCAGTTATCCATGAGGCTCAGTAGTGCCAGGTTGACTCGATCGCCGCTTGCATTGGCAAAGAGAGTTTTGCCCAATAGGATTAGCAGTGTGATATGAGCCAAAATGATCGCACGCTCGAGCTCAATGTAAAGCTCCACATTTGGTTGGCCAAGATCTTCCAACTCATGCGGCCCATAGACCTCGGATAGCCAGGTCATCTTGACCTTGGCATCATGTAGATTTCCACGGGAGGGATAATCCCCTATCAATCTGACAATATCATCTCGGCTAGACACTGCGAGGTTGGAGATCGGCACGCCCCCTACCCTCATACCGGTAATCATCGCCCAATCCACTGGCGTCAGGGTCATCTCAGTGAAGGCCATGTGGAAGGACATGGTCTCTGGGTGAAACCTCTTGATCAAAGCCCTCAAATATGTGGCGTCCGCCCTCATGGCGGGGCAGGACAAGAACTCCCCGAAACCCGCCTACTCGAGCAAATACTTCACGACGGGTGGGATGTAGCGATAAAAGTCATGGAAGTCCAGCCAGCGCCCTCGGAATACGATATGGGGCAAGTCCCGTGTTAAAAGAGAAAGATGCATCAAGTCATGAAAATAAAGCAAAACCGCACAAAAAAGAACTGAACTTATCTTTTACCTTGCCTGCTATACCAAAGTTAGAAATATGGATGCATTGCTGGTAGAGAAGGTTGACTCAGGTGGCCTCGCTCTGCATCTCAATCCATGGACCTGCGTGGCGTTCTACTACAAAGAATTGTTCCCCACGAGGACCATAAACCATATCAGGCCCCTCCTCTGGCACGCATTCCTCATCACCAGACATTCTGAGGCGAAAGCAGGCAGCCATATCAAAGTGGATCAATGATAAAGAACCACTTTTGCTACAGGCCAAGGTAAGATAAGTATACTCACCCCTTTCTTTTATTTTCAAAAATAAAAAATATACATACAAAAAATCCCTTTCCTTTTGTTTTCAAAAACAGAATGGAAATACAAAACTCTCTTTCTTTTTTATCTTCTAAATAAATAAAAATAAAGCAAATTTTTTTCCTTTCTATCTTCAAAAATTTAGCAAAATTAAAACACAAAATTCCTTTCTTTATAGAATTAAGAAACAAAAAAAAAAAGAAGGGGAAGGAACAAAAAAAAAATCCCTTTCTTATGCTCATAAAAAAAAAAAAAAACACCAAAAAAGGAAACAAAAATCCCTTTTTGTATGTCAGCGAAACCAAAAAAAAACAAAAAAAGCAAATTAAAAACAAAAATTCCTTTCTTTATACTCAAAATCAAAATAGAAAAAGAAATCCCTTCTTTTATGTTTATAAAAACAAAATCCCCAAACACAAAAAAAATCCCTTCTTTTATGTCCATAAAATAAAAAACCAACAAAAAAAAAATAAAAATAAATAAATAAATAAGCTCCTTAGTTAGTTTTAAGAAACAACAACAAAACAACCCTTTTCCCTAATTAATTTTCAAAAATAGAAACCAAAAATCCTCTTTCAATAGTTAGTTTTCAAAAAAAATAAAAAATAAAAATAAAATCCTTGCTTTATATTCAAAAATAAAAATAAAAACAAAAACCGAAAATGAAGTCCTTGCTATATACACAAATAAAACAACAAATATATATATATATATATATATATATAATATTAATAAAACCCATAGAAATAATAAAAATAGGGCATCATTCATGAAATATCATCAACACATCATCAATAAACATGCTTACAGTGAAATAAAACCATTCATCATCTAAAAATGCAAGATCATGATCACATTTGCAAGAAAAAGCAAGAAAAATAAAATAAAATGGGTTTTAAATGATTACCTTTGAAGAAAAAGGGGTCTTTGATCTAGCATGGAGCGGGCAATCAATCGGTGCAAACAAACGCCGGCGATGAAGTACGCTTGGATGCAGTGTAAAGGAACCCTAGGGGAGCTCTGTTTTTTGGTTTAGAGAGGGGGAAGAAAAAATGTTTTGACAATACACCCCTGCTGCCCAAAGTCGGGTTCTTTAAATTCGATCCCCAGCCATGCCTGGAGCACCTATTATTTACGCCAGGCTATTTTGGGCTCTTAGTTGTCTTGGTGAAACTAATAGTTGCGTCAGGTCACTTATGGGCTGGGTTTTGGGCCTGGTGCGGGTCACATGCATAGCCCGATACCCCTTCTCTTTGTTTTATTATCCCCAACAGATGCCCATGCTCCCAAATGGTATGTCAACCCTCATTCGACTTGCCCAGGAGCCGTGCTAGAATAAAATGGATCGAGATCAATACGCATCCCGATCCTACATAGGAAAACGTGAAAAAATCTAAAAAATGATAAAAAGTCTCACATAAAAAGCCAAAAATAATTTACATAAAATGATAGAATCATTCACATAAAATGATAGTTTTGAAAAACTAAAAATCACATAAAATGATAGCTTTGAAAAAACCAAAAATTCACATAAAATGATAAAAAAATCCCAAAAACAATTTCACATAAAGTGATAGAATAAAATAGAATGAAGTGATAGATTAAAATCACATGAAATAATAACTTAAAAATCTAAAAAATCACATAAAATAATAAACATAAAGATATGTGTTTATGTTTTTTCCCACATAAAATAATAAAAATATGTGTTTTGAAAAGATGGCACGTGCTCCCAAAAAGCGTTGTGACATCTATTTGCTCCGCTCGGGTAGTCATGCTAAATAAACTTCGGGATTGATGGGTTCGCCCAAAGACCTCAAACCCTGCTTCAAGCAGGGGCACCCGCGACCAGTCAAATGGGGCAATCAATGCCTCGTAGGATTGGACGTAAATTATGAAACCTTGTGTATTCTCGCTTTACGCCTATCTTTAAGTGTCGGTCGATCACCCCTCTTACGTACAAAGCTGTTGTATTTAGAATGAATCTTGAACATCAAACTCCTTTAAATCATCTCGAGAAGCGACTATTTTTTTTTGGCTAACGGGCTTTCGCAACTCGAGAAGCGGACATTTTTCCTAGCTATTAGGCTTTCGCAACTCATTAAAACCTTGGTTATGCCCAGTAATGTCGCTAAGCAATGGGAAAAATTATCTTGAGAAACAACCATTATCCCGACATACAGGTGTGCGACCGTGGATCCTCTTGAACCCGTCGCGGCGATGCGCTCGCCTTAGATAAAATGTAGAGTCGCCACCCGAAGCTTTTGGTGACCTGGAAAACCTTCAAATCGATATTTTGAGCACCGAAGTGCTAAATATGACTCTGATTTACCGGTCTTTGCCAAAGGCTCTAGGGTAGGGGCTTCGGTTATCAATCGGGAAGGGTTTAGGCACCCGATCAACCCGCACGTAGCGGTCTCTATCTATGGCCAAAAATGAAAATAAAAAGGGCGGAGTTTCCCTTTGCCCGAAGGCAATACGGTCCTATCAAGCTTTGAGCCAAACCGAAATTTCGGCGACGTAACGGCTTGAATCCTTGGACGGAGGAGACACCAAGAAGGTAGAGGAAGAGAGGGGTGAGCTGGAGCTCACGGGCCCTTGTTGCACCGTGGAAGATCTTTGCTTTAGCGTGCTTCCGATGGCTTAAATGGTGTGAAAATGGGTTCTAATGCTAGGATTCAATAAAGTAGGGGGTATAGAGTGAAGCTAGAGGCTAGGTTTTAGCTAAAGGGGGTGATCTAATGGTGGAAATGGATTGGAAAAGATGAACTAAGCTTGCTGGAATTCTGGAAAATGAGTGCACTTTCTCTCACTAGGATTCTCTCTTGGGCTCCAAATCCTTAACCTCCAATTTCTTCCAACCCTTAAGGAAGAGGGAGGCCTCTCTATTTATAGAGAAGGGATGGGTTAGGGGCTTACTTAAGAGCTAATTGGTTTAGCAATTAGGTAATCCCCCATCTAAGGTTTTTTGGGTTTTCAAAGTCCTAGGGTTTTGGGAAACTGGTTTCAATGGCGGATGATGGGGTGAGACCATGGGTGACTTAAGGGTTGCCAATAAGCTTAAAGGGGGTGCAACCAATCTCAAGACACCCACCTCAGCCAAGGGGATGGTCAAAGGGTCAAACTAGATGGAGAAAATTGAGCCTCACGATGGCGATTCGAGCTAAAATTTGGATATATTATACACGCCCAGTTTAGGAACAGTAATTTTCACCAAAATCAGGGGAGTTTGAGAAGATGAAACCCGTGGTGGGTCCCACCTATACTGGGCGTATATATTATATACGCTCGGCCAAATTTTTCCTAAAATAGGCAGGCGTATATAATGAGTAATTTGGGGTAAAAATGGCTGGGCGTATGTAATATCTACGCCTGAGTAAAATTCATGATTTTATGGGAAACTTAAAATGGCCATAACTTTTGAACTGTAGCTCCAAATTGGGTGATCTTTGGCTTGTTGGAAAGCTGGAGAAGTCCTCTTTCCAATGGTATATGGGTCATCCATGGTACTGGTCTGTGTGAAATTCTGTAGCTCTCCTCCCATCAACCGCTAGAAGGTTTAAGTTAGGTCTGGGAAGGGATTCTAGGGTGTAGGGGTGGCTTCTAAGGATTGGGGGAATGGCTCTAAAGGTCTTAAAGTGATTCCTACTGGTCTAGGTAGGTTCCTAAGGGTTCAGGGGGGTGCCATCGGAAGCATAGGGGAACATCTCTCCCGAAGTACAGATTGATCGGGCCTTGGGCCGAATTTGGGTGTCTACAGATGCCCCTCTTTGGTATTCGATCACTAATGATCGGATGCCAAAGACAAGAGACATCCGGAGAGGTCCAAGGCATGTTTGATGGGTCCGCCTGGTTCAACTCAATTCTCAAACATTCATGGTGATGGTGAGTGTACGTAAGCCCTCTCATTTCGGGATATCATCCGTACCTCAAAGCTAACAGTCCCCAAGCGCATTGCGACATTACTGGGCATAACTGCAATGATCACAAAAAGTGTAAGCCCGCTAGCCGGGATATCGTCCACTTCCTGAGGGAAATTATAGATTTATGATGTTGAGTCTTAATCTGAACCAGACAGCTCCATGAAACGGGATGATCGATCTATGCTTCGGAATTGATGCGAAGCATACAAAGCGAAGGCCTACAAACTTGTGCCCAATCACAGCAGATTGACTCCACTGGATTGGCCACGGGTGCCCTTACCTAGGTAAGGCTCGAAGTCTTTGGGCGAACCCATCAACCTCGAGGTTGCTTTAGTATGATTTACCCGAGTGGAGCGGATATTGATGTCGCAATACTTCTTGGGAATGTATGCTCATTTTCTGAGTAATTTTTTTTTGTGTCATTTTCTGAATTTTCTTTTGTTTCGAGGCCTCCAAGCAGAGCTCGATGACCTCTGAAAACTTTATTTTTGCACAACTCGTTAAGTGGATCAAGTGCCAGTTGATACGTTTTTAAGAGTGCGTGCGCCATGCTGGGGATAGGTGCACCTTGGGGATGTGTACGTTCCAGTGGTGAGGTGCTCCTTTTTCGCATGGACCGGAGTGCTTTAACTCGAGACAAAGCTAAAGATCGGGCTAGAACCAAACATCCCTTGAAAGAGATGGCCAATTCTAGCCTCCGTCCCTAATGAAATCACATCTTACTAACTATGCACAGATAGACACCCATCAGGGGCGATAAGCAGCAAATAGGCGCGAATGGAAGCCTCGACCCTAAGGTACAATTTACGAGGACAACGACCATCCTGCGGATACCCAGATGCAAGTGCGTACATTCAACAAGGACACTGTGCCTATACAGGTTTTAAGCCTGTGTAAAAGGAAATAAAAAGGGAAAAGGGCCCTTTGGTCTGTATGTTTGCACAGTTTGGTTGGTTGTAATTTCATTTTTGGCGAGTCAGTTTCGACTGACAATAGACTCTTCAAATGGTCTGAAGTGGGGGGCACTCCTGGTCAACAGAGAATCGAAGGTGGATGACCAGAGTGATTGCCGGAAGGTGGGGTCTACCCACTCAGGGTTTTCACTAAGCAGCACCAAGTTGTCATTTCTTCTCCTTTTCTTCCCCTTTTTTTTTTTCTTTTTTTTTTTTTAATTTTGATGGAGACTCCGGGCATGCTCAAGCTGCCTTTAATTTTGCACGTATCCTTGGGCGAATAAACTTGCCATGTCGATATACCATAGGGACGTGTGCATTTCGGTGATGGGTTCTTGGTTTGCCTGCCGGATCAGGCCTTGACTTCTGCTGGGGGAGATCTGGGGCTAAGTGTATGCTCCCGGTGATGAATGAAGTTCATTTTCCTGCCGGATCAGGTACAAAGTGTCCCTGCACGAAACGGGGTTTGAGAACTTTCGGGTGAACCCGATCATTCCGAATTGATTTAACACGGCTCTCGGGGTGGGGCAAACAGACGTTGCTACGCTCTTTTGAGAACTAGCGTTGTATTTTTGTTTTTATTATTATTATTTTTTTGATTCTCTCTTTTTTGACTTTGTGGGCGCATTAGGTGGGCACCTACGGATCTGGATCCGTTTATTGTAGCATGGTTCCTTTGGGCCAATTGAAGGAAACTCGAAGGGTCATTTGGGGACGCGTGCACCATGGCCGACGACACGTGGGCCTCGAAGGGGGTCCGGATCGAGGTCCATAGCATATAAGGGGGCCGTTGGGCCTTAAAATCGAAAAAAGGAGGTTGGGCAGTTTAAAAACTGCCATTTTTGGTCGGGCGTATATAATATATACTGACCATCACGACGAATGGCGATATATTATATCGCCTGTCTAAAATCTGGCGATTCTAAGCCCGAGCCCGAGCACAAAAGGGGCTCCCCTTTTCAAATTCTCTCCTCCTCCCTCCTTTCTTCTTGAGTCCGGGACAACCCCGTAGGATTTTTTATTTGATTTGGCTTGAATTCCATTACCGGCGGTTGCGGGTGTGGATCGAAAGGCGCTTATCCTCCGCCGCTCCTCGTTTTTCTCCCCCATTGAAGGTAACCATTACCTTCCCTTACTTTCTCTTTGTATTTTGATAACATTATTGTTTTTCTTTTTCTCTCTCTTTTTTTTTTTTATGGTGAAATGCTTTTTCTTTTTTTCATTTCCATTTAAACATATGTGATGCCTATGTTCCTTTTCTCTCGGTTTTGTTGTTTTTTTTTTTTGTTTTCCTTAGGCCTATTTTTTTCATCTATTATTTATTCATCTCATCCTATTTTCTTTTTCTTTTTTTGTTTTCGATGGATTAGCGCATCTTATTTTTTTGGATTAGCACACTCGCACATGGTTTTTTTTTTTTTTTTTTATACACACATATCTTTTTTTTGGATTAGTACCCACACACACATGATTTTTTTGTTTTTTTCTTTTAGTACACACACACATCTTTTCTTTCGGATTAGTATATACACACGAGTTTTTTTTTGTTTTTTAGTACACACACACATCTTTTTTTTTGTTTTGGATTAGTATACATACACACATGTTTTTTTTCTTTTTTTTTAGTTTAGTACACACACACACACATCTCTCTTTTTTTTTTTGGATTTGGATTCATACACACATGTTTTTTTTTTTTAGTTTAGTACACACACACACACATCTCTCTTTTTTTTGGTTTTGGATTAGTATACATACACACATGTTTTTTTTTTTTTTTTTTTTTAGTTTAGTACACACACACACACATCTCTCTTTTTTTTGGTTTTGGATTAGTATACATACACACATGTTTTTTTTTTGTTTAGTTATTATTCTTTGGATTAGTGCATATACATATTTTTCTCTTTCTTCTTTTTTTTTGGCAACCCCTCATATGCCGATGCATCTCATGTTTTCAGGATGTCTGGTGACGAGGGGCATGATCAGCAAGAAGGGTCGGAAATGGCCTACAGCCCCCATGGGGAACAGTTCATTGTGTCTCAGCACTCCTCCCAGCCTTGGTATGAGATGCAAGGCAAGGCCGCCCACACCGGCCTCCTCTACTACCAGCACACCCATATGTCCAACTTCGGGATCATTGGTCAGGTAAACAGATGGACCCCCTCCTCCTTTCCGCTTTTGTTTTCCTTTGATGCCCTCATTATACCTCCCTGCCCCTATCTGATTGATGCCTTTGCTTGCAGAGATTACCGCTTTGAAGCGTGCTCCCGACCCTTGACCTGTTCCTGCACATATCATAGATCATATACACGGGGGGAAAGCCCCCCTAACAGAGATCTCTTTTTGGGTTATCTTTTTCTGTTCTTTTCTTCTTCCTTTTTTCATATATACACAGCTGTATACATTTTGGGTTTTGCTTTTTGTTGTAAAGAAAGCAGCAAAAATAGAAAGTGTGTCATGTCGTTATCTTTTTGGGACGTGACACTCAGCGGGCAACACTTGTAAAGGAAGGGAATGAAATCTATACATGCGCTCTTGTTTTTCTTTTTGTAATCCTGCAATGTAAGACTTTTTATGGGATTTTTTCTATTTTTCACCTGGTGGGGTTTCTCCCTTTTTTTTATTTTTTGGAATTTTCTCCTCCACAGTGTGAGGCTTTTTATGGAAAAGGGAAATCTATTTTCTTTTTTGGACTTTTCTCCTCCGCAGTGTGAGGCCTTTTATGCAAAAGGGAAATCTATTTTTTTGGAATTTTCTTCCTCACAGGGTGAGGCCTTTTATGGAAAAGGGAAATCTATTTTCTTTTTGAAATTTTTTTCCTCACAGGGTGAGGCTTCTTGTGGAAAAGGGAAATCTATTTTCTTTTTGGAATTTTCTTCTTCACAGGGTGAGGCTTTTTGTGGAAAAGGGAACTCTATTTTCTTTTTTGAAATTTTCTTCCTCACAGGGTGAGGTTTTTTATGGGAAAGGGAAATCTATTATCTTTTTTAGAATTTTCTTCCTCACAGGGTGAGGTTTTTTATGGGAAAGGGAAATCTATTATCTTTTTTAAAATTTTCTTCCTCATAGGGTGAGGTTTTTTATGGGAAAGGAAAATCTATTATCTTTTTTGGAATTTTCTTCCTCACAGGGTGAGGTTTTTTATGGAGCCAAACCAGTGGGTCCTATTTTGAGCATGGTCGAACCCTGTTGGTGAGGCACAGGTTTTTTCCTTTAAACATGGGAAGGTTAGCTGCCCTGGGATTGGTTCAGCCCTCTGTCTTTCCTTTTGGTCATGCGTCAAACGCTGTGGTAGAGACGACATACTTGATTGGGATCCAATCCAATTTCCAACAGGAGTGGCCCATCAAAGGGGAGAAGAGGCTTAAGAGATCCAAACTGAAATAGGCGGGTTAGGACAGATCTTCTCCTAATCTCTCTTTTCTTGACATTTTTGCTTATAGTGCCCAAGACGGGTTTTCGCCATGCCTGCCCTCCCTGTTTTTACCCGTAGCGCCCTTTCGGGTTTTCACCACATCCATGGGTTTGCTCTCTTATCCCAGGTGCCCTTTCAGGTTTTCACCTGGTCCGCGTGAGTTCGCTGTTTTTACCCGTAGCGCCCTTTCGGGTTTTCACCACGTCCGTCTTGCTTTGAACTCATATTAAATTTTTTTTTTTTTTTTTTTTTCTTTTTTTTTTTCTTTTCTCTCAAGAACCAGAAAGCCACGACATGGGCGTCAATTTCGTCATAGCCGGCTGAATGAAGTTCTGTGTGGTTTGTTAACTTGGCTTGTTCTGATGCAGTAGATGTTATAACCGCTTGTGGACCTTAAAGAGGGCCTTCTTCCGGGTTGTAATGTGGTTGGGGTTCAAATAGGTTGGGTTTTTCTGGGGATTTGGATCTAAGTTTGGGGTGATTTCTAGATTCGGGGACTCCTTTTTCTTTTGGGGGGCTTTTTATGCCCCAGTCATCATTCATTTTTTTTTTTTTTTTTTTTTTGGGTTTTTTGTTTTTTTTTTTGTTTGTTTTAGGGTACCCCTCTTTTTCTCTGTTGCCTTTTTTTGGGGGGGGGGGGGGCGCCTTCTCCTTCTTTCTTTTGGTTTGGATTTTTCCTCCCTTCTCTTCTTCTTCTTTTTTTGAAAATTTCGATGGGGTATATGAAAGAAATGGTTGTTGTCCCGAAGTGTGTAGCAAAAAGGGGTGAAGGTTTTCAGGGAATATTTTTTTTTGGCCACTTGACTTTGAAATGATGGCCTCTTTTATGGGGCCCTTAAGCGGTCACACATCTACTTTTATCAAAACTTACCTTTTCCCAAGACCTATGAGTAGAACTTACGGAGGTATCCAGCGTTGATGGGCTCAGGAAAGTGGTCTCCGTCCATGGTGGCGGTGAGCAGGCGTATCTGGCGAGAACCTCTCGGACGACGTAGGGTCCTTCCCAATTTGGCCTAAACTTCCCTCTCGGATCGGTGTGGAGAGACGGAAAAATTTTCTTCAGTATAGTGTCTCCTACCTTCAGATCTCGGCCGCGGACGCACTTATTGTAAGCACGTGCAATTCTCCTCTGATAGACCTGAGTGTGGCATAAGGCTAGGAGTCTTTTCTCGTCAATCAAGTCTAGATGTTCAAAATGGGCTCTTTCCCTCTCAGCTTCAGGTAGATGGGATTCTAAAAGGATACCGAGTGACGGTACTTCGACCTCAACGGGTAGCACGGCCTCGGTCCCATACACAAGGGAGAATGGTGTTGCCCCTGTTGCGGTGTGGATAGACGTTCTATAGGCCCAAAGTGCGAAGGGTAACTGCTCACTCCAATCTCTGTAAGTAACTACCATTTTCTCCAGGATGCGGATCAGAGTTTTGTTGGCTGCCTCTACTGCTCCATTCGTTTGAGGCCTGTACGGGGATGAACGATGATGCTTGATCTTGAACCGCTCACACAAGGCCCGGATGTGCCTATTAGCGAAATTAGTGCCATTATCAGTGATGATATCTTTGGGTATGCCGAATCTGCAAATGATGTTGTTCTTGATGAACTTCTCAACATGGCTAGCTTTAATGCTCGTATAGGAGGCCGCCTCTACCCATTTTGTAAAGTATTCCAAAGCGACGAGGATGAATTGATGTCCATTGGAAGCCTTAGGATTGATCTTGCCGACGACGTCGAGACCCCAGGTGGCAAACAGCCAAGGAGTGGCCATGCTGTGCAAGTCAATGGCCGGAGCGTGTATTAGGCTGGAGTGCTCTTAGCATTTGTAGCACTTCTGTACGTGCTTGCAGCAATCAGTCTCCAAAGTAGTCCAAAAGTATCCTTGCCTTAGAATTTTCTTAGCAAGCATGTGACCGCTGACGTGGGCTCTGCAGACCCCCTCATGAATCTCCTTCATGATCTCGACCGCTTCTTTCTGGGTTAGGCATCGGAGCAGGATATTGTCGTGAGACCGTCTATACAGGAGATCGCCGCAGATGACGTAGTTTGTTGCTAATCGTTGGATGGTGCGTTTGTTTACCTTTGATGTTCCTTCCAAGACAGTTCGGGTCTCGAGAAAATTCTTGATGTCTGAGAACCAGGGTGGTTCATCATCTATCTCTGTAGGTCCTTCGATCAGGTGACAGAAAGTCGGTTCGTTCCTTTGCTCTATCATGATCGGCTTCATCACCACTCCATATGGAATCTCAACCATAGAGGCCAGGGTAGCCAGGGCGTCAGCAAATCGGTTTCTTGCTCGTGGCACATAAGAGAAGGTGACTTCCTCAAAGCAAGTTATCAGATCCTCCAGATGTTCATGGTATGGGATTAGTTTCTCATCCTTGGTCTTCCAATCCCCGTTGGTTTGGCATATAATTAACTGTGAATCTCCAAAGACCCTAAGGTGAGTTATATTTAGATCAAGAGCCGCCTATAAACCAGCTGTACAGGCCTCATACTCGGCCATATTGTTGGTGCATGGGAAGTTCAATTTGATTGAGATGGGTATATGGGATCCTTTTGGTGAGATAAGAATGGTGCCAACTCCTTGGCCCTCAACATGCGATGCCCCATCGAAGTGCATTACCCAGGGCTTTTCCGTTTCCTCTGTATCCTCGTTGGTCATGAACAAAATGTCTTCATCAGGGAATTTGATCCTTAAAGGCTCATAGTTCGACAGAGGGTTCTCAGCAAGATGATCGGTTAGTGCTTGCCCCTTAATCGACTTTTGGGTGACATAAGTAATGTCAAACTCAGATAGGAGTAGTTGCCAACGTCTTGGCTCGACCCGATGAGCGAGTTTCTCGAATAGGTACTTCAGCGGATCCATCCGTGCTAGAAGTAGAAACGATGCAGGATAACGTGGTAGTGTCGAAGTCTCTGAGTAGCCCAAATGAGCGCCAGGCATGCTTTCTCTAGATGAGAATAGCGCGTCTCGTAATCAGTGAATTTCTTGCTTAGTTAATAGATGGCCTGCTCTCTCCTTCCCGTCTCATCATGCTGTCCTAACACACATCCCATGGAAAACTCAGTTCTGGACAAGTACATTATCAGGGGTCTATCAAATACGGGCGGTACCAATACCGAAGCTTTCAGGAGATAACCTTTAATCTTATTAAATGCAGCCTGGCAGTCATCATTCCATTCAACCGGTGAGTCCTTTCTCAGCAGCTTGAAGATTGGTGCACATATCGGAGTTAACAGTGCGATGAATCGACTGATGTACTGGATCCTGCCTAAGAAGCCTTTGACTTCCTTCTCTGTAGATGGTGGTGGCATCTCAGTGATGGCCTTGATCTTGGTCGGATCGACCTCGATCCCTCTCCTACTGACAATAAAGCCCAGTAGCTTTCTGGACATAGCACCAAATGCGCATTTCTGGGGATTCAACTGCAATTTGTATTTTCTCAGCCTCTCGAATAGCTTCTGCAAGTTTATCAAGTGGTCCTCCCTTTCTGGAGATTTGGCAATCATGTCATCGACATATACTTCGATTTCTCGGTGCATCATGTCGTGGAACAGGGCCGTCATTGCTCTTTGATAGGTCGCCTCAGCATTCTTCAGCCCGAATGGCATTACTTTATAGCAGAAGGTTCCCCAGGGGGTAATGAATGCTGTCTTCTCGCGATCAACCTCTGCCATCTTTATCTGATTGTATCCTGAGAATCCATCCATAAACGCGAGCATCCCGTGCTGCAGATGTCGATGTGTGGTAGTGGGAAATCATCCTTAGGGCTCGCCTTGTTGAGATTTCGAAAGTCGATACACATTCGAACCTTTCCATTCTTCTTTGGTACGGGGACGATATTGGCTAGCCACTGCTGGTACTTGGATACCATGAGGAAACCTGCGTCATATTGTTTAATGACCTCATCCTTCACCTTCAACATCCATTCGGGTCGGAGTCATCTCAGCTTCTGTTTCACCGGCTTAACATCGGGGTAGAGTGGCAACTCATGCTCAACCAGATTGGTATCCAAACCAGGCATGTCTTCATACGACCATGCGAAGACGTCTTGGTATGACCAAAGGAAGTCTATCATACCTTCCCTCTCCGCAGGGGATAACGACGTTCCAATTTTGGTAATTCTGGGGGCCTCTGTGGTGCCCAAATTGACGTCCTCTGTCTCTTCGATGATCGGGGTAGGGCCATGCTCAAAATCGGCAAATTATTTGAGGAGCTCATTGGGGAGCTTGTCGGTTCGGCCTTCCTCGTCCAGACTCGTGACTCCTACCTCTTCTTGTATTTCTACAGGGAAGGGGTTGGCTTCACGCGGGACGGGTATCACGACATTGATTTTAACTTTACTGGGAATTTTAAAGGACAATATTTTTGGAATTGGTATTTTTTCTATTTTTATGATCTTTTGTATTTTTCGAGGTCATTACTGGCAGGTGGATCTCTATATATACAAGGTAGAGTGGTCCAGGCTAACCTCACTTTTATAGGTTGTTTTTTGAGAGTGGTGCCATTTTCATGGCATTTGGTGACTCTCAAGAGTTGCAAGGATGCCCATTACTCTTGAGGCTTGGCCTTTACCTCTTTAATCGGGAGCGGCATCGTAGGCTCTTGCATTTCTTCCCTCAACATATTCTGAGAGGATCCTCCTGGGACCTTATCCTCTCTACGTTAGGAGGGGCCCGAGTGGTTGGTCTTTGAAGTGAGCGGTGGATCGGGCACTTCTTCCTCAAACAAGGAAAGGGCTAAGTCCATTTCAAGTCAGGGGATGATGTAGGGATTGGTGGGGTGGATTGAAGTAGGCATGTGGGGTTACCTCGTCTCCCATTCGGATCAATTTTACTACCCCGACGCTCACAAAGGTTTTGCGGATGTGGGGTTCCTCTTCCAAGATGATTCCTCTGGCCTTGGCGGCTGCTGCGGCTCTCATCTTCTTATTGGCTTCTCTGACTTCCTCTTCTCTGGGCCTGTAGCCTAAGCCGAATTTAGTTTGTTACCCCTTGGCCTTGACGGGGTCTCTTCTTCCTTGAAGGCGTGGGTCCAGTCCTTTCCCTTTTTGATGGCCCCATCTGTGGAGCATGAATACAGCTGCATCCATTCCTCCTCCAGTTTTATCTGGGGTCTTTTTAGTTGGTTCGAGGGTAACATTCGAGAAGTCGTACTCAAATCGATGGAGATCGGCGTCCTCAGCTGTGTGCGGTATGTTCAACACTTTCGGATTCTCAATGTGTAGAGCGCTCTTCCCCATGTCTTCTCTGCTCTCACCCATGATGGTGACAATTTTTTCTTTTGAAATGAATCGAAGCTTTTGGTGTAGAGTAGATGGTATTACTCCGAGCTTATGTATCCATGGCCGGCCCAATAGCAGATTGAAGGTAGACTTGATGTCCATCACTTGAAAGGGGGTGGTGAAGGTTTGCGGTCCGAGGATTAGGTCATGGTCTACTTCTCCTATGATTTCCCTTCTAGTGTTGTCGAATTCCCGTGCGCTTGATATGGATGGCCGGAAGGTGTAGGGGTTCGCCCCAATTTTGATTGCCGTCCTTAGAGGGCATACATTCAGCGCCGACCTGTTGTCGATCAGGACCAACGGCACCACCAAGTTCCCTACTTCCACTGTTATATTCAGGGGTTTCGAATGGTCATTCCCCTCGATTGGTAGGTCCGCATCGGTGAAGGAGATGGTGTTTGAGGCTAACACTTGCCCTATTATTTCCCCTACTTCATCTGGAGTCACATGGGTGGAGACATGCGCGTCCTTGAGCGCTCCCATTAAGGCTTGAAAGTGGAGTGGAGACGTGATCAATAAATCCCACACGGTAATATGTGCGGGCGTTCTCTTGAGCCGTGTCTCCAGTATATGTTCCCTGGCCATTTTTTTAAAGGGATTTCCTGTGGCCTGTTCTTTCTTCTTTTCTTCTCCTCTGACTGCCCCTGATGCTTCTGGCTGGGCAGAAATCCAGCCTGATCGAGTAACAAATTCAACAACCTCTTCTTGGTTGCACCCGGCATTCATGTCCGTTTGTTCATAGCTCAAAGGTACCTGATGCGGGTCATAAGCAAGTTTTGGGATGAGAAATGGGGTGCGTGAGGATTCCGGGGAGGATTAATGGGCGGATATCTTGGTTTCTCGGGTCCGACGGAGTTAATTCAATGGGGGTGGAGTGGTAGTGGGGGGGATTGACGGAATTGGAGTGATGGGCACAGAGGGGGCATGTACTGGTGTTACCTGAGCATGGTAGGACCAGTGGTGATTGGGTGATGAGGGGATTGGGTGAGGGGTTGCTTGTCCGGGTGGTGGTGGAGTTGGATTAGGGCCAAAATTACGAAGGGATGGCGGGAGTGTGACTGGGCTGGAGGGATGGGGAGACGTTTGAGGTGTGGTGGGCGCGGGATGATGGGGGTATGAAGGATTTGTATATGGGGAGGTATGATGGGATGGTGGCGGGTTTGTGGATGAAGTGGGGTAAATTGGGGGAGATGGAGTTGTGCATTGAGCGGGATGACCGGGACATGGCGGGGTAGTGGGTGGAATGGGGGGATATAAAGGGTTTGTGGCATTGTGGGATGATGATGGGTTGGTAGATGAAATGGGATAGATTGAGGATGACGGAGTGGTGCATGGAGCGGGGTAATTCGGGGGTGGTGGAGGGGTGTATGGGGTAAATTGGGTGGCGGGACTTGAAGGCGTGTATGGCATGGGGTAACTTGAGGATGGCGGAGCATTGTATTGGGTGGAGGGACTTGAGGGCGTGTATGGGGTAGGATAATATGGGGATGGCAAAATTGCGTAAGGAATAGGATGATTTATGTGTGACGGAGGGGTGTATGGGATGAATTGGGCATGGGGTGGATATGCGTATGATTGCGGCGGGGCTATGCCCGTTTGGATTTGATAGGTGGGAGCAGGGGTGGAAAAATACTGCCCTAAATCTAAGGGCTCCTCTTGGCAAGCTGGTGTGGGAAAATAATTGGCAAGATACAGTGGCTCGATCACCCCAACGAATAGTTCATCTTCAATTTGAAATGAAATTCCTCTGATTGCTAATATAATTTGAAGGGTCAAAGTTCTTCTTCTTCCTCTATCCAATGTATGTTAGGCACAGGGCCTCACAGGTGCAGTGGTAGAGGGCTTGATGGATATTTTGGTTACGCCCTTGGGGAAGTGGCGGGGTATGATCTTTCCGCCTCTATCATCGGATCTTGGATCGCGTGCTTTAATGGGAAGCAGTCCGTAGGGTGACCAGTCCTTGGTGGAAATTGCAATGCGATTGGATCATAATTCCTTGGTATTGGGTGGGGTGGCGAGGTTGGAGTAAATTGACCCGGGCCTTTGTAGTAACACAGTAAGACACTCAAGATTGCTAGCGGAGTGAATACTCGTTCAAATGCGCTTTCATACATTCGGTAAGCAGGGCTCTTAGTCATTGCTTGGCCTTAGTACTTGCTAAAGCAGGTGAGGCGGTTGTGTCTGGAGTTGTATCGGGGCGTTGGTATTGGCTGAGGGGTAAACAATGTTACACCTCTGTCCTTGGTTCTTTCAATTCTTGGTTCGTGACTTTTGAACCCTGTGGCCCGTTAGCGCATTCCTTCCTAGCCTGCCCTCTCTAATGGCGTCTTTGCAACGGTTGGCATTTCAGACTAGATCAGTAAAACTTGACTGCTGCTGATATACTAAAAAATTTGCGATGACTGGGAGGGTTCCCTTGGTTATCAATTCAATCTGCTCATCATCGGGAATTCGATGAGTTACCTGAGCGGCTAAGGCCCTCCACCTCCCTAAGTAAGCACTGAATGTTTCATCATGTATTTGCTTTAACCTGGCCAAGTCTGACTTCCTTGGTTCTATGTCCATGTTATAGACAGATTGTTCTTGAAATAAGCGTGTCAGATCTTTCCAATTTTTTATCATGGATGGTTCCAGGGATGTGAACCATCTCAATGCCGGGCCCGTCAAACTCTTCTGGAACACTTTGATGAGGAGTCGTTCATCTCCATATCTTGGCACATATTCCCCTTGATGGATTTCAAGTGGGCGATGGGGTTGCCAGTGCCATTATACTTATCAAATGATGGCATCTTGAATTTCTGTGGCAGGGGGACGTCAGCGAATAGACATAAGTCTGAAAAGTCCGTTGAGTGTACTTCCATTCCTCCCATCTTCATCAGCTGCTTTTGTATTCTGTCTATATGTTCTTTCAGCTGCTCCGGTTCCCTCGAGGCTGTGGCGGGGACCGCTTCCCCTTGATTTGGTTCGACCCTAGGTGTGATGATGGTGGGCCCGGGAGGGTTAAAACTGGCAGTTCCTCCACTGTTGCGGATCTCATCCTCCTCGCACTGTTGGTCGTGGTATTGGTGAGGGGCGAGCTCTGCTATTTGGACTTGGGGGGTGATGGGTTGGGTGACTTGGTGGGGCCACATGGTTTGTAGGGGATGAGAAGGGATAAATGGGTGAGCGTTTTGTAGGTAAGTGATGTGCTGAGTTGGTGGCACATTCTGGGGGTGGGGGTGTGATTGAGATGGTGGGATGTTGTGGTTTTGAGGAATGGGATGGATTAGATTTCCCGTTGGAGGTGGGATGGGGGCGTAAGGGGTATAGGTGAATGAAGGGTATTGGTGAGGGGGGATGGGGTTAGTGAATGGGCTTTGATGAGCGTGGCCGGATGGGCCTTGGGTTTGATGGTTTTGGAAGGCTTGGACTGACGGGCCTTGGGCCTGGGGGTGGGGCTTAATATGACTTTGGGCCAATGGGCCTTGTTGAGTTTGGGTTATTGGGGCATGAGGGGGCTGGGTTTGGGTCCATGGGCCCTGGGTTTGAGTTTGGTAGGTTTGGATCCATGGGCCCTGGGGGGCTTGGACTTGGGTCTGGGTCTAGTGGGCTTGGGCCCATGGGTTTTGAGGGTATTGGGTTTGGGCCTGGGTTTGGTGGGCTTGGTCTTAGGCCCATGGGTTTTGAGGGTCTTGGGTCTGGGCCTGGGTTTGGACTCGAGCCCATGGGTTTAGAGGTGTTTGGGCTGGGGCTTTGGCTTGGTGGGTTTGGGCTTGAGCCCATAAGTTTGGAGGTGTATGGGCTGGGGTCTGGGCTTGATAAGCTTGGGCTTGGGCCCATGGGTTGTGAGGGTTTTGGGCCTGAGCCCATGTTTCTAGTGGTGTTTGGGCTGGGGCCCATGGATTTGTGTGGGTTTGGGTCTGGAATTGAGGTGGGGGATTTTGGGAGGTATGGACGATGGGTGGTTGGGCATGGTTAGGAGGGAATGGGGTATGGAGGTTTTGGAAATTTGGATGCGGGGTTTGAGAGGTAGGGTTGTGAGAAGTAGCCCACAGGGCATACATCGTTCTCATGTCCTCCATAGAGGGCATGGACTCAGGTGTGGGATTGGGGGGTGATGGATTACTTAAGGATGGAGGTGGTTGGGAGAAATTGGGCATGACCTGGGTAAACGGGGGGGTATGTTGGGATGTGGAGGGTATGTGAGATGGGGTGGATGAGCTGTAGGATGTTGGGGGCATGGGTGATGTGCGGGATGGAATGTGGGAAGTAGGTGGCGGATGCGACTCCCTGGGGGGTCTTTGGAAGTATGGGGATCGATGCGGTGTTTGGATGGGAGATGGGGATGTAAGGATCGGTTGGGAAATGAGAGGTTTGATGGGGATGAAAAGGGGGCTATGTTGGGGGAATGTAAGGGAAGGGGATGAGGTGGAAGTGAACAGGCGCTCAAATGGGCCGTGATGTCGAACTGGCAGGTGAAGGTGTGGACGGGTCTTCTCCTATCTGAGGAATGGGAAGGGATGACGGTGGGGATGTATCGGCTCTTGACATGATCCGTGGCAGTGTTGTATTGATGTGCGGATAAGGGCGAATACCTTCCTGGTTCTTCTCCTACGGGCCGGGTTTGAGGTCGCCGTAGTGCCAGTCACACCAAGGTATATTTTTGATTGTTTTTCTTTATGTGTTTTTTTGGGTTTTGGAAAATGATGATTTTTTTTAATTTTGAAAAGTGAATTTTGTGATTTTTGATTTTGATTGATTTTTTCCTCTTTTTTTTTTTGAAGGTGGATTTTTTTTTTGAAGATGAGGATTTTCTCTCTTTTTTTTGCAAGTGCTCCCCTCTACTTAGATGAATGATGACACGGTGAGGTCAACTCCCGTTTAGGCGATATATGTACCTTTAGTAGGTCCCCCGGGATCCGACACACTTGGAAGAAGCGAAAGGAACCCTTCGTTCTATTGGCGAGAGGAATCCATAAATGACCCGATCCCCCGGAGCAAATCAATAAGAAGTCGCCTTCTCTTGACTGGGCGGGGGCATATTGGGTGTTAGAGAATGTGGGAGGCTACCGTGGGCACTAATACCGCTAATCGGGGAATTGGGGGGGTGGATTGGGCCTCAGGTCGGGTTGCTGCAGCCCAGTATATACTAGGCGTATATATTATGCATGCCCGACCAAACAAAGTGCAGATTTGGCTGGGCGTATATATTATATACGCCTGTGTAAATCTGGGGCTATTTTGTTGGGCGTATATATTATATACGCTGGGCAAAAGGTTCTGTATGACAGTGGACAGCAAGCCCGAATGTGGGTCTTTGAGCTGTGTTTGTTATCGGGTCCCTCCTTTCCGTTTCCTAGGGATACACGGCTGAATTTTGAGTTTTCTACGCTCTCACCAATGCGGGTTTTACGGCTTGATCGGAATTGGCAACCCAACCGATATACCTCCGGCGCAAGCGCCTTCTCAGGTACTGGAAGGGGTGGTTCTTTTCAGGATCATCACCACTAGGGCTGCCTTCTTCTTTGAGGAACGGGTAAATTTTATCTGTACCTAAACCCCCAAAACTACCCAAAAAAAATAAATTCAATTTCCCCATCTTTGTTGGTTCACTTTTAATTACAAATTTTTATAGGGAGTTAAATTAAGTTCAAAATCGGGTCGGGATGACAAACCGTGCACCTCAACGCCAAGCGTTCAAAGGTGAAATATGATGACCGAAATAAAGTGCACTTGTAAATGACCGAAATTTAAATGACGTGAAAATAAATGCGAGCGGGCCCGCCAAACGGCTAAGGCGGCTTAAATGACTAGAATCGTAAAAACTGAAATTTAAGGCGCAAGTAGGCCCTTCAAACGGCTAAGGCACTTAAAGGGCTGAATCATAGGGGTGAGTACGTTAGTAAAAACAACAAAAAATAATGAAAAATAGCAGCAAATTAGAACAAAAAACAGCCATGGTTAGTAAAATAACAAAATAAAAGGAAAGGCCAACAAGAGGGGAAGCGCTAGGGTGAAATCCCCAGCAGAGTCGCCATCTGTGCGACCGTGGATCCTCTCGAAATCGTTGCGGCGATGCGCTCGCCTTAGATAAAATGTAGAGTCGCCACCCGGAGCTTTTGGTGACCCGGGAAACCTTCAAATTGATATTTTGAGCACCGAAGTGCTAAATATGACTCTGATTTACCGGTCTTTGCCAAAGGCTCTAGGGTAGGGGCTTCGGTTATCGATCGGGAAGGGTTTAGGCACCCGATCAACCCGCACGTAGCGGTCTCTATCTATGGCCAAAAATGAAAATAAAAAGGGCGGAGTTTCCCCTTGCCCGAAGGCAATATGGTCCTATCAAGCTTTGAGCCAAACCAAAATTTCGGCGACGTAACGGCTTGAATCCTTGTACGGAGGAGACACCAAGAAGGTAGAGGAAGAGAGGGGTGAGCCGGAGCTCACGGGCCCTTGTTACACCGTGGAAGATCTTTGCTTTGGCGTGCTTTCGATGGCTTAAATGGTGTGAAAATGGGTTCTAATGCTAGGATTCAATAAAGTAGGGGGTATAGAGTGAAGCTAGAGGCTAGGTTTCAGCTAAAGGGGGTGATCTAATGGTGGAAATGGATTGGAAAAGATGAACTAAGCTTACTGGAATTCTGGAAAATGAGTGCACTTTCTCTCACTAGGGTTCTCTCTTGGGCTCCAAATCCTTAACCTCCAATTTCTTCCAACCCTTAAGGAAGAGGGAAGCCTCTCTATTTATAGATAAGGGATGGGTTAGGGGCTTACTTAAGAGCTAATTGGTTTAGCAATTAGGTAATCCCCCATTTAAGATTTTTTTGGGTTTTCAAGGTCCTAGGGTTTTGGGAAACTGGTTTCAATGGCGGATGATGGGGTGAGACCATGGGTGACTTAAGGGTTGCCAATAAGCTTAAAGGGGGTGCAACCAATCTCAAGACACCCACCTCAGCCAAGGGGATGGTCAAAGGGTCAAACTAGATGGAGGAAATTCGAACTACTGATGACAGTTACTGTAGCTAAGTTGGGCGTATATATTATACATGCCCAGTTTAGGAACAGTAATTTTCACCAAAATCAGGGGAGTTTGAGAAGATGAAACCCGTGGTGGGTCCCACCTATACTGGGCGTATATATTATATACGCCTAGCCAAATTTTCCCTAAAATAGGCAGGCGTATATAATATATACGCCTGAGTAATCTGGGGTAAAAATGGCTGGGCGTATGTAATATCTACGCCTGAGTAAAATTCATGATTTTATGTGAAACTTAAAATGGCCATCACTTTTGAATCCTAGCTCCAAATTGGGTGATCTTTGGCTTGTTGGAAATCTGGAGAAGTCCTCTTTCCAATGGTATATGTCTCATCCATGATACTGGTCTGTGTGAAATTATGTAGCTCTCCTCCCATCAACTGCTAGAAGGGTTTAAGTTAGGTCTGGGAAGGGATTCTAGGGTGTAGGGGTGGCTTCTAAGGATTGGGGGAATGACTCTAAAGGTCGTAGAGTGATTCCTATTGGTCTAGGAAGGTTCCTAAGGGTTCAGGGGGTGCCATCGGAAGCACAGGGGTACATCTCTCCCAAAGTACAGATTGATCGGGCCTTGGGCCGAATTTGGGTGTCTACAATAGGGCTTTCGTTTTCTACCATGGTACCTGCCTGATGTTTGAAGTTCATTCTGAATATAGCAGACCCGTCAGTAATGCCTTGGGCCTCTTCGGATGTCACTTTTCTTTGGCATTCGATCATTAATGATCGAATCCCAAAGAGGGATATCTGTAGACACCCAAATTTGGTCCAAGGCCCGATCGAGACACATTTCGAGAGAGGTGCATCTCCGAGTTTTTGATGACATATATGGAGCTCGTAGGAACCTTTTCAAAACCTTAGGAGTCATTCCAAACCGTTAGGAATCACTCTAGATCCCTTAGGAACCTTCCCTAACCCTTAGAAACCCATCCCGTCCCTTAGAAACTATTTCATACCTAAACCTAGCTTTCCCAAGTAATGGATGAAGAGTGGTACTCCAGACTAGCTGTAATCTTCTACTATGATCGAATCTCATTTCATTGAAAAGTAGAGGTCTCCAGCTTTCCAACGAGCTAAGAATCACCCCAATCGGAGCTGTATACAAGAAGATATCACATTTCGGCACTAGGGGCAAATTTATAATTTAGCTGAGTACCCCTTATAAATTTGGCGCAAGTATTACTTGGCCAAGGCATTTCTCCCCAGAAATGGCTTGGCACAATATTTGCGTTAACTATAAGGTGAGCCCCACCACGGGCAGCCAACTTCCAGACCCTGTTCAAACACTGTTTTACTGTACCTTTGCCTGGCGCATCTATTAGTTGTGCCAGGCTTAGGAACATTGACTGTGGGTTTTTACCTCAAAAATTGAGATTGGGGTTTGACTTGTTGACCATCTTAACCTTTGGGATACATTTTTCTAATTTTATTGCACCCATTCATTATCTATTTGCAACCCCCTTAAGTGGTTTAAAGCCCCACCCTATCATCCACCATTGGAGCATCACTTCACACATTTCAAGGCTCCAAAAACCCTAGGAAACCTTAGATGGCTAGATTACATAATTACTAATCCAAGTTAGCCTCTAAACACCCTCCTAACCTCTTTTTTTCCTATAAATAGAGAGGCACCCCTCCCTTTACAAAGGCTTGAAATTTTTTGCAAAAAAGAGATCAAGGAATCCCTTCTCTCTCTTCCCTAGTGCACCATTTGCATACAAATTCTAGAACTTTCAAACCTTCTAAAAACCTTAGCCTTTCATCCAAAAGCTCTAGGTTATGTATGTGCTACCCCTAGCCTCTTCGCTCTACCTCTTAGCTATCAAGCCCTAGGAGTTATAACCTCATTTCTCACCATACAAGCCTTCAAAGCTCACCGAAGCAAGCCAACGCAAGGCTCCACAGCAGTGCAACAAGGGCTCGAGAGCTCTGGCTCTCCCTTCTACTCCTCTACCTTCTCGATTCTTCCTCCATCTTCTCATTTGTGCCGTTACGTCGCCAAATTTTTGGTAGGAACGTAGGGGCACAAATAAAATTTCAAGGCCCTTTTGGCAAGAGGAAAGCTTTTTTATTTCTTTTATATCATTTTTGTTTTGGCTATAAGTAGAGACCGCATTAAGCGGGTTGATTGGGTGCCTAACACCTTCCCAATCAATAACCGAAGCGCCAACCTAAGAGCCTTTGGAATAGTCCGGATTCAGAGTCAATTTTTGGCACTTCGGTGCTCTTTAAATTTGATTTGGGTTTCCCGGGACACCAAAAGCTCCGAGTGGCGACTCTAAAAATTTTATAACTAGTGCATTATCGCGACGGATCGTCAAAAATCTACGGTTGCACAATGAGCCAATCCAAGCTGCTCCAAACCTACAAGCTCGCTCTCGTTAGAGCTGTCAAGCCATTTTGTCCAAAAACTGGGCTCTATGCCCAAAGAGGGAAGTATAAAGGTCCCGAACCCCCCATGAGAGACGGGGTCGAAAAGCGGATCCATGGTCTTATAAAGATGTTTTGAGAAATCACAATTTGATATAGGACGATGGACCTACCCTCGGGAAAGAGAAAAGAAAAAATGACAGCAGAAAACCCAAAGCCCAACTGAGAATAAAGAAAAAAGGGGCATCCTCGGGTCTTAATGACCCCACACTACCTAAAAGGATGCCTAGCAGGTGTAATACACAAGCTAGTGCAAAATCCCCTAGATTTTGCCTAGCGTGTATATTATATATGCTAAGCCTTTTTTTCCGAGAGAAGGCCTAGCGTGTATAATATACATACTAGGCCATTTATGAGGAAACTTTGCCTAGAGTGTATATTACACACGCCAGGCCAACCCCCCCTAATGAAAAAATAGAAAGAGGGGATATGGGAGTTTTATATTGGCCGGTTCCTTAATCAGCCCTCATACACTTGGTTTTTTTCTCACAAAAGGCACCCTCGGTTGCGTACCAAAAATCCGCCATCTAACTTATCTACGTGGTTTTCTTTTAGATACCACCCACATAAGCACGTAGAGTTTGGCAACGGTTAAATACACAACCTAAGGACCAATTTCACAATTTGGGGTCCATCCCTGCAAATTATCAAGTGCATCACATCCAGAGGAAAGAGACAGAACAAGCAAAGCGAAAAGCAACAACATCCACTTCAAACAGAAATTAAATCATCCAACATGCATTCAAATTATCCATTACATTCAAATTCCCAAAATGAAAGATAATATTCGATAGTCTCAAATGTCTATAAGAGCAGAAATAGAAAAAGCTGATCCTAATCGGTGACCTTTGGCCTTCTTCCGCCGGCACGAAGTACTCTGGTAGGTCCGCATGTCCCCCTCTCTGGACCACGCCTGGGAAAGTCGGCTAAGTAGTGAGCGCGACTCCTTTTCACGAGCCTGCTGCAAGTCATACCAAAAATCATCAGTCAAGATCAGTCAAAAGACAAGGATGGCAAGGCAACGATCAGCGCCAATCGGTGTAACACTTACCACCTCCACATCCCAAAGGCCAACGATACGGCGATAATACTCCACCTGATTGACCGCCGACTCATAATCCTGCAAGAAAGAAAGAGAAATAGAGGCCAGCTGCATGTGTCATAATACAAGAGTAAGCATATCTCTGAGAAAACATACAAAAGAGAAAATTTACCTCGAGAACCAATTCAGGAGGAGGGACCTGGATCACTTCAGCAGATAGGTGGGCTCACTCAGCTATATGTGCACACACTCGAGGGGAAGGCATCGTCAAGGTGTCTAAAGGTCCCCTGAGTTTATACAGTTGAACTGCCAGAAGCCTCCGCACCAGAAGGGTTGGAAGGTCCGGAACCTGAAGCCTTGTCAGGACCTGAATCATGCCCCCTGTCAAACTGTAGAAAGAGGCAGAGGTCCAGTCAGTCAAATCAGAATCAAACCCAAACCATGAGGAACCCACATAAAGGAAGAAGAGGACTACTTGAGATAGTGGGCCGCCAAAGGCCAAAAAGTTGGCACCAGGCACGAAGCGCGGGAGGATGCACCGGTAAGGAAGAGACTCGTACGACATCTGATACCCTCCAGACACAAAGAGAACATCAACAAGAACCCCATGATCAAGAGTCTAGCCGCGAGTTCCTCAGTCATACCTCTCAGAGTCATGATATCCTCGAGAGGGCCCTGCGGCACAACAAAATAGTCTCAGTATTGACGCACCACTCTCTCCCCCAAATAGTACACTCTGACCCAAGCGCCATAAAAAAAGATAACCCAACGGTCAACAAACAGGCAGGACTGGCTCACGATGGCTCGATCCCAAAAGAGAGAACCAACGTAAGGATCAAAGGTGATCTGCCCAGATAAAGAGAGTCCTATTAGTCAAACAAATACCATAAAAAATCTAGAAAAGAAGAAAAGGGAAGTGTCAGTACTTGCTCTGAGATCATCAAATCAAATTGGAACCTTAGGCCCAACTCCAGATGCTTCATTCCCACGTCCTTTCGATGACTCTTATGCCAGTTTCTCACAAGAGGATATATATATATATATATATATGCTCGTCTGAGAAGAGGAGGGGGCGGCCTGCCTGAAAGTGTAAATATCCCCAAACCTAAAAGAAGAATCAAACATGAAAGATGTGTCAGTGGCAAAATAAATGATAAACTAAGAGAAGTAGAAGAGCCAAGGGTTACCTCTATCACGGGCCACAAACCAAGAACATAACCCAAATCTCCAATCGAGGCTCGAGCCAAGCTGGCCATTAGTACGGCATACCCCACACCGCCCCAGTCATATCGATGCACATTCTCCTAATTCCCCATAACACTGAGTAGGGACAACGAGACCCGACCACCACTTGTATTGGTAAGAAGAGTCTTACCCAGAAGAAAGAGGAGAGAGATACGAGCCAACATCAACGCCCGTGCAGGCTCAATGACAACATCCATGTCAGGATGATTGGGATCCACCAGTTCATTTTCACCAAACAAGTCAGCCAACCAGGATAGCTTGACATTGGAGCTAGCCATATCCCGAGAGGAGGGGTAATCCCTGATCAACTGAACCACCTCAGCCCGATATGGTATGCGAAGGCCAACCACTGGTATTCCCCCTATCCTGATCCCTGTGATCATCGACTAGTCCACTGGGGTGATAGTCATCTCGGCCACTAACATATGGAATGTCATGGTCTCAGGCCGAAATCATTCCACTAGGGCCTTCACGTAAGTCGTATCGCCCCTCATAGCAGGACATGAAAGAAAGTCCCCAAAGCTGGCCTGAGCCAAGAGGAACTTCACAACCAGAGGGAGGAAGCCATAGAAGCACTGGAGGTCGAACCAACCTTCACAAAACATGATTGAAGGCAAAGACTGCAGCAAAATGAAAAAGGTGTTAAAGCCCAGAACAAATAAAGCTTGCACAAAGGGAAGCCATAAAAGATTACTTCTTACCTTGTCGATAATCCCGAAGTTATAAATGTGGTTATACTGTTGATGAAGTAACCCACTGCGGGCCACTTCGCCTTGCATCTCATACCAGATCCGGGAGGAATGCTGCACTAAAAGAAGCTGCTCACCCCGAGCACCATAAATCACCTCAGGAGCACCCTCCTAGTCCCGCTCCTCTTCACTCGACATCGTGAGAAGGGATTAAGCCGCAAATATTAAGAGAATATCAACAAATGGAAATCAAGTACTGCAGGCTCAGAGAAGGTAGGTATGCCTCATTCAAAAAAAAAAAAAATGTTTTGCAAACCAAAATAAAAAAATCCTCACCATTTTGTATTAAGGTCAAAAAGGCCGCCAGGAGACGACCTCAAAACAGCCCATGCATTTCAAGCAACCCAAAAAAAAAAGACAAAACAAAAAAAAAACTCTTTAGAACTTTCAAAAATTCCAGTCAACCACCCCCCCCCCCCCTTACAGAAATGCACATATAGTATGGGTGCATTCCAAAAATTTCTTTTCCAAAAAGAGAAGGAAGAAGAGATAATAATATATATATATCAAAGACAAAAACAAACAGAAACAAAAAATAATATAACAACAAAAAGAGGGGCACTCTATTTTCAACAAAAACAAATTCAAAAATATAAAAATAACGTGCTTTATTTCAATAAAAATAAATCAAGAAACACACTTTATTTCAAACCAAATTAATGCAAACAGAGGCAATCTCCACAAAATGAATCATGCATACAAAGGAAATCATCAAAATCCAAGAACCCTAACCACATTGGAGGTAAAAGAGATAAACCAAAGGGAGGGAAATATTAGGGCACCATTCAAATCACATCAATACCAATAAAATCAATTGAATAGTGCATAAATGATCACATTCACAAGGAAAACCATTCATTTATCATCTAAAATTGAGAAATCCTAGCCATATTGAATTAAAAACTAGAAAATTCAAAGAAAATAGGGGTTAAAATGATTACCTTGGTTAAGAAAAAGTAAACCCTTGATCCGGCGTAGGATGCACGTTTGAATCGGCAATGCTGAGCACCGGCATGAAGTCGGGGTTCAAATCGAATCAATAGAGCACAAGAGGGTCTCCCGGTTTGGTTTTGGAGAGAGGGAGATAGAGACCTTGAAAAATACCCTTTTTCACTCGGGCTCGACTGTTTTAAACCGCAGTGTGGCTTAGTGTGTATATTATACATGCTAAGCTTAGTTTTGTCAGATTTGGCCTGGCGTGTATAATATACACTCTAGGCTTAATCATGCAAGATTTGGCCTCCCGCTAGGCCTGGAACCTCCCTAGAAGCGCATCAACTTCCATTCGGCTCACTCAAGGATTGTGCAAGAAAAAAAGGTTTAAGGGCTTTGAGCATCCTTAAAAACCTCGAACAAACATCAACAACAAAAAATATAATATATATATATATAGATATAAATAATAAGTGATAAATAATAATAATAAATACAAAAGTACATAAAACATAAAAATACCAAAAAATATACATATATATATATATATATATCTGTGTGTGTGTGTGTGTGTGTGACTTACCAAAAATGGCACACACTCTCAAAAAGCGTTGCAACCTTAATTTGCTCTGCTCGGGTAGTTGTGCTAAAATAACTTCGGGGTCAATGGGTTTGCGCATAGACTTCGAACCCTGCTTCTCGCAGGGGCACCCGTGGCCGATCAAATGGGGCAATCAATGCCTCATATGATTGACCACAAACTGTGGATCTTCGCGTCTTTGTATCGTGCCAGCTTTTAGGTATGGGTCGATCCCCCCTCGCTTGCAGGGCTATTTTATTCAGAATAAAACTTGAACATCAAACACAATCAATCATATCGAGGAGCGGATATTTTTCCCAGTATATTGGGCTTTCGCAACTCGCTCCATCTCAGTCATGCCCAGTAATGTCGCTAAGCGCTTGGGGACCGATAGCCTTGAGGAATAAACATTTTTTCTGACATACAAGACTTTTGTTTACTCACCATGTTACCATTTGATGTTTGAGGTTCACTTTGAATATGGTAGACCCGTCAGCGTTGCCTTGGGCCTCTTCGGATGTCTCTTTCTTTGGCATTTGATCATTAGTGATCAAATACCAAAGAGGGGCATCTGTAAACACCAAAATTTAGTCCAAGGCCCGATCAAAACATAGTTCGAGAAAGGTGCACCCCCTTGAGCTTACGATAGCATCTCCCAAGCCCTTATGAATCATCCCGAAAACTTTAGAACCCTATCCTAACTCTTAGAACCTTTCCTAGACCAGTTTTGAACCATCCCAGGCTGTGGTTAAAGAAAGGTGTGCCGAGGCTTGTTGGGACCCCCGGCTAAACTAAATCATATACCATTGGAAAGAGGACTTTTCCAGCTTTCCAACAAGCCAAGAATCACCTCGATCTGAGGTATACACCAAAATTTATGGCGATTCAAAATTTCAAGCTTGAATCGACTCTACTTCACCAAAGGAGGTGGACCCTTCGACAGGCTCTAGGCCTCTCGAGCACTGTGGCTATGCCTAGCGTGTATAATACATACGCTAAGCCATTTATGAGGAAATGTTTCCTAGCGTGTATATTATACACGCTAGGCCATTTTTTCACAGAATTGGCCCAACGTGTATAATACACACGCTAAGCCAAATGGGCCCCACAACGAGCTCTGAACTTCTCAAGCATTGTAGCTATGCCTAGTGTGTGTAATACCCATGCAAGGCTTAGCTACAATAACTTTTGAATTTTGCTCAAAAATGACTTTTAGGGTTTAACTTGTTGACCATCCCAATATTTAGGGTGGGTTTCACTAGGACTGTTGCACCCCCATTTAACCTATTTGCAACCCCCTAGTCATTTGAACCCCACCCCATCGTCTACCATTAAAACCCATTGCCCACATTTCCAAGCTCTCAAAATCCTAGGAAACCATAGATTAGAAGATTATCTAATTGCTAATCCTATTAGAACTTAAGTACCCTCCTAACCTCTCTTTTTCCTATAAATAGAGAGGAACCCCCCTTTACAAATGGCTTGAAAAAATTTCCAAGAGAGAGAAAGAGATTAAGAGATCCCCTCCTCTCCTTTGGTGCACCAAACCCATATAAATTCCATAATTCAAAACCATCCCTTAGACCCTATCTTCCATAAAAAATCCTTAGGCTTAGGTGAGAGTTATCCCTTAGCCTTCTTCCCCTACCCTTTAGCTATCAAGCCTTAGAGGTTAGAAACTATCTCCCAACCCTTTAAGCTATCGGAAGCTCATTGAAGTGCACCCATGCCAAGGCACACAGCTATGCCACAAGGGCCCGAGAGCTCCGGCTCTCCCCTCTATTCCTCTACCTTCTTTGCTTTTCCTCTATCCTTGAATTTGTGCTGTTATACCGCTGAAATCTCGGTGATTGTGGGAGGCGTAAATGAGATCGGACTACCTTCGAGCAAGATGAAGTGCTATTTTATTTTTATTTTAGCCATAAGTAGAGATCGCTTACGAGCGGGTTGATCGGGTGCCTAACACCTTCTCGATCGATAACTGAAGCCCCTACCCATGAGCCTTTGGCATAGACCGAATTAGAGCCATATTTTTAGCACTTCGGTGGTCATCTTATTGATTTGGGTATCCTGGGACACCAAAAGCTCTAGGTGATAACTCTAAATTTGTAGTAAAGAGAGCGCATCGTAGCGACGAACTCACGAGAGCCCACGGTTGCACAGGTGCATACAGTGCCGGCCTGAAAATGGGAAAGGAAAATTTATTATCTTTTATAAGTGGGGCTTTCTTCGTGAAGGGAGACACCGGTCATCAAACCGATCATCTTGCGGTGTGGTGCGCACAGTGTCGGCCTGAAAATGGGAAAGGGAAATTTATTATCTTTTATAAGTGGGGTCCTCTCATTTCTCCGTGAAGGGAGACACCGGTTATCAAACTGATCATCTCGAGGTGTGGTGCACATAGTGCCGGCCTAAAAATGGGAAAGGAAAATTTATTATCTTTTACAAAGTGTGGTCCTCTCCTTTCCCCCCTTTGTTTGATGCCTCAACCTTTGGATGAGGTGATGGGTCCCGTCCTGTTCTGAGCATAGCCGAACTTGTTCATGCGGTTGGACCTAAGTGAGGTTCAACATTTTATTAAGGTCAGAACGTCTATCCCTTTAGATTAAATTAACCTTTTATCCTTCCCTCGGGTCATACATTTGACGGTGTGGTCCAAAGGTACACTTGACCAAGATCCGATTTGAGCTAACTTGAGCGACCCAAATGAAGACCAGAGCTTGGAATCATAACCAATGGAGTAACCGATATCTTCTCTTTCCTTTGAACATTTTTACTCACAACGCCTAAGATGGGTTTTCGCCATGCCCATTATTACCCTCTTTTTTACTCGTAGTGCTCCTTAGGGTTTTCACTATGTCCATGGGTTTGCATTTATACCCTAGGCGCCTTTTCAGGTTTTCACCTGGTCCACACAAGCTCGTTGTTTCTTACCCATGGTGCCCTTTCAGGTTTTCACCGCATCCTTTTTGCTTTGAACTTTTCCTTTTTTCTTTTCTTCTTTATTTTCTTAAAGGCCACAACATGGACGTCAATACCGTCATAGTCAGCTGGATGGAGATTCTTTTGTTGTCTCATAGCCTGGCTCATGCTGACTCAATGGATATTGTGACTGCTCATAGACCTTAAGGAGAGTTTTTTTTAGGGATGTATCATAGCCACGGGAAAGGTTAGGAATTTTGAAGGTATTCTGGGGTGAAAAGGTTTCCTCGATAGGGTTCTAACTGTCGTAATACACTTCTTTCTTGGGGAATTTTGACTGTACATGCCCCACTTTTTCTTTTTTATTTTTTTTATTCTTTTTACTTTTTTCAGACATCCTCTTTTTGGGATTTTGTTTTTTTGATTTTTTTTTGAGTTTGATAGTAACTCTTTTTCTCCTTTTTTTTGTTTGGTATATACACTTTTTCCGTCTTCTTTTCTGGGGAGGGGTTTAATGAAAGAAAGGCCAATGGATCAATGGGTGTAGTAAGGGTATAAGTGTTCAGGGTTGCTTTTTTGGCTACTTAGCTTTGAAATAATGGCCTCTTTTATGGGGTCCTTAAGCAGTCACATATCCATCTCATCAATACTTACCTCATCGTGGAGACTAGGAGTAGAATCGACATACGTATCCAGCATTGATGGGCTTAGGAAAGTGACCTCCATCCATGGTGGCGAGGCAGAGTGCGTATCTAGGGAGTACCTCTCAGATGACGAAGGGCCCTTCCCAGTTGGTTTTGAATCTCACTCTTGGATCGGCGTGGGGAGATGGGAAGATTTTCTTGAGTACAGTATCACCCACTTTCAAATCTTGAACGTGAACACACTTGTTGTAAGCACGTGCGATCCTTCTCTGATAGCCCTGGGTGTGACACAAGGCTAGGAGCCTTTTCTCATCGAGCAGGTTCAGTTGCTCAAAATGAAACCTCTCTCTTTTAGCTTCCGGTAGATCAGATTTGATGAGAATGCAGAGTAAGAGTACTTTAACCTCAACTGGCAGGACGGCCTCGGTTCCATACACAAGGGAAAATGGCATTGCCCCTATAGCGATACAGATCAATGTTCGGTAGGCCCATAATGTGAATGGTAACATTTCGCTCCAGTCTCGGTATGTGACGATCATCTTCTCAAGGATGCAGACAACTGTCTTGTTAGCTACTTCGATGACCCTATTGGTTTGAGATCGATATGGTGATGAGCGATGATGTTTTATTTTGTACTGCTCACAGAAGGCTCTGATGCGCTTGTTCACAAAGTTAGTGCCATTGTCTATGATAATGTCCTTAGGTACACTGAATCGGCAAACGAAGTTGTTCCTAACAAACTTCTCGACATGACTGGTCATGATATTTGTATAGGATGCAGCCTCTACCCATTTGGTGAAGTACTCAATGGTGACGGGGATAAACTGATGCCCATTTGAAGCTTTCGGATCGACTTTTTTTACTACGTCGAGGCCCTAAGTGGCAAATGGCTAGGGAGTAGTCATGCTATGTAGATATATGGTCGGAGCATGTATCAGACTGCAATACTCTTGGAATTTGTAGCACTTTTGCACGTGCTTGCAACAGTCAGCATCCATTGTAGTCCAGAAATACCCTTGCCATAGGATTTACTTGGGGAGCATGTGTCCATTGATGTGGGCCCCGCATACTCCCTCATGGAATTCTTTCATGATGTTAGCTACCTCGCCTTCTGTTAGGCATCTGAGTAGGATATTGTTATAAGATCACTTGTAGAGACACTTACTGCAGATGACATAGTTCGCTACTAAACGTTGGATGGTCCCCCTGTCCGTCTTGGACGTACATTCAGGGAAAGTTTGAGTTTCAAGGAAATTCTTGATATCTAAGAACCATTGAGGCTCATTATCTAACTTTGGGGGTTCCTCAATCTAGAGGCAGAAGGCAGGTTCATTTCCCTACTAAATTAATATTGGCTTCATTTCGACACTATAAGGGATTTCGACCATTGATGCCAAAGTTGCTAGTGCATCGACAAAGCGATTTCTCGCTTGCGGGACATAGGAGAAGGTAACATCATCGATGCATGATATCAGATCTTCGAGGTGCTCGTGATATGAGATCAACTTCTCTACTTTTGTCTTCCAATCTCCATTTGTCTAGCATATGATCAACTGTGATTCACCAAATACCTTGAGATGAGTTACGTTCAGGTCAAGCGCTGCTTGCAAGCCAACCGCACAAGCTTCATATTTGGCCATGTTGCTGATATATAGGAAGTTGAGTTTGATGGAGACTAGTATGTGACATCCTTTTGGCAAGATTAAAATAGTACCAACCCCTTGACCTTCGACATTTACTGCCCCGTCAAAGTGCATTATCCAGGACTCTTCTGCCTCTATTGTATCATCCTCTTTCATGAATAAGATATCCTCATCGGGAAATTCGATTCTCAAAGGCTCGTAGTCAGGTAAAGGATTCTCGGCAAGATGATCGATGAGTGCTTATCCCTTGATTGACTTCTGCATGACATATGTGATGTGGAATTCAGATAGGAGAAGTTGTCAGTGTGCAGTTCCGCCAGTGAGAGTCGGCATCTCAAATAAGTATTTCAATGGATCCATCCGTGCTAGGAGTAGAATAGCTTGGGATAATAAGTAGTGGTAGAGCCTCTGTGTAGCCCATACGAGTGTCAGGCATGCTTTCTTCAGATGAGAATAGTGCGTCTCGTAGTCAGTAAACTTCTTGCTGAGATAGTAGATGGCTTGCTCTCTCCTTCCTATTTCATCATGTTGCCCTAGGACGCATCCCATCGAAACTTTCATTGTGGAGAGGTACATTAAGGGTGGTCGCCTTGGTTCTGGTCGTACCAATACCAGAGGGTTTAGAAGGTAGCCCTTGATCTTATCAAATGCAGCCTAATAGTTGTCGTTCCATTCAATGGGTGAATCTTTCCTCAGTTGCTTGAAGATCGGCGTGCAGATAGGAGTGAGTTGTGCAATAAAATGACTGTTGTACTGTATCCTACCCAAGAAGCCTCTGACCTTTTTCTCGGTAGATGGCGGTGGCATTTCGATGAAGACTTTTACCTTGATTAACCTTGATGCCTCTTCATTGACGATGAAGCCTAGTAGTTTTCCCGATATGGCACCAAATGCGCATTTCTGAGGGTTCAAATGCAACCTATATTTTCTCAACCTCTCAAATAGATTTTGGAGGTTTATCAAATGGTCACTTCTTTCTGGTGACTTGGCAATCATGTCGTCGACGTACACCTTGATTTCTCGGTGCATCATGTTGTAGAACAGCGTTGTCATTGACATGTTTGTTATGATGTATATATTTTATGTTAAATTCAAGTCTTAACCTATTGCAAGCGCACAATAGAGATTATAGTACTGGCATAGGATCGTTCCCACGAGGAAGTTTATTATCTAATTATTTCTTTAGTTTATCTTTTATTTAATTCCTTATCTTTAAAAACTTCTATTTATCTTTAAGATCTAATCTACTAGAGAAATATGAATAAAAGAATGATTTGTTAATCTAAATTGCATAAAATAAATCCTAATCCTCCTTGAGATTAAGGTCGTCAATCTTAATCTTCAACTTTCGAATATTTATAAATTTAAACAGTACCGTTACACTATATTTCTAGTCTCCTAGTATTGGGCGTCAATCAAGTCTAAGATCCTATCAATACAAATTTAATCTAATCAACAACTTCCTAAAATCTGGGCGTCAATCAACCCTTAGAAAATTAAAGATGGAAAAGTAAAACTGTTAAACTAATCTGCAAATTCTAACCTGAGTCGTCAATTCAAATCAAAACTTGAAGATGATTACAAAGCAAATAAATCTAAACTAAAAAGAAAAGTAAAATATATTCTTCACCCCTCAGTTGCAGTCGTCAATTGCTCCTGAGAAACTACAGATATCTACACTAATCTTCAGTAATCAATCGTAGTCGTCAATTTCTCTTGAGAAACCTTTGAAATCTAATCAATTCTAACTATTTTACACTACTTTGATCAAAAGAAAGTTCAACCTCAGTCATTAATTGATGCTGAAATTCTTCGATGCTTATTCTTATGCCGAGTTCCCTTATTTATAAATAATAAGGAGTCGATTTACAAAGACCTAATTCTAATAAATAAACTACTAAAAATAAAAAGATCCCTATTATAGCTCTAATTCCTAGTTTTATTCTTCCTTGCTTTCTTTAGTTGATGCACTTCTAGAGTATTCTATAATTAACAACAACAGAGTCCTTCGGAGTTTATTCTTCATCAATCTACTCAGATATGTGGTTGGTTAGTCTTCTAATTGTAGAAGACTTCTGGAAATATGCATGGCAGTGATAGATCTCACGTTTCGCAGTAGTGGAAAGCTTCTATTTTTAGGAAATCATAAATAACAATTTCTTTCTCTTCTTTCTGGAAAATCATAAATCACGATTTTCTATTTTCAGTAGGCTTTCAGCTAACGATTATTCATTTTGATTCTTCACTTTCTCTTGTATCATCTTTACTTAATACGACTTTTCTTTAGAGAATCGTAAATTATAATTTCTCTCTTCTCAGTATACTATTCCGCACAATCGTAAAACATGATTCTTCATTTCTTTTTAGGCGAAGATTTGTCTTTTATGCTCAATCGTCTTTTTACTGCTTTTTGAGTTTATTTTGACTAAGATTAACACTTAGGCTCTCTTTTACTATCTAGCTTTAATATCTGCACATCAGTATCTTATTAGTAACAAACTAAAGCTTAGCATCACTAAGTTAAGGGTGGAGATAAAATGGTAAATTATGTGACTGATCAGTCATCCCTCTTTGGTACGTTGCGCTGACATTTTTCAATCTGAAAGGTATGACTCGATAGCAAAAAGTTTCCCACTAGGTAATGAACACTGTTTTCACTCGGTCTACTTTGGCCATTTTGATCTAATTGTACCCAGAAAATCCATCCATAAATGAGAGCATGCCATGCCTGGCAGTATTATCGACCAAGATATCGATGTGTGGCAACAGAAAGTCATCCTTTGGGCTCGCTTTGTTTAGATTTCTGAAATCAATGCACATGTGAACCTTTCCATCCTTCTTTGGTATTGGGACGATGTTGTCTAGCAATTGCGAGTACTTAGAGACCATGAGAAATCGTGCGTCGTACTATTTGATAACTTCATTCTTTACTCTCAACATCCATTCTGGCCAAAGACGTCTTAACTTTTGTTTGACAGGCTTAACATCTGGATATAGCGGCAGCTCATGCTCGACCAAATCGGTATCCAACCCAGGAATGTCCTCGTTTAACCATGCGAAGACATCTTGATATGATCAGAGGAAATTAATCATGCTTTTTCTTTTCTCGGGAGACAGTGATGCTCTGATCTTGGTGATTTTAGGAATCTCCTCGGTCCTTAGGTTGTCATCCTCTGTTTCTTCAATAATTGGTGTAGGGCCATGCTCAAAATTGGCAAATCGTTCAAGGAGCTCATTGGGAAGCTCCTCAATAGGGACCTCCTCATCCAGACTCATGACTCCTGCCTCTTCTTGTATATCAATAGGAAAGGAGTTGATTTCACGTGGGACGGGTATTTTCATTAAGGCATCATTTTCTTTGATTTTATTCAGAATTTTAAAAGAAAATATTTTAGATTTTGCATTTTTTCTATTTTTTAATGATTTTTGTTTTCTTCGGAGATGGGCCCTTGGCAAGGCCAGTCTTTATACACACATGGTGTTACCTACCAAACGCGCACCTCACTTGTTATAGGTTTTTTTTTAGGGGGGAAGTTGGTGTTGTATTTATAACCATTTGCTGCTTCTACAGTTAAGGGCACAGTCGCTCAATTTCTTACCTGTGATGCTGCACCTTTACCTGCTCTGATGGAGGAAGGCTAATTGGGGTGGCTTTTGGGGGTCAACCTCCATCATATTTATCATGGGATCGTCTAAGATTTTGTCCTCAAATGTTAACACTAATTTGCGGTTGTTCACCACAGGGGGTTACATTAACAGGGGAGCTTCTTCCTCAAAAAGGGATAGGGAGGTCAAGTCTATCTCTAAGGTGGGGGGAAAGATTCGGGGATTGGTTGGGTGAGTTACAGTTATCGGTTTGGGTGGGGTTAATTGTGTTGGTCCATTCTGATCAACCTTCACGACCCCTGCACTTATGAAGGAACTCTTGGTGTGAGGTCTATTCCCCGAGCTTTTGCAGCAGCAAGGGTTCGAGCCTTTTCCTTAGCCTCTTAGACTTCTTCTTTAGTAGGCCTGTATCTTAGGCCGAATCTGACCTGATGTCCGCTTCTGACTCTGACTTGATCCCTCCATCCTTGCAGACGAGGTCCCAACCCTTTACTTTTCTGATAGCCCCATTTCTGGAGCATGACTATGGCTGCAACCATTCCACCACCAATTTTTAACATGATCCTTTCGAGGGGCTCGGGGATTATCGTTGATACATCGTACTCAAAGTTATGAAGGTTTGTATCTTCCGTTGTGTGTGGCACATCCAATACTTTGGGATTCTCAATGCTGTGGGTGACCTTTTCTCTTTCCTCCTGTCCCTCACCTAGAATGGTGACAATCTTTTGCTCTGACACAAATCTGAGCTTTTGGTGCCAGGTTGAAGGTATTGCCCTGACCTCATGTAACCAAGGGCGCCCTAACAATAGATTGAAAGTAGATTTGATGCCCATAACTTGGAAGGGTATGGAAAAGGTCATTAGCCTGATGACGAGCTCAAGGTCAACTTCTCTAATTATCTCTCTCCTTGTGTTATCAAATCCTCTGACACTCGTTCTCGCTGGCTATCTTGGTTGCGGTTCTAAGAGGGCACACATTCAAAGCAGACCCGTTGTCTATTAACACCAATGGAATCACCAGGTTCCTAGTTTCTACATTGATATTGAGGGGTTTGGGGTGATTATTTCCCTCGTTCGGTAAATCAGCATTTGAAAAGGAAATGGCGTTGGGAGCTAACACATGCCCGATAATCCATCCCACCTCGTCCGGGGTTACTTGGATAGATACATGTGCATATTTTAATGCTCCCATCAAAGCTTGGAAATGAAGCGGGGAGGTCATTAACAGATCTTAGACCGTGATGTGTGCGGGCATTCTTTTTAATTGTGTTTTAAGTATGTGCTCTCGACTCATTTTCTTGAAGGGCTTTACAGCTGTAGGTTCTTTCTTCTCTTTTGACCAGGTCAGCACTGGTACTTTTTGTTGCCTTGAGATTCTTTTCGATTGAGTGATAAAATCCACTGACCCCTCTCTACTGCTGCCTGCATTGATATCTATCTGATCGTAACTAAGCGGGACCTGATGGGGATTGTAGCTTAGTCCCGAGATTTGGAGCGGAGTGGACATAGGCCTCAATGGTGCTTGGACTAGGGGATTGGAATGGGTGGTTAACACTTGATTAACCTCTGTTGGATAGATCGGGGGAGTGGAGAAAATAGGCCACATGGGGTTAGTGGGGATTATGAATGGCTGTATCTGGGGTAGTGTGACGGGTAGGCCATTGATAATTAATCGGTGCCGGAGGGGGATATGGGGCGAATTTAGCCACTAGGTAATTGGTGGAGGTTGCTGTTGTGTATGGTTGATACTAGTTGGTTTGGACATAGCTGATGGGAGCTGGTGATGGAAAGTATGCCCTTAAATCTAAGGGTTATGTCAGTATTGGGGTCGTAATTCCTTGGGATTGGATTCGGCGGAGGTCATGGTTAGAGTGCAGTGACCAAACCATTTTTAATTAGTAAAGGTAAAAAAATATTCAAGGATTGCCCCAATGGTGTGAAGACTCGATCAAAACATGCCCTTCTCTATTCTGGGGTCCCCCTGTCCATTTCTGGTCCTCGGTATTGGCTCGCTTCTGATTGGGGCTGGTTGTGCTACCTTGAACTAAATGGAGTTATGCTGGTGTTAGGTCATGTATTTATGACCGTCTGTACATCTACCTCAGTTCTCCTATAATTCATCTGTTCAATGAACCTCCAAACCTCGATGTTTATAGTTTTATTTAATCGTCTTTTTCTTATGGCATCTTCATATCGGTTGGCATTTCTTACCAAATCAGCGAAACTGAACTGTTGTTGGGACTGGTAGAGTGGTTTTTGAGATCATCTCTATTTTCTCATCATCGGGTATCATGTTCCTGACCTGAGCTGCCAATGCCCTCCATTGCCCCGGATAGTCACTGAATGCTTCGTCAGGCTTCTGCTTTAGCCAGACTAGATCCAACTTGCAGGCTTCAATGTCTATGTTGTAGACATATTATTCTTAGAATAGATGGGCCAGATCTTTCCATGTTTTGATCGTGGAAGGTTCCAATGGAGTGAACCACCTCAAAGTTGGGCTCGTAAGGCTCTTCTGGAAGACTTTTATGAGCAAATGCTCATCCTCTCCATATTGGCACATGTCCCCGCAGTAGGACTTGAGGTGTGCAATGGGGTTGCCCGTGCCATTGTATTTGTCAAAGACTAGCACTTTGAATTTTGGGGGCAAGGGTACTTATGAAAATAAGCATAAATCAGAAAAGTCTGTGGCATGGATTTTAGCTCCACCCATCTTCATCAGTTGTTTTTGGATCTTGTCCATTTGCTCTTTCAACAACTCAGACTCTTTGGACAGTGGGGCCGTCCTTTCAACAGGCGGCCTCCATTCACTTTGGGTTGCCGACAGGTTGGTGATTATGGGTGGTAAGGGGTTGAAGCTGGTGAATGCCCCTACATGAGCCCCGTTATTCCTGATCTCATCCTCCTCATACTGTGGGTCTATATATGGTGGAGGAAGGGTGAGATTATCTTGTTGGTTCTGAGTAGGCTGGCTGGGTGCCTGGTGGGACCATTGTACATGGGGGAAATTTTGATGAGTAGCTTGTGGAATGGTGGGATGAGTGAAGGTCGGGTTTTGGGCAGGTGCCTGATGAGGCCATTGCATTTGGAGGGGATGGGTTTGAGAGGTAAGATTATGGGTGAATTGGGGGTGATTGATGGTATGAGATGGATTCCCATACTGGATCGGGTGTGAGGGATGTGGATGAGTGAGGCCCATGCCCTGTTGAGCGGTTAGATGAGATGGGTGCATCCTTTGAGAGGGAATGGGGGCCTGTTGGGCGAATGTGGGATATTGTGGGAATTGTGGAGGGTTTGAAAATAGGGCTCCTAGGTTTGGGCCTTGATGGTCTTGGGTATAGAGCATGGGGCCTTGGTGGGCTTGGGCCTTGATGGGTTTGGGCGAGGAGCATTGTGTTGGTGCGCGCTTTTTATGATTTCCTCTCGGTCCCCATTGAATCAATGGCCTAATTCCATCCAAGTGGACTCTGGCAATACGGTGTTTGGAATGGTGGAAATAAAAAAGGGGGATTTCTAGGAAGGTTCCTAGTTGGTTGCGATTTCCAGCTGCAGATATTTAACGACGCTGCAATACATCAGTGATCATGCTTTAGAGCGGGTGTGGGTTACTTCTTTACTGAATCGTCTACCTGCGAATGTCAACAACTATGGCTCTTCCTTATAATTTGGATAGTTTAGTTTTCTTTTCTTTCCCTATGATTGTTATAATTCTGATTGGTTTAAATATCCTAATTCTATTGTGAGTCTAGTTCTTAGTTTGTTGTAGTGAATGAATTAGTCTTCTAATCCTGTTAGGAGTCTACTTGGTTTAAGTGTTCTATTCTTATTAGAAGTCTAATTAATTGAGTTTCCTAATCTTATTGAAAGTCTAATTAATTAAGTCTCCTAATCCTACTAGGAGTCTAGTTAATTTAAATGCTCTAATCTTATTAGGATTCTAATTAATTCAGTTTCCTAATCCTTCTAGAAGTCTAATTAATATTAGTCTCCTAATCGTACTAGGAATGCAAATATGTTAATTTTAATGAAACTCTAATTAAATCAAGCATGCTAATTATACTAAAATTCTAAGTAAAGCAAGTATACTAGTTCTACTGCAACTCTGATTAAAGTAAATATACTAATTGTATTGAAATTCTAATTTAGCAAGTATACTAATTTGACTGAAATTCTAATTAAAGTAAATATAATAATTTTATTAAAATTTCAATTAAAGCAAATAAACTAATTTTGCTAAAATTCTTATTAAAGCAATGAATTAACTATATTAAAAATCTAATTAAAATAAAAGGAACTGATTCTACTAAAATTCTAATGAAAGTAATGAATTAACCATACTAAACTTCTAGAAAAAAAGGGAAGGAGGATTGGCTCTGTTCCCGAGTACCCTCCGTAAGCTCCTTTGGGCAAATCGGGTGGTTGAGATTAAAGCAAATTGGATTTTGGACTATAAGATAGTATTTTTTAGATTTTTAGAGTCGATTTTGGGATTATAATTATGAATTAAATTATGAAACTAGAATTATAGAAGACTAAATTAATATTTGGGATTTTTTGAAATATTAAACTAAGGAATTAAAACTAGAATTTCAAAATCTAAGGACTGAATTCGTGTCCGAAATCAGAAAATCAGGCCGTATGATTAAGGACTGGTTCTAGAAACTAAGAACTAGAACGAAAGATTAATGATAGGACTGGGAATTAAGATTTTAGAATAGAATTAAAATCTATAGTCAGTAAATTAGGCCGTTAGATTAATGACTAGTTATAGAAATGGAGGACTAGAACCAGTTATTAAAATTACGGTCTAAAAAGGGTACTACGGTCTAAGACTGAAAATTTAATATCGATAATTTTGAACCAAGAAAAATCCTAGATCTACGAACTAAAAAATACGGTCGAAAACTAAAATAATTACCTAATGGTCAGGACTGCGGAGAGGAATATCGAAAGTTCGAAGCTTGAATATCGAAATCATGGCTATGTTTCTCTATGTGTTCGTTCTCGGAATTCTCTGGTCTCAAAATCCCAAAAAAATCCGTTCTCTTCTCTCCCTTTCATGTTGTTCTGTGGGTCGAATTAAAAAAAATCTTTTATAGGTATTTTTCTAATTAAACGCCCTGTTTCAGGTGTTTAACCAAATTGCTCGTCGGTTTCCCGGTGCTTAATTGCTTTGAGTTGGTCACCAACTCAGTGAGCGACCGGCTAACTTGCTCAGCGAGTTTCCTACTTCTAACAAAGTTAGGACTAATTCCGCGCTTGGTGTAGGGTGCGCAATCCGATTAAACCTCTCATTTGAAGCATTTAATCGAGGCAGCTTGGGGGTCAAGGACTGTAAGACTAGGTCGGGCGTAGGCCAATTGTGCGCCAGTGGTGGGGCGCTCAATTCGATCGTGCATATCATGGTGGGCGCATGATCAAGTCTCAAAGCGATTTGGGAAAGGAAGTTTGGTCTGAAAGGGGGACTGATTGCACATTTGTGGTTTTACATGTAATCGAATTGTGCACATAGGTTTAGGTATATAATTCGGGGCTGTCCGGGTTCGGGTCGGGTCTGAAATGCAAGACTATTATTTCAACCTGCATTTCGATTATATACTATTGTTTTAGTATATAGTCTCCCTACGTTGGGATTTGACCCACAGAGCTATTGTTTCACCTTGTGTCCAGTCATGTACTATTGTTTCAGTGCATAGTTCAAGTGTTAGGGTTAGGGGGTTTGAAATATCAGACTATTGTTTTAGTCTCCATTTTGACTATATACTATTATTTCAGTATATAGTATCCCTACGTTGGGACTTGAGCCGCGGAGCTATTGTTTCAGCCTGTGTTTAGCCATGTACTATTATTTCAGTGGATGGTTCCCAATTTAGGGTCATGGAGCCTGAGCCACAGTGCTATTATTTCAGCCTATATTCAGCCATATACTATTGTTTTAATATATGGTCCCAATTAGGGCTATGAAATTTCCAGAGATGATAAGTCCTTTTCGAAAAGTCACGGGTAAGGTCAAAGGTTGATCGAACAAATTTGTACATTCCGAGAGGGCGAAATGGGAGTGTCTACAAATGCCCCTCTTCGATGCGCTCTTGCAAAGTAAGAACACGTTGAAGAAGTAGACACCCCTCATTCGAGGTGTCTTCTCATTTCTCTTGGGAAATCACAAATGTGAACTGGAGATGTAGACATGACATGCTTGGCTTTCTTATTTATTAGTGTTAGATAAAATAGAGCATTTGGGGGCTCAGTGGTAGCTATCGAAAGGCGTGTTTCATGCCGTGGATGCTCCGGGGCGATCCCGTCGTGTATCGCGACCCGCTGTCATAGACAGTCGACGGGGGAAGTCAACATATCGTAAGCTGCAGGTGCAAAGGGCATCTCATCGTGTGGCACGACCTGCTGCGAGTGATAGTTAAACAAAAAGAAAAATTACCATATCCTAATCTGTGGGTGCAAGGGGCATCCCGCTGCATGTCGTGACCTGCTATAAGGGGCAGTCAAACAGAGGGGTATGACGCAGTCGAGGTACCGAGGGGCGTTATATAAATGTCCATAAATAAGGTCCAGGGACCGATAATTAAATGCAATATAATGTCGAAGGCTTTCACAAGTTATGTAGGACCGGGCGCGTCATTGCTCACACCAATGCGTGTCAGGTGTTTCTTTTCCAATAGGTGTTTGTAAGTTCTTAGATTAAATATACTCATTGTTTAGTTTCCCAGGGGAATGGCTGGTTCAGGCTAGTAATTGAAGTGAATTTTGATAAATTTTGGTAAGTAAAGTCTCTTTGTTTATTATTTGGTTTCTTTTTCTTGTTGGTTTTGTTGTTTTTTTTTGGAAGTAAGAGATTTTTGGTTTGAGAAGTAAGAGATTTTTTTTTTTGAAAGTTTTGGGAATTTAACTTAAGATCAATGTGATGGTAAATCGGCAGAAAACATGGCTTCCGAGATGTCACTAGCAGATCCACCAGTATGAGATTTGTGGACCCAACCGTTTGTGTGGTTATCAAGACGACACTTGGCATGCTCTGTCTAACCTTCTTGGCGAATACTGATGATTGCCTCTTATGGGAGGACTACAGTGATTCGCAAGTCGAGAGAGATGGGTTTTAAACATATTTTAACTTAATCATAGCTAACTATATATATCAGAAGTAATATCGAGTAAAAGGAAAGAGTGGTACTTACCTGGGGGTGATACTTGCCTGAATTGTGCGTAGCTTGTGTAGTCCGTGATGGGACTGATGGGTTGTCGAGGTGATACTACGATGAGGCTGGTGGGATTTCATCTTCTTTCTTTTTTTTGTTTGCTGTGGCAGGGCTTGGCGATCATTACTGTGTGATGTGATGTCTTGGGGAAGTGATGTCGCGATGCGACTTGGGGATTCTTCCTTTCTTTGGCTGCGTGCTGGATGAGTCCTGGTGGGACGTGGGGATTTTGACAGGATGTTCACGCTGGAACTTGGCATTGGTCGGATCCGATGGGAGGAGTCCTGGATCTTCATGCATTTCTGCTGTGGCAGTATTGTCTGGTGGCTATTACATAGCAAGCGATTCGGGAAGAGGGCTCTTTGCATTTAGCGATGGGACACGATCGAGCTTTCTCCCTTTTCATCATATGGCATGGCGGGAGTTGTTTGAGCTTTTTGGGTAGTGATGCTTGCATTGGGATGTCGGGAGGAGTCCCTTTGCTTTTGTAATGGGATGTTGGCATAGCATAGTTAGCGATGGGACTTTTGGAAGGTTTGACTCCATGCGCTGTTTCGTGACTGGGGTTTCGGGGAGGTGTGATTGGCGTTGGGGCTATAAGATCAACTGAGGTTGATGCGTCACAATGGGGCATGCTTGTAATAAAAATGGGTTGTAGTCGGCTCGTGAGGGGATATATTCATGAATGTGTGGTGGGGTTGTGTCTGGAGGTTTCGGGTGGTGATGTTTGCGAGGGGCACTAGTAGGATATTTGTGCGATAGGTGTGTCTCATTTCTTTCTTTGGCAGATCTGGGGTTGTACAAGATAACATTGTGGTTGCGTCGTGATTGACTTTGTTTTTATCTTCTCATGAGAGGATGTGTGGTGGCGTGATTAATTTATCGCGATGGGACTGGATATTGAGGTAGTATCATGTGTGTGCTTCTTATCGTGATGGGACATGTGTGAGCGGTTATCTCTTTTTCTTTTTTTCTGAACAGCTTGTGAGGCTACACGATGGGATAGGATTTTGATCGAGATGGGATAAAAAGATATGAATGTATAGATTTTGCCCAAAGTCAGGCATTGCGCACTTGTTTTAGGTCGCTCAATATGATTGCGCGCCTATTTTCGGGCGTGCGATCTTATGTTTGAAGGGTTGTTTATGCGTGTGATTGGATTATGCGCTCTAATCATTGCGCGTGATTGAGGCGTCACCAGGGCACTGTGCGGGCAACTATTTGTATTGCGCAGTGTGAGGTGGTCGTTTGATGGGATTATGCGGTTCACAATGAGCGCGTGATCGAAGCGTCACCAGGTCAGTGTACAGGTGACCTTTCATATTGCGCGGCATTAGTATGTTGTTAAATAAGTTTGTACGGTTTATAGTCAGCACGTGATCAGAGCATTGCATCGTTGGCCCAGGCGATGGTTTCATTGCGCGTTCGGGTCGGAGCGCGTGTTTTGAATTGAGCGTAGTGTGCGTTGCGCGTGATTGAGTTAAGCACACATGTCTGGGCATGTGATTAAGTCCTTACTCCATATAAGCGGGAGAGCCTTCATTTGTTTCTCATTCCTCGATTTAGTCTTGAGTTTTACTTTTTCTGGATCTCTTATATTCTAAAATTTGTGTTTTAGTGATATCGGATGATCTAAACGTCCGATTAGGATGTCGTTTCTTCCTATGTTCGTAATTTCACGCTATCTTCACCCTGAGGTGATGCTCAGAGATGACATTATTTTGGGAGTGGGCAGTATTGGGAATGAGGATGCTAGTCTTCACATCGATCCCTTTTAGAGAGCAGTGAAGGCAACATTGGGGAGGTGGCGGCGGAGGAGGTGAAGATGGCAGAAGAGAAGGTGATATAAATGGAGGGATGGATTACCCAACCAATCCTTCCTAAAGCCTCCGATTGGACGCTCTGCTCCTCACTTTGTGTTGGTTTCGAGTTTCCAATTTTTCATTTTGGGTTGTAAGTTAGGTTCTAGGTTTTCGTTTTGGGTTGTAAGTTCAGGAGGTATGCCTCCTGTGATACTTGTAATTTTTTTTTTTTTAAAGTTATAAACAAAGAAGTGTTTTTGTGTTTATTTATTTGTTTAGACTTATTAATGGATTAGTCTATCTGATTTGTTTGAGTTAGTTTAGGATCTAACTTAGCTTAGAGTTTTGGGATTGATTCAAGGTTTATTCAGGGTTTATTCCAAAATTAATTTGTTTTATTGAGTTTTGTTTAGAGGGTTTACTTGACCTTATTGGGGTTTGTTGGGGGCATTTTTTTTATTAGTTCCCAAACAAGTCAAGGTCTTACTTTAGAAAGTTTTCTTTTGTTTGTTTATTTTAAAGTTTTTTGTTTGAGATGATACTTGTTAGAAATGTGTGAATTTAGGGTTTAATCTGAAGTTTCTAGATGGGTGTTAAGTGTTTGAATCCTATTGGCTTGGTTGTTTTGCTTTGGGTTTGTGTTCCCTTGGAGGGATAAGTGTTGCGTGATTATTGGTTTATTAGATTGTCATGGATTGTGTTTATTTATTTATATTTATATTTATTTTTTTTAGAGAAGGTATGTGTTTGGTTTGGATTTAATTAGATTGGAAGTGTTTTAAGGTGTGACACTTGTCATTTTGTAATTTAGGAGATATAGTTTATAAGTGTGAGTCAAAGGCTTTGGTTTTTTATTTTTAATTTTATTTCAAGTTCAGGATTAAAAGTTTTGGGGCATTTTTGGTTTGTGATTTAGGGCATTTCTTTCTTAATGTCTTTTCTTCCTTTTTGTTTTGTATCCCGGGTATTGAACTCGAAGAGTTGTGATTATTGAGGATTATTGGGAATGAACGGGATTGGGAATGCAAGGTGATACCAGGGTTGGTGCTATCAACCCGACTCGAAGTGGTTTCCCGAATAAATCTGGATTCAGGCATTGCCTGAACGTGCAGATTTTGAGTTTCTTGTTTTAAGTTGTATATTTAGAGGGTATGACCTCGGTGAATTTTATAATTATTTTATCTATTTATGAAGTGATTATGATTTCATTTCATTTGTGGTAATTTCTATTTAGTAAATTTTGGTTTGGTTTATTTGGTAGCTTATTTGACTTTTTTTGAGTGCGATGCTTATTTATTTAATATTGGTTCGATTTGGTTCCTTTATTTCGAATTTGGGGTATGTTGGGAGCATTTTTAGTTTAGTTTAGTTTAGTCTAAGATCGCGTGCGTAAGTGATGGGGAGCAATTTTTTTTTTCATTTTCTCTTTTTTTTTTTTTTTTTTTGTCTTAGTTGAAGTGTATAAATGATGTTGGGGAGCATTATTTTTTTTAGTTTAGTTTAGGATGTATATTTTCCAAGTCAGGAGCGTTTTTGGATTGGCCTTAACATGGGCATAGTTTGGGTTGGAAATTAGGGTAAAAAATTTCCTAATTTTGACCTGAGCCTGCTGTTCTGGGCATATTTTGTGTTTCTGGGGAATTGCGCACTTCACTCCGGGCGCATAAACAAATTGTGCGCCGAAATGGGAGCGCATGTTTATGAGAGTTGGAAGGTCATTAAGCGCCAGTGTCTAGTCGTTTAACCGAGTTAAACGCACGGTATGAGGCATAGGATGGGCGGTGGCCGGTCACTGTATGGGTGACCTTTGAAATTTATGCGCCGCTGTGTGGGCGCACAAGGTGATTACGCGTCTGGTAGGCTTCGCGCAACTAGATGGTCGGGTTAGTTTGAGCGGGCGATGGTTTGTTTACGCGCTCAAGACTGGTCATTTGATCCGAATTAAGCGTGAGAACTGTGGTGTGTGATTGGGTTGAGCGTGTTGGTTGACGTACACGATTTGGGTATGTTCTATATATAGTTCAAAAAATTTTCATTTTCACGCTATCTGTTTTTGTCTTCGATTCTTTAGTTTCCTTGTTTCCTTGCACTCTAGTTTTCGTGTTTTTGTGATATCTCACGATCCAGTCGTCCGTTTTAGACGCCGTTTCTTTCATTCTTTTTAGTTTTTTGGGCTCTTTCTTCTAGGATGGAGGGTGGGGGTGGGGGCAGACACGATCTTACTATTTTTGAGTTGGAGAGGATCATGATGAGGGAGATAGGTGAGACATCCGAGGCTCACACTGATGCTATTGTCGGGGAAGTGGATGTCGGGGAGGTGGCTAGAGAGGAGGTACCGGAGGTTGACTAGATAGAAATCAGGGAGGAGGTACTTGAGATTGAGCAGGGTGTAGCTGAGGATGAGGGTGAGAGGGATGAGGGTGAGAGGGTTGAGGGTGAGAGAGCTGAGGATGAGAGAGCTGAGGATGAGAGAGTTGAGGAGCACCAGGGTGAGGAGCGTCAAGCTTGCAGACACTTTCCGCTGGAGGATTTCTTCACCCGAGGCCGGGTAGGTACCCGTGAGCAAGAGTTCTTTTGATTTTCTAGGCATTTAGGTTATGACATAGACTTATTAGGATTTGGAAACCCTTTTAATTTATGTAAAACTTGCATTGATTATTGATTGTGTGCTCACTCATGCATCATGGCCGCATCTAGAGATATGTCACATTTTTGTTTTGCTGTTCTTATCATATTTTGTGTGTTCATTATGAATTGTTATTTTGTGTTTTAATATGCCTTATTTACTTTTAGCTTTAGGTCTTTCGTCATAAGTATGTGTGTTAGTCTTATTTGATTTTGCTTGTGTTTCATTCGATAGGAGCCTCCGTAGCTGGCTATCAGCTCGGCATGGACTGAGTCTCACACTTGGTACCGTGCCTTGCCGAAGTTTCAGCGGGCACAGTTGGTGTCTTTTAGTTTCGGGCTGATCCTGGAGCTGAAGCCCTTTCAGGTCGATCGTGGTCTGATTATGGCGATCTTGGAGAGGTGGAGGGAGGAGGATCAGGCACTTCTCTTTCCAGTTGGTATGTTGTTGCCAACTTCAGAGGATTGGGTTTGTATTACTGGTCTTTGTTTTGAGGGTGAGTCGATCACGGGGTGGCTGACAGGAGAGTATTTGGAGGTGTGTGAAGATATTTTGGGTGTACTGTATAGATCAAGTGGATCAGGGCTAGGTATAGTTCGGGTCACTTAGGTCTTCGATATGTTTGCTAGTGGCTTCATCCCTTCGAGACGTCATTCGGAGGTGAGGGTGTCTTACGTGGCACGTTGTGTGGTGGTAGAGGGTCGGGAGCCCGTAGTTGAGCTAGGGTTGGCTGCGGATAGGATGCTTTGAGCGTTCTTGATGCACTTGGTGCAGTACTCTTTTCTTCTTCGACTCGGGGATGCATCACCGGGTTGTTTTTCCTGATTCTTAGGGACTTGGATAGGGTCCCTACCTATGCGTGGGGTGCGACCGCATTAGCGCATCTTTATGAGTAGCTTTATTGTCGGGGACGGGGCGTCACGATGAGCAGAGGTTTCCTTCTCTTCCTCCAGGTGAGTTTTAGTTAATTAGTGTCATGGTGTCTTCAGTTTTTTTTTCTTCTGGTCGTAGCAGCTATTCAACATTTCTTTTGTGTTATTTTTTTTTTAGTTTTGGGCATACGATCATTTTGGTTTTCCTCGTTCGGGGGTTCCGTTGGAGGTGATGTTCACGTTTCTGCAGATGCACGTATGGAGGGCAGCGTTGAGGGGTCATCGCTGGTATTCTGATCTTCAGACTCCATGGGGTCATTTTGAGGACATGCATGCGGGGCAAGTATATATCATCATGTTCTCGTTTTGTTTTATTTAGGGCTCTTAAGATCTAAGGTTTCATTGACGGGTTGGCTTGCTTGTTTGGTTGTAGGTGATCTGGAGGCCCTACGAGGATGGGGAGGATGTTGCTGCCCCAGTGATTTAGTCTGGTCAGCCCTTCTTTGACGTGGACATGAGTCTATTATTTTGAGAAGGTGGAGAGGATCCACCTCTCTCGAGTGGTGCGGTAGCTGAGACTCACTCGGGGACTCCCTCCAGAGATTCGCCACAGAGTGGCGAAGAGGATGACCGCCCCCCCTGGCCGATACTTTGCGGAGTGGATGGCACTTCAGATGGCTGATTTTAGAGTTGGGGGGACCAGGGTTACGGGGGCATGTGACGAGGCGGACGTTTGGGAGTATGGAGATGGTTTAATGCTCTGGGTGGTCGGTGACTCTTCACACGTCCCTTCCATGGGAGCAGTTCTCTCGCGTTCGGCGGGCCTAAGTCGACGTCGGCATTGAGGGAGAGACTGCCCGCGTTGGAGTAGGGCCATCTCCCAATGAGTGTGTGGGGCTCATTAGATACCCTTCACAGGGTGATGGAGCAGATAGGGTGTGCTCCTCGATGAGGAGATGTTGCGCTCCCTAGCCACCTCGGTTGCTCAGGCTAGGGGAGCGGAGGATGAGTTGGGGGCTCGACTAGCAGAGACTCGACGGCTCTTGGTGAGTTGGTGTATTGGTTTAATTGATTATGTATCATGTTTGCTTAGTCTTCCAATCGTTTTGATGTAGATGTTATGTCTCCTTTTATTTTGGTCAGTCTGAGAGGGAGGCCGAGGTTACCAGTCATGTGGCGATGATCGGGTTGCTATGCAGTCAGTAGCAGGCTGACAGAGAGGTGGTGGCCAGCCTACGATCTGAGATTGATCGATTGGTACATGTCTATATGAACATGATTTTGTTAATTGTTAGTATTTTGAGCTTGCCAAATGATGTGTTTATTGTTATTCGTAGAGAGCCGAGCTTGCTGTTGGAGGTCCCACTCCGACATTTGGTCCATCTTCAGTTGCCTCTTCTAGTCGAGAGGATCCAGCGATGGCTCAGCTTCAGGCCGAGCTGGCTGGGTAAGTTTCCTCAATCCTTCGACTCGTTTGTATAATTGTAGTAGTTCGTTGAGTGTTATTATTTCACCTTCTTAATAGTTTACTAACATTGTGTTGGTCTTTTAGCGTCGGATTGTCCAGGACTTCAAGACAAGGGAGGCAACTGCTCCCTCTCTACTCCTCAAGATTCAGGTATAGTTTCAAGTTTGGCGTAATTCAGTTTAGATTATCTCATTTTTTTTTTTTTGACACATCTTGTGTTATTTGTTTGGTTTTGTGGGAAGGCTGTTCCGGACTCTCCTCCTGAGGCTCCCCCTCAGGGGTCTGCTCCTATCTCTTCCCAGGTTTGGTTTAATTGTTGTGTTTATGGTTTATTCATCATCGTAATGTTTTCAGATACATCTGTTTGATGTCCCTTCCTAGGTATGTTTTAATTGTTGTAGCCGCCTACGCTTGATGTTCCTTCCGTGCCGCCTGCTGATTTAGTGACCTCTGCGACGGTTGAGCGACTTCTAGGGGAGAGGGCGGATCTAGTATTATTCTTTCCTTTTCAAAGTTTCTATGTTCATATATATATATATATATGTATTAGTTTTCTTTGACTTGGTGTGGTAACGCAAGTGCGTGAGCTTGAGGAGGTGCGTCTGGAGGTGACGTGAGTGCGCACCACTCCTGAGGTGAGACGGATCCTTGGAGACCCTCTGAGTTGCAATGGCCTGTTCGTTGAGATGATGGTCTTGCAAAAGACTTAGATTGAGGCATTAGAGGCAACACGTCGGATGACGCAGGTAGAGATGCAGGCATCCCTAGATGGGTTGTAGTATCGTCTGATGAGTGAGCGGGGAGTGCGCAGGTTGGCTGGTCAGCTTGATGGATTAAGTTGAGGGCTACGGGTTCCTCGGCCGGGCAGTCTCATCACACATCATGCGATCGTGTCAGGGGTGATGCTCGTGAGGATTTTGTCGTTCGTGAGGTTCTCGTGAGGTATCCTCCTTGTTCTTGATCGAGGCAGTCTATTAGTTAGACGAGTGAGGGGGATTTTGTAGCGGAGCCGCACAGTCTAAAGGTTTAGCGAACTCCTGGTGCCAGGTTTGTATTTTTAGAGGACCAGTCTGTGGACCTCTGAGCTGATGATACTAGGGACAACGGTGATCGATCATCCCAGCGGCAGCGTAGGGAGTAGGGGTGTGTGTGTGTACCTTTTTGTCCATTGTGTGTGCATTGTATATACAAGGGGGATGTCCCCGGTGACAAGTGTAAAAAAAGAAAAGAAAATTTGGATATATATATGGAGATTTTTGGTTTAGATGTACCTAATCGGCTCCTTTTCTTTTGATTACCTCTTGCATTTGCCTTTCGCTTTTTAGTTTCTTTAGCGCCATCAACTGTCATCGAGACTTGGATGCTTCCTGAGCTGGCCTGGTGATGGTTGAAGGTTGCTTGGTATCTGCACATGTAAAGGCAACACTATTAATAATTTTTGTTCTCCCCCTTGCTAGTTGTCAAGGGGGGCAAGTATCTCAGACCGAGGTTTAGTAGTAAAAGATGGATATGTGATCTCTCTTTTTTTTTTTTTTTTTTTTTTTCTTTTTCTTTAAAAAAAAAAAAAAGAAATAATACAACAGGGAAAGCAAATAGCTAAGATAGAAATAATAAAAATAATAAATAAATATAAATAAATGCCCCAGTGTAGGAGCGTGATAGGATTGACAGTATAGTATCTTCGATAGCATTCTCCGGATGGTAACTTCGTTATTCCTTATCTTCTTCGTGGACAAGTCGGCGCTTCTAAGGTGATTCTCATTTTGACCAAAAAAATACTTCAGTGTCTAGATGCAATAAAGCTTTTTTGGGTTTTAGATGAGCACTTTAGGTCTATAAGAAGTCATGGGTACTTGGTGAGTTAGTTTTGAAGAAAAGCTTATTAGTACAGTTATTGAACTGGGGGGAGGTCATTTTGATTAGGTCAATTGTGTACAAGGGTCTACCTTTGGGTGGGGGTCATCCTATCCCGTGATTATTAGGGAGAAGTATGGTAGGTATAGTACGTGATCGCACCAGTCATCATTCATCAGTTTTCGGCTTTCATTCTTAGGAGTATCCTGTGAGGCTTCCGATTCACTGTCCAAAAGCGAAAAAAGTAGAAGAGGGGTGAGGCTCAGTGATGTGGGGAATAGTTTGTAACTAACGCTTTGCAAAAGGAATTAGTAATAATCTTTTTCTCAAAGGGATACGGGGTGCCATGATTGAGCTCTTTATCATATTTAGGTACCATCAAGATCTCACATTCTAAGGTTAGCAGAAGTTTATCCTCCTCCCGCCACCTTACAACGATATTTGGTAGTATGGAGACATCAGGGATGCCCTCGTAGCTTTCTTATACATTTCCAGTAAAGTTATCAGAGATGTCCTCACGGCCTGCTTATGCTTCCCTGAGCTTATTGACTTGTTCATTCATCGTAATGCTCTCACTTGATTTTTTTGATATATGTATTTTTGAAAGCATACTGCTAGCGCAAGAATAGTGAGTTTTGATTGAACCTAGCATTTTCATTTTTTTTTTGCTTTGATGTCTCCTCCAATGGCGGGGAGGAGTAAATGAGGATCAGGTGTTACTTATGCTTTTGAAAGAGGTTAGGTATGTAACTAGTCCTTCAATCAATTCGCCTGATTAAGAAAGTGGGCAATGAATTAGAGGTCTTAAGGATATTCTGAGAATTGATGACGTACGACCAATGAATGGGTCGTGATAACTACGGGGGTGATAAGTATAAGTATTCAACCACGGGATGTGATGATCACAGGGCTAAGGATAGTATTTTCTAAGGTACATGGCGTTCCAAGGGCTAGGGAGTTCTTCATTATCTTGGTTCGCCAATTTTTATGCATTTCTAGGGTATGCGGTTGTTATAACGTAAGGGCCTTCCTAGTTCGGTTTCAGTTTTCCTTTTGGATGAGCGTGCTTGGAAGGCATGATTTTCTTTAAGAACAATTCTCTAATATTAAAGGTTCGTTCGAGGAATTTCTTATCGTAAGCCCTGACCACTCTCCTCTGATATACCTGAGCGTGATCAGCTACCCTTAGACGTGTTTCATTGAGCTGCTCTAGCTACGTGAGTAGGGCAATTCTCCTCTCGTCTAAGGATAGCTCATCATTGAGTTGAATCTGTAAGGATAGTACTTACATCTCGTATGGTAGGACTGTCTCCATTCCATAGGTAAGGAGGTAGGAATTTTGGTCGATGGCTGTACGAATAGAGGTCCTATAGGCCCAGAGTGCTTCTGATAGTCGTTCGGGCCAGTTGGCTCCATTGCTTGTTTCTGCTATGCATTTTAGAATTCAAATCAGTATTTTATTTGTAGCTTCTACTTGTCCATTGCTCTGAGGGTAGAGCGGTGATGAGTGGCATAGATCGATGTTGAACTTCTTACATAACTTCTTCTCTGCGATGAACTACAGACCATTGTCGATAACGAACATTTTGGGTGCTCCAAACCTAGTGATGATATTTCAAATGATAAACCTTACGAGTGTCGAAGTGGTGATTCTGACGTAAGATTCAGCCTCTACCCATTTGGTGTAGTATTCGGTTGTCATAAGTATGAACGTGTGCTTGTGAGTGTTTTCGATTGTGTCTGTGAAAGGTCTGATGACATCGAAAGCCCACATCAAAAATGGCCACGACGAGGTCATAGTGTTCAATGCAACTGATGGACCTTTGATGAGTGCTGCATGTTCTTGGCAGTGCTTACAGAATTGGACGTAGAGGTGGCCGTCTCTTATCATTGTCGGCCAGAAGTAGCCTAGTCGTGTGATTTGTTCGACGAGTCTTTGCCTACCGGCGTGGGTGCCGCAAGCACTAGCGTGTGCTTCTCAGATGATGGATTATCTTTCGACGGTTGTGATGCATCGTAGCAATACTCATTTGGTGAAGACTTCTTTGTATAATATTCATCGAGTATGCAGAATCAGGCGCGTCGATTCCTTAGTCTTCCGTTCGATCTTCGTGGCGTATGGAGGGATGTATTGATGCTTCAAGAAGTTTCAGATGTCAAAATACCATAGTTGTCCATTGTCGGTTGGTGATTTTTCAAACTTGAACATAGCAACTTTGGTTTCTGACTTGACGTGCTTTTCCGGAGCGATTGCTTCATTTGGTCCTATACTGGTGGGGAGAATCGGTAATTCTCTCTTGACAGTCCATGCTACCTTGTGGGCGGGTACTATCAGTTTTTTGATGAAGGTCTTGGTACTTTGTTTGATGAGAATTTGGATGACCGAGGCTAACGTGGTAAGGGAGTCTGTGAGCTCGTTTTCTAATTTAGGGATGTGCGTGAAAGAGGTTCGTTCAAATTTCTTTACTAAATATTGAGCAATTTCTAGGTATGCCATTAGTCTCCTTTCCTTGGTTTTTCATTCTCCTATAACTTGCGAGATTACTAGCTTGGAGTCATCGATGGTTTTTAGTTGTTTAACGCCTAATTGTAGTGCTGCTTGCAGTTCAGCTATGAAAGCTTCATATTTTGCGACATTATTAGTGACAGAGAAGTTTAGTTGAAAAACCTTAGGTATGACAACTCCTTCCGGGCTTAGAGTTGAAAAACCTTAGGTATGACAACTCCTTCCGGGCTTAGGAGGAGTTTCCCGATGCCTTTCCCTTTGTGATTTAAAGCACCGTCAAAATAAAGGATCCATGAGTTCTTATCGGGCTCTTTGTTATGAATTGTGAGTAAGTCTTCATCGGGGAAATCTGCATGTATGGGCTCATTGCTCGAGAGTGGGAGATCTGTGAGGTAATCGGCGATTGCTTCTCTTTTGCTTGACTTCTGCATGATGTAAGTGATGTCAAATTCTTGCAATAATATATGCCAACGAGCAATCTTTCTTGATGTTACAGGCTTTTCGAATACGTACTTTAGAGGGTCCATTCGGGCTAGTATTAGTATCTTATGTGCTCCGAAGTAATGCCATAATTTGGTTGAGGCCCACACCAACGTGAGGCAGGTCTTCTCCGTTGAAGTGTATTTTTGTTCGTACTCGGCCATCGTCCTACTAAGGTAGTAGATAGCCTTCTCTCTTTTGTCGTTTTCTTCATATTATCCCATAATTACTCCCATTACTTTATCGTTCGCTGAGAGGTAGAGGATTAGGGGTTTTTCAGGGACTAGGGGTGATAGTATTGGCGAGTTAAGGAGGTGCTTCTTGATATTATCAAAGGCTTGCTGACATTGGTCATCCCATTTGTACTCAATTTCTCCTTTAAGTAGTCTGCAGAAAGGATCGCATCTGTCTGAATGTTGGGAGATAAATCTCCTGATGAATTGAAATCTTCCTATCAGGCCTCGTAATTCTTTGATATTACTGGGAGGTGGCATCTCAAGGATAGCTCTGACTTTAGCAGGGTTGACTTTGATCCCTCGCTTGCTGACTATGAAACCGAGTAATTTTTTGAAGGTGACTCCGAAGACACATTTCTTTGGGTTTATTTTTAACTGATATTTCTTGGCTCTTTATAGCACCAGTCGGAGTGCTTCAACATGTCCTGCCTGCATTTGAGACTTCACTAATATGTCATCGATGTAGACTTCTACACATTTATGCATCATGTCATGAAAAATAGCCATTATGGCACGTTGATACGTGGCTCTTGCATTTTTGAGCCCAAAAGGCATGGCGATGTGACAATAAGTTCCCCATGGTGTGGTGAAAGAAGTCTTCTCTTGGTCAAACTTTGCTAATTTGATCTAATTATACCTAGAGAAACCATCCATAAAGGATCGCATCTCATGTCCAGCGGTGTTATCGACTAGAGTATCAATGTACGGAAGTGGAAAGTTATCTTTTGGGCATGCCTGGTTAAGGTTTCAGAAGTCAATGCAAACTCGTACTTTGTCGTCTTTCTTAGCGACAGGTACTATGTTGGCATTGGGGTAGAGGACGACTCGAATGAATTTGGCTTTGTGTAACTTGTCAACTTCCTCTTTAACTTGAAGGGCTATTTGTGGGTGCATCCAAAGGAGTTTCTACTTAACAGGCTTTGCATCGGATTCCAAGACACGACCATGTTCTACTAAACTTGGGTCTAAATCAGGCATATCCTCATAGGACCACGCGAAGGAGTCGAGGTGTTCTTGTAGGACTTGTACGATTTGCTGACGTTCCTTGGAGTTGAGCGTCGTGCTAATTAGTAACCTCTTGGGTTTCTCTTCAGTGCCAAAGTTGATTTCTTCTATAGGTTCCGCGACAGCTTGGGTTTGCTCATCAAAATACTTAATGACTCGTTGGAAGTCCTATGCCTCCTCGATGATCAGTGTTTCCTCTTCATCTTCGGTAAGCTCATATACTGCAAAATTGCTATACTGGGGATTCGATTTTGTGAAAGGTAACCCTTCATTGGTATAATTTATGACTGAGAGATATTTGGTAAGGTGAAGGTCAAGGCTATTGATCCTTTTCTTAAAGTCGCGAAGTATTTTGTCTGGTATAATCACTGGCTTGTTGTTCAGCCTGGACGCCTTGCGTCCTCGAACGGGAGATGGGATAGTAGTGTTAGGAGAAAATTTCCCTTGTTGGCCGTAAACTTGAATCGGGATGAAGGGTTTCTTTTCTTTTCTAAGGTTTTCTGCTTTTTTTGGATTTTGTATTTATGAATTTTTAGGATTTTCTGCCATTTCTATTTTTTTTGAGTTTTGATGGTAGATATGGTACAGGGTCGGTCACCGTTTGGGTGATTCTTTGGGAAATGTGGATTTATTCTGAATTTAGCATTTTTTTTGGAGTCCTCATCTAATGAGATCTTTTGAATAAGCGACGCCGATGACAGTGATATTGATGTTCAGATTTCCTCTATCACATTGATTGCCTCATTTTTGAAGAAGCTCTGGAGATTGTAATCAATCGAACTATCCTCCTCTGAGGTATAATATGTCGTTCTTCCTATCGAGAGTGACCTCCTAAGGGGTCCTGTTAAGACCTGAAAAGTACCACTTTTCACCCCTTAACTTAATCTCTGTTAGACCCTTAATTATTTAATAAATGTGTTTTAAGTCTATCCTGTAGGCAATAAGCAGCAGCTGCAAATAAGGCCCTAACCATGTCAAGAAGCCTACTGTTGCCTCAGAAGTTCCTTAGAAGAAAGGAGGTTGAACCCAGACAGAGAATTAGCTGCAACATAGGCACAACAAAGCAGAAAAATATCAAGAAGAATGCCTCGTGCAGATGTCGCAGGGTTCAATTGAACCAGGAAGAATGCTTCGCACAGTTGTCGCAGGCTTCTGAAGGCAGCACACCAACTGGTCGCGCAGTCTTCATGTCATTCTCGCACGGTTTGATGACAGAAGGAATTGAACAACAAACTTGACGTGATTCTGGCGAGGCTCAGTCATAGGCACTCGCGCAGTCTCGCGCAACTCAAGAAATGAGTCTTCAATCTTCGTGCGATTCACTGAAGAGAGAGAGTTCCAGGCATTCCTGCGCACAGCTGTCGCGCAGTTGCGGCAGGATATAAACTTTTAAAGAACTGCTCACGTGATTCAGAAGCCCATGCACATTGTTTCTTCGCGAGGATCGCCGCGGGATTCACCAAGTAACGAACTGCGCGCGTAATTTCTGCGCCATTCAAATGGAAAGAGCAATCCCACAACGACCAGAGCATCCCCGCGATGACCAAAGTACCAATCCCGTGACGGAAAGAGCTTCAAGTCAAATCAACCCCGCGATGTCAATTCTATCACGCGATAAGACCTGGAAAGCCTTTCTACCTAGCGAGGCTCGGGTTCTTAACTTCTCCCCCACTTCTGTAGGGGCAATCTAGGAACTTCTAGCAACTAGGGCATGCACTCCAATGCTCTAATCTCTAGCACACGCCTCGAGGCATTCAAAGAACAGAAATAGGCCACGTTAGCATTGATAAATTAGGCTTTTCCTAACCCTAATTCTTAGAGAGCTGGCTGTTATATAAGCCTGAGCCTAGCTTAGGTTTAGGGGACTTGACTTCTGTACTCCTTAAAACCGACTATAGAATTACAGTAGGCTAAGGTTAGGGTTTAGGAGTTTTCTTTTTCCTTTTTCCTTCTCTCCATAGTCCAGCACTTGCTGGCTATGCCTTTGTATGATTATTTGGTATAGTTTTAATGGAGTTTTGTAATAGGATCTATTGCATGTATGGGATTGGTGTTTTGTGAGTTGTTCTATACAAGGCTGTTGCGTTGAGATCCTTCATTGCTAAATTGTATTGTAAGCAATGGAGGATTGTCTTTAAGGTTTTACTTAGATCCCAGTGACCTGTGTGTCTAGGTTAGGCACATTGCAGGCCTAGCCCCACCACATGACCCACTAAATCTGAATCCCCATGGGAGCTTGAGCTGGTAGCCTTGTGAACATGGTGGCGGCAGCAATGTTCTTGTTCTATCTTAGACCTCTGTGAGGAGGATAACCTCTGTGGTTAGTCTGTGACCATTCAAGTGGACAGATTATAGCCCTAGGGTGAGGCCAATCCACAGATTTAAGATAGATTCTTCTTCTCTGCACTTGTGCCTGTAGCCTTGTGAGAGATTGTGCAGAGATAGACTCCCCTGTATTTGTGTAGACCCACCATCAGATGGTAGATCTGATCTGGCTGTAGAGATTGTAGGCTTGTGACTGGATCACTGCTATCTTTCTAAAGCAGTGAACATCTAAGCTTAAAAGCTAGTACTCAAACTCTTGCTGGTTCTATGTGTCCAGGCTAGTGCACGTTATAGGCCTAACCCCACACACAAAACTTTAGAGGTTGAGGTTCTTATGGATTCTTGAGCTGGTAGCCTGGATGAAGTAATGCCTATAATGATAAATTTGTTCTGACCCATCTCTGGATTGTGGTTCCCCTATTGGATAGTCTGTGACTATTTAAGTGGACAGGTCATAGCCATAAGGGATTGGATCATGGCACAGGGGTGAGTTGGATCCTTTCTCCTCTTTGGTGATAATGTAGCCATTGGACAGGATTTCTATAGCAGCAGATCTGAGTCTGAGTTATAAGACCCATAAGATCTATATCTAATAGCATACTTCTCACCCTTTTATATTTATTTTCTCACACTCCATCCTCTTTCTTAACCCTTTCTGTAGTTTAGACATTAAGTTACCTTAGGATTTAGACTATAGTGACCTTGAATCCCCTTCCATTTAGGATTGCCAGATCTGGAGAGCCTACTAAAGATAGCTCCCTTGGAGCTTTAGATCAACTATCCCTGTGGGAGAAACTCTTACTCATTAAAACTTGCTACAACAGGCCCTGTATCTTGCAGGACTATGTATTTTTAAGCTTGCTGCTCTGTAGTTTTCAATCTACCTTTGATTTATTTTCACTAACCCCATTCTTATCATTGTCTCTAATAAAGCCAGTAGCAAGCACTGAAAATACTCTTAACAAGTTTTTGGCGCTGTTTCCGGGGAATCTTGATCTATTAGTAGACCCTAGATTTTTGTATTCTTTATTATTTGGTAGCTGTACTTGTGAATAATTGATACTGCTGATTTACATTTAGAATTTTTCTTGAAGATCTGGACAGTAGCAGAGAAGGAGAGTAGAATTGCAGTGGGAGTCTAGCTACCTCTGTTTGCACTTCTCTAACCCTCAAAACCTCAGTTTATTTCTCCTTTGAAAATTCCATAGCAGTTGATTAGGATAGTTGTAATTTTGTTAAGTGCAATGTGTCTGCGAGTAGTCTTCCCTGCTGTTGGTGTGTGTGTGCATGTTAGGAAGGAGATCCCTCAGTCCTACATTAGAGCCTCCTAACCCTGAGATAGAAAGGGGTAGAAGACTGAGAAGGCACAGACACACCACAGTCAAGCCCCCTACTGAAATTGAGGTAGCAGTCATGGGTGAAGAGCAACCCAGAACATTGAAGGAATTGAATGCTCCTAATGATTATAATTCTCCATTCAGTATTCAATTCCCAGATGTTCAGGGAAACTATGAGATTAAAACCTCCATCATCCAATTGCTTCCCTCTTTCCATGGGCTTAGCAAGGAAGACCCTTACAAACACATTGACCAATTCTTGGCCCTGTGCACTACATTCTCCATCGCTGGTTTGGGACCAGAAGCCACCAGATTAAGGCTCTTTTCTTTCTCCCTAAAGGACAGGGCCAACACCTGGTTAGCTACTCTCCCAAACAATAGCATCACTTCTTGGAAAGATCTCAAGACAAGATTTCTGACCAAATTCTTCCCAGAGACCAACACCAGCCAGTTGAGGAAAGCAATACTTGCTTTTGCCCAATCCCCAACTGAGGATTTTAATCAATCTTGGGACAGATTTAAGGAGATGCTCAAACAATGGGCCCACCACAAGATCCCTGACTGGCAGCTTGTCCAGAGCTTCTATAATGGGATTGATGAAAAAAGTAGAGACATGGTAGATGCCTTTTGTGGTGGAACGTACATGCACAAAACAACTGATGAGGCATGGGACTTGTTCGAGGTTATCAGTGAAAATGCTTTCAAGAAGATGTCCTCATCTAGAACTATTCAAGAGCCTTCTCCTAAGCTGGGGCTTGCTGAAACTTCTAAAGGAAAGATGTATGAAGTTAGGGGAAATGATGACCTGAGAATATAGATGGCCAATCTCTCTGATAAGTTTGATAAACTTTTAACTGTGGTGCAACCCAGATTGGCTGCACAAGTGATGGAGGCATGCCTGATATGCCAATCTCCACAACACACAGTAGAAGAGTGTCCATCTGCAGGGCAATATCCTGAGTATGTGATGGAACAAGCTGCTGCTACCCAATCATTTGGCCAGCAACAATCTGGTGGCTACAACAAACAGCCATATGGATACCAACACCAAAATGCTGGTTACCAATGGAGAGACCACCCAAATTTGAGGTGGAGACAAGACAATTATATGCAGCCACAACAAATGTTAGCCTTACCTTAAAGGCCACAGCAGCAGTTTAACCAGGGATATGCCCCAAGGTCAAATTTCTAAAATCAGCAGCAACCCTAGCAGTAAAATCAGTTGGTAGTTCCTCCACCTCAGCCCCGAAATGCTTCTTTTGAGGATCAGGTTTTGACCCAATTGCAAAGCCTTGGACCCTTGACTCAGACTGTGACTTCTCACAGTCAAAGCATAAAGAAAATAGAAGAGCAGCTAGGCCAAATAGCCAATGCCTTGGCCAAAAGAGAAGAGGGCAGGTTGCCAAGCTAGCCAGTGGCCAACCCTAAGGGCCAATATTCGATTGGAGAAGGCTCCTCAAGTTTTGAGGGTGCTAATGCCATCACAACCCTGAGGTCTGGCAGGCTGGTAGACAACCAGGTGGGAAAGGAACAAGGAGAGGTCATTCCCAAAGAACTGTCGAGTGAAAGTGAAAGAGACTTTATTAGGGCACAGAGCCAGGAGTTGCCTGCTACCCTTCAACAAGGGAAAAATAAAGAGATTGTAGTTGAGCCTCAGCAGGAGATAAAAGAAGAAAAAAGAAAAAAATAAAAGTTCAGTCATAGGCTTGCAGCTGAGGAACCAGCAATACCTCAGCTGCCATTTCCTCAAGCTTTGAGTGGCCCTACCCCTTTTGATAAGGGAAATGCACAGATAGAGGAAATGATGGAGACCTTTAAGCAGGTAAAAATCAATTTACCCCTGCTTGATGCATCTGACAAGTCCCAGCCTATGCAAAATTTTTGAAAGACCTTTGTACTCAGAAAAGGAAAGCTAGAGGCCATTTGTCCAAAAAGGTCTTTGCAACCGATACAGTTAATTCTGTATTAAACATGACAATGCCTGAGAAGTTGTAAGACCCAGGGATACCCACTATTCCCTGCATAATTGGAGACCACACAATTGGAAGGGCCCTTCTAGACCTTAGAGCCAATGTTAACCTGCTGCCATACAGTGTGTATCAGCAACTAGGTTTGGGAGAGCTAAAACCCACCCCCATTGTGCTGTTGATGGCTAATAGGTCTGAAAGGAGACCCATGGGAGTGGTTGAGGATGTCTTGGTGGGGGTGGACAAGTTCTTCTACCCTGCAGACTTCCTTGTTTTGGACATGGGCTGCAACAAGAGTATATCCCCGATACCTGTTATTTTGGGTAGACCATATTGGCCACTGCCAATGCATGCATTCAATGTAGGTCTGGGATCATGGAGGTAACCTTTGGTCATATGAAGGTTGAGCTTAATGTGTACACCAGTGTAAAGTACTCTCAGCTGGACAATGAGGAATGCTCTGCAGTGGATGTACTAGAAGAAGTTATTAAAGAAGAATTGCCCACTCTGCTGGAGTGGGGAAATATTGTCACAAATTAAATTGAAGTTTGGAACATGGTAGAGGAAGGAAGCCCAGCTTTAATGCCAGAAGACATGTCCACATTGAAGTCTTTTGTGGGCTTAGTGCAACATTTCTTTTGGAAACCTACATTGCTGCCCCTTCCTCAAACCAACAAAGCACCATTCCTACCATCCATCCAACAAGCCCCTAATCTGGAACTTAAAAAGCTTTCAGAAACATTAAAATATGCTTTCCTTGAGAAAGATGAAAAACTTCCTGTAATTAACTCCTCTTCTCTTACCAATGAGTAAGAGGAAGAATTACTAACAGTTTTGAGGAAGCACAAGAATGCAATTGGCTGGACCATTGCTGATCTAAGAGGGATAGATGCATCAATCTGTATGCATAGGATCCATTTTGAGGAGGGCTCAACACCCTCCATAGAAATATAGAGGAAATTGAATACTCACATGCAAGAAGTGGTCCTAAAAGAAATAATCAAATTGCTAGATGCTGGGGTAATCTACCCCGTCTCTGATTCTGAATGGGTGGCACCTATCCATGTGGTGCCCAAGAAATCTTGCATAACAGTTATCACAACTGAGTCTGAAGAGCTGAGACCAGCCAGGGAGACCACTGGCTGGAGAGTTTGTATAGACTATAGGAAGCTCAACTCTAAGACCAGAAAATACCACTTTTCTCTCCCCTTTATTGATCAAATTTTAGATAAGTTGGCTAGGAAAGCTTTTTACTATTTTCTTGATGGGTACTCAGGGTACAACCAGATCCCTGTGCACCCTCTTGATCAAGAGAAAACTACATTTACTTGTCCTTTTGGCACCTTTGCTTACAGAAGGATGCCTTTTGGGCTGTGTAATGCCCCATCCACCTTTCAGAGGTGTATGTATGCCATATTTTCTGATATGATTGACAAATTCTTGAAAATTTTTATGGATGAATTTTCTTTTTATGGGGACAGTTTTGGCCAATGTCTGCAACACCTCCACCTGGTCTTGCAAAGATGTGAGGAGACCAAAACACAAGGTATTGTGTTGGGCCGTGTAGTCTCTAAAGATGGAATTAAGGTAGACAATGCCAAAGTTGACCTCATTGCAAATTTGCCCCCTCCAAGAACAGTCAAACAAATAAGATCTTTCCTTGGACATGCTGGATTCTACAGGAGGTTTATCAAAGACTTCAGCAAAATTGCTAAACCATTGTGCCACCTGCTCTTCCAGGATGTGCCTTTGACTTTTCTGCTGAATGTCTTGAGACTTTTAAAACTTTGAAAATTTGCCTCACCTCTGCCCCTGTACTCCAAACACCTGACTATACACTGCCCTTTGAGTTGATGTGTGATGCATCTGACTTGGCAATAGGTGCAGTTTTGGGCCAGAGAAAAGAAAAGCTGCCTGTGGTCATTGCCTATCTCAGCAAATCACTTGCTGAAGCTTAGCTGAATTATACCACAACTGAGAAAGAACTTCTGGCAGTGGTTTTTACTGTAGATAAATTTAGACCTTACCTACTTGGGTATAAAACTATAATTTTCACAGACCACTCGGCATTGAAGTACCTACTGTCTAAGAAGGATGCTAAGCCTAGGTTGATTAGATGGATACTCCTGTTGCAGGAGTTTGACATTAAAATCAAGGACAAAAAGGGTGTAGAAGATGTGGTGGCTGACCACTTGTCTAGAATTGTTTTGGAAAAAGGTGTTGATGACCTTGCTATAAATGATGTCTTCCCGGATGAGCAATTGTTTGCCATCCAATCCTTGGTTCCTTGGTATGCACATATTATCAATTATCTAGTTATATGCAAGATTCCTGTCCATTGGACAAAAATGGACAAAGACCTATTTTTCTCACAGGTTAAATTCTTTTTCTGGGAGGAACCTTGCTTATACAAGTATTGTGCAGACCAAATCATCCAAAAATGTGTTCCAAAAAGTGATGTTCCTAGTATTCTGGCCATGTGCCATGAAAATGCCTATGGAGGCCACTTTAGTGGAAGAAAAACAGCTGACAAAGTCTTACAGTGTGGGTTCTATTGGCCTTCTTTATTCAGAGATGCCAATACACACTGTCGGACCTGTGAAAGATGTCAAAAATTAAGAGGGCTGTCTAAAAGAAACTCAATGCCTTTGTAGCCCATCCTTGTTGTAGAACTGTTTGATGTCTGGGGTATTGACTTCATGGGCCCCTTTTCTCCTTCAAATGGTTATCATTTCATCTTAGTGGCAGTGGATTATGTTTCAAAATGGGTAGAAGCCATTGCCACAAGAACTAATGATAATTAGCTTGTCCTCAAGTTTATAAAGCAAAATATCTTCTCAAGATTTGGTACCCCTAGAGCCATTATCAGTGATGGGGGCAGCCATTTCTGCAATAGAAATTTCGAAAGCTTGCTCAAGAAATATTCTGTCACCCATAGGATTGCTACTCCCTACCACCGACAAACCAGTGGGCAAGTTGAAATTTCTAATAGGGAGATCAAGCACATCCTTGAGAAGACTGTGAGGACTGATAAGAAGGATTGGGCTGACAAGCTTAATGATGCACGGTGGGCTTATAGGACTGCCTATAAGAATCCCATTGGTATGTCCCCATTCAGACTGGTTTATGGCAAGGCTTGTCATCTCCCAGTGGAGTTAGAACACAAGGCCTATTGGGCCATTAAACATTTAAATCTAGACCTAACTTCTGCTGGTCATCACAGGTTACTGCAACTATCAGAATTAGATGAGCTAAGGATGGATGCGTATGCCAATGCCCGAATCTAGAAGGAAAGGTCCAAAGCTTTCTTTGACAAGGGTCTGTTGAGAAAGAGCTTCATAGCTGGTGACAAGGTTTGGTTGTTTAACTCCAAACTTAAATTTTTTCCTGGCAAATTGAAATCTAGATGGGAAGGTCCCTACATTGTCATGAGTATTTCCCCATCTGGTGCTGTGGAAATCAAGGATCCCAAGTCTGGAAAAACCTTGAAGGTGAATGGTCAGAGGCTTAAGCCTTGTTTTGAAAGACCTGCTGAACCCATGGACACCATTCACTTTTAAGGGGATCCTTCATTAAACTGATCCATAGGTGTGTCAATACTGTATCATATGTACTTTGGTTTTGTTAGATTTGTCTTGCTTTCTTTTGATTCAAATTCTCTAGGAAATTTTAGTGGCCCCACTTGAATCTGAACCTGTTTGGTTTGAATTTTTTATCTTTGGTTTGATGATTACTACTCTTGGATTGATAGTTTTTGCTTGAATGCATAATGTGGGAGGTTAATTTTTATTGTCTTTGCTTGAATGGTTGATTTTAATGTATCTGGGGTACCCCTGGTGGTGAGAGTCATGCCTAGGATCCAACCACAGCACATATGGAAAGGGCAGAACAGAGAGCACATGCTCTCTATCTTATACTTTGCTGTCGTTGGGTCCAAAAGGAAGCCTGAGAGACTCTCGTGCAGTTCACATAGAACCATTCACTAGCTGTTGCAAGAATCAAGTACACTTGGGAACCTCTCGCGCGATCTTCACTAGCTGTCGCGAGGTTCAGCAAGAAGCCTGGGAGACTCTCGCGCAATTCAAAAAGAATACTTCATTAGCTGCCGCGAGATTCAAAGGCTGTCACAAGATTCAAAGTGAACCTCAGAGCTTTTTGCGCAATCCAAAAGGAGACCTGGGAACCTCTCGCACAATTCACATGAATTCTTCATATACTGTTGCGCGCTCCAAGGTCAACCTAGAAGATTGTCGCGCAATCCAAGTTGAATAGCTCCTTTGCTAGGTTTCATTTCCAATCCGGCGACCAGATGTTCCAAAGCACGCCGAGCTTCGCGATAAGTATTTTAACCTCGCGCTTATCTCCCTTTCCAGTATTCTCTTCCTTCTTCACTCTGTGAAACCCTAGCTTCTGCTGCTCTTCCCCCTCTCTCCTCCAGCAGGAAATCCTACAACCCATCATTCACTCCACAAATCTACAGATTTGTTCCTAGCATCACCACCATCTATTACCTTCTGATCAGAGATCTCGCGGAGCCCTGTGCGTCAGATCAAACCGAACCCTAGGATTTTAGGGTAAGCACTTAGATCTCCGTCTCCATTCCTCATATTCGAAGGTAGAGTTTGGAATGGCCCCCAAGAGTGCACCAAAGAGAAAGGGGAAGGATAAGGCCCCTGTTGAGCCTGCGGCTAAGAAGGTCAAAACGTCCAAGGGACAGAAGAAAGGGAAGGAAGTGGTTGAGGAGGCGGAGGAGCCAACCCCTGAGTTTTCCACTCCTTCAGAGCTCATGGTTTCAATCCCCTTGGAGCCTGAAACAGCTTTTGACCTGCCATTCTTTGAGAAGGAGCCTCTCTCTGCCCCTGTCGTGCAGTTTATGAACAAAGCTGGCCTGACACTCTTAATGAGAGGAATTCTAGCAATAGCCTACCCTAGGCTAGTGCAACTCTTTTACCAGCACATCAGGGTCAAAAAAGACAAGGATGGATAAGTATGCTTGCTGGTGCTGATTGAGGATTTTACCCCAAAGTGATTGTAGAAGTATTGGGCATCCCAGCCACATTCGACCCTAGCTGTGGATATGGCCCCTCCTGAGTGCCTCAATTGATACAATTGCAAGGGCTTTGACTAGAGGATTAAAGGCCTCAGGGGATTCCATCAGAAGAAGGGAGTTGGAGCCTGGACTCCTTTTCATGGACCAGGTCCTAAGAAAGAACATATATTGCTTAGGCCATCAGCAGGAGAGGAGATCCCCTATTGCTGATGCAGTCTACTCCTTCTACCTGGGCCATGGCTTTCATGCAGCCTGGCTAATCTTTGAGGCAATGAAGGATCTGGTGGAGAAGTTAGGGACGAACAAGAAGCCTCACACACTCCCCTATGGCAAAGTCATTACCTTGCTGCTAATCAAGGGGGGGTATAAGATAGCAAAAACTGAGCAGACTACCACTCTTGCCCCTACTACTTTTGCCAAGAGGCAATGGGGAATCAGCAGAAGCCTGATGGAGGCCCAGAAGAAGAAGAAAGCTAAGGCTCAGGTCCCTCCCAAGCAAGCTACTGAGGAAGCTGTCCCAAGGTCTACCCCTACTACTAAAAAGGGGCTTCCAGAGCCTGTCATGACCACCACTGCTGTAGCAGCCACCTCAGCCACCCCACCTTTTACTCCAGGATCCCCTACACTGACCACATCTCTTACTCCATCTCTCTCTCTCACCCTCCTCTGTCCTCATCATCTATGCCCACTCCCCCTTCACCTGTGATTGGTACCTGGGAGGACACCACCCCCAATGTTAGCCCCTCACCATCCCCTATCCTGACCACATCTCCTACTCCATCTCTCTCTCACCCTCCTCTGTCCTCATCATCTATGCCCACTCCCCCTTCACCTGTGATTGGTACCTGGGAGGACACCACCCACAATGTTAACCACTCACCATCCCCTACCCTACCTCAATACACAGCCCCAATACCCCCATCATCTTCACATAAACTTGACAGCCCTCCACTCATCTCCTACAAGAAATGGAAAACCACTGAAACAACCCCTACCATCTCCCAGACACCACCCACAATCCCTTTTATCCCCACTGACACACCTCACCTTGAAGAAGACACCACTCCACCTATGCCTACCACATCCCCATTCCCAGACATTGACTTAAACCTTAACACAACCACATGATTCCAAGCCTTTATGGCTAGTTTCCTTGACACCATGCCCGGCCAATACACCCCCCTCCCTGACTCCCCACTTACTTCACAACATCACTCACCAGAACCCTACTCTCCCCCTCCCTCCACTTTCCATCATGCTCCTTCCTCACCTTTTCAACCTATGCCATCCTCTACATAAACTCATCCTCCCAGCCCAGACACACTGACACTCATCCTCTCCCTCATCCAAGACATCCAATCCCAATTATCCACCACTACACACACCCAGGACTAGATGTAGACTGAACTCACATCCATCCAATCCACCCTACAGACATTAACCAACCCACCCATCCCTCACCAATCCACTCCATCCCCCCTGGTCCTTTCCACTGACAAACATACCCAAACTGAATCCATCTCTGACTCCCAACCCCATCCAACACCCATAATCCCTTTTATCCCCCCAACCCTCCCATTCCCTTTCATCCCTTTCACCATTCTCCTTTTTCCTCCACCACCACCACCTATCCCTAGGGAGCCTACTTCATTTTCTTTCCCCCCTATACCCTCCATCCCACCTCTTATCCTACCCCTCCAACATTCAGCGACAAAGCACCCAAAGCAGGACCCAAAACCTGTCCCCCTCTCCCCACAACTAGACTTACCCACTGTTCACCCCCTAGCCCCACCCAGGACCAATCACAGTTTGCTCCCTCCACTTCCTCTCTGCCTATTGCACCCAAATATTTTTTTTACATCCCTCCCTACCTCACCATCCTCTATGTCATGAGGGACAATCCATATCTTAGAAAGGATGTCCTGAGGGGTATGGCCCAACTTAGGTAGTCAATTGAGACCCCCCTACTGCAGCAGATTGATGAAATGAAGGAAGCCCACAGAAAGTAACTACTGGGCATCTCCTTAGGGTGGACTAATATCTTGGAGGCCTATCAGAAGGCCAAATCTACAGCTGCTTATAATTAGTTGAATTTGGAGCTGGAGAAAGCAAACACTGCTGCAGAGAAGATGAAAGCCAGACTTTTGAAACGATGCTCAATAATGCCCAGGAGATCTTCAGACTCCAAAAGGAAATCCATGAGACTGACCTCCTCAAACACAAAATTCAGATAGCCTCATTGGAAGTCGCTTTGGTCGCCGCCAAATGCTCGACCCACCCCACTCTCTGTTGCATGCAGGACCACAGCCTAAAGCTACTCCAGCTAGCCTCGAGGCACAACCAAAGATCCAAGAGAAAGGAAGGCCTCAGCCCTCCTTCATCACCTCCTCTGAGCCCAAGGTCTCTGCACCTCCAAAAGAGCAAACTTATCCTAAACAGAGGAAAGTTACTGCTAAGAGGACTGCTTATACAGTAGCCTCTATAAAAATTGGCAAAGAGCCAGCTGCCCAGTCTGAGGAGGCAAAACCCCCTGGCCAGCCTGAACCCAAAGTAAAAGGGAAGTCGCCAGTGGCCTCCACTGAGAAAGACAAAGGCAAATCACCTATGCTCCCTCCTGAACCCAAAACTAGAAAGATGAGGGTGAGGGCACTAAAAGCTCTTACTGCTAAGAAACCACTAGCCCAACCAAAGAAACTAAGGCAGCCTAGGAAAAGGACTCCAGTTGAGAGTAAAGCTAAGAAGAAAATGAGTCCAACTGAGAAGCAAGCACGAAAAAAGAGGACAAAGCTGCCCTTAGGAAACATGCTCAAAAGATGGGCTGAGATTGGTTTACAGATTCCGATTTAGATTCTTCTTCCTCTTAGATTAGATTGTACTTAGGCTTTTCTTTTCGTTCCCTTCCAATCTTCTCCTTGTAATTACAATTGTAAATATTTTTTCAAGTTAATAGAATTTCTCTTCTTTTTTGTATATTAATTCATGTGCCAAATCTGTTCTGTGTGCTTGTGTATTTTTCAAATTAGTCTTCATATTGTCCATTTTTGTCAGTAATATGGGAGATGAATTTAGGGAGGCTATGCTCATTTGAAGTAGGAATTCATATGAAGGGTAGATGTAGCTGGCATCTGAATGGATGCAAGTACAGGCCTCAGCACAAATGGTGCTCAGAGGTCAAGTGTTGATCTCGATCAAGGAATTAAAATGGCTTCATTTTCATAATTGTGGGCCTAGTCTTAGCTTCCTCGCGGAGTCCTGAACGCGTGCAAAGCAGAATTCCACACCTTCCAGTGTGCAGCTGCGCGATACACAGGATCACCTTAAATTCCAAAGCTAAATTTAGACCATCATTTACTGTGACCCCTCTTTTCCCATAATAGTTTATCATTCCCCAAACCCTCACAATTTATTGCAAAGCTTGGAAAGGGACAAAACTTTAATATGCCAATTCATGTTTCACCGTTCAAGTATTTTAAATGCGAAGTTAGTTCGCCTTCATCTCATCCTTTCTCTTCTAACCCTAGCAGTCCGGCCCTCCTCCTAACCACGGCGAATGACAAACCTAACGAGTTCCCAAATAAATTCTATCCGATGTGGTTGGACCCCCCACTGCTTAAAGAGCCGAACCCATTACAATTTCTCTGGGATGAGTATGAAGAGGTCCAGCGGATCCTGGCCAAAGAGGAGAAGAAAAAGGAGAAGAGAGAGAAGAAGAAGAAAAAAATCGAACCACCTACATCTCCCCTACCATCTTCCTCAAACCCTCCACCACCGACTCCCCCTTGATCCCTGTTCTCCCCCCCCCCCCCCCGCTATTTTGTCTGTTTTAGGCTTTTATTTTTTCTTTTTTTGTAACTCTTTTTGTAATATTTTCTTTATATTATAATGAAATTTTCTTTTAGTTCTATACTGTTAAGTTTAGCATTTTTGCTTATTTATGTTTCTCTGTCTTCTTCAGTGTTTCTTTGTTCCGTATTCAATCTACTGCACATCCAGTCTAGCCTTTGAACCAGTGAGGACACTGCTCCTCATGGTTTGGGGGTGTGGCAGGGTAGGTATGCCAATAGAATAGTTAATTTTAGTGCAGTAATGGTGGTATAACTGGGATGCATAAAGTCAATTTCCACCTAACTTGATACAATGAGGAAATTTGTGAAAAAATTAAAATATTTTTACAGACTTTTCGAAACTGAAAATGTTAAAATCTTGACACCACCATGAAGCTAACATCAGAAAATTTTTTCAGTTAGTACTCAGTAAACCTAAGAGGAGAGAAATAGGTGAAACTACACCCCATGGGTTAATTTGAGGACCATACCTAGTGAGATTTGGGCCCATCATTTCCTTGTGAAGAGTGCTTTTGGCATTATTTCTGCTCTGAGGATTGATTGAATCAAGACTTTTTCACTAGAAGTTGGGCACATCCAAATCAAAACTAATTGACAGCACTCATGATACTAAGGAAATGATCCAAGGCCTTCATTTGGACAATTTGAGCCTGAAAATCCAACCTTCTAAAATCTGTCCTTTTGCATACACTAGTTGAGCCTTAAAAATCATACTTTTCTTTAACAAATATAAGAATACTTGCACCTTAACCTCACCCTCACTCTGAGAATTCAGAAGGTAAAGGAGAAGGAGTTCAAGATAGTGAGAATGGTACAACATTCTGTAGAAGGTGAAGAAAAGTAACTTATGAACATCAGTGTATCAATGGTATTTGTGTGGCAGTTCATCATAAAAAAAAAAAAAATCATAAAAAGATTGAATAAAAATAAAAAGAGAAAAGAAAGAGAAGTCTAGAGAAGAACATCATCTGAAAATTGAAAAGAAGAGGAGAAGCTGGCCACTTTGATTCTGGAATATATCAAGAAAGATGAAGTTTTGCTGAAATGAAGGTTGTGAAGTCATGAATCACTCCTTACCTTGCTGATTTCTTCATTTTTGATTCCCTTTCTATCCCTTGATTCTTTACATCTCTCACCCATAAGCCACATTACAACCCATTTAAAAATACCTTGTGGATCCAAAGTAAAATGAGCTGTCATGTGGAGATGAGGAGTTGTCCAGTCTATTGTGAAAAGTCTTGAGGATGTCAGAAATTAGAAGCTTTGCCTATGCTCATGCTTGCAGGCCCATTTGGGGTCTGTAACTGCTCTTGAGTTGTTTTGAATGTGAACACCCTCAGGTTGTTAATGTTGAGAGATAGCCCTGGTGAGAATTGGGTCTAAATTTTGACTTCATTGGGGTTGCATCCAACCTGAATCTTGAATTTAAGGCAAGCTGGGTACTGATTTTTATACATTGAATTTCTAATGTTAAATGAATGTTAGTGATGCAAACACATGCTAACTTTTGAGTTTTAAATGGCCTGCATCACTGCTGTAGTTTCCTCTCAGTGTTAAAGAATGGGTGTGGAATGAAGCTTTGTACATTGAAATCTGTGTTGTCATTAACTGCACTATACTTAACTGTTCTAATGGTGTAGTTTGTGGGTGTCTTCACTGAAAACCCTCAGGAGACTTCACTCCTCCACTAGGGATCACCTAGGGGTTTAAAAGGCTTGGTACATATGCTAAATGTACCCATGATCCCTACGAAAGTGGCATTTAATTAGTTACAACTTTGCTAAGGGACTAGCAAAGATTAGGTTTGGGGGTGTGTTAAGACCTAAAAAGTACCACTTTTCACCCCTTAACTTAATCTCTGTTAGACCCTTAATCATTTAATAAATGTGTTTTAAGTCTATCCTGTAGGTAATAAGCAGCTGCTGCAAATAAGGCCCTAACCATGCCAAGAAGCCTACTGTTGCTCCAGAAGTTCCTTAGAAGAAAGGAGGTTGAACCCAGACAGAGAATTGGCTGCAGCATAGGCACAGCAAAGCAGAAAAATATCAAGAAGAATGCCTCACGTAGATGTCACAGGGTTCAATTGAACCAAGAAGAATGCTTTGCGTAGTTGTCGCGGGCTTCTGAAGGCAGCACACCAACTGGTCGAGCAGTCTTCGCACCGTTCTCGCGTGATTTGATGATAGAAGGAATTGAAAAGTAGACTTTGCGCGATTCTCACGAGGCTCAGTCATAAGCGCTCGTGAAGCACTCGCGCAGCTTAAGAAATGAGTCTTCAATCTTCGTGCGATTCACTGAAGAGAGAGCTCCAGGTATTCTTGCACGCAGCTGTCGCACAGTTGCCGCGGGATATAAACTTTCAAGAAACTGCTTGTGCGATTCAGAAGCCCATGCACATTGTTTCTTCGCGAGGATCGCCACAGGATTCACCAAATAATGAACTGCGTGTGTAATTTCTGCGTCATTCAAATGGAAAGAGCAATCCTGCAACGACCAGAGCATTCCCGCGATGACCAAAGTACCAATCCCGTGACGGAAAGAGCTTCAAGTCAAATCAACCCTGCGATGCCAATTCTATTACGCGATAAGACCTGAAAAGCCTTTCTACTTAGCGAGGCTTGGGTTCTTAACTTCTCCCCCACTTCTGCAGGGGCAATCTGGGAACTTTCAACAACTAGGGCACACACTCCAATGCTCTAATCTCTGTGCACACACCCTGAGGCATCCAAGGAACAGAAATGGGCCATGTTAGCATTGATAAATTAGGGTTTTCCTAACCCTAATTCTTAGAGAGCTGACTGCTATATAAGCCTGAGCCTAGCTTAGGTTTAGGGGACTTGACTTCTGTACTTCTTCTTGAAACCGACTGTAGAATTATAGTAGGCTAAGGTTAGGGTTAGGAGTTTTCTTTTTCCTTTTTCCTTCTCTCCATAGTCCAGCACTTGCTGGCTATGCCTTTGTATGATTATTTGGTATAGTTTTAATGGAGCTTTATAATAGGATCTATTGCATGTATGGGATTGGTCTTTTATGAGTTGTTCTATACAAGGCTGCTGCCTTGAGATCCTCCATTGCTAAGTTGTATTGTAAGCAATGGAGGATTGTCTTTAAGGTTTTACTTAGATCCAAGTGACCTGTGTGTCCAGATTAGGCACATTGCAGGCCTAGCCCCACCACAAGACCCACTAAATCTAAATCCCCATGGGAGCTTGAGCTGGTAGCCTTGTGAACATGGTGGCGGTAGCAATGTTCTTGTTCTGTCTTAGACCTCTGTGAGGAGGATAGCCTCTGTGGATAGTCTGTGACCATTCAAGTGGACAGATTATAGCCCTAGGGTGAGGCCAATCCAAAGATCTAAGATAGATTCTTTTTCTCTGCACTTGTGCTTGTGGCCTTATGAGAGATTGTGTAGAGACAGACTTCCCTGTATTTATATAGACCCACCATCAGATGGCAGATCTGATCTAGCTGTAGAGATTGTAGGTTTGTGACTGGATCACTACTGTCTTTCTAAAGCAGTGAACAGCTAAGCTTAAAAGCTAGTACTCAAACTCTTGCTGGTTCTGTGTGTCCAGGCTAGTGCACGTTGTAGGCCTAGCCCCACACACAGAACTTTAGAAGTTGAGGTTCCTATGGATTCTTGAGCTGGTAGCCTAGATGAAGTAGTGCCTACAATGATAAACTTGTTCTGACCCATCTCTGGATTGTGGTTTCCCTATTGGATAGTCTGTGACCATTTAAGTGGACAAGTTATAGCCATAAGGGATTGGATCATGGCATAGGGGTGAGTTGGATACTTTCTCCTCTTTGGTGATAATGTAGCCATTGGACAGGATTTCTATAGCAGCATATCTGAGTATGAGTTATAAGACCCATCAGATCTGTATCTAATAGCATACTTCTCACCCTTTTATATTTATTTTCTCACACTCCATCCACTTTCTTAACCCTTTATGTAGTTTAGGCATTAAGTTACCTTAGGATTTAGACTATAGTGACCTTGAATCCCCTTCAATTTAGGATTGCTAGATCTGTAGCCAGATTTGGAGAGCCTACTAAAGATAGCTCCCTTGGAGCTTTAGATCAACTTTCCCTGTGGGACAAACTCTTACTTATCAAAACTTGCTACAATAGGCCATGTATCTTACAGGACTGTGCATTTTTAGGCTTGCTGCTCTGTAGTTTTCAATCCACCTTTGATTCATTTTCATTAACCCCATTCTTATCACTATCTCCAATAAAGTCAGTAGCAAGCACTTTAAAATACTCTAACAGGTCCTCATGGGTGGTGAGCTCTTTCCCTTGAACTTCATAATATATTAGGATGAGCACGCATGCTCGACAGCGAGGCTGATAATGGTGATAAATACAGGGAGATCTCTAAGGGCATTCCCATCCTTTTGAGTTAGAGTTGAGGCCGGTATCAAACTCATCTTCTTGATCTAATAGCGCTTGAAGTCCTAGGTTAGCTTGCTCTGCTAACTCCAATGCAGGGAGGCCTATCCAGTAGTCCCCATCGTCACTCAAGGGAGGTTGCCATTCTTCCTCAAGAAATTTTAAGAATATTTAGAGTTGTGGCGCATTTGGGGATGGAGGAGTGTCTAGTTCAAGTTCCTCTTCAAACTCTATGAGGGTGATATGTGATTTTCCCCCCGAGTCGACTAGATGACTGTTGGGATTTTCTGCTTCTTTGGCAGGTAGCTGAGTTGGTGGGTCATCACTTGCTTCTGTTGCCACGAGGTTGGAGTCATTCGTTCCTACCATCGCGGAGTATTTGCTCCAACTAGTGAAGCGTTCTAATATGCTGGTGCAGGCCGTACAGCAGGATTGGTATGGGTGAGCGATACAAGGGGAGTCCCACGGGCATTCCCATCCCCCAAGGCTGAGGCTAAGGTGGATGCTATGAGAGTTAATATTTTCTTATGGGGTGTCATCTTCTTCCCATGTTGAGTGCAAGTGCTCTCCACTATCTTGCAAGGCAGCTATGTGGAAAACTTCGTCTTCGGCAGATTCTCAGTCTTCTACTCATGGCTCGAGTTTTGGAGGTTCTTCCTTTCTCTTTTCTATAAGATCCTTAGTGTCAAATAAGGGTTTGACTCCTTCAAGCGGTTTATCAATATTGTCATTCAGATTGGTTAAATCGTTGAATGCTTTAGCCATTCACTCGATTTCTGCTTCTTGGGATTTAGTGAAGGACACTTCCTTCTGCCTTGGTATGACAGCTTTCTCGGTGGTCTCATAGATGAAGTGGTCGTATAAAGACCATTTTTGCGAGGTAGGGAACAAGTCGGCTTGTGGGTAGTCCGATTGGTAACCTTACCCAATGTGTTTGTGTATTTTCCTTAGGATGACAGGTCCTACACGACCTTGCTTATTTTTACCGAGTTCAGTGTGGGGGATGTACCTGAGTTGATAGATAAGGTCGCACCCTTTTGTCTCAATTGGGTTGATGTTGTAAAGTTTGGCGAGGTCTGGGCCAGCCTCTCTTCTCATTAATTTTTATTGGCTCTTTGTCAGAGAACTAGGAGGGGTAGGGGACGAACTTTCACGACGATTGTCTCATCAAGGATTTGGGTCTTTTGGATGTGGCCTGTATTCAATACGTAATAAGGGGTTGTCGGAATACTCGTAGTGTAATCAGTGTCCATCTCCTGGAGATGTACATCACCGTATATACGGACAATGGAGTCCTCGTATGGGAATTTGACGCATTGGTGGTATATTGATGCGACGAACTTCATTGACTCTAATAATTTTCTTCCTAGGATAAGATTGTACGTACTAGTGGAATCAGAAATATGGAAAGTGATATTTTTTGTAACAGGTCCAAGGCGAACCTGGAGTTTGATAGTTCCTTTGATAAAACGATGCGAGCCATCATAAACTATGAGAGATAGTGTTGAAGGCCTGACATCCTGTTCTATGTACTCGAGTGTCTTCAATGTGGTGATAGGGCAGATATTAAGTCCTACTCCTGTATCGAACAATGAGTGGGGTACGGAGAACCCTCTAATTATGACTATAAGGTATATAGGAGCCGCACTTTCGCGGAGGGACTCTTTAGGCATATCTGCGTTCGTGAAAGTGAGTGTCGGAGGCTATGCCATGACCGACGCGATTTGATGTAGCTCATCCAAGGTTGTGTCCTCATCTACTTGTGTGTCTTCAAGTGTCCTTATCAGCAGTCAGTGATGATTAGGCAATTTTTTGATGAGCTCTAGTATAGATATCTAGGTCGGGATCTTTTGGAGATACTGTAGAAGGTCATATTCTTGCCTTGGCTCGAGTGCAATTTCTTTGCTTGGCCGATGAGCCTTGGGTGTAGGTGGTTGGAGTGGTTGAGGTGCAGGGATTGGTGGAGGGATAATGTGAGGTGAGGGCGGCAAGTTAACTTCTCTTTCTCACACATTCCCCTCTAGTGGTTGTCCATTCATGAAATCCTTATTTCAAGGGAAAGGCGGAGGTGGATAGTTGGTTCCTGATTTAAGAATCAGGCAAGTCGGTTGTTGACCAAACCCGGTGTGGCTCGACGTTGATGTGTTTATGAAGTGAGTGAAATTCGAGGTTGGATCTTGTACTTGCACTGGGCCGCTCCAAGGTGGAGGTATGTATGTAATCCTCTTCTTCTAAGAAAGCAGAGACTAGTGTCTCGCACAAGTCAGCATGCTCTTCTTGCTCACTTTCTTCTATTTTTAGTGAACACTCAGTCTTTGTCTCGTTTTCTAAGTTCGGAGTCTTTTGGGTGACACTGTCTACTCATGCGGCGATTTGGGTTATAGTTTGAAGAATGTGATCTCCATACTCGGGTTCAGAATCGGACAAAGGGAGTGGCAATGACATTGGTTCAGGATTTGGAGGGGTTGAAGGTTCTGGTGGGTGACTATGGAGGAATGGTCTCCTGGCCCTAAAAGTATGGACTCGTATCTGAGTGAATTTCGGGTAAGGAGGCGGGCTTAACGGAGCGATGCGAGTGATCAAGGCCGAGGGGTGCGGGGGTGAAGGAACTCTCATAGGGGTAGCAAAAGTGTTGGAGGGTTGGGTGCGAGTGATTAATGTGGAGGGCTGGAAGGATGATTGACCAGAGAGATCTATGGTGGTGACCTGAGCCGGTGTTGCTTGGTTGTGGTTATGCATGGGGTTATTAATGATCCCTAAATTTTGTTAGGGTTAGTTATTATAATGGTTAGGATTCCTAAGAGCTTTTCACTCAATTTGGTTCCGGTCATTCATGTCATAGATCACATCTCGGAGGACCCAACAGTCTTCTAGGTTGTGTCTCGGGTATCGATGAAATACGCAGTATTTACTGTAGTCTAGGTTTGTCGGCCATGGTTGGGGTCTTTCCTACGGGAATCGGAGGAGAGTCTGAGTGTTAAGGAGACAAAAGATGTTAGGGATCGTATCAAGCAGAGGGGGATAGTGTTCCTGCCTCGACTGGTAGGGGCCTCTAGCTAGGTTGAAGTTTTGTGGTGGGGGTTCATTATTATAGTTCGGCACGTGGGCCGGTTGATTCTGCGTTATATTCTGGTTCTAATAAGTGTTAGGATATTGATTTCTATTATGATATTGGTTCTGATTCTTGTTCTGGCCTTGGTTTTGGTTTGCATATCTTTGATGGTTAATGCCTTGGTTTTGGTTTGTGTATCATTGTTGATTTTGATTGTGCCAGAAGTTTCTCGGTTGGAAGTTTTCGTTCTCAGAGTCTTGTCCTTAGTTGACAACAATATTGACCTGTTCGATTCCTGAGGTTTTCTTATTATTTTTTAACTTTGATTCACTAGAAGAGCCTACTTCGACGTGACTATGGATAGGGCGAGGTCTCCGCCTTTAATGTGTCACGCAGTCGGGATGCCCGGGAGTGGAGTGCAGTGAAGTCGGGGTAATCGCTTATGACAAGTATGCTCTTTAACGGTTCTCTAGTGTTGTCGATGATAGTGTCAATCGAGTCTTTCTCTTTCATTGAAGTGTCGGTCCTGGCAACGAGCTTCCTCCATCTGGCGAAGAAGTTGACCAATTCTTCATCAGGTCCTTGCTTTGCCGTTATCAGATCACTGAGACTGACTGTCTCCTGGATCAAGTGTTTGTATTGGTCTAGGAATTGATCGACTAAATCATCGAATATTTCTATCTTATAAAGCGAGAGTCCCGCAAACCAATCTAAAGCTTCTCCTTCTAATGAGCGTTGAAAATAATGGATGAGAAGTCCTTGATTATCATGTATGGGTCAACAATCGTTGCAAAAGAAGGCCAATTGATGGTTTAGATTTCCCGTGCCATTATATTTGGTAAATTTTGACGGTTTAAATCCTATTGGTAAGTTAAATTCAACGTCCCGACAAAGTTTATTGAATCCGAATGAGTGACTAGGCCGCTCCCTCTTGGCCATGTATTCATCAAGCATCTTAGGGAGATCTTCAATTTTGATAGTGTTGTCTTTTAGAGCAACCCGCGAGCCAACCTTGTCCGGAGAATCATCGTTGAAGAACGTGTGAATAGGTTGCCTCAATGGTGAGGTGCGGGCTGACATCGTGCTCGGGATAGAAGGCGGCCTTTCCTGTCGTTCTTGGTCTTCTAAAAATTGTCGTGACCTAATGGTCTCGTATGCAGCAGCCAATCCTTGATGTAATTCCTCAGAGTCATCATATCCTCTTTGTATTCTTTGAATACTGAGCTCTCCAATTTGTTGAGCAGTGAGGTTTTGTCTAGTGTTACCATCTCTCCCGTTATGATTATTGCCAGTGTGTGGGTAGAGAAGGGATTTTCTTGTTCACCAGCCATGTTGATCTCAGGTTGTCGTAGGCTGGGAGTGTAAAGTGGTTATTCTTCATATATGGGGTTGTCATGATATCCCCACAATGGTGGGTCTTCTAAACTCACTTTTCGTATATCAAACATCTCGAGTCTTTGACGAAGACTCATATATTTAAGGAAATCTAAACGATGCGATGGAAATAAAAATAGGAAAGTAAAATAAAAACTATCTAAGAGAGAGTTTATAAAAAATGTCCCATCGCGATCGCCAGTCTGCTGGTGCACATTTTTTCTAGGTTCCTCTAAGTCCCCGTTGAATCAATGGCCCAATTCTGTCCAAGAGGACTTTGTCAATGCGGTGTTTGGAAAGGTGAAAATAAAAAAGGGAGACTTCTAGGAAGGTTCCTAGTTGGTTGCGATCGCCAGTTGTAGATATTTAACAACGCTGCAACACGTCAGTGATCACGCTTTAGAACGGGTATGGATTACTTCTTTATTGAATCGTCCGCCTGTGAACGTCAGCAGCTATGGCTCTTTATTATAATTTGGATAGTTTAGTTTTCTTTTCTTTCCCTATGATTGTTATAATTCTGATTAGTTTAAATTTCCTAATTTTATTATGAATCTAGTTGTGAGTTTGTTGTAGTGAATGAATTAGTCTTCTAATCCTGTTAGGAGTCTACTGGGTTTAAGTGTTCTATTCTTATTAGAAGTCTAATTAATTGAGTTTTCTAATCTTATTGAAAGTCTAATTAATTAAGTCTCCTAATACTACTAGGAGTTTAATTAATTTAAATGCTCTAACCTTATTAGGATTCCAATTAATTTAGTTTCCTAATCCTTCTAGAAATCTAATTAATATTAGTCTCCTAATCGTACTAGGAATGCAAATATGTTAATTTTAATGAAACTCTAATTAAATCAAGCATGTTAATTATATTGAAATTCTAAGTAAAGCAAGTATACTAGTTCTACTGCAACTCTGATTAAAGTAAATATACTAATTGTATTGAAATTCTAATTTAGCAAGTATACTAATTTGACTGAAAATCTAATTAAAGCAAATATAATAGTCCTACTAAAATTCTAATTGAAATAGAAGACTGATTTTACTAAAACTCTAATTAAAGCAAATATACTAATTTTATTAAAATTCTAATTAAAGTAAATAAACTAATTTTGATAAAATTTTGATTAAAGCAATGAATTAACTATATTAAAAATCTAATTAAAATAGAAGGAACTGATTCTACTAAAATTCTAATAAAAGCAATGAATTAACCATACTAAACTTCTAGAAAAAAAGGGGTTTTGGGCCCGCTATGCTAAAGAGGATTGGCCTCATTCCTAAGTACCCTCCATAAGCTCCCTTGGGCAAATCGGGTGATTGATATTAAAGCAAATTGGATTTTAGACTATAAGATAGTATTTTTTAGATTTTTAAAGTCGATTTTAGAATTATAATTATGAATTAAATTATGAAACTAGAATTATAGAAAACTAAATTAATATTTGGGAATTTTTAAATATTAAAGTAGGGAATTAAAACTAGAATTTCAAAATCTAAGGACTGAATTTGGGTCCGAAATCAAAAAATTAGGCCGTATGATTAAGGACTGGTTCTAGAAACTAAGAACTAGAACCAAAGATTAATGATAGGACTGGAGATTAAGATTTTACAATACAATTAAAGTCTATGGTCGGTAAATTAGGCCGTTAGATTAAGGACTGGTTTTAAAAATAGAGGACTAGAACCAGATATTAAAATTACGGTCTAAAAAGGCTGCTACGATTTAAGACTGAAAATTTAATATCCATAATTTTAAACCAAGAAAAATCCTAGATCTAAGAACTAAAAACTACGGTTAGAAACTAAAATTCTTACCCGAGGGTAGGGGCTGCAGAGAGAAAACTCGAAAGTTCAAAGCTTGAATCTCGAAATCATGGCTATGTTTCTCTATGCGTTCGTTCTCGGAATTCTCTGGTCTAGAAATCCCAAAAAAATTCGTTCTCTTCTCTCCCTTTCGTGTTGTTTTATGGGTCGAATTAAAAAAAAATATTTTATAGGTTTTTTCTAATTAAATGCCCTATTTCAAGTGTTTAACCGAATTGCGCGCCGATTTCCCGGTGCTTAATTGCTTGGAGTCGGTCATCGACTCGGTGAGCGACCGACTGCCTTGCTCAGCGAGTTTCCTAGTTCTAACAAAGTTAGGACTAATTGTGCGCTTGGCATAGGGTGTGCAATCCGATTAAGCGTCTCATTTGAAGTGTTTAATCGAGGAAGCTTGGGGGTCAAGGACTGTAAGACTAGGTCGGGCGTAGGCCAATTGCAAGTCGGTGGTGGGGCGCTCAATCCAATCGCACGTCTTATGGTGGGCGCGTGATCGAGTCTCTAAGCGGTCTGGGAAAGGAAGTCTAGTCTGAAAGGCGAACTGATTACACGTTTGTAGTTTTGCATGCAATCGAATTATGTGCATGATTTTAGGCTCGTAATTCGGGGTTGTTCGGGTTCGGGTCGGGTCTGAAATACAAGATTATTATTTCAGCCTGCATTTCGACTATATATTATTATTTCAGTATATAGTCTCCCTATGTTGGGATCTGAGCCACAGAGCTATTGTTTCAGTTTGTGTCCAGCCATGTTCTATTATTACAGTGCATGGTTCTCGCATTAGGGTTAGGAGGTTTGAAATGTCAGACTATTATTTCAGTTTGCATTTCGACTATATACTATAGTTTCAATATATAGTCTGCCTACGTTGGGACCTGAGCCACAGAGCTATTATTTTAGCCTGTGTTTAATTAGCCATGTACTATTGTTTCAGTACATGGTTCCTAATTTAGGGTCATGGGGCCTGAGCCACAGAGCTATTGTTTCAGCTAGTGTTAAGCCATATACTATTGTTTCAGCATATTGTCCCAATTAGGGTTATGAAATTTTCAGAGATGGTAAGTCCTTTCCGAAAAGTCAGGGGCAAGGTCAAAGGTTGATTGAACAGATTTGTACATTCTGAGAGAGAAAAATGGGGGTGTCTACACATTGGGCCTTTGTGGGTTTGGGCTATGGGGCCCTGATGGGCTTGGTCCATTGGGCCTTAGTGGGTTTGGGGTATGGGGCCCTGATGGGCTTGGTCCATTGGGCCTTTGATATGGGGCCTTGAGGCCCACTCCAATGATCCCATGGTGGTCTTGGTGGTATGAATAATGGGGGGTTGATTGGAATCTTGGGGAAAAGAGGAATGGAGACTTGGGAGTGTATAAGATGGGTTGGGAGATGTGTGGTGTGGGTGAGGGAGGCTGCTTTGAGAGGCAATCCATATTGTATAGGCCCTGACCATCTCATCCATCATGGCCATTTGATTGGGTGAGGGGGTGGATGTAAATGGTGCATCCGATGGAGGGGGAATATGGGGCATGGATTGGGTGGGTGTATGGGACAAATTGGGCATGGCCCAGGTAAAATTGGGCATAGCTTGGATAGGTGGGGGGATATGTGGTGGATTTGAAAAAATGGGCATGGTATGAGTAGGTGTAGGAAAATTGGGTATTGCTTGGGTGAAATTTGGATTTTGGAAAGGTATGGGTGAATGGGATATGGCTTGAAAAGATAGTGGGGAATGAGGTGTTGAATTTTGAGAAAATGTGGGGAAATTGGGTGTGTCGAATGTGGAGTGGGGATTCAAAATTGTTATGGGGGAAGAATGGGATGGACTTTGAGGGAATGTGGAGGATATGGATGGAAATATGGGTGCACTGAAGGGTTCGATGATGGTAAATGGGGGTTGGGTGAATGGGATGGAGGTAGGATCTCCTCAGAATGGGAATGTGTTAGGGAGCGTGGTGGTGATGAATCAGGATCGGGATAAGTCGGATCAACCGCCCATGCCATGGTTTGCTGGCGGGTTGGGTACGGGTTCCTCGGGTGAGGACCAAAAATTCGTCTTCTCCTTCCCCTATGGGATGACGAAGGTTAAGGCAATGCCGTTGTGCCGGAATTACAAGTTTTCCTTTTTTTTGGTATATACTTTTTTTTTTCTTTGGTTTTTTTGGTTTTAATTTTTGGAAAAAGAAAATGAACCTTTTTACAATGAGTTCCAAGGCCTTGGAATTCTCTTTTCAGGTGGCGTTTGTACCCCAAATATTTCTCACGGCAGGACCCCGACACGCTTCGAAAGAATTAAAGGGAAATCCCTTGATCTATGTAAAGGCACGGGAATCCTCGCGACAACCCGATCCCTCAAAAAAAGTCAATAAGAGGGTGACCTCTTTTGACCGGCGAGGGCGTATTGGGTGTCAGAATGTGTAAGATCTACCAGAGGCACTAAGCTACTAAGCAGGGAACTCAGGAGAAGTGAAAAATGCCTCAGTTTCTGGCTGCCCAACCAGAAATAGGTTTAGTGTGTGTATTATGTACGTTAGGCTAAAAATTTGAAGATTTTGGCTTAGCGTGTATATTATACACGCTAGGCAAAATCTGAGGATTTTTGGTTTTGCGTGTATATTATACACGCTAGAGCAATTCTAGAGAATTTTTGCTTAGCGTGTATATTATACACGTTAGGTAAAAACAGATTATATAATATATTTTGACAGCAAACAGCAGGCCTGAAATTGGTCTAATTTTTTAGTTTTCGGGAAGCGGTGCTTCTGGGGATTGATTTTCTTTATTGTAATGGGTCCCTCCTCTCCGAACCTAGGGATACAAGGTTGATTCGAGGTAACTAAACGCACTCCTCAAGGGTTTTAAGCTTTCTAATCGGATCAGTCATCGACCCGATATACCTCCAGCGCAAGTACTTTCTTTGATTCTGGATGGAGTGGTACTTTTCTGGATCATCACCACTAGGGGCTGCCGTCGTACTAAGAATTGGGACGTTTATATCGCTGCCTAAATTTCTACCCTTTAAAATCTACCCATGAAAAAAATGAATAAGTCCCTTAGTTCACTTTTAAGGTTCAATTTTTAAAGGGAGTTTCCTTAGATCAAAAAATGGGTGGTGATAATTTCGTGTTGCCTCTACGAGCTGGTGTCCACTGGTAGGATATGATTACAAAAATGTAAAAGCTCAAGTAGGCCCGCCAATGGCTAAGGTGTGTAAATGCGCAAGTAAGCATGCCAATCAGCTAAGACATGTAAATGACTGAAAATAAATGAAAGTAAAGACAATGCTCAAGTAGGCCCGCCAATCGACTAAGGCTCGTAAATGACGGAAAGTAGGGATAAGTAAAAATTGACGGAATCGTAAGGGTGAGTATGAAAGAAAAAAAAAAGTATTAGTAAAAAGGAATAAAAACAACAAAAGAGGCCCAACTTCAAGGGGAAGCTCTACTAGCTATTCCCCAGCGGAGTTGCCATCCGTGCAACTGTGGATTTTCGTCAAACCCATCGCGACGATGCGCTCATGAGAAAAATATAGAGTCGCTACCTAGAGATTTTGGTGTCCCGGGAAACCTAAAACAATATTATAAGTACTGAAGTGCCAAAAATATGACTCTGATTCTAGTCTATGCCAAAGGCTCTTGGATAGGGGCTTCGGTTATCAATCGAGAAGGTGTTAGACACCCGATCAATCCGCTCGTAAACAGTCTCTACTTATGGCTAAAAGAAAAAAAGAAAAAAAAAACCAACACTTGCTCTGGCCCTAAGGCGCTCTAATCTTATTTACGCCCCTCGCAATCACCGAAAAGTCGACGACATAATGGCATAAATTCAAGGATAAAGGAAAAGCAAAGAAGATAGAGGAATAGAGGGGAGAGTCGGAGCTCTCGGGCCCTTGTAGCACCGAGGTGGACCTTTGCGTGTGTGCACTTGATGAGCTTCCGATGACTTGAGGGGTTGAAAGGTGGGTTCTAACCTCTAAGGCTTGATAGCTAAGAGGTAGGAGAAGAAGACTAGGGGGTAGTTCTCACCTAGGCTAAGGGATTTTTGATGGAAGATGGGGTCTAAGGGAGGGTTTTGAGTTATGGAATTTATATGGGTTTGGTGCACCAAAGGGGAGAAGAAAAACTCTAATCTTTCTCTCTTTCAAAAAAATTTCAAGCCATTTGCAAAGGGGGGTGCCTCTCTATTTACAGGAAAGGATAGGATTAGGAGGGTACTTAAAAGCTAATAGGATTAGTAATTAGGTAATCTTAAATCTAAGAATTTGGAGTTTTTCAAGGCTATGTATAAGTGTGAATGGGGTTCAATGGTAGATGATAGGGTGGGGATTTAAATGAATAGGGGGTTGCAAATAGGTTAAATGGGAGTGCAACAATCCTAAAGAGCCCTACCCTAAACATGGGGATAATCAACAAGTCAAACCCCCAAAGTGAATTTCAGGAAAAATTTCTAAAGTACTGTAGCTAAGCCTAGCGTGTATATTACACATGCTAGGCATATTTACAGTGCCTTTGAGAAGTTCAGAGCCCACTGTGGGGCTCATTTGGCTTAGCGTGTATGTTATACACACTAAGCCAAATTCTTCTAGAAAATAGCCTAGCGTGTATATTATACACGCTATGCAAAATTCCTTTAGAAATGACCTAGCATGTATATTTCTGATTGAGGCGATTCTTGGCTCGTTGGAAAGCCGGGAACCCCTACTTTCCAATGGTGAATGATTTAGTTCCAGCAGAGGTACCTATAAGCTTTTGCACACCTCTTTCCAACCATTGCCCGTCAGGGTTCGAAATTGGTTTGGGAAGGGTTCTAGGGGTGTGGGGTTAACTCCCAAGGGTCGGGCATAGGCTCCTAAGGTTTTAGGTTGAGTTCTAAGGGTTTTAGAAGGTTCTTAAGGGTATGGGAAGGTTCCTAAGGGTATGTGAGATGCTTATCGGAAGCTCAGGGGTGCGGCTTTCTCGAAGTATGTTTCGATCGGGTCCTTGAGCCAAATTTGGGTGTCTACAAATTGTTACTAACTTTTTTTTCAATTTTTGTTATTGATGTCTCTGAGAATAAAATATATGTGTTTTTTTCCTCAAGTTTGGGGGACATTCTTTGAAGAATTTTTTTCACTTCCGGTAAATAATCAGTAATATCAATAATTTTTAGGTAAATAAATTTTAAGTGTCCCCTGTTTTGTGCCAATGAGGGCATTGTCCAAATTAAGTTTGGGAGGGATACACAACTTCTGTGTATAGTAGTAGTTAATTAGTATATTAGGATATCGGTTAGTTTTATTTTTTGAATAATTTTTTCTTTAACTTTAAAAAAGAAAATAATTTATAGTTGATCATTATATGTTAATTATGATAGAAAAATTGCAAATCTTGAAAACTTATGATCCACATTATAGTTACAATTCATGTGTAGCTCGTTGAACACTGTATTAAAATGAATGTTTAAAACAATAGATTGATCTGAACTGTAATATTTTAGACTATATTTTCAAAATTACAAACCAGTGAGCATTAGAGCCAAATTTTCTTTTCTTTGAGAAAGACTACTTCTATTCAAGTCAAAATTTCTTTGAACTTCTTTACTATATGAAAGCTCATATTGCTGACTTTAGAATCAAAATATTCTATGACTATGATAACCTGATTTTTTGTCTAGAACTATCTATTAGAAATATCAAAACAATAAGGCATCTATGCTAGTAAATTGTAAAGGTGATTAAAGGTCACCTTTTGTTTAAATCAGAGCCAAAAGCCAAAATCTCATAAAATATCTTATCCTTTGAACCCATATTAGAAGCATAAACTGAATTTCTTTATACCAAAATATGATAAACCCTTAACCATATGTACTACTCAAAGCTTTCAACCCTTATATTTTCTGAGAATTTAGAATTAAAAGAAGGGAAGAAGAGGGAGTGAAAGGAGTAAAAAGAAAAAACAGATAAGGGGAGTGCTAAAAAGAGAGTACAGCTGAAGAAATTAATATGAAGAATATGGGAGAAAAAGTGAAAAATCATAAAAAGGCGATTGAGAAAGAAAGAAAGAAAGAAAGAAAGAAAGAAAAATCGTAAAATACGATTGTACAAATCAACTAAAGAATTGAGATGTATACATAATAAGAAAAATAAAAAAAAAGTAGTAATTGGGAAGAAGTTATCCAATTCATGGATGCTTACTGATACTCACTAAAGTAGAAAAGAAGAAGAAAAGATAGGAGAAGGAAGAACTAAATTCTCAGAAATTTTTTGAATCCCTTTCTACCTTTCTTTGATACCTTCTGAAACCCAAACCTATTACAAGCTGAAGAAAAGACCTTTCTGATTTACGATTTTCAAAAGCATAAGCCTAGTAGAGATATGAAAAATAGATACTATGGATTACACAGGGAATCATATGAATAGAATAGATTTTCTTTTCTATGAGATTGAAATTTTTTGCAATTATCCTTTGACTAAATTTTTCTGAAAAATATACTGTGAGAACCCAAAAGTTTTGATATCTTTTTGATAGTATATCAATAGTGAGTTTTTGAATGAAAATATTTTCTAAAACTATAGTTTAGAAAAATTTATGAAGAATAAACTATTCACTGATGCATGCACTCTGTGCTTATTATGAATTGAAATTGTTGGAGTTTTAATTAAGGATAACTGTTATAATGGAAAGTAGAAATTAAAAATTTGGTAATTTTAGAAAATAATAGCAAACTATGTGATAATCAACTTAGTTAATCTAGTTAGTGTACAAAATTAGTTTAGATTTTTATTTTTTATTTTTTTTTTGTAAAAAATTTGAAAAATCCAAAAATATTTGAAGTTTGTAGGTAACTTCACTAAAAACCTTCAAGAGACTGTAACTCCTCCACTAGGGATCACCCAGAGGTTTTAAAGGCTTGTTGCATGTGCTAAATACAGTTGTGTGCCCTATGAAACTGGCATTTAGGGGTGTAATCAGTCACATAATATACCAATTTATCACCCTTAACTTAGTGATGCTAGGACTTAGTTTGTTACTAATAAGTTACTGATGTGCAGATATTAAAGAAAAACAGTAAAAGAGAACTAAAATAATAATATTCGTCAAAATAAACTCATAAAGTAATAAAAAGATGATTGAACTAAAAGACGAATCATCACCTACTAAAAGATGAAAAATCATGTTTTACGATTTTACGGAACGATGCAAAAGAAAACTAGAAAATCATAATTTACGATTTTTCAAAGAAAGTCGTTCAAAAGTGTATGATACAAGACAAAGTTATTAATCGTAATGAAGAATGGTTCAATAGGAAGCAGTCTAGAAAAAAATAGAAAATCGTGATTTACAATTTTTCATTAAAGAAGCTTTCTGAAGCTGCTGATCACGTGAGATTAATACCGCCATGCATAAAATTAGAAGAATTCTTGACTTAGAAGTTTGGCCAATCACAGATCTGAGGAGATTAACGAAGAAGACTTTTAAAGGACTCTGCTGCTGATATAAAGAAAAAAATTCAAAAGTACATCAACAGAATAAAAGTAAGGAAAGATAAAATTAGAAGTAGAGTTATATTAGGATAGTTTTGTTTTAGTAGTTTCTTTTATTAGAATTAGGAGTTTTCTAAACTGACCCCTTATGATCTATAAATAAGAGGGCTTGGTATAGGAATTATCATCGAAGAAATTCTCAACATCAATTGACGCCTGATGTTGGATTTTCTTCCGATCATTAGAGTATTTTAGTGTGGATATCTAAGGTTCCTCGATCACAATTGACGATTGGGATTAAGAGCTAGAAGATTAGAGTAGATATTTGTAGTTTCTTAGAAGCAATTGACGACTGCAGCTGAGGGGTGAAAGATATAATTTTATTGCTTTCTAGTTTAGATTTATTTTATGCAATTTCCTGCTTTGTAAACATCTTCAAGTTTTAATTTGAATTGACGACTCAGGTTGAGATTTGCAGATTAGTGTAATGGTTTTTATTTTTTATTTTTGATTTTCTAGAGTTTGATTGACGCCCAAATTTCTAGTAGATTAAAGATTAGTATAAATCTATATTGAATGATACTATTATTTGATTGATGCTCAAATTCTATAAGACTGAGATATAGTGTAACGGTATTTTAAAATTATAAACATCCGATAGCTGAAGATTGTGATTGACGACTATAGTCTGAAGTAGGATGATTTAGGATTTATTTTCTGCAAAATTTAGTTGCAGAAACCATTCTTTATTCATATTTCTCAAGTAGTTTACGAACTTAAAAGATAGATATAAGTTTTCAGAAAATTAATATAGAGATAAACCTATCTTCGTGGGAACGATCCTATACTATGCTATAATTTCTAATGTGCGCTTGCAATATGTGAAGACTTAATTAGATACACATATAAGTGGCGATCATGGCCTTTGAATGATTTTAAAAATAAAATAAAAATATACAAGTTCAAAGCAAAATGGATGCGGCAAAAACTCGAAAGGGCACCACGGGTAAAAACAACGAGCTTGTGCGGACTAGGTGAAAACCTAAAGAAGTGTCTGGGATAAAATGCATACCCATGGACGTGGTGAAAATTTGAAAGGGCGCTATGGGTCAAAAAGAGGGTGACAACGGGTATGGCGAAAACTCATCTTGGGCGTTGTAAGTAAAAAAAATAAAATCGATTACTCCTTAGTATTCCAGACTCCAATGGGCTCAAGTTTGCAGCTCAAGGTGGAGCTTTGAAGGTGACAAAGGGATCTCTGGTTGTGATGAAAGCGGAAAATGTTGAAAACCTTTACTTTCTATCAGGGAGTATAGTGACAGGTGGAGCAGCAGTATCTATGCCAGATGATAGTCGTTTGTCCTCTATACTGTTATGGCACATGAACTTGGGGCACATGTCAGAAAGAAGGATGACAGAGTTAAGTAAGCAGGGCTTGTTGAAAAGTGAAAAGGCAGGAAAAGTTGACTTTTGTGAGCATTGTGTCTTCGGGAAATAGTGCAGGGCAGTTCAACACAGCGGTTCACACTACAAAAGGCACATTGGATTATATATATTATAATGTATGGGGGCCTTCAAAGGTCCCTTCTAAAGGTGGTGTTAGGTACTTCGTCTCCTTTATCGATGATTACTCTCGATATATATGGATCTACATGATGAAGAGTGAGGATGAGGTGTTAGAAATCTTCAAGAGATGGAAAATATTATTTGAGAACTAGACTAGAAGGAAGGTCAAGCAATTGAGAACCGATAATGGTGGTAAGCACACCAGTGGATAATTCACGGAGTTCTGTGAAGAAAACGGTATTGCTAGACACTTCACAATGACGAATACACCGCAATAGGATGAAGAAACAGAACGTATGAACATAACTCTACTTGAAAAGGCAAGATATATGCTATCTAATGCGAGATTGGGTAGAAAGTCTCGGGCCGAGGCAGTTAGTACAACATGCTATCTAGTAAATAGATCACTGTCTACAATAATAGAGTGCAAGACATCGATTGAAATGTCGTCAGGGAAGCCTACAACTTACAATGCATTGATAGTCTTTGGTGCACAACTTACTATCATGTCAAAGATAGTAAAATTGACCCAAGGGCTAAGAAATCAATTTTCTTAGGATATGCAAATGGAGTGAAAAGATACATGTTATGGTGTCTTGAGCAAGATAAGGTTGTGATCAACAGAGATGTGATCATTTTAGATTAAAATCCTACAAGTTCGCAAGTTCGATAAATGAGGGCAAGTACAAGGGGTGTCGGACCCACAGGAAAGCGCATTATTTCATTAATTTTAACGAGTACAACGTGAACCTAAGGAAGTACCAAAGGTGAGATTTGTATAAGATGAAAAATAACAACTACGCAAGGCACAATTAACGAGATCTAAACAAAGCTAATGCAAGGAAAATAGTGACTAATCAAACAACGATGATAAGATGATCAAGGAGTTTGCTAACCCTATATTTGTAATTATTTCTACTAACAATCTAAATATTTCGATGATAAATTATCTACCCTCCTTTTACTACAAGCAAAACGATTCGATAAGAATGCGATTATGAGATTCGGTATACACTATCCTAACACTATGACGCATTCAATCACGATATGAACCATACTAAAGGTGTAACATATCACAAACGCAAAACCACAACAATGATAACCAATCGCACAACATCCAATATCGCTCTATAAGAACGATCTAGGTGGAATAACTCTTTTATTATCATTGATGTACAAGATCAACGACTATAAATGAGTATTCGAGGATAATGCAATAAGTACAAACTAAAGTCATACGATTCAATAATTATGACAAGAAATAATGAGATTGAAAATAAATTAAATACACATCTAGGGGTCACTTCCTCCTTGAACGAAGGGTTTAGCCGCTCATCCTCGATCTGAATGCAACACAGGAATTCGAAGCCATCAAATACATTCTTTAATTTTTCAAATATTTAGATCTTTTACGAAAAGATCAAGAACCTTACAAAGCTTTGATCCTAATTACAAAAGGTAAACTAAGCACTAAAAACAATGGAGAAAAATTGGAAAAAAAAAACTAAGAAATTCGGCCAAAGAAGAAGTCTCCCTGACCTTAAACAATGCTTGGTTTATATAGGGTGCGGAGAGAAAATTTCCATATATAGGTCAATCAATTGAATTCCAAAATTCAATCAATTGATTTAAAAATATGAATTTTGGAAGGTTTATTCAAATTTAAATTCAATCGATTGATTTTAAATTCGAATTTGAGAGGGAAACAGTTGCCATCAAACTCAATCAATTGATGATGACATGTGACATATCTATTTCTCTAGGCCACGGCTAGACCAATCAGTTCTCTTCATGGATTTCAGTGTTTTCATTGGCTTCATGGTCTAATGCTCTCATGTAGTCTTTAATTATGCTCCTTTGTGCTTCTACAAGAACCAACGGTCAAGCACACCTGAAACTACTAAAACTATGTAATAGCCATCAGATTGCTTTTATCAGATGGCTAAGTGTAGATATTTAGGTGTGACATATAGTCATATTTCAGTACAGATCACACCCTCAAACCTACACTTTGCTAGTCCTCGATCAAAGAAAATGATAAATATATGAGAGCAAGAAAAACTATCATCCTAAGAAAATAAATGCCACTTTCATAGGGGGCACGATTGCAACATATGCAATAAGCCTTTAAATTCCTAGGTGATCCCTAGTGGAGGAGTTGTGTCTCTTGAGGGTTTCAGTGAAGATACCCACAAACTTCAAAGCCTTTGAATTTCACATTAGTTTTCACAACCATTAATTGTTTACGACCTGTGAAGCTTTAATATCAAACACAAAACCATGCTAATCTTATTAATGCCCATTCAAATTAATTTAATGCTTTGCTCTTCAGATGATTCCTTCATTCATTCCTAGAGTGTAATGTGTGCTTACCAATACTAAAATCTTTTCGTCAGGTAAAATCAGCCCAAACAAGGAATCTTTGGATCCCATATCTTGACTCAATCCTCACTTTAGATATGCACTCAAAATGAAATCGCTCCGATGGATGGCTTACTTTTACACATATGTCAGAAGGAGTTACAATTCAAATCAAATAGTCTCACACGATTTGAGAAATACGGTGCATCAAAGAATAAAAATAAATCTCATAATAAAAAGATATTTGTATCCTAAGCATGTCATACCAAGCACCATAAACATTACACTCTCACTCTCAACAAGGCATTTACCAACCGAGATTGGATCAAGAAGGTATTTTTATGAGTTGTAATGGGGCTCAAGTGAAGGTTATGGAAGAAAGGGAAATTTGATTCAAATTTCTCTAGGAAATTGGAGAAGGAAACACATTTGATTTTCTTATTTTCACTCTTTCTTTTTCGAAGTTTTCAGAATTTTTCTCTCTTTTCTCAACTTTCTTTTCTTTAATTCCTTCTTTTTTTTTCGACAAGTCCTCGTATATATTTTTTCATTTTTCTACCTCTTTCACACATATATATTTTCTCTCTTCTTTTTTCTTTTTCTTTTCACCCTTTTTTTTATCGAAATTTCTGCCCTAACTCCCAATGGTCACCACTATCACACCTCTCTACGTACTCTCTTTTCATTTACTTCTTATCTCTCTTTTCCGGTTTCCAGAGATTGGCAGGTAAGGCTTAATTTTCAGCAATAGTGTCGGGGTATGGTCAGCGTGGCTTAACAAGAAATGTTGTAAGGCAAAAATATTTCAACAAAGCTCAAAAGGGGTGCTAAAAGGTAAATTAGTGTGAGGTGGGGCATTTTAGCGTCAAACGAGCCAAAGACAGCCTTCGATTATTTCCTCAAAAAGTGGTAACGATGCCTATTTATTTTGAGTTCAAATGTAATGTGTTCTAGCATGATGATATAACAATGCAAAGTAAATAAGCCAAAGGAAAATATATGAGATTTAAGAAAGTAAGCACGAATTCCAAAGATACTTCGAATTTATTTAAACACTCATCAAAAATGAGAAATCATCTCTAAAGCTTACGGGTTTTTAGTCTCCACTAGAATCCTAGGATTCAATGTTTAGACTAACTCCTTGACTTTGAAATTTAAGCATGGTAATGGTGTAGAAAGTTCTAGAAATGAACTGCAGAATCACCTTTAAAACTTCACATTGAAACTAATGATCATAGACACTTATAATCATACCATGACGTAGTAATTTTCACAAAAGCTTCACGAGTATCGACAATTAAAAATCCTTGAAATTCGGGATAGGCTTAGTTGTGCTCAGTCGATCGATTGATTTCCCAAAATCAATCAATTTGCATCAGTGCAAAATTGTTCTTGGCTAAGGTTGTCAATCGATCGATTGAAATTCTGTTAATCAATCGATTGAGATGCTTCAGTTGTAAAGGTATTCTCGGTCAATACTTGCTAGTTGATCGATTGATTTTCAAGAATTCAATCGATTGACTATGCAGTCTTTCAACTATTTCGAGAGCATACCCTTTTTTTTTCAAAAAAACCATTATGTTCTATTGAAAGAGGTGACCTGGTATCAGATGCATGACACTTGTCACCCCCAAACCTACCGTGTGCAATGTCCTCATTGTGCAAAAGTGAATCTAGGCACCCCCAAACTGGATAAAAAAAGTTATCACAGCCATAAGGTAGATCAGGAGTTAACATATCATGCCTTAAAAATAATATTGCAGGTTAATGATTGATAATTATTTCCACAAAGAAGATCTAAACAAAAACACAAAATTAATATAATAACCTAAATTTTTATTTAATTCTATGTGCTTATTACACTTATTCAAAATACAAACTAAGCTTAATGCAACAAACAAAGCAAACTATCCTAATATGGCAAATAAAACTAACCCTAGAACAACTCCTAAATCCTAAAATTCAACAAAATTTAAATCCTTAATCCTCATCACTAGTCATCCCTGGCTTCGATTTCGGGAACGCAAATTTTCACATTTCCTCAGTGATTCCAACTTCGATGGGTCAAAATTGGAGCGTGCGGTGGGGAGGGTGGTGGTGTTGGTGGCGGATCGATGATGTTGGTTTGCGGATTCAGCTCTGCCCAAAGGTAAGTTGGAATTAAATTAAGTGGCTCTGTCATAGAGTTCAGTGCAGACATGGAACGGGTGAATGGGTGGGGGTTTCGCGGAGGCGAAGGTGATGGTGGTTGATCGATAGGCATAAGGTCGAGTGGTGAATGAGGGGATGGAGGGGGTGATGAAACCGGATCCAGATCTATCACTTCACTATTGGATAAATCCAATGGTTTTTGTGGAGCATTGCGCTGAGCTCTTTTACGGGTCGGCTCCTTCAGACGTTTGATGGCAGTACGAGTGTGGTATTTGATGCTTTCCATCGATCGAAGTTGAGGGATGAGAAGTACTAAGAATTAAGGGAACTAATTATGAAAAACTAAGGTCTAAGTGTTTATTAAATAACTGAAGAATAGCCTAAAAGAGGAAGAATTTAAATGGGGAAATTTTTTTGCAATTTTCTGGATTTGAATCTAGGATGTTCGAAATCAACCACAGTCGATCGTTTGATTTTTGGAAATCAATCGATTGACTTGGTAATGTCAGAAGGTTGACCGGCTGATGAGAAGAAACTTTTTATTTTAAAAATTGTCTAATTTTGGACCAATTATTAAATTTGAAAAGTTTCTAACACTCTGGAAATTTGAATCTAAATCATATCGATCGATTGAATTTGGAAAATCAATTGATCGACTTCTATTGTTGGCATTTTTTACCAATGGATGAAAGGAAAGTTTCTGTTTCCAAAAATTTCCAATTCTTTTTTGTCAATCTTTTATTTCTAGAAGGTTTCTTAAACTCTGGCAATTTGAAAAGCACATAATCGATCGATTGAAATTGGATTTTCAATCGATTGAAGACTGCAAGTGATCAATTCAAATTATTAGAAGAATGCATAAATCGATTGATTGAAATTAGTAATTCAATCGATTGACTGATGCATGCGACATTTCTTCTTCAGTCCGAAAAACAGAGAACATAAACACACAAACACACATGATTTTCCTTCCATTAAACTTAAAAACAATTAGATAGGGTCCCATACTAACACTGTAAATTAAACTATCTAAACCACACACAAACATCCTACCAACTGAACCTAGATTTCTTCACAACACACATAAAAACACAAAACACATCAACAAATCACCTTAATCTTCATCCTCATTGTCTTCACCCTCCCTATCCATTGCTGCTCGCGCTCGTGCAATGAACCCATCTGCCTACCCTGGAAATGATTCCCGAGCAATCTGGGTAAGGAGGGAACCCTGGTAACATACCCTATGATCAATACCTCTAATCCTCATAGCAAAATTGTGACAGCCCGAATTTCGACACCTTGAAACCCGTGCCATCAGCACAATCCTCCAGACCGTGCCCCATGGATACGTATGGAACATTAGCATAGCAAGCAATAATAAAGAGAAAGAAACGCATAAGAACTGGTACTGAAATAAATCTTCAGTTCTATACATATATACTCCAAAATCTATAATCCAAAAGATGGTTCTAAACTCATGCCTCTGCATGAGTAAAAGAACCCACCCAAACCATCAGTGACATCACTTAGTCACCCTAGATGGTTCGCCAAAAGAATATATCTATTTAATTACATTTCTCAAAAATTAAGGCTTGACATACCAAGTCGCACAATATGCTCTCAAAACTCTCTCTATCAAAGTACACAGCAGAGTCTCCTAGAAGAAGTCCTCGGGAGGAGGCTCTAACTATTCCCTGGGCACATAATCCGAATCACACGGATCCACGTCTCCCGAAGCCTCAGCAGCTGTAAGCAAAGGACCTGTGATGTATAGTTTAAAGGGCGAGCTACATCCTAGCTAATAGGGAACAACACAATGAACATTTAAGTCAAATCCTCACATATATTCCATGATATGATAGCATGATGTATTTATGAACTTAATGGAAAACAGATTAAAGGATTACATATGCATTGAAGTTTACTGGTGGTTTACATGTTATATTTATTATCAACTATTTATGAATTACACTGAATAGGCCTAAAGAAACTTAAATCTTCAACTTAAGTAATCCCCAGGCAATATAGCATCGAGCCCCGATGGAATACCCTCCATCGTCGTCTAAATAGACAGTTATTATAATTATATCACTTTGAATACTACTCAGGTCCCTTTCTCATAGGCGACGGGGTGTAATCTCATCTCAACATCTTTGGGATGTGCTACTGTGTACGGATAGACCGTCGTACCGGTGTACGGATTGGCCGCCTTACCGGTCACGGATATTCTGCCGAGTCAGTTGTGGGTATCTTGCCACGTCGGTGGGGTATTCTGATCAAACCTTAAATAACAAAAATATCATGTGCTTTACATATAGTTATTCACTGTGTAAATATGCTACTTTTTATCAATTAGGCCTTATCAGTCTTTGTTCAATCTTACTTTACAATCTCACTTACATCCCTGAGATGTCTAAATTACTCACATCACACTAATGCCTTTATCACTTTCTCATCCCCTGGGGATGTCTTATTTTCATATGCTTACTTAGTGTCACTGGCATCACCCTGATACCTTTATCACTTTCTCATCCCCTGGGGATGTCTTATTTTCATATGCTTACTTAGTGTCACTGGCATCACCCTGATGCCTTCATCACTTTCTCATCCCCTGGGGATGTCTCATTTTCATATGCTTACTTGGTATCACACACACACACACATAGAGATTATATGATTCATTTTTTTTCTATATCACTACATACATGCTCTTGTGATCAAAGTACATATTCAAGGTGTTCCCTACCTTAAGTGTCTGACTATCCAAACATCAAGGTCTTACACGGCTCCTCATGCTTGCCTTAGCTCGTACCACCTATGGTACATCATAACATATGCACAACATCAATAAGGATGTAATAGAGAAGGTCCAAGACCCTCCATGAACTTCAATGTTCAACTAAGAAGTCAACTTAAACTGCCAAAATCGATTAATCGAAACCCTAAATCGATTAATCAAAATCCAAAATCGATTAATCGATCTCAAATCGATTAATCGAAATCCAAAATCGATTAATCGAACACTGGCTTTTATGCCTTTTTAACTTTCAGACCAAAATTGATTAATCGATTTTCCAAATTGATTATTCAATTTTGCCAGAACTCAGCCCCTTTTCGGGCTGTTCTTCCAAATCTTTTTCTTTCTTTTCTATCATTTTAATTTGATAATTTAACCCATCTCCCCTAGAGTTAATGAACAACAATGTACTCATTTAAATCTAGCTAAAACTCACCTCAAATCAATCTCCTAATTGATTGAATGTTGGTTTAATGACTAGGGCTCCAAGCTTTAACTCCAATGATTCCAATCACGTTGAATCCGACATTTATTGCTCAATCTCGTCGTAAATTTGCAATGTGGCTCAACCTCCTTAGCATTCACCCTTCTCTACTCTCTCTCTCTTCTTAACTTCTCTCACCAATCAAACAAGAGAAATAACTTCTCTTTAGGTTATCAACCCTTATAACTCCTCTTCAGCTTTGGTGTTAAGCACATACGCTAGAGATAGGTGTATGTGACTCTTAACTAACCTCTAACTCTATGCTTAGGTAACATTCACATCACATTAAAACATTCCTTCTTAAGTCCACTGTTTGACCATCACTTGGTCAAACCTACAACCAATTGGGCACCGATCCCGAGATCACTATTCATCGCTCAATTTTTAGGGATATTACATTCTCCCCACCTTGAGAATTTTTGTCCTTGAAAATAAACCCAAAAGGTACGTCGATTGGGTACCCACACATAGGTGATGTCACGTACCCGATCACGAAAAATTAAATAATTTTGCCACACGCAATGCAAGAAATAACATGAGTGCAAGCGAATTCTAAAAATATGATTTCCATTTTATGTATTCCAAAAAGTTTACAATTTTCTCAGTTCTCAGTAATTACAATCTAAACATTGAATTACAATACAAAAAGTCAAAAAGTGACTAGCGCCCGCTCATGCTGTCCCCTCTCTGATGGTCTGGTCGGCCGATTCTGCTACGTCACGCTGTGGCGCCGAGCAGATGTGCCCGCATTTGCAAAGACTCGAATCGGAAAGTGGTTGCGCAAGGATAATCCAAAGGATAGATGTACTACATGGTGTGGTACATCAAAAAGTCCATGCGTCAATTCATCTGCTGGTTGTTGGCCTCCATCTGGGCCAACACATCCTCGATCGTAGGCGCTGGGCGAGCCGCTCGTCAGTTGTAGGAGGAGGTAGGTGTAGCAGCCACTGACTGCGAAGGTGGCGTAGGGGATGCGGTAGTATGAGATGGTGCCCCCTCAGCTGGTGGAATAACGGGGTGTGCTCCCCCTATTGGCGGGTCCTGTTGTGGTGGTGGGGGTGGTGGTGCTGCTACTGCTGCTGGGCCCTCAACTGGCAGGGTCCTCTTCAACAATCGGTAGTTATGACCCCATGAAGCGTTGGAGTAGTGCTTCACGTGATCCGTAGCCTTCTCCTCATGGGGTGAAATGGTGTACCCTGAAGCGTCAAAATAATACTCTAGCATGCTCAAAATGAGGCGAGCGTATGACATCTTCTCCTTGGGCCTCAAAGGACCCTTCATCAACTTTTCCTTTATATAGGTCATCCCCTCTAAGATGATCATGGTGGCGTCGAACCAACGGCCGTGGAATACCGCGTATAGGGCCTGTTGGACCAACTCTACCCTCTCTGTATCATGGCGCATTGGATAGAGGTTACACTTGATTATAGAATCAAGAATCCACATGTAGTGGGGTAAATCTACCCTCCTAATAGACGATCTGGATCCGCTGAGCCCCTTGGTCATCTCGGTCTGAATCTTTATAATTGGGACTTCTTGCTCAAAGGGGGAAAAAAGGTTGGTCTCTGGTACGTGGTCGAGGTAGCATTCAAGGGATTGGTGTACGTGGGCTCTGGTAAAAAGGTAATGGCAACCGTCAATTTTGGTCACCACGGTGTCGTCAACGCTGCCCTTTTCCAGTTTCTGGTAAAACAGTTGAACTAGCCTAGGGTAGTAATACCTGTGTAGCGGCTTCAATAGGTTACCGAGGCCCGCGTTGACAAGATAGTTCCTAGCCCATTTGGTCTCACCCTCGACGTCGGGGTCGGTAAACAAGACCTCATCGATAATATATTCATCTTCAAAATTCTTTACTACCCACCACTCATTTGGTTGTGGCAAGTTTACGGGTGGTGGTGGTAGGGTCGGTGAAGATTTACGCGAAGATGCGCTCGTCAAAGTGGATGTGGTATTTGATGATGATGGGGATGGGGTTTATAGAGGTGATGGTGAAGGTGGTGGCGGTGCAGCGTTCTTACGCCGTACCGGGAGCTTCGAAGCCGCTTGCTTCGTGGTCAAGCGAGTTCTCGAAGGCATTTTGAATAAAAAATAAAAAATGTAGGGCTGCAAAAATTAAAATTTCAAGAAAAAGTCAGAATCTAGGGTTTACCTTAGGAGTTCGATCCAAATGTGCGAGGATTTCAATTCGAAATCGGTTCAAAATCTCTAAAAACCCTAGCTTGCAAGGTGGCTCGAGGAGGAAGACGAAGTGGCGCGGAAGAAAAAAATAAAACAAGTTTTCGAATGGGTAGAAAATCCCCCTTTTTCATATATATAGGCCTAAATCGATTAATCGATTTTAAAAAATTTATCCAGCCGTGCGATATCGATTAATCAATTTCCAAAATCGATTAATCAAAATTCAAAATTGATTAATCGAATTCATTTTGATTAATCAAAAAATTTCGGTCATTTAATATTCCAGGTTTGCTAGCGCACTGACATGTGCCAGTCGATTAATCGATTTACCAAATCGATTAATTGATTTCCCAAATCGATTAATCGAATTTCACCTCGATTAATCAAAGTCATTATACCCTTAAATTTTCCAAAATTCCCAACTCACTGGCGTGTGCCAGTCGATTAATCGAATTCCCAGATCGATTAATCGATTTTCTAAATTTTCATCAGAAATTTAAAATTTTTTCTTGCTTTATGTCTCTTTTGTTTTGTGAAGCATGTCTTCATAGCCATTGCATGGTATGATGAATCCTAACCATGCATTCTATATCGCATCACAGCATAATTTTTTATTAATATTCTCTCCATTGGATAAATTGGCCAAATGGTCAACATTGGATTACAATAGACGGTTTAAATCCACAAACATGCTTGCGGTGACACAATTTTGACTCTTAACTAGTTGCAAACTAGTCCGGGTATTGTTCTTTCATGTCGGCCTCTTGTTCCCACGTAGCTTCTTCGGCCGGATGATTTTTCTATCGAACAAGCACTAATGGAATTACCTTTGTGCATAACACTTGTTCTTTTCAATCCAATATCCCCGCCGGTTCTTCTGTCATGCTCATATCCTCGTACATCTCAAAAGGTTGTCCTCCCAAGATATGAGAAGGATCATTCACGTACTTTATGAGCATAAATAAGTGGAAGACGTTGTGTACCCGATCGTATCGTAGTTGTAAGCCAACACGATACGCAACCTCTCCTACTCGACCCAAAACCTCAAAGGGTCCAAGATAACGGGGACTTAACTTCCCTCTCTTTCTGAATCTCATTACGCCCTTCATAGGCGACACCTTGACAAACACGTGTTCACCCACCTTATAGTCTACACTGGTCTGCTTAATATCGGCGTAGCTTTTCTGCCTGCTCTAAGCTGCTTTGAGTTTTGCCCTTATCATCCGAACATAGGTGGCATTATCTTCAAGCATCTCAGGTCCCAAAACAAATTTCTCACCGGTTTCCTCCCAATTGATGGGCGATTTAAATTGTCTCCCATAAAGAGCTTCATACGGTGCCATCCCAATGCTCATCTGAAAACTGTTGTTGTATGTGAACTCAATCAATGGCAGGTGTTGATCCCATGATCCTTGCAGTTCTAGCATATACGCTCTTAGCATGTTTTCTATAACTTGGTTCACTCGCTCTGTTTGTCCATCAGTTTGTGGATGGAATGCTGAACTAAATTCCAGAGTCGTTCCCATTCCTTTTTGAAATTTCTTTTAGAACTTTGATGTATATAATGGATCACGGTCAGAAATAATGCTACTTGGAATCCCATGCAAATGGACGATCTGTTTCATATATAGCTCTGCGAGTCTTCCTGCCGTGTACATTGTATTGTAGGGCAAGAAGGGTGCTGACTTAGTTAATCGGTCTACGACTACCCAAATTGTGTTATATCTCTTTGCTGTACGTGGTAGTCCTACTATGAAGTCCATAGAGATCGAATTCCACTTCCACTCTGGTATGGGTAGAGGCTGTAATAATCCAGTAGGATGTCTATGATCAACCTTCACCTGCTGACATGTCAAACACCATGACACGTACTCTACCACGTCTTACTTCAACCCTCTCTACCAGTAATTCTTTTTCAAATCTTGATACATTTTCGTGCTATCAGGGTGGATTGCATAGTTTGACTTGTGAGATTCATCAAGGATAGTTTGTCGTAGATCAGCACTATCTGGAATGCAGAGACGGCCCTTGAACAGTAAGGAACCATCTTCTTTCACTGAGAACTCCGGTTTGATGCCTTCAATCACATCTTGACGAATCTTGGTTAGTGCCAGACCTTTTATCTGTAGCTCATGGATATGCTCAAATATCACTGGTCTCACTGATACGTTAGCCAAAAAGGCTCCTGTAGCTTGCGACTTGATATTTGCATCATATAGTTTCAGGTCTTCAAACAACTTCCATCTGTGCATACCCAAAATCAAACTAGCCAACTGAGTTGAACCCTTCCGATTCAAGGCATCTGCTACTACATTAGCCTTGCCTGGATGGTACGGTATGAAATAGTCATAGTCCTTGAGGAACTTTATCCATCTGTGCTGCCTCATATTTAATTCTTTCTATGTAAATAGATATCTGAGGCTTTCGTGGTCAGTGAAAATCTTAAAACTGTGATAGCCCAGATTTTGACACCCCGAAACTCGTGCCATCAGCACAACCCTCAAGGTCGTGCCCTATAAAGTATGTGGAACACTTGGTACATCCCCCCTTCACTATAGGAAAAATGTAATAAGAAAATAATGCAAAACAAATCTCCAGTTCTACAATATACTATGTCAAAATATCAATCCAAAAGATAGTTCTAATCCCATGCCTCTGCATGGACAAAAGAACCAACCCGAACCATTAGTGTCGTAATTACGATCACCCTAAATGGTTCGACAAAAGAATATTACATGTATCTTTACTCTTACAAAACATGGCTGGATGTATCGAGCTGTAAATCTCTCCCTTACAAAATAATCTCAAAGTATGCAGCGAGTCTTCCAAAAGAATCCCTCAGGAGGAGGCTCAGATTTCTCCCTTGGAATGTAATTTGAGTCCTCGGGATCAACCTTGTCCGTAGCAACTCCCAACTAGTCACCTGTGACATATAGTCAAAGGGGGTGAGCTACATCCTAGCTCAATAGGGACAATATCTGAATAGGTATATCTTTCTTACTCACATACATTTCATGACATAAATAAAGCATGAATTCATCCATATACTTTAATTGGAAAACAGTTTGAGATGCACTAAAATAAACAAGATGCTTTTGTTACTCTACTCATGACATCTGACGTTCATTAGTTCTTATGATTTCAACAAGGCTGGTCTCATGACTTAAAACAGTTAACTTAAATAATCCCGAGCAATATAACATCGAGCCCCGATGGAATACCCTCCATCGTCGTCCAATCAGACTATTTTTCAAGTAACTCGACCCACGTCCCTTTCTCCTAGGCGACGGATACATCACTACTATACATCCCTGGGATGTCTACTGGTGCACGGATTGGTCGCCGTACCGGTCACGGATATCCTGCCGAGTCAGTCACGGGTATATCGCCGCGTTGGTTGGGTATTCTACAAACCTTAAATCAATTGTGCACTAACTATAGTTATTCACCATGTAATTGTGCCAAATACATATAAATTCTCAACCTGTTCAATCTCATTTACATATTTTCTATTTCGTGGACCTTTACATCCACTGTACATCCCTGGGATGACACACTCTCTGATGCCTCCTTTAGATGCCCATAGCACACATGCATCCCTGGGATGGTTGAGCTCTTTTATTCATTTACTTCTTCACACACCATTTCTTACTACCACTATTTCAACATTTTACATTTTCAAACCACTACTTTAACATTTTACATTTTCATTTCACTCTAAAGGAAAACATGTTTTGATTTCAACTTGGCTTTAAAGAGACATGCATTCATATACTATCATCACATACATGCTCTCGTAATTAAGGGTACAAGTTTAGATATTCTCCCTACCTTTCTCGCATTCTCAATTCACGGATCCTTCAATCCGATCTAGTATTCAACCATCTCTAGGTTCGGCTTAAACTAGGCCTGGCCAAACACATATAATTCATCACTATAAGTGTAAAAATATTGGGTTAGAAGCCTAACCCCAATACATGAACAACTCGTATGTAAAACCCAACAAAAACCTGAATTTGGCCAAATCGATCGAAGGATTTTTTTAAATCGATCGAACAAAATCCCAAAATTGATCGAACGAATTTATTTCGTTCAATCGATTCCTCAGAAATCCATTCTGTCTCATTTTTGTTCCTTAGTAAACCGATTAAACAATTTTATTTCGTTCGCACAGGTTCCACAAATCGATCGAACAATTTCTAAAATAGTTCGAATGATTTCTTCAGAATTCACTTCTCACCTTACCTCTTCATTGGTCAAATCGATTGAACGAAATCTAATTTCATTCGATCGATTTTACCCATTTTCATATCTGAACGTGTTCTATCTCTTAGAACTCATCTCTTCATCATTTATCCCATTTGTCATCTATTTCCTATACCAATTTTGTTTAGATTATCTATCTAGTAACTATACAAGCTTGAAATGATCGATCTGCTAACCTTCCGAGCCCAATCACTCGTATTGAATGCTCGGCTCTAGATTTCACAACCCAATCTCTCTCTCATTTACTCTCCTTTAACTTCTCACAACCACTCAATCAAGGAAATAAATTCCCTTTCCCTTTTCTTATACTTACCACCTAACTAGGGTGTTAAGCGCTTGTATCTAACTAGTGTATGTGTCTGAATATATCTTTATCTATATTCAACACACCTCCTCTCACATGATGTATTCAACTCAAACTAACCAACCTAACTCAACCAAGTCAAAGTTGACCCGGTCAAACATGTGACCAGTCGGTCCGCTTCCCGAGGTATGCTATTTAACCACGACTCTTTCGGGACGTTGCATTCTCCCCTCGTTGGGAATATTTGTCCCCAAAAATTAAGCTCAAGGCCCCCCCCCCCCACACGCCGGTATGGGAGCCCACACTCACAACCTAGCACATATGTGACTAGTGCAAATACCCATCCTGCAAGAAACTGATGCATATATAAACATCCACACATTTGAACCATACAGTACACCCACCAATTAATGACCAATCATGGCCCATATCAAAACACAAAAACATATAGATAAAAGAAAAATATGCACAGAGTTTTGACTGGCAACCATGCCACGATTGCTCAAGAGGGACCATGTCCCTGGGTACCTGTTTTAAGTTTTACAATTTGTCCAAAAAGAGCATCATTATCCAAAATTTTACACCCCAAAATAGCACGCCAAACAAACAGTGCTCAAGACGCCTCACCGCCCGACGGGTCTCCACCATCATCATGCTCTCCTGCACCCGAAGTCGACGCCTCCGGAACCCAGGCCTGTGCTGCTGCCATACGCTGGAGATAGTCGGCGGGGTACATATAGCGTCGTAGTAGTCTAATCAGCGATTGAGAAGGTGATTATTCTCCGCCATCTGGCGCGTGTTGGCTTCCAACAAAGCATAAAGATCAGCGACGGTCGGCGTAGGAATGGTCTCAGGTGGTGGTGGTACGTGAGTCTGAGCACGGGGTCTAGCAGGCTGCTAAAATGGGAAGGTAGCAGCAGTCTCATCATGAATGGGAGTGTCGTGTGTTGGTTGGTCTGAAGCTTGAGGTTCCGGTTGTGGTGGTTCTTGGGCTTGTAGCTTTTTTATCAGCTTCACATAGGTTCTATTCCAATCAACCATGGTGTATTGTTGGACATTACCCATCAGTTTAAACTCATTTTGCGAGAGGGTGTGTGTGTCGTCACCCACGTAGTCCTCGACAATTAGGGAAATGAGTCGGGCATACGGCATGTCCTCAACAAACTTCTTAACATCCTCCAACATCTTTTTACGGGCATATTTCATCCCTTCAAGTACCACTTGGGGAGCGTTAAACCATCGGCCATTAAAGGCCGCAAAAAGTGCCATTTGGACCTCACCCACTCTTTCAGTTCAATGGCATAAAGGGTATAGATTGCAGTGGATTATGGAATCAAGCATCCAAAGCTCGCGAGGTAAATCAACACGTTTAATTGAGCGGCCCGAACCGGTTCGACCCTGTGTCATTTGAGCCGCAACGTATTTGTGGTCTAACCTAGCTGGGAATGGTTCAGAGAGGGCAATGTCCTCATGATTATAAGTATGGAAACATTCTAACGCATTGGCCACGTCATCGAAGGTGAACGTATACGGCCGATTATCTATCTTAGTCTTTAGAATGGTCGGGTCTTTAATCAGTTCCATGTTCTGATAGAACAGTCGGACAATCCAAGGGTAAAAACTGTCCTTGCATGGGCGAAGGATGCCAGTAAAACTAGCGGTGGAAATGTAGTCAAAAGCACACCGGGTCTCATCGCGCTTGGCAAAATTTTTTGGATCAATGATCCACTCGGGTTGAAAGTCCTTGTCAAAACACCATTCATTAGGTCATTCTCATGGTTGTGATGAAGGTGGTGCTTGTGGAGGTGGTGCTGATGAAGAACCCATAGGTGGTTTCTTTGATGGCTGTTGAGAAGAGGAACTCGGAGTGGGTTTCTTCGGTGCCGCACTCGCCGTGGCTTGGCGAGTCTTGGGTGGCATTGTAGAGTAACCACAACTTAGGGTGTATGGTCAAAGGTTTAGCCCTAATTTTCATAAAATCCAAGCAGAAATGGAGGTTTCAAAGACCTAAATAGAGGTTAATGGTTACCTCTAGATGATCCGAACGGTTGTTGTGTGCTGCTCCTAGCTTGAAGATGGCCGGAATCGACGAAAGCCAGCGACCCTCACAAACCCTAGAACTCTCCCAAAAAGAAAGAAAACAAAAGAGAGTTGTTGGTTTTCGAACGAAAGGTAAAAATCAAATCCAACTATTTATAGTTTTCAAAATCGATTGAACGATTTTAAACTCGTTCGATCGGTTTCCAAACATTAAATGCTGGCCTAAAAATTCATTCGAACGGATGTAAATTTCAGTCGAACGAATTACCTTAGTTAAAGTGCCCTCGAAAATTTCGTTCGAATGGTTTCTAGATTCGATCGAACGATTTGCTGGACTCCATTTTTAGGCTATCTTCCACTCCACTAGCCAAAGCATTTCGTTCGAACGACTTGAAAAATTGATCGAATGGTTTCTGGCAACAGCCTAAACCCTCATTGGTCTTTGTATTTCATTCGAACGATTTGAAATTTGTTCGAACGATTTTCTGGCAACATAGAAGCCCTTAGCCTACAAAGAATTTGATCGAACGAAATTAAATTTCGATCGAACGAAATTCTTAATAATGTGACTGAGGGTGTTTCTACATGGCCTATAACCCTCTTAATGAATTAGCCTCTCATTACATAAGAAAAGATGATCCTTCTTAGCAGGATAAATCACGTTTATTGATGGATAACTTACCCATAGGCTTTGCTAGCCCATCAAATTGGCAGTAGCTCCACCAATAAGGTAGTAGCTCAATGCTTACAAACTACACCTAGTTCTACACCAATATTTAAATTGTTAGATATCAGCGCAATTATCAACGCAAAATTCTAGTACTGTTCATTACAAAACACCGTTCAATACAGATTTATACACATCCATTCATACAATTTAAATTCTAACTTATAACTACAAAACAGAGTTGGGACTAGTACTCGAGCACTATTGCTCAAATAAATGGGGATACAGTTCCCTAATTTCAGCCTCTCGCTCCCAAGTCACTTCCTCGACCGGATGATTGCCCCACTTGACGAGTACTAATAGAATGATCTTAGTGCATAGCGTCTATTCTTTTCGATCCAGAATTTGAGTCGCTCCTTTTATCATGGTCATGTCTTCATGTAGCTCAATTAGTTGGTCTCCCAAAATGTGTGAGGGGTGTTAAGTGGTGAAAAATGCCACTTTTCACCCTTTAACCTGACCATTGATGGACCTGTGAGCACACTGATAAGCCTCTGTTGAGTGCATTTTGTAGATAGCAGTGAAAGCTGGTAATAATGCAGAAAACCACTTAAGAATGCCCACAAAGAAGCCAGCTCTCAGCACCATGTAACCCCAGCAACAGAACAAGGGGAAGGAAGTGAAGATAGGTCCAAAACATCCTATCGAGAGGATGTCTGAAGACTTCGATAGGAGCTGAGGGTTAAAAGGAAGGAATTCGTGTAGTTGAGAAGGGTTCGATAGGATCAGAAGGCAAAGAAAGGAAGAATTCGTATAGAAGTGAAGAATTCGACAGGATCCAAGAACCTATCGAGCAGTTGAAAGAAAAAGAGAATTCAACTTATCGAAAGCTCGCTCGAGGGAAAAAGGAGACCTATCGAAAGATTCCCTGAACCTATCGAATGGTCCATTGAACCTATCGAAATAGAAGTGTTGGGACAATACCTATCGCAGAATGATTTGAACCTTTCGATAGGAATAAGAGTTATCCAATCGAAGCAATGGAATGTGAATCCCCAACCTATCGAATTACTCTTCCAACCTGTCGAAGGCCCCAGATTAAGTGCAGTGAAGCTGAAGCATCTAAGCCCAACCTATTGGAGCCTATCGAAGAGACCAGGGAACCTATCGAAAGGGGCTATAAACTCCTTTTCAACCTATCGAAAGCTTTTCCAACCTATCAAAATCACATGCAGGACTTCTCAGAAATTCAGCTATGCACATGCTGTGACTTGGTGACTTGCTGCACGTAAATCAAGGCACTTTGGTGACCGATGCGACGTTCTAGAAGATGCCCTAGAAAGCCCTAACCAACCCACGTGCTCTAATAGAACCCTAACAAACCCTGAGGACCTTCTAGAAGAGATTTTTGGTGGGAAAAACAAAGGAGAAAGCTATATATAGAGATCCCCAATTGCCATTGGGGAAGATCGAATTTCTGAATAATTTCCTGGAGATCAGAGCTTGTAGCGAGATTCTATTTTCCTTCCTTTAGCCCAACCATGGTTGGATAATTCCCTAGGAGCAGCAAGGAGTGAGTTAGATCTGTGATTGGGTAAGGTTAAGAGTGTTGCTGGGGTTAATTGTTGCAGAGACTACAGATCTGAGAGCATTCCATTGTAAGAGTGACCTTGTTTGCAATGTAAATATTGTATTCAATGTTTTAATTAGATCTAAAGCTCTTTTGATTCCTTTTGGTGCTCGATCGAATTTGTGTAGAGGAGTTGCTTGATCAGCTCACCCACTTAACTGGTAGACCTCTTGGATATCATCTGAATTCCCTGGATCTGATATCCCTGTAATTTCCTGCGTATGTGACCTAGAAATTGCAGCATCTGTAGTAGTTTTAATTGTTCTAATTGAGGCTCTGGCTTTGTAGGAGATCTATAGGATGGTCTGTGACCATTAGAGTGGACAGATCATAGCCTTAAGGTAAATCTAAGCTCAGGCCTCAATTGGATTCATCTGCTGCAATCCATGGATTCAATAAAGTCTATAGGATGGTCTGTGACCATTAAAGTGGACAGATCATAGCCTTAAGGCCAGGTGGATCCTGTGATTTGGAGTGGAATTTATACCCTGCAGTTGTGCTTGTAGCCAGTTGAGGGACTTGTGTGCTTTTGAACCCCTGTAATATGCTTAGCTCAACCTGATTGCAGTGAAAACAACCTCCAAGCTGTTCTTCTCCATTTTCTGAGTTTTTAAACCCTCCATCTGTAAGATCTGAGGCTCCAGATTCGAACTAAGACAATCTGCATTTAAATTATAGTTTAGATTAAGTGAAACTCTAATCTCTCCCCTGTCTTTTAGCTAGATCAACATTAGTTAGGGTGCCAGATCTCTTACAGATCTGGAGATTTACCCAATTCCAAACCACCTCTCTGTGGACTTCCCCTTACTTACTTTTAAAACTTGCTACAAAGGACCCTGTATCTTGCAGGTCTAGGATTTCCTAACTGTGCTGAACCCATCTCTGTTTTCTCTTGATGTTCACACCATAAATCAGCACACTGGAAATCCCCAACAAGTTTTTAGCGCCGCTGCCAGGGAGTTGTTTGTGAATTTTGTAGATCTAGTTTTGATTTTACTAAATGCATTTGTAAGTTTGCTATTTTTCAGTATTTTTTATGTGCATTCCATCAGACCTGAGTACAGAGTGAAAGGAGAGTCATGCTGAAGGCTGCTCTATAGTTTGCATCCCTTTTTCCCCTATTTATTTTTCAGATATGCTGATTTTTTTTTTTAGATTAATTAGCCAGTTTTGCTACTTCTTTCAGTTGTGTGGGGATTTATTCTCCATTCAGTTTGTGAGTGTTATATGTTTGGTAGGATAACTCTTCAACCTCAGATTATTCAACTAAATCCAGAGGTTGAAAGACTTCTCAGATCCAAACCAACTACATCCACACCTGTTGAAATTGAATCTGTTGAAATGGGTGAGCAGCAGTAGCCGCGAACTCTCAAGGAATTCAATGCACCAGGGATCTACAATTCCCCCTTTTGCATTCAGTTCCCTGCTGCTCAAGGAAACTATGAAATCAAATCTTCCATCATTCAGATGTTGCCCTCATTTCATGGCCTGACCAAGGAGGATCCTTATAAGCATATAGACGAATTCTTAGGACTGTGCACTACCTTCAACATCACAGGTTTGGAAGAGGAGGCAACTAGGATGAGGCTCTTTCCTTTTTCATTAAAGGACAGAGCCAGGACCTGGTTGTCCATGCTTCCACCTAACAGTATTCAGTCATGGAGTGATCTCCAATGTTAGTTTTTGGCTAAATTCTTTCTTATGTCAAAGACCAGTCAGTTGAGGAAGGGGATCATCTCTTTTACCCAAGATTCAACTGAAGACTTTTATCAATCCTGGGAGAGATTTAAGGAACTCCTCAAGAAATGCACCCACCATCAAATCCCTGAATGGCAATTGGTTCAAAGCTTTTACCAGAGAATTGATGCTAAAAGCAGAGATATGATAGATGCCTCCTGTGGTGGCACCTATCTCCATAAAACTGCTAAGGAGGCATGGGAGCTCTTTGACATCATCAGTGAGAACTCTATGTAAAGGAAAACCTTAGGAAGAGATCTAGAGCCTCCTAAATTGATGAAAGAGAACACCTCAAGAGGAAAGATATATGAAGTGAGTGTGCCAAGTGAGTTGGAAAGGAAAGTGGACAGCTTAACTCTAAAATTTGATAGGCTGATGGGAGCAATGCAGTCACCTGTGGCTACTAGAGTGGAGGAGGCATGTGCCATATGTCAGTCTCCTGCTCATCCCTTGGAAGAATGCCCATCTGCTAACCAATTTCCTGATTTTATAACAGAGCATGTGGTCAGCTTTCAAGATATGGACAAAGCAGTAATGGAGGAACCACCCCAATCTGAGGTGGAGACAAGATGGGTACCCCAGCCAGCAGCAGCAGTAGTCCCAGCAGCCCATGCCCTACAGAAATGCTCAACCCTATCGAGAAGGTTATGCCCCAAGACCTCAATATCAGTAACCCATGGCCCAACCTGTAGCTCCTCCTGTGCAGCAAGCTGCACCTCCTCCACCTGTGAGAACACCATCTTTTGAGGAACAAGTTCTATCTTCACTGTAGAACTTGAACACCTTAACCCAAACTGTGCACTCTCACAACCAGAGCATCAAAAAGATAGAGGACCAACTTGGTCAGTTGTCTGATGCTTTGACTAGGAGAGAGGGAGGAAGGTTACCTAGCCAACCACAGGATAATCCACGAAGACTGTTTGTAGTGGGTGAAGTTTCCTCCACCTATGAGGAAGCCAGATCTGTGACAGCTTTGAGGAGTGGTAGGCTAGTGGATAGTCAAGTGGGCTATGAGAAGCTTGGAGGAAGAGAATGGAGGGATATCTCCTAAAACACAACAAAGACCACCAATGGTGGACTTGCAGGAACAATCAGCTGTGAATAAAGAGGATAATGAAGATCCTCAAGAAAAGAAAAAACTCAAAAAGAAAGAGACCCCATTGGCTAAGGCTGTAAGTGAGGGAGCACCCCCACACTTGCCATTTCCTAAGACACTACAGGCACCTTCCCCTTTTGACAAAGGGCAAGGTAAAATTGAGGAAATGATAGAGACTTTCAAACAAGTAAAGATCAATCTACCTTTACTTGATGCCATTAAACAAGTCCTAGCCTATGCCAAATTCTTAAAAGACCTGTGCACCCATAAAAGACAGTCTAGGATACACCTATCCAAGAAAGTCTTTTCAGCAGAAAAAGTTAAGCGTGTCCTGTCCATTGCAACTCCCCCCAAACTTCAAGACCCTGGACTCCCCACCATCCCTTGCATCATTGGAGATCATACCATTGACAAAGCCCTATTAGATCTAGGAGCCAGTGTAAATTTTCTTCCATATTCAGTATATGAGAAGCTGGGCTTAGGCAAATTGAATCCCACACATGTTGTTCTACAGCTGGCCGATAGATCTGAAAGGAAACCTGTGGGGATAATCGAGGATATTTTGGTGGGAGTTAACAAATTCTTTTATCCTGCTAACTTTTTGGTGTTGGATATGGAACCAGGTAGGAATGCCACCACCATACCTGTGATCCTAGGCAGACCCTTTTTTGCCACAACAAACGCTTGTATTCAATGCAGGTGTGAAATAATGGAAGTGTCATTTGAAAATATGAAGGTCAAGTTGAATGTCTTCAACGCAGCCAATCAACCTCATCCTGATGAGGATTGTTTTTCTCTAGATATAATAGATGAGGTTGTGCAAGAAAATGTAAATATGTTGTTGCATGGTAAGGAATGGTCTAATGAGCTAGCTGAAGTATGGAAGGAACCAGAGGTAGAAAAGATTCTCACCTCTGAAATTGAGCATGCACAACTTGTCTCTTCCAGAGCAGAACTAGTAAAGCTCCATCCATGGAAGCCTGCTCTGCTGCCTCTTCCACCCCCCTCCAAGACACCCCTATTGCCCTCCCTCATCAGTCCCCCAGAGGTAGAGTTAAAGCAACTCCCGAAAGCTTTGAAATATGCCTTTTTAGGAGACAACAACAAATTACTTGTGATAATCTCGCCTTCCCTCACCATTGAGCAGGAAAGAGAACTACTTGGTGTACTAAAAAGGCATAGAAGGGCAATAGGATGGACCATTGCAGACTTAGGGGGGATTAATCCTGCTGTGTGCATGCATAAGATTCATCTTGAGGAAGGTGCCAAACCTTCTCAAGAGATGCAGAGGAAACTCAACCCTCACATGCAGGAAGTTGTGATGAAGGAGGTGGTCAAACTCCGGGATGCTGACATCATATACCCTATCTCGGATTCCCAATGGGTGGCACCTACCCAAGTAGTGCCCAAGAAATCTGGCATCACAGTTGTTGAAACATATTCAGGAGAGCTGATTCCAACCAGAAAGACCACTAGTTGGAGAGTATGCATCGATTACAGAAAACCCAATGAAAAAACCAACAAGGACCACTTCCCATTGCCATTTATAGACTAAATTTTGGACAAGCTGGCAGGCAAGGCATATTACTATTTCCTTGATAGATATTCAGGGTACAATCAGATCCCTGTCTACCCCTAAGACCAGGAAAAAACCACATTCACTTGCTCATTTGGGACCTTTGCATACAGGAGGATGCCATTTGGGCTGTGCAATGCACCTGCCACTTTCCAAAGATGCATGTATGCCATTTTTTCTGACATGATTGACAAGTTTTTGGAGATCTTCATGAATGATTTCTCTATTTATGGAGATGATTTTAGCCAATGCCTGCACCATCTCAGTTCTATGCTGCAGAGGTGTGAGGAGACCAACCTGGTCCTAAGTTGGGAAAAGAGTAATTTTATGGTGACTCAAGGCACTGTCCTTGGACATGTGGTCTCCCACAAGGGAATAGAGGTTGATTAGGCTAAGATTGACTTAATTTCCCATTTTCCCCCTTCCAAAACTGTCAAACAAGTCAGGTCTTTTCTGGGCCATGCTGGGTTTTATAGGCAATTCATTAAGGACTTCAGCAAAATCACCAAACCTTTGTGCCACCTATTATGCCAAGAGGTACCCTTTGAGTTCAATGATGACTGCCTGGCTACTTTTGAGCAGCTAAAAACTTGCTTGACTATAGCTCCTATTCTACAAGCCCCTGATTTCTCTTTACCATTTTAGCTGATGTGTGATGCATCAGACTTTGCTATGGGGGCTGTTTTGGGACAAAGAAGAGACAAGGCACCATGTGTGGTGGCGTATGATAGTAAATCAATGGTTGATGCTCAATTGAATTTCACCACGACTGAGAAGGAGCTGTTAACCATTGTCTTTGCTTTAGAAAAATTCAGATCTTATGTGTTGGGCTCCAAAATCACTGTGTTCACTGACCACTCAGCCTTGAAATACCTCTTGTCTAAGAAGGACGCCAAAGCAAGACTGATCAGATGGATTCTCCTTTTGCAGGAATTCCATTTGGAGATTAAAGACAAGAAGGGAGTGGAAAATATGGTTGCTGATCATCTGTCCAGGATCCAAGTTGCAGAAACAGAGAGTCTGCCCATCAATGATTCTTTTCCAGATGATCAGCTGTTTGCTGTGGAGATCAGTATGCCATGGTTTGCTAATGCCGTGAACTACCTTGCTGTGAAAAGGATCCCTCAACATTGGAACTAGAATGATAGAAACTTGGTTTTCTCCCAGATCAGACACTATATATGGGAGGATCCTTATCTTTTTAAGCATTGTTCAAACCAAGTAATTCGAAGATGTGTACCGGAAACAGAGTTCCACCACATTTTAACCATGAGTCATGAACAGGGTTGTGGGGGCCACTTCAGTGGTAACAAGACTGCTGCGAAGGTGCTTCAGAATGGTTTCTATTGCCCTACTCTGTTCAAAGATGCCCGACAACATTGCAAAGCTTGTCCTTGATGCTAGCATATGGGAAGTATTACTAAGAGGAATTCCATGCCTTTGCAGCCTATACTTACGGTCGAATTGTTCGATGTCTGGGGTATTGACTTTATGGGACCATTTCTCCCCTCCCGTGGATATAATTTCATCCTTGTAGCTGTGGACTACGTGTCCAAATGGGTAGAAGCCATAGCTACAAGGACAAATGACAACAAAGTTGTCATTAAATTCCTCAAAGACAACATCTTCTCCAGGTTTGGCATCCCCAAAGCCATCATTAGCGATGGGAGAAGCCACTTCTGTAATAAACCTTTTGATAAGCTGCTGGAAAAGTACTCTGTGACCCACAGGGTAGCCACTCCCTACCACCCAAAAACCAGTGGGCAAGTAGAGATTTCCAACAGAGAAATCAAACACATTTTAGAGAAGACTGTTAGAAGTGATAGGAGGGACTGGTCCATGAATTGACAGATGCCTTATGGGCTTATAGGACTGCCTATAAGACCCCCATAGGTATGTCCCCGTTTAGACTAGTTTATGGCAAGGCATGCCATTTGCCTGTTGAATTGGAACACAAAGCATACTGGGCTATTAAAGCAATAAATTCTGATTTCAACTCTACTGATATACACAGGAAACGGTAGTTAGCAGAGCTGGAGGAGCTCAGATTGGAAGCGTACGCCAATGCTCAGACTTACAAAGAGAAGACCAAAGCCTTCCACGACAGACATTTGCTATGGAAAGAATTCAAACCCAATGATAAGGTGTGGATGTTCAATTCTAGATTAAAATTCTTTCCAGGAAAGTTATAGTCCAGATGGGATGGACCCTTCATAGTTGTACATGTTTCCCCATATGGAGTTGTTGAAGTTAGGGGCCCTGCAGATGGTAGAGTCATGAAGGTCAATGGCTAGAGGCTCAAACTGTGTGTGGACAAGATTTGTGAGCCTGAGGAGAGCATTGATCTTCAAGACCCTCCAGATTAATAGCTGATTTTTGCTTGTATCATATGTAAAATATGTGATTTATTTGTATCAATAAAGTGCCGGCTGGCCTAGAAGGAAAATTTTCAGGGTGCTGAGACTGAGCACTACACTCAAATATCCAACTATTGGCCTTTAGAACCCTTCGATAAGACGGCTGATAATTTCGATAGGATTCTGGACATTTTCGAGGGACACTGAGCTTTGACGATAGGTGAAACCAACCCCTCGATAGGTTAAATAAGGCAACAGAAACTTTTCGATAAGTTCTGGGTACCTATCGAAATGACGAATCGCTTCGAATTCCAACCTATCGAATGGAAGGTTCCACTTGTCCAGATCCTATCGAATTGTACCTTTTGTAAGCTTTGACTGCCAAGTCTTCGATAGGACACCTTGACCTATTGCCACCATTCTCGTCGTCCTATCGAAATCGTTTTTCACACCCGCATCGATCAGGTGGTCCTATCCTGTGCATTTCCTGCATACCTAAACCTCTCTCAGTGCTTCAGCATTTATGGCGCATGCCTCCTTAACTTATCTCCCCTCCTAAATTTAGCCCATCATGCAGTCCACGCTCCATTTCCCACACACAACCACCACTCCATGCATTCCCGCCCTTCATTTCCATTTCCCAAGCCTGGAAGAATGCGCCACTTTTATTGCATCGTTTCATATTCCAACGCCCATACACCTTAAATATTGGCTTCGTCCAGTCCTTACACATCCATTCCCCCCTAACCGGCCCAACTCTTTCAACCCACACTCATGGCAGACGACAAACCTCAAGACTTGCCCACAAAGTTCTTCCCAACTTGGCCACCACCACCACCACCGGTCGAGCCTGATCCTCTTCAATTTCTCTGGGATGAATATGACGAGGTACAGAGAATCCTCGCCAAGGAAAAAAAGAAGAACCAAAAGAGGGAGAAGAAGAGGCAGAAGACCGACTCACCGGTTGTTTCCCCCCCGTCATCCTCATCCTCATCCACCACCCCACCCCTAGCCCCCTGATCCCACTCTTTTTCTTTTTCTTCCCCCCTGGCTTGCAGTTCCTCTTCCACCTGACGCAGGCTGAGGATATCCCTGAGCCAGGGAGGACGTTTTGTTTTCCCAAAGGAGATTTTGTCCACATATCTGTCTTCAGTTATTTGTAATAAAATGTTTTATTCATTTCATTTGTTTCTCCTCTTTCTTGTTCCGTTTATTTTCTCTATATATCTGCACCACTAAACCCATTCTGTTAAAAACAATGAGGACACTGTTTGGATAAGGTTTGGGGGTGTGACATGTATGCCAATAAACTAGTTAATTTTAGTGCAGCCAAGTTAAAAAGGAATAATCGAAAAGAGAATGAATTCACCTCATATTTGTTGTTACGGAAACTTTAAAAACCATTTGTAACTGAAGTAAGCTGAAGTTTTAACATTTTTCATGAAGAAAATGTCAAGAATTTTTGAAGAAAGTTTTTGATGTGTAATAAACCAGCAACGAGAAGAGACTGTGAAGATACCCCCCAGAAAAATTGGATGGAAGGCCATACCCAGTGAGAATTGGGCCTGAAAGATTTCTTTGAAGAGTGTCATGGCAATTCTTTCTGCTTTAAGGACTGACTGGACCTAATCTTGATCACTAGAAGTTAGGCAAATCTGAGTTGAAACAACTTGACAGCACTCAGGACAGTGAAGATGTGAAGTAAGGTCATCCTTTGGACAGTTTGAGCCTAAAAATTCCCTACCTTTGAACTGCCCTTGATACACACCTTTTTGAGCCATAAAAATCCCAGTTTTTTTGAGCCATAAAAATCCCAATTTTCTTTGATAGAAACTAGAAACTTTGAACCCAAAACCCCTTTCGCCCATTTCAGTCTACCCCCAATCTGAGAAATCAAGAAATGGAAGGAGAAATGAGGTTAGAGGAGCAAGGTGGAAAATTTGGTCAAAAGGAAGGAAAACACAGTTTGTGATGTTGTGGCATTCCAACCCACACACATAAAAAAAAAACTAAAAAAAAAAAAAAAAAAAGCAAAGGAAAAGAATGAGGAAGAGAAGTCACTCCACTTAAAAATCTACAAGAAGACAAGAAGCTGATCACTTCAAGTCTGAAAAATTCAAAAAGACAGTGAAGAGGTTCTGAATTGAAGAAGGTGAAGTCATGAATCACCTCCTTACCTTTACTGATTTCTCAATTTTGAACTCTGTTATCCCTTTTGTTCCTTCACAAACCTCATCCCTAAGCCACATTACAATCCAATAAAAAGACCTTACTGATCTGAAAGTGGATTGAGCTGTCATATGGAGATGAGAATATGCTTAATCTCTGGTGTAGAGAGTTGGAAAAGTCAGAAATTCAAGCAATGCCTATGCTCCTGCTTGCAGTCCTATTTGAGGGCTATAACTGCTCTTGAGCTGAGTGATATGATTTACCCCTCTTCTCTGTACTGATGAGTGAACAGCCCTAATGAGACTTGGGTTTGAAATCCAGTTGATGGGAGAAGTATCTGAGCAGGATCCTCAAAGTGATGATGAGTTCTGCATAAAATTTCAGGAGAAATGCCTTGACACAAACTGAGTGATGATGGAGAGATTTCAGCAATCTTTTATATTTTCAAATGGATGTTTTTTCTGTTGAATTTCCTTTAATGAATGGGCATGATGTGAATTTATTTGATTTGCTTAAACTCTGCTTTAACAGGTTGCACTATTATTAACTAAGTGTATTGGAGAAGTTTGTGGGTACCTTCACTGAAAACCCTCAGGAGACTTCACTCCTCCACTAGGGATGACCTAGGGGTTTAAAAGGCTTGGTGCATATGCTAAATGCATCCGTGCTCCCTACGAAAGTGGCATTTTTATTTCCTTTTAATTCTCCTTTGCTCAGAGACTAGCAAAGCTTAGGTTTGGGGGTGTGTTAAGTGATGAAAAATGCCACTTTTCACCCTTTAACCTAACCATTGATGGACCTGTGAGCACACTGATAAGCCTCTGTTGAGTGCATTTTGTAGATAGTAGTGAAAGCTGGTAATAATGCAGAAAACCACTTAAGAATGCCCACAAAGAAGCCAGCTCTCAGCACCATGTAACCCCAACAATAGAACAAGGGGAAGGAAGTGAAGATAGGTCCAAAACATCCTATCGAGAGGATGTCTGAAGACTTCGATAGGAGCTGAGGGTTAAAAGGAAGGAATTCGTGCAGTTGAGAAGGGTTCGATAGGATCAGAAGGCAGAGAAAGGAAGAATTCATATAGAAGTGAAGAATTTGACAGGATCCAAGAACCTGTCAAGCAGTTGAAAGAAAAAGAGAATTCAACCTATTGAAAGCTGGCTTGAGGCAAAAAGGAGACCTATCGGAAGATTCCCTGAACCTATCGAATGGTCCACTGAACCTATCGAAATAGAAGTGTTGGGACAATACCTATCGCAGAATGATTTGAACCTTTCGATAGGAACAAGGGTCATCCGATCGAAGCAATGGAATGTGAATCCCTAACCTATTGAATTACTCTTCCAACCTGTCGAAGGCCCCAGATTAAGTGCAGTGAAGCTGAAGCATCTAAGCCCAACCTATCAGAACCAGGGAACCTATCGAAAGGGGATATAAACTCCTTTTCAACCTATCAGAAGCTTTTCCAACCTATCGAAATCGCATGCAGGACTTCTCAGAAATTCAGCTGTGCACATGCTGTGGCTTGGTGATTTCATACACGTAAATCGAGGCACTTTGGTGATCGGCGCGACATTCTAGAAGATGCCCTAGAAAGCCCTAACCGACCCACGTGCTCTAACGGAACCCTAACAACCTCTGAGGACCTTCTAGAAGGGATTTTTGGCGGGAAAAACAGAGGAGAAAGCTATATATAGAGATCCCCAATTGCCATTGGGAAAGATTGAATTTCTGAATAATTTCCTGGAGATCAGAGCTTGCAGTGAGATTCTATATTCCTTCCTTTAGCCCAACCATGGTTGGCTAATTCCCTAGGAGCAGCAAGGAGTGAGTTAGATCTGTGATTGGGTAAGGTTAAGAGTGTTGCTAGGGTTAATTACTCCACAGACTACAGATCTGAGAGCATTCCATTATAAGAGTGACCTTGTTTGTAATGTAAATGTTGTTTTCAATATTTTAATTAGATCTAAAGCTCTTTTATTCCTTTTGGTGCTTGATCAGCTCACCCACTTAACTGGTAGACCTCTTGGATATTATCTGAATTCCCTAGATCTGATATCCCTGTAATTTCCTGTGTTTGTGACTTAGAAATTGCAGCATCTTTAGGGGTTTTAATTGTTCTAATTAAGGCTCTGGCTTTGTAGGAGATCTATAGGATGGTCTGTGACCATTAGAGTGGACAGATCATAGCCTTAAGGTAAATCTAAGCTCAGGCCTCAATTGGATTCATCTGATGTAATCCATGGATTCGATAAAGTCTATAGGATGGACTGTGACCATTAAAGTGGACAGATCATAGCCTTAAGGCCAGGTGGATCCTGTGATTTGGAGTCGAATTTATACCCTGCAGTTGTGCTGGTAGCCAGATGAGGGACTTGTGTGCTTTTGAACCCCTGTAATATGCTTAGCTCAACCTGATTGAAGTGAAAACAACCTACAAGTTGTTATTCTCCATTTTCTGAGTTTTTAAACCCTCCATCTGCAAGATCTGAGGCTCCAGATTCGATCTAAGACAATCTGCATTTTAATTGTAGTTTAGATTAAGTGAAACTCCAGTCTAATCTCTCCTCTGTCTTTTAGCTAGATCAACATTAGTTAGGGTGCCAGATCTCTTACAGATCTACAGATTTATCCAATTCCAAACCACCTCTCTGTGGACTTCCCCTTACTTTTAAAACTTGCAACAAAGGACCCTGTATCTTGCAGGTCTAGGATTTCTTAACTGTGCTGAACCCATCTCTGTTCTCTTAATGTTCACATCATAAATCAGCACACTGGAAATCCCCAACATGGGGTCCTTTATGTATTTCGGAGCATAGAAACATGAAAGACATTGTGCACTCTATCAAACAATGGAGGTAATCTGATGCGATAGGCTACTTCACCGATTCGACCTAAAACTTCGAAGGGTCTTATGTAGTGGGGACTTAACTTTCCCTTCTTTCCAAACCTCATCACACCCCTCTTGGGCGATACCTTCACAAATACATGGTCGCCAACGGCAAAGTCTAGGCTCATCCTTTTTACATCGGCATAGCTCTTTTGTCTACTCTGAGCCGATTTGAGCCTATCTCTTATCATTCGTACAAACATGGCATTATCTTCAAGAATTTATGGACCCAACACAAATTTCTCTCCGGTTTCTTTTCAGTTGATGGGCGATTTGCATCGCCTACCATAGAGAGCCTCATATGGCGCCATCCCAATGCTCGCTTGAAAACTATTGTTGTATGCAAACTCGATCAACGGAAGATGTTGATCCCATGATCCCTCTAGTTCGAGCATACACGCCCTGAGCATATCTTCGATCAATTGATTTACTCATTCTGTTTCTCCATCAGTTTACAGATGGAACGCCGAACTAAAATCTAACCGAGTGCCCATACCTTCTTGAAATTTCTACCAAAACTTTGAAGTGTATAATGGGTCGCGATCAGATACAATACTGCTTGGAATGCCGTGCAAGCGCACTATCTCCTTCATATAGAGTTCTACGAGTCTTCCTATCATATACATAGTGTTGTAGGGCAAGAAGTGAGTTGACTTCGTCAGTCTATCTACAACAACCCATATAGCGTTGTATCTTTTCACTGTTCATAGCAACCCTACGATGAAATCCATGGAGATAGACTCCCATTTCCATTCCGATATAGGTAGAGGCTGTAATAAGCCAGCAGGGTGTCGATGGTCGACCTTCACCTGTTGACACGTCAAACATCTTGACACGTACTCTGCTACATCGCGTTTCAAACCTCTCCACCAGTAGCTCTTACGCATGTCTTGATATATCTTGGTGCTACCAGGATGGATCGCGTATTTAGACTTGTGAGCTTCATCTAAAATGGTTTATCGTAGATCGACATCGACTGAAATACATAGACGTCCCTTTAACATCAAGGAACCATCCTCCCCTATAGAGAAATCCGGTCTAGTACCTTCCATCACTTCTTTTCGAATCTTGACTAACTCGGATTCTTTCATCTTTAACTCGTGTACGTGTTCAAAAATTGTCGGCCTCACTGAAATATTGGCCAACAGAGCACCTGAAGCTTGTACTTCAATTTTCACATCATACAATGACAAGTCTTCAAACAATTTCTACCTGTACATTCCCATCACTAGACTAGCTAACTGAGACGAACTCTCCCGACTCAAAGCATCTGCAACAACATTAGCCTTGCCTGGGTGATATTGAATGGAGTAGTCATAGTCTTTGAGAAACTCCATCCACCTTCGCTGCCTCATATTTAATTCTTTCTGTGTGAATAAGTATCGGAGGCTTTTATGGTCGGTGAAGATCTCAAAAGTCTCCCCATATAAATAGTGTCTCCAAATCTTTAACGCGAATATGACCACTGCGAGCTCGAGGTCATGCGTCGGGTAATTCTTCTCGTGGTCCTTCAACTGCCTCGACCCATAAGCAATGACTTTTTTGTATTGGTTGAGCACATAACCTAAACCACTATGAGAAGCATCACTATAAACGGCAAAACCTCCACTGCCCGTAGGAATTGCAAGTACTGGAGCCGAAGTGAGCCGTTTCTTAAGTTCTTGGAAGTTCTTCTCGCACACGTTGGTCCACTCAAATCTCACATTCTTCCTTGTGAGCCTTGTTAGCGGTCCTGATATCTTTGAAAATCCCTCCACAAATTGCCTATAATACCCAGCTAGACTCAGAAAACTACGAATATTCATTACCGTCTTTGGTTGCTCCCACTGCATGACGGCCTCAATCTTAGCGGGATCCACCGTGACACCCTCCTTTGAGACGACATGTCTCAAAAAGCTAACTTCCTCTAATCAAAACTGGCACTTACTGAGCTTGGCATACAATTGGTGTTCACGCAATGTTTGTAGAGCGGTTCTCAAGTGCTCCTCAAGTTCTTTCTTTGATTTAGAGTATATTAGGATATCGTCGACAAATATAACGACGCAAGAGTCCAGGTGTGGTTTAAACACCCGATTCATTAAATCCATAAATGACACCAGCGCATTCGTCAACCTAAATGGCATCACTAAAAACTCATAGTGTCCGTATCTTGTCCTGAAAGCAGTCTTTTGGATATCCTCCGCCTTGGCCCTGAGTTGATGATATCCAGATCGTAAATCGATCTTAGAAAAATATCTTGCTCCCTGTAATTGATCAAACAAATCAGCTATCCTTGTCAATGGATACTTGTTCTTTATAGTGAGTTTGTTCAACTTACGGTAGTCAATGCACAACCTCATGGACCCGTCCTTCTTCTTGACAAACAAGACCAGTGCACCCCAAGGAGATACACTCGGTCTTACAAATCCCTTGTCTAAGAGCTCCTGTAATTGCTCCTTCAACTCCTTCAACTCAGCTGGAGCCATCCTATATGGGGCCTTAGAAATCGGCTCCGTTCTAAGTGCCATGGACCTCTCTTTCCGGAGGTAGTCCTGGTAATTTGTCTAGGAAGACATCGTCAAACTCACACACCACTGCAATCTCTGATGCAACACGTTTCCCTTCCTTTCCATCCTCCTTCAAGAAAGCCAAATACCCACTGCATCCATTTTTTATTAAAGTTTCAGCCTTGATAGCAGACACCAGTGGTAGAAACTTTGTTCTCACCCCTACAAATCGAAAAAATCATCTTGTATTTGGCCTAAAGGTGACAACCTTATTCTTACAATCGACTGTTGCACAGTGTTGTGACAACCAGTCCATGCCAAGGATCACGTCGAATCCTTGCATGTCTAACAGGATTAAATCAACTAGCAACTCAAAGACTTCCCCATAGACGTCCCCATCTCTAATGGCTACAACCATTGACTTGCAGACTAAGTCTATATCAACCGATTTTCCCGTCGGAATCTACACTGCCAAGACAAAATCTAAAGTCTCTGGCCTAGATTTCATCTTTCTTGCGAATCGAGGAGTGACATATGAATGGGTAGACCCTGGGTCCATTAATGCTCTAGCCACATACGCTACATCACTCCCCCTCCCATATACTTGTAAGGTACCTACAAGGCACACTTAGTTCAGGATTGCACTTATGCAACACATTTATATGATATTAGTTAGAATATCTACTCTTACATATGTCATTTAGGTGGATATTTCTCAAAACAAGACGAAACATAAATATGTTTTCGCGCTTTTTAACACAATGTACAAATCAATCTAAGCAAAAACTCACCCTGTATGATATCGTTGGAATTTTGAGCGTCCTGAGCCGTAACTACATAGGCCCTTCCCTGTACGATCGGCTTCTTAGCTTGGATCGGTCTTGGTACGGGAGCAAAAGCCGTTCTTCCCTTTGTCATCTAGGGACAATCTCGGATGATGTGGCCTATCTTTCCACATCTATAACATCCTTGCATTTCCCGTCTACAATCAACTATCCTATGAGACTTGCCACATTTGGCACAAGTCTCCTTTGGTGTAGAAGAGGCTGCTCGTGAGAAGCCTTGGTTAGCGGACACTCCTGTGGTGGTGGGGCTCTCATGTCGGATACGTCTCGCCGATGCGGATATAGGTGGTCTAGAAAAATTTGCATACGCTATCTGTCTAGGGAGTGGAGCTGGTGCAGTAAATATCGGTTTTTTATTCCCCAAGTCATTGTCACCTGTCCTCCCTTGGAAAGTTCTTCCTCTATCCTGCTGATCCCTTCATTTGTATATGCCGTATATATTTCTTTCGGCCACTATAGCTTTCCCCATCACATCTGCATAGCTCTCAAGTTCAAAAATTGACAATCGCTTATGGACGTTCGACCTTAAACCTTCCTCAAATTTGGCTGCCTTCATATTTTGTGTGGATACTAACTCTGGTGAGAATCGTGTAAAACGTGTAAACTCTACACCATATTCTCGCACAGACATACTTCCTTGCTGTAGATTCACAAAGTCTCTTCTCATTTGCACTCTTACTTGTTTGGGAAATACTCCCGGTTGAACTCTCTAACAAAATCTGCCCAAGTCAATAGGCGATGAGGGTGTTCAACTTCTCTTCTCCTCAATACCGATTTCCACCAGGGAACGGTGGAAGGAGGCCCAGCCTACCTTCTCGTTTTTTGTACTCTGTAACCTATCCAGAAGCTTTTCCATTTGGTTCAACCATTTTTCAACTTCTAATGGATCTGTCTGCCCTTAAAAGCTAGGAGGTCTCAACCTCCTAAAATCCACGAACGAAGAAGGTAACAACGCTGGTGGAGGTGGCCGTGGTGGTTGCTGACTAGCGACATTATTAGCCACCATCATTGCCGTCTGCTCAGCCAGTAACGTAGTCTGTTGTGTCTGTTGGGCCATAGCAGCGACCATAACCTCCATGGCTAATGCAATACAATCAGTCGCATAGCCCCTTCAACCTTGCCCTTCATGAGGATTTCCTTGGTCTCTGCTACTAGACCCTACTCGAAACTCCACTTCACCTCTCTGAGTTCTATTCTGGCTACCTCTAGGTCGACCCCTTCTCCCAGAAGACATCACATTCTACACATAAAACCAAAGTTTCATTAGCAGGAGACCCCTTCACTCTGATAAAATCCAAGACTTATAAGAAATTCTAAAGAAATTGCTCTGATACCAACTGTGACAGCCTAGATTTTAGCACCCCGAAACCTGTGCCATTAGCACAGCCTTCGAGGCCGTGCCCCATAAAGTATGCGGAACACTTCGTACATCCCCCCTTCACTACAGGAAAAATGTAATAAGAAAATAATTCAGAACAAATCTCCAGTTCTACAATATACTACACCAAAATATTAATCCAAAAGATAGTTCTAATCCCATGCTTCTGCATGGACAAAAGAACCAACCCGAACCATCAGTGCCGTAACTATGGTCACCCTAAATGGTTCGACAAAAGAATATTACATGTATCTTTACTCATACAAAATATGGCTAGACGTACCGAGCCGTAAATCTCTCCCTTACAAAATAATCTCAAAGTATGCAGCAAGTCTTCTAAAAGAATCTCTTAGGAGGAGGCTCAGATTCCTCCCTTGGAACGTAATCTGAGCCCTCGGGATCAACCTCGTCCGTAGCACCTCCCAACTCGGCACTTGTGACATACAATCAAAGGGGGTGAGCACATCCTAGCTCAATAGGGATAATATCTGAAAAGGTACATCTTTCTTACTCACATACATTTCATGACATAAATAAAACATGAATTCATCCATATACTTTAATTGGAAAACAGTTTGAGATGCACTAAAATAAACAAGATGCTTTTGTTACTCTACTCATGACATCTGACGTTCATTGGTTCTTATGATTTCAACAAGGCTGGTCTCATGACTTAAAACAGTTAACTTAAATAATCCCCGAGCAATATAGCATCGAGCCCCGATGGAATGCCCTCCATCGTCGTCTAATCAGACTATTTTTTAAGTAACTTGACCCACGTCCCTTTCTTCTAGGCGACGGGTACATCACTACTATACATCCCTGGGATATCTACTGGTGCACGAATTGGTCGCCGTACCGGTCACGGATGTCCTACCGAGTCAGTCACGGGTATACCGCCGCGTCGGTTGGGTATTCTACAAACCTTAAATCAATTGTGCACTAACTATAGCTATTCACCATGTAATTGTGCCAAATACATATAAATTTTCAATCTGTTCAATCTCATTCACATATTTTCTATTTCGTGGACCTTTACATCCACCGTACATCCCTGGGATGATACACTCTCTGATGCCTCCTTTGGATGCCCATAGCACACATGCATCCCTAGGATGGTTGAGCTCTTTTATTCATTTACTTCCTCACACACCATTTCTTACTACCACTATTTCAACATTTTACATTTTCAAACCACTACTTTAACATTTTACGTTTTCATTTCACTCTAAAGGAAAACACGTTTTGATTTCAACTTAGCTTTAAAGAGACATGCATTCATATACTATCATCACATACATGTTCTCGTAATTAAGGGTACAAGTTTACATATTCCCCCTACCTTTCTCGCGTTCTCAATTCACGGATCCTTCAATCCGATCTAGCATTCAACAATCTCTAGGTTCGGCTTAAACTAGGCCTGGCCAAACACATATAATTCATCACTATAAGTGTAAAAACATTGGGTTAGAAGCCTAACCCCAATACATGAACAGCTCGTATGTAAAACCCAACAAAAACTTAAATTTTTCCAAATCAATCGAACGATTTTTGAATCAATCGAACGATTTGGAAATCGATCAAACAATTTTTTTAAATTGATCGAACGAAATCCCAAAATCGATCAAACGAATTTATTTCGTTCAATCGATTCCTCATAAATCCATTCTATCTCATTTTTGTTCCCTAGCAAACCAATTGAACGATTTTATTTCATTCACACAGGTTCCACAAATCGATCGAACGATTTCTAAAATCGTTCGAACGATTTCTTCAGAATTCACTTCTCACCTTACCTCTTCATTGGTCATATCGATTGAACGAAATATAATTTCGTTCGATCGATTTTACCCATTTTCATATCTGAACGTGTTCTATCTCTTAGAACTCATCTCCTCATCATTTATCCCATTTGTCATCTATTTCCTATACTAATTTGTTTAGATTATCTATCTAGTTACTATACGAGCTTGAAATGATGGATCTTACCATATCAAACGGTTGGATCTCCTTACTCCAAGATTTAGCTCACTAGGGTTTCACAAACCCCCAAATCTTTAAACTCTCGATCCCGAGCTCGATCCGCTAACCTTCCGAGCCCAATCACTCGTATTGAATGCCCGGCTCTAGATTTCACAACCCAATCTCTCTCTGATTTACTCTCCTTTAACTTCTCACAACCACTCAATCAAGGAAATAAATTCCCTTTCCCTTTTCTTATACTTACCACCTAACTAGGGTGTTAAGTGCTTATATCTAACTAGTGTATGTGTGTGAATATATCTTTATCTATATTCAACACACCTACTCTCACATGATGTATTCAATTCAAACTAACCAACCTAAGTCAACCAAGTCCAAGTTGACCCAGTCAAATGTGTGACCAGTCGGTCCGCTTCCCGAGGTATGCTATTTAACCACGACTCTTTCGGGACATTACAAAAAGTCTCACCGTACAAATAATATCGCCAAATCTTCAGCGCAAATATGACTATTGCTAGTTCTAGATTATGTGTCGGATACTTTTTCTCATGTTCTTTCAGTTGTCTCGACCCGTAAGCTATCACCTTTTTATGTTGGTTGAGCATGCAACCCAAACCATTATATGAAGCATCACTATAGACTACGAACCCTCCACTACTTGAAGGAATCGCTAGTACTGGAGCTAAAGTGAGTCTCTTCTTGAGTTCTTGAAAACTCTTCTCACATGCTTCACTCTATTCGAACCTTGCATCCTTCCGTGTAAGACTCGTGAGTGGTCCTAATATCTTTAAAAAACCCTCAACGAAACATCCATAATAGCCAGCTAGTCCGAGGAAACTATGGACATCAGTCCCGGTCTTTGGTTGCTCCTAATTGACCACTGCTTCTATCTTAGCCAGGTTAACTGTGCACCATGCTTTGAGACGACATGTCCCAAAAAGCTAACTTCCTCTAACCAAAACTCACACTTGCTGAGCTTGGCGTACAGTTGGTGTTCACGCAAAGTTTGTAGAGCAACCCTCAAGTGTTCTTTGTGTTCCGCTTTTGACTTGGAGTATATTAGGATATCGTTGATGAACACGACAACGCAGGAGTCCAGGTGTGGTTTAAACACCCGATTCATCAAATCCATAAACGACGCCGGTGTGTTCGTCAACCCAAACGGCATCACTAAGAATTCATAGAGTCCGTACCGTGTCTTGAATGCAGTCTTCTGGATGTCCTCTGCCTTGACTCTCAACAGATGGTATCCAGATCTCAGATCGATCTTGGAGAAATACCTTACTCCTTGCAGCTAGTCGAATAAGTCATCTATCCTAGGCAAAGGATACCTATTCGTTATAGTGAGTTTGTTTAATTGCCGATAGTCAATATACAGACGCATTGACCCATCTTTCTTCTTTACAAACAAGATCGGTGCACCCCATGGAGACACGCTCGGTCTAACAAAGCCCTTGTCCATGAGCTCTTGTAACTGCTCTTTCAACTCCTTCAACTCAGCAGGAGTCATTCAATATGGTGCTTTAGAAACAGGCTCTGTTCTTGGTACTAAGTCGATGGCGAACTCAACTTCTCTATCTGGAGGTAATCCGGGTAATTCTTTCAGAAACACGTCAGTAAATTCTCGCACAACTACTATCTCTGAAATAATATTCTTCTCTTCCTTATCCTCCTTCAAGAATGCTAAGTATCCACTACACCCTTTTCTGATCAAGCGCTCGGCCGTGAGTGCAAAGATAAGTGGCATATACGTCGATCTCTCTCCTAGAAATCGAAACGATCTCCTTATGTTAGGTTTGAAGATGACGACCTTGTTCTTGCAATCCACGATTGCATAATGAGTCGACAACCAATCCATGCCAAGGATCACATCGAATCCTTGCATGTCTAACATAATTAAATTTATCGGTAATTCAAAGACGTCTCCATCCATGATTCTCACAATCGCATATTTGCAAACCTTTTCGATATCAACCGATTTCCCAGTCAGAATAGTCACGGTTAACACAAAGTCTAACTCCCTTGGGTTGACTTTCATCTTCTTTGCGAAGCGACGGGTAATAAATGAGTGGGTAGACCCCGGGTCTATCAACACTTGAGTTTCATGTCACTTCGCTTCCTTTCTCATAGATTTGTAACGTACCTAGTCATACATACATATATATATATATAATGTATACCATCATATCAAAATTGTTACATACAGGTTCTTGTCTATTTTCTATATGGATTCACCTTCTCTATCTAAAAATTTTCAAGAATTAAAATTCTTTATTTAAAAGAAGTTTTCACCTTGGATCACATCGTTTGTATTTCAGGCCTCTTGAGCTGTGATTGCGTAGGTTCTCCCTTAGACGATCGACTTCCTTGCTTATATCGGTCGTGACATAGAAGCTGAAGCCGTCTTCCCTTTGCTCACTTCAGGGAAATCTTTGATCAGGTGGCCCACCTTGCCACATCTAAAGCAACCCCGAGTTCCCTGCCTACAGTCTGCCGTCTTGTGAGACTTGCCACACTTGGCACAAGTCTCCTGTGGTGTGGAAGAAGCTGCTCATGAGAAACCCTGTGTAACTGTAGCTCCAGTAGTGATAGCAGGGCTCTCATATCGTATCGGTCTCCCCGATGCGAGCAATGGAAATCTCTACTGGTTGCTCTGTTGTGCTGGTCTCCCATAACCTCCTTGGAATGGTGGTCACTGATTGTGGGCTACGAATCTTGCCTTTTTGTTCACCGGTTCATAGCTTCCCGTTCTACTCTGATCCACACTTCACCTTCCTTGTTGTTCCCTCTGGCGGTAGCGGGTATTATTTTCTTCTTCAACCACTAATGCCTTGCTCATGACCTCTCCATAGGTCCTCATCTGGAATGGTGCTACTCCTCCCCTCACGTCTGGTCTCAACCCTTGCTGAAACCTCTCCGCTCTCATCATCTCTGTAATAACATAGTCAAGCGCGAAGCGAGAAAGTCGCATGAATTCCACTCCATACTCTCTAACAGTCATCTTCCCTTGCACAAGTTGCAAAAACTATATTTCCATTTGATTCCTCACCACTTCTGGGAAATACTGTTTGTTGAACTCCTCGATGAATTCATCCCACGTCCAGGGCAAATCTGAGGTATCCTAAGCCCTAGTCCTAGAAATGGACTTCCACCATGGCCCAACCTCCCCATCTAACATGTAGGTTGCCCAACGGACACTCTCGTCCTTTGTGCATGTGAGCACACTAAATACTTTTTCCATTTCACTCAGCCAGCTTTCAGCTGCCATGGGCTCTGCCTGCCCCAAAAAGCTAGGAGGTCTCATCCTCCTAAACTCAGTAAATATAGAAGACACTGGCGGTGTCAGAGCCACTGGAGGTGTAGGTGGCTGATGCTGCTCATGGGCAGTATGAGCTGCCAAGGATGCTGCCTATTGTGCCATGGCAGTCGCCATGGTTTCCATAGTGTGCATCATCCTCTGACGCTCCTATCTGTCCTCATTTCTTTCTCTGATTCTCTCCTATTCCCTCTAATCTTGGTCCTGACAATCTCGATCCCGATTCTCTGCCTGATCTTGTCTCTCTTCGCCACCACTTCCTGAAGCCCCTCTATCTCCCAAACGCACTCGATTGGTATCCGAGATAAAGTCATCTCGACTACACAAATTTCTACTATGACCGCCCCTAGGTCGGCCTCTTCCTCTAGAAGACATCACTGCCTGTATGTGAAACTAAAGTTTCGTTAGCAGAAGTCCCTATACTCTGATAAAAATAATGATTGTCAGAATTTCTAAAAGAAACGGCTCTGATACCAACTGTGACAGCCCGAATTTTGACACCCCGAAACCCGTACCATCAGCACGATCCTCCGCATCGCCCCCATGGATCGTCTGAAACATTAGCAACATTATAATAAAGAGAAAGAAACGATAAAACCGTCATCAAATAAATCTCTAGTTCTATACATATATACTCTAAAATCTATAATCCAAAAGATGGTTCTAAACTCATGCCTCTGCATGAGTAAAAGAACCCACCCGAACCATTAGTGACATCACTTAGTCACCCTAGGTGGTTCGCCAAAAGACTATATCTATTTAATTATATTTCTCAAAAATTAAGGCTTGACATATCAAGCCGCATAATATGCTCTCAAAACTCTCTATCAAAGTACACAGCGGAGTCTCCTAGAAGAAGTCCTCGGGAGGAGGTTCTATCTCTTCCCCTGGCACATAATCTGAATCACCCGGATCCACGTCTCTCGAAGCCTCAGTAGCTGCAAGCAAAGGACCTGTGACGTATAGTCTAAAGGGTAATTTACGTCCTAGCTCAATAGGGAACAACACAATGAACATATAAGTAAAATCCTCACATATATTCCATGATATGATAGCATGATGTATTTATGAACTTAATGAAAAATAGTTTAAAGGGTTACATATGCATTGAAGTTTACTGGTGGTTTACATGTTACATTTATTATCAACTGTTCATGAATTACACTGAATAGGCCTAAAGAAACTTAAATCTTTAACTTAAGTAATCCCCGACCAATATAGCATCGAGCCCCAATGGAATACCCTCCATCGTCGTCTAAATAGACAGTTGTTATAATTTTATCATTTTGAATAGTACCCAGGTCCTTTTCTTGTAGGCAACGGGGTTTAATCTTATCTCGACATCCCTGGGATGTACTACTGTGTACGGATAGACTGCCGTACCGGTGTACAGATTGGCCATCGTACTGGTCACGGATGTTCTGTCGAGTCAGTCGTGGGTATCCCGCCACGTCGGTGGGATATTCTGATTAAACCTTAAATAATAAAAATATCATGTGCTTTATATATAGTTATTCACTGTGTAAATGTGTTACTTTATATCAATTAGGCCTTATCAGTCTTTGTTCAATCTTACTTTACAATCTCACTTACATCCCTGGGATGTCTAAATTACTCGCATCACACTGATGCCTTTATCACTTTCTCATCCCCTGGGGATGTATTATTTTCATATGCTTGCTTGGTGTCACTCGCATCATACTGATGCCTTTATCACTTTCTCATCCCATGGGGATGTCTCATTTTCATATACTTACTTGGTGTCACACATACACACACATGGAGATTATATGATTCATTTCATTTCTATATCACTACATGCATGCTTTTGTAATCAAAGTACATGTTCAAGGTGTTCCCTACCTCAAGTGTCTGACTGTCCAAGCATCAAGGTCCCACACGGCTCCTCATGCTTGCCTTAGCTCGTACCACCTATGGTACATCATAACATATGCACAGTATCAATAAGGATGCAATAGAGAAGATCCAAGACCCTCCATCAACCTCAATATTCAACTAAGAAGTCAACTTAAACTACCAAAATTGATTAATCGATCTCCAAAATCGATTAATTGAAACCCTAAATCGATTAATCGAAACCCTAAATCGATTAATCAAAATCTAAAATCGATTAATCGATCCCAAATCGATTAATCGAAAGTCCACAATCGATTAATCGATTCTCAAATCAATTAATCGAAATCCAAAATTGATTAATCGATTCTCAAATCGATTAATCGGTTTCCCCAAACCTTATTTCTCCAGCCACTGGAGGTACTCAGTCGATTAGTTGATTTTTAAATCGATTAATCAAACACGGGCTTTTATGCCTTTTTAACTTCCAGACCAAAATCAATTAATCAATTTGGCCAGAACTCAGCCCCTTTTCGGGTTGTTCTTCCAAATCTTTTTCTTTCTATTTTTCTTTCTTTTCTATCATTTTAATTTGCTAATTTAATCCATCTCCCCTAGAGTTAATGAACAATAATGTACTCATTTAAATATAGCTAAAACTCTCCTCAAATCAATCTCCTAATTGATTGAATGGTTGGTTTAATGACTAGGGCTCCAAGCTTTAACTCTAATGATTCCAATCACATTGAATCCAGCATTTATTGCTCGATCCCATCTTAAATTCGCAATGTGCCTCAACCTCCTTAGCATTCACCCTTCTCTACTCTCTCTCTCTCTTCTTAACTTCTCTCCCCAACCAAACAAGAGAAATAGCTTCTGTTTAGGTTATCAACCCTTATAACTCCTCTTCAACTTTGGTGTTAAGCACATACACCAGAGATAGGTGTATGTGACCCTTAACTAACCTCTAACTCCATGCTTAGGTCACATTCACATCACATCAAAATATTCCTTCTTAAGTCCACTGTTTGACCATCACTTGGTCAAACCTACGACCAAGCAAGCACGAATCTTGAGGTCACTATTCATCACTCAATTTTTGGGGATATTACAAAACCCATCCATCCGCACCTTGAGGTGAGTGATAGCTACGTCAACATTGAAATCAAGGGCCTCTTCAGGATGAGGCCTTCTCAATCTGCCACATTGGCGTTGTGTGGGGTTTGGTTGGCGAGGAGAAGGTGGTGCATTGTCTTGAATATTTCCTGGCACATTCCTAAAAAGAGCTTTCATTCTCTTATTCCACACATTTTGCCCGTACTATAGAATTGCATATCGCCATGCGCTTCGTCATTGTATATCGGGCACCCTAGATGATCCAAAAGGTGCATGACAAAATGTGGGAAGTAAAGCAACAAACTTTCGCAATGCCTCATCAAGGTGGTGATGTCATTGTGGCATCGATACATCTCATCAAGCATCCATGTCGGCACATCAAACCATGTGTTCATGTGAATTGCATAAAGTGCTACCTCTCGATTTCCCGTTCGTTCACTCTTGGTCCCATGGGGTAGTAGATTGTTAGACATGACAATATCCCAAAACAAAATGTCACGGGGAAAGCCGATCGAGGAGTAGAGAGCCCTGAACCATGCCTACCCTCACACATATTAGCAATCATGAACTCTTGACTTAACTCCACTGCCAGCTCTATTTGATGATTCGGAGGTCGGTTCACATAAAAATGGAATGCTACGGTGAGATCCGTAGCGTGAATCCGATAGACCTAGTCATTGATTCTAATGCGGATGTAATCGAATCTTGATTGAGAGCATGATACCGGCACCCACTCCATATTTTGATAAAATAGGCGGATTATGTGCAAGGATACATCAATAGGTGGGGGACGGGAGTAGCATCTCGAGATGAGCTGCCTCGATATAAGCGATGGAGTGTGCGGCCTCCGAAATTCGACAAAACTTCGATAGATCGAAGAAATTTTTGGTTTGTATCTATCGATCGGTGTAGTCCCCCGATGACATGATCTTTGAAACGTTGATGGGACATGGTGGACGTTGGATTGCAGGACCTGCTTCAGCCATGAGGAATGTCGAGAATAAAGATGAAGGGTGTATGAGGAATATAGGCGTCTTCGGAGGTCTCGAGAGAAATTGTAGGGATCAGCCAAGAAGGGACCACGGGTGTCCCTTAAATAAAAATTTTGCGTGACTAGAGATGGTTGAAAATGCTAAAATCGATCGATTGAATTTCAAATTTCAATTGATTGATTTAATGCGAGACTGTTGGGTAGCGGACTTTTGAAATTTGATTGATTGATTTGAGAAAATCAATCGATTGAATTTAATGTAGTGCTGTTTCAAATGGACATTTGAAAAACGCGACGCTAATCGCTTTGGGACCAGAAATTCATTAATGTCAATCAATTGATTAGTTGAAATCAATTGATTGAAATTAATATAAATTTACTCTTTTTTCAACATTTGAATGCGAGGTAAATTGAACCGATTGATTGAATTAGTCAATCGATTGAGCGTGAATTTCTAGTTGCATAGTGTCACGTACACAGACAAATGACATCGATCGATTGAGTTGAAATCAACATCAATCGACCGAGAGCTATCTTTTTAAATTCGGAATCCACACACAGAATTCGATCGATTGATTCACATAAATCAATCGTTTGAGAACTGACTTAACAAACCCACTACTAACTGGACGGACGGACACTACAACTATAAACAAATCAACCGGGTTGCCTCCCAGTAAGTGTTGAGTTTAATTATCGATAGCTCGAACATTCAATTCTAAATTCTTGGGGTCAATGAGATCTATTGATTCAATAGACATTTGGGTCATCGGCTCAAACATCGGTTTGAGGCGTTGGCAATTGACTTTGATCACACGATTATCTTTTAGATCTCGGATTTTGATCGTACCATGGGTGGAAGTTGATATGACCTAAAAAGGCCCTTCCCACCTCGATCTCAGTTTTCCTGGATGAAACTTCAGCTTTGAGTTGAACAACCACACCTTTTGTCTAGGGTGGAATTACTTCTGAGATATTGAATGATCATGCAGCTTCTTGGATCGTTCCTTGTAGAGCTTCAAATTTTCATACACATCATAGCGCAATTCTTCTAGTTCGCTCAACTGTAAACGAGGATTCGATCTGACCATTTACATATCAAAATTGAAGTGCTTTATCCCCCAAAACGCCTTATGTTCCAATTCAACCAGAAGGTGACAAGCTTTCCTGAACACAATTCTAAAGGGCAACATCCCTATTGGCATCTTGAATGTTGTTTGATATGCCCATAAAGTATCAGATAAGCGCAATGACCAATATTTTCTATCCGGTCGCACAATCTTTTTCAAGATTCTCTTTATTTCCCTGTTTGATACCTCTACCTGCCCACTGGTCTGTGGGTGGTATGGTGTAGCTACCTTTTGCGTAATAGCATATTTTCTCATTAGTGAATGAAAGTAGTGGTTACAAAAATGTGACCTGTCATCACTGATGATGGCTCGCGGTACCCCAAACCTATTAAAAATATTTTCTTTCAAGAATCCAACGACAACCTTGTGGTCATTTGATCTGGTGGCTATAGCTTCCACCCATTTCGATACATAATCCACTGTAACCAGGATATACATGAAACCAAATGATGGGGGATAGAGACCCATGAAGTCAATTCCCCAAACGTCAAAGACTTCGATGATTAAAATCGGCTGTAACGACATCATATTTCTCCTTGAAATGTTTCCCAGCATTTGACATCATAAGCATTCTTTGCAGAATCTTGGTGTATCCAAAAAATTGGAGGGTTCATAAAACCCGCTTTGAAGAATTTTATGCGTTGTCTTTTGTCCTCCAAAATGGCCTCCTCATGCTCCATCATGACAAAAGTTCTTAATGCTCGCTTGCTCTTCCTCTGGTATGCATCTTCTAATCACCTGATTTGAGCAGAACTTGAACAGAATAAATGTGGGTCATCCCAGAAGTAGTATTTTACTTGGGAGAAAAATAGATCTCTATCATTTTTACCCCATTGCGAAGGGATTCTACCTGTGACCAAGTAGTTTACAATATTCGCGTACCAAGGAGTTCTATTAGCCGTCACACCTATCACCATTAATTGTTCATCTGAAAATGTGTCATGAATTGTCTCTGACGAGGATGATTCTTCGGGTAGAATCTGTGACAAGTGATCGGCGACCACATTCTATTCTCAACTCCCTTTTTATCACGAATTTCAAAAGTTAAATTTCTGGAGGAGCAAGATCCATCAGATCAATCTCAGTTTCATATCCTTTTTTGCCAATAAGTATTTTAACTTCGAGTGATCTGAAAAGACCACTATCTTGGAACCTAGCAAATATGAGCGGAATTTGTCTAGCGCATATACCACAACCAATAATTCTGTTTCTGTTGTGGTATAATTCAGCTACGCGTCCATCAATGTTTTACTGGCGTAGTAAATCACATGGGGTAATTTACCCACCCTTTATCCTAAGACTACTCCTATTGCATAGTCCGAAGCATCGCACATTAATTCGAACGAAAGCGAGTAATCCGAAGGTTGGATCACTGGAGCATTTGAAAGAAACTCTCTCAGTTTCAAAAAAGCCTTCATACAATCATCATCAAAGTTGAAAGGGACATCCTTCCCAAGTAGACTGCATAATGGTTTACCACTTTGCTAAAATCTTTAATGAACCTCCTGTAGAAACATGCATGCCCCAAAAATGATTATATTTGATGAATGGTCTTCGAGGGCGACAAATTAGCAATCAAGTCGACTTTTTCCTTTTCGACTTCAATTTCTCTCTTTAATATGATGTGCCTAAGGAGGATTCCCTGTTGAATTGTAAAATGACTTTTTTCCCAGCTTAGAACAAGGTTATATTCCTCACAGCATTGTAAAACTAGTATCAATGGTGCAGACATATTTAAAAAGTCTTTCCAAAGACTGAGAAGTCATCCATGAATACTTCAATGAACTTGTCGACCATATCAGAAAATATGGCTAACATACAACACTGGAAAGTGGCAGGTGCATTACAAAGTCTGAATGACATCCTACAGTACGCAAATGTGTCATAAGGACAAGTAAAAGTTATCTTTTCTTGATCTATCGGAAATACGGGTACTTGGTTGTATCCGAAGTAGCCATAAAGAAAATAATAGAATTTCTGTCATGCTAGCTTTTCTAAAATCTGATCTATAAATGGAAGGGAAAAATGATCTTTTCTTGTAATAGTGTTCAGTTTTCTATAATTGATACAAACACGTCACCCCGTTGTCTCACGTGTAGACACCAGCTCCCCTTCGGTGTTCTCCTTCACTGTTATACCTGACTTTTTTGGACCAATTTGGACTAGACTTACCCATTCACCGTCAAAGATTGCATAAATGATTCTTGCATCAAGTAATTTGATCCTTTAGAACGACTTTTTTCATATTTAGGTCAAGTAATCTTTGTGCCTCCTTTGATGGCTTGCTATCCTCTTCGAGATGTATCTTGTGCATACACACCGACAGATCAATTCCCTTTAGATCAGCCATGGTCCATCCAATTGCTCTTTTATGGTCTTTGAGCACCTTCATCAATTCACTCTCTTGCTTGTTAGACAAAGTCGATGAAATTATCACAGGGAGCATTTCATGGGGTCTCAGAAAAGCATGTTTGAGTGAATCGAGCAGCAGTTTCAATTCAAGACTAAGTGGTTGCTCTATTGATGGCCATAGTTTCGACTTTTCTGCAAGGGGTAATGGCTCAACCCTTGCAATCCATGGCCTATTTTCTTGAGGCATTGAAATGGTCTTCATTCCTTCGGAATGTTGCTCTGCACTTCCTCTATCATCGTAGAGGGCCAACAAGGCAGTTTCAAATTCTTCTTTGGTTAACATTGATGGAAGAACCTCCTCTACCACTTTGTCAACCTGGTCGATATAGAAACAATCAACTTCCTCCTTGTTTGAAAAATGGTTCATGGCGTTGAACACATTTAACCTAACTTTCATAGTCCTAAAAGACACATCTATGACCCCTGTAAGATAATTAATGCAGGCATTTACGGTTGCAAGAAAAGGACGTCCAAGGATAATGGAAATTTGATTTTCTGATTTGCTAGGGATTCCGTGTCCAATATAATAAAGTCCACTGGAAAGAAAAATTTATCAATCCCCACAAGGACGTCTTCGATAATACCTCTAGGTCTTCTCTCAGACCTATCCGCTAACTAAAGTGTGACGGTAGTTGGTTGTAACTCACCAAGTCCTAATTTTTTATACACCGAGTATAGAATCAAGTTTACACTTGCTCCCAGATTATATAGTGCTTTACCAATCGTTTGTCCACCAATAACACAGGAAATGGTCGGGACTCCAAGGTCCTTGAGTTTTGGTGGCGCGTCCAATTTCAGGATGGAACTGACTTGATTAGTCAGGAACACCTTTTTTGACACGTGTTCGTGCCTTCCTCTTATGAGTGCACAAGTCCTTGAGGAACTTGGAGTATGCAGAAACTTAGTTTATCACATCAAACAAAGGAAGATTGATCTTCACTTGCTTAAACATTTCTAAAACATCGTTCATTTTCGATGGACCCTTCCCCAATCTTGACAGTTGTGTAAGGCACTCAAGATATGGTGCCTTGGGTGTATGGGGATTATTTTCAGCAGCTAGGTCCTCTTCAGGCTTCTTTTGGACAATTTCAGGAGCTTCCTTCTCCTTTCCTTTCTCTGGTTCTATCTCTTTCTCATCTTCCTTTTCCATTTCTTCTGATTCAGGAGTGTTGGTGCGTGCTTTTTCTGGATTCCTTTCGGTCCCCGTTGAATCAGTGGCCCAATTCTGTCCAAGTGAACTCTAGCGATGTGGCATTTGAAATGGTGGAGGTAAAGATTAAAAAAAGGTTTTCTAGAAAGATTCCTAGTTTGTTGTGATCGCCACCTACGAAAATATTTAACGACCCTGCAACACATCAATGATCACGCTTTAGAGCGGGTGTGGGTTACTTCTTTACTGAATCGTCCGCCTGCGAACATCAACAGCTGTGACTCTTCTTATCATTTAGATAGTTTAATTTTCCTTTTTCTTCCCGTTATTGTTATAGTTCTAATCAGTTTAGATTTTCCAATTCTATTGTGAGTTTAGTTGTGTGAGAATTTATTATAGTAGCCTAGTCTAATATTATAATTCTATCAGGAGTCTAATTTATTTCAGTTTCCTAATCTTATTAGAATTCTAATTAAGTTAGTGTCCTACTACTACTAAAAGTCAAATTGATATCAGTCCCCTAATTGTACTAGGAATGCAAATATATTAATTCTAATGAAACTCTAATTAAATCGAGCATGCTAATTGTACTGCAATTCTAAGTAAAGCAAGTATACTAGTCCTATTGCAATTCTAATTGAAATGGAAAACTAATTTTGCTGGAACTCTAATTTAAGTAATGAATTAATTTTATTAAAATCTAATTAAAACAAATAAACTAATTTTATTAAAAATATAACAAATAAACTAATTTTATTAAAATTCTGATTAAAACAAATAAACTATACTAAAAATCTAACTAAAATAAAGGAACTGATTTGGCTAGAATTATGATCAAAGCAATAAATTGACTATATTAAAATCATGAGAAAATAACGGAACTAACTTTACTTAATTCTAATTAAAGCGATGAACTAATTCTACTAAAATTCTAAAAAAAGAAAAAAAAAAGGGGGGGATTTTGGGCCCGCTATGCTAAGGAGGATTGGCCTCATTCCCGAGTACCCTCCGTAAGCTCCTTTGGGCAAATCAGGTGGCTGAGGTTAAAGCAAATTGGGTTTTGGACTATAATATTATATTTTTGGCTTTTCGGAGTTGATTTTGGGATTATAATTATGGATTAAATTAAGAAACTAGAATCATAGAAACTAAATTAATATTTGGGATTTTTAAAAATATTAAACTAAGGAATTAAAACTAAAATTTAAAATTCTAGGATTGAATTCGAGTTCGAAATCAGAAAATCAGACCGTATGATTAAGGATTGGTTCTAAAACCTAAGAACTAAAACCAGGGATTAATGATAGGGCTGGAAATTAAGATTTTAGAATAGAATTAAAGTCTATAGTCAGTGAATTAGACCGTCGGATTAAGGACTGGTTCTAGAAACAGAGAACTAGAACCAGATATAAGAGATTACGATCTAAAAGGGGTGTTATGGTCTAAAACTGAAATTTTAATATTAATAATTAAAACTAAGGGAAATCCTAAGTCTAAAACTAAGATTTTTACCTAGGACCGGGGTTGTAGAGAGAAATCTCGAAGATTCGAAGCTTGAATCCCAAAATCATGGCTATGTTCCTCTATGTGTTCATTCTCGGAGTTCTCTGGTTTCGAAATCCCAAAAAAAAAAATTTCTCCCTCGAAATTGCCAGCCTCTGCTAGGGCGAATTAGAAAAAAATCTTTTATAGGTTTTTCTCCAATTGAGCGCCCTATTTCAGGCGTTTAACTAGATTGTGCGCCGATCTCCCGGTGCTTAATCGCTTTGAGTCGGTCACTGACTCAGTGAGCGACCTGCTGACTTGCTTAGCGAGTTTCCTAGTTCTAATCATGTTAGAACTAATTACGCGCTTGGTTTAGGGTGCGCAATCCGATTAAGCGCCTCTTTCGAAGCATTTAATCGAGGAAGACTATAAGACTAGGTCAGGCGTAGGCCAATTGAGTGCCGGTGGTGGGGCGCTCAATTCGATCGCGCGTCTCATGTTATGTGCGTAACGAGTCTTAAAGTAGTCTGGGAAAGAAAGTCTGGTCTGAAAGGGGGATTGATTGTACATTTGTAGTAAGGCGTGTAATCAAATTACGCGTGTGGTTTTAGGTGGGTAATTCGGGGTTGTCCGGGTCCGGGTCGTGTCTGAAATGCCAGACTATTGTTTCAACCTGCATTTTGACTATATACTATTATTTCAATATATAGTCTCCCTGCATTGGGATCTGAGCCATAGAGCTATTACTTCAGACTATGTTCAGCCATGTATTATTGTTTCAGTGCATGGTTCTTGTGTTAGAGTTATGGGGCCTGAGCCACAGAGCTATTATTTCAGCCTGTGCCCAGCCATATACTATTATTTCAGTATATGGTCCCATATTAGGGCAAAAGGGGTCTAAAATGTAAGACTATTGTTTCAATCTGCATTCTGACTATATACTATTATTTCAATATATAGTCTCCCTACGTCGGGATTTGAGCCACAGAGCTATTGTTTCAGCCTGCATTCAGTCATGTGCTATTATTTCAGTGCATGGTTCCTAATTTAGGGTCATGGGGCCTGAGCTATGGAGCTATTGTTTCAGCCTGTGTTCAGCCATGTATTATTGTTTCAGTATATGGTCTCACATTAGAGCAAAAGGAGTCTGAAATGTAAGACTATTATTTTAGTCTGCATTCTAACTATATACTATTATTTCAGTATATAGTCTCCCTACATTGGGATCTGAGCCACAGAGCTATTATTTCAGCCTGTGTTCATCCATGTACTATTGTTTCAGTATATGGTTCCCATGTTAAGGTTAGGGGGCTCGAAATGTTAGACTATTGTTTCAGTCTGCATTTCGACTATATACTATTCTTTCAGTATATAGTCTCCCTATGTTGGGATCTGAGCACAGAGCTATTGTTTTAGCCTGTGTTCAGCCATGTACTATTGTTTCAGTATATGGTTCCCATGTTAGGGTTATAAGGTCAAAGGTTGACCAAATAGATTTGTATATTCTGAGAGGGCAAAATGGGGGTGTCTACAGATGCTCGTCTTCGACGTGCTCTTGCGAAGTAAGAACACGTCGAAGAAGTAGATAGCCCTCATTCGAGGTGTTTTCTCATTTCTCTTGGGAAATCACAAATGTGAATTGGGGATGCTGACATGACATGCTTGGCTTTCTTATCTATCAGCGCAAGCTAAAATAGAGGATTCGAGGGACCAGTGGTCGCTGTCGAAAGGCGTGTTCCATGCCTCGGATGACTAGGGGTTATCCCGTCGCGTATCGCGACCCGCTGTCATAGACAGTGGATGGGAGAAGTCAGCGTATCCTATTTCATGGGTGCAAGGGGCATCCCGTCGTGTGGTGCGACCTGCTACTAGTGACAATCAAACGGAAAGGAGAATCACCACATCCTAATCTGTGGGTGCAAGGGGCATCCTGCCCCATGTCGCGACCTGCTTCAAGGGACAATTAGAAAGAGGGGTATAACGTAGTCGAGGTACCGGGGGGCGTCATACAAATGTCCATAAATAAGTCCAGGGACTGATAATAAAATATAATATAATGTTGAAGGCTTTTGCAAGGCATGTCAGACCGAGCGCGTCATTGGTCACACCAATGTGCGTCAGACGTTCCTTTTCTAATAGGCGTTTGTAGGTTCTTAGATTAAATATACTCATTGTTTAGTTTCCCAGGGGAATGGCCAATTTGGGCTGGTAATTGAAGTAAAATTTGGTAGGTGAGTTTCTTTTATATGTATTTTTTCTTGGTTCTTTCTTTTAGTAGTTTGGGAGTAAAAGATTTTCGGTTTTGGAATAAGATTTTTGGTTTTAAGAGTAAGAAGTAAGAGTTTTTTTTTTTTTTCTTCTTTTTTTTGTTGGAAGTAAAAGATTTTTTTTGGAAGTAAGGGATTTTGAAAATTTAAAATTTTAGGGAATTTAACTTAAGATCAATTCAATGATAAAACGGCAGAAAATGTGGCTTCCGAGATGTCGTTGAGCAGATCCACCGGTACGGGATTTGTGGACCCGACCGTTGCTGTGGTTGTCAAGATGATACTTGGCATGCCGGATACTCCGTTTAACCTTCTCGCCGAATACTAATGATTGTCTCTTATGGGAGGGCTACAGTGATTCGCGAGTCGAGAGAGATGGGTTTTGAACACATTTTGGCTTTAATCATAGCTAACTATATTTTTTTGAAGCAATATCGAGTAATTGAAAAGTGGGTAGTACTTACATAGGGGTGATACTTACCTAGATTGTGCATAAATTGTATGATTCGTGGTGTCATAGTGTCACGATAGGACTTTGGAGGTTTCTTCTCTTTTCTTATGTCCGCTTTGGCGGGGCTTGGCGGTTGCCGGTGTGATGTAATGTCTTCGAGAAGTGATGTCGCGATGGGACTTGGGAATTCTTCCTTTGTTTGGCTGTGTGCTGGATGAGTCCTGATGGGACGTGGGAATCAATTCAGGAGAGAGAGCTCTTTGCTTTAGCGATGGGACACGATCGAGCTTTCCCTCTTTTTTATCATATGGCGTGGCAGATGTTGTCTAAGCTTTTTTGGGTAGTGATGTTTGCATTGTGATGTGGGTTGAGTATAGTTAGCGATGGGACGCTGATAGGATATTTGGGCGATAGGTGTGTCTTGTTTCTTTCTTTGGCAGATCTTAGGTTGTGAAAAAAAATCACGTTATGGTTGCGCCGTGATTGGCTTAGTTTTGGTTGGCAGTGTGCCTTTGGCTTTTCGCGATGGGACATGAGGACATGGCTAATTTATTGCGATGGGACTGGATATTGAGGTGGTATCATGTGTGGCATCTTATCGTGATGAGATGTGTGTGAGCGGATGCCCCTCTCTCCTTCTTTTTCTCTGAACAGCCTGTGAGGCTACGAGATAAGACATGAGAGTTTTGATCAATGTGAGGTAGAAAGATGTGAAGGTATAAACTTTGCTTAAAGTCAGGCATTGCGCGCTTGGTTTAGGTCGCTCAATATGATTGCACGCCTATTTTCGGGCGTGCGATCACAGGTTCGAAGGGCTGTTTATGCATGTCTGAGTGTGCGTTCGATTAGATCATGCACTCTAATTATGACGCATGATCGAGGCATTAGCAGGTCATTATGCAGGTGATGGTTTGTATTGCGCGGCTCGTGGGAGTCGTTTAATGAGGTTGCGCGATGTATCGTTTGCGCATGATCAAAGTGTCAACAGGGTCAGTGTACGTTCGATACGCTTATGCATTTTAAAATAGGCGCGTGATCAGAGCGTCACGTGGGCGGTGCGGGTGATGGTTCAGTTGTGCGCTCGGGTCGGAGTGGGTGTTTTGAATTGAGCGCATAGTGTGTGGCGCGTGATCGAGTTAAGCACACGTGTTTTGGCGCGTGGTTAAGTCCGTACTCTATATAAGCGATAGAGCCTTCATTTGTCTTTCATCCCTCGGTTTGTCTTGAGTTTTACCTTTTCTGAATATTTTGTATTCTAAAATTCGTGTTTTAGCTATATCGGGCGGTCTAACTGTCCGATTGGGATGTCATTTCTTCCTATGTTCATGATTTTGCGTGATCTTCGCCCTGAAGCGATGCTCGGAGATGTCGTTATTTTGGGAATGGACGGTATTAGGAATGAGGAGGTCGGTCTTCACATCGGTCCCTTTTAGGGAGCAGTGAAGGCAGCGTTGAGGAGGTGACAGAGGAGGAGGTGAAGATAATGAAAGAGAAGGAGTAACAAGTGGAGGGATGTGTTCCCCAACCAATCCTCCCTGAAGCCTCCGATTGGACGTTTCGAGCTGAATCTGCTCCTCGCTCTGTCTCAGTTTTGAAACTAGTCTTCGTTTTGGGTTGAAGGTTAAAGTTTTAGGTTTTCATTTTGGGTTGTAAATTCATGAGGTATGTCTCCGGTGAGACTTTATAAATAAAGAGGCATTTTTTGTTTTATCGTGCTTGTTCATCTATTTAAACTTATTAATGGATTGGTTAGATTTATTTGATTTATTTTAGGATTTAATTTAGCATGAGAGTTTAGTTTATTTTATGCGGTTTGTTTTGAGGGTTTACTTGGTTCTGATGGGTTTAACGGGGCATTTTTTTGGTGGGGTCCCAAACAAGTTACTATCTAATTTTAGAGAGTATTTCTTTGAGTTTTGTTTCATTCAAGGTTTGATTTGATTTATATTTTGATCTTTTGGTTTGATTCAATATGTTGAAAGGTGTAAGTTTTTTTCCAAAAATTCTAGATGGGTGTTAAGTGTTTGATTCCTATTGGCTTATCTAGACTTGGGGGTGGATTGGAGTTTCCTTGGAGGGGTACGTATTGTGTCATTATTGGTTTATCTAGGTTGTCATGGATTGTGGTCTTTCAAAGGGATATGTGCTTAAAGGGGTGACACTTGTCATTTGGTAATTTAGGAGGGTATGATTTATAAGTGTAAGCCAAAGGCTTTAGGTTTAAATTGTTGTTTTGTTCTATGATTCAAGCTTAGGGTTAAAGTCTTGGGGCATATATTTTTTTGTCTTGTGATTTAGAGCATTTTTGTTCATTAATGTCTTTTCTTCCTCTCTATTTTGTATCCTGGGTATTGAACCTAAAGAATTGTGATTATTTAGTGGATTATTGAGAATGGACGGGATTGGGAATGCAAGGTAGCAGTCAAATTGCTACCATGCTAAGGAAAGAGGTGGAGGAGAAAAAGGTGGTAGAAAGGAAACCCAAGGATAAGGCAAGGTCAGAGTTCTCATGACTGATGCCTATTTTTCCTCGGTAGGCTCTGCGGATTCAGTGTTAGTTGCTCCTTTTTATGGTTTCCAAGGTGAGCTTCCAAAGATGGACGCAGATCCTGGGTGGCTTTCTGTGAGCCACTCTTTCTTTTCTGCAGGTTCGGGGTAAGGGGAAGAGGTTATCACGGTTAGGATTCATTCAGAGTGTACCCTTTCTTCGGGCTTCTCCGAGATCTCTAGTTTCTCAAATAAATCTGGATTTAGGCATTGAATGAACGTGTGGATTTTAAGTTTCTTGTTTTACGTTCTATATTCAGAGGGTATGCCCTCGGTGTGTTTTGTAATCATTTTATTTATTTATGAAGTAATTATGTTTTTAATTCCATTTGTAGTAATTTTTGGTTTACTTTGTATCTTATTTGACTTGTTTGAGTGTGAGGCTTATTTATTTTAAGTTTGGTTTGATTTAGTTTATTTATCTTGGATCGGAGTATGTTAGGAGCATTTTTTTGTTTTGGTTTAGTATGGGCTTAGTTGGAGTGTATAGAAGATGTGGGCATATTTTTGTTCGGGGGGGGCATATATTCCTTTTAAATTAGGAGTGTTTTTGGATTGGCTCTTAACAAGGGCGTAGTTTAGGCTGGTAATCAGTGTCGGAAGTCTCCTAATCTAGGCCTGTGAACCCGCTATTATGGGCACACATTTTCATGTTTCTGGGCAATTGCGCGCTTCACTCAGGGCGCATAAACTAATTACGCGCTGTAATGAGAACGCGCATTTCAAAAGGTTGGAAGGTCATTGAGTGCTAGTGTACGATCGTTTAACCAATTTAAGCACAAGTCATGGGGAGTTTGACGTGATTACGCGTCCGGTAGACCGCGCGTAACCAGGTGGTCGGGATAGTGTGAGCGGGCAACAATCCGTTTATGAGCTTAGAGCTTAGCGCTTAATCCGAATTAAGTGCGGGTGATGTGGTGCGTGATTGGATTGAGCATGTGAGTTTATGCATGCGATTCAGCTGCACTCTATATATAGTTAAAAAAATTTCATTTTTTCGCGTTATCCGTTTTGATCTTAGATTCTCTAGTTTCCATGTTTCCTTGTGCTCTGGTTTTCGCGTTTTGTGATATCTTACGATCTGATCATCCATTTCAGACACCGTTTCTTCCGTTCTTTCCAATTTTTTGAGTTCTTTGTTCTAGGATGGAGGGTGAGAGTGGTGAGAGGCGCGATTTTACTATTTCTGAGTTAGAGAGGATGATGATGGGGGAGATAGGTGAGACGTCCTCCGAGGCTCGAACTGACGCCATTGTCGGGGAGGTGGATGTTGGGGAGGTGGCTAGAGAGGAGGTACCAGAGGGTGACCAGGTGATGGTCAGGGAGGAGGCACCCGAGATTGAGCAGGGTGTAGCTGAGGAGGAGGGTGAGAGGGTCAAGGGTGAGAGACCTGAGGATGAGGCTTAGGAGCACCAGGGTGAGGAGCGTCGTGATCACAGACACTTCCCGCTGGAGGATTTCTTCGTTCGAGGCCGCGTAGGTACCCATGAGCAAGAGTTCCTTCATTTTCTAGGTATTTTAGGTTATGGAATATACTTATTAGGATCTGGAAACTCTTTTTTTTAATTCATGTCAAACCTGCATTAATGATTAATTGTGTGCACACTCATGCATTATGACGACATCTAGAGATAGGTCATGTTTCTATTCAGTTGTTCTTATCATGTTTTATGTGTTTGTTTTGAGTCGTTATCAGTGTATCTGGATATATTTTGCTTACTTTTAGCTCTAGATATGTTTGTCGTTGGTCATAGGTATGTGGGTTAGCCTTATTGTCATTATTTTATTCTATGCAATAGGAGCCTTCGCAGCTGGCTATCAACTCGGCATGGACCGAGTCTCATACTTGGTATCGTGCCTTGCCAAAGTTTTAGCGGGCGCGGTTGGTGTCTTTCGGCTTCGGGCTGATCCTAGAGCTGAAGCCCTTTCAGGTTGATCGCTGTCTGATCGTGGCAATTCTGGAGAGGTGGAGGGAGATGCATCAGGCACTCCTCTTTCTAGTCGGTATGATGTTTTCAACTCCAGAGGACTGGATCCGCATTATCGGTCTTCATTTTGAGGGTGAGCCGATCACGGGGTGGATGGCGGGAGCGTATTTGGAGGAGTGTGAGGAGATTTTAGGTGTGCCATATAGATCGAGTGGATCGGGGCCAGGTGTGGTTCGAGTCACTTGGTTTTTCGATATGTTTGCGAGTGGCTTCGTCCCTCAGAGGCATCATTTGGAGGCGAGGGTATCTTATGAGGCGTGTTGTGTGGTAGTGGCGGGCCGGGAGCTCGTAGTTGAGCTAGGGTTAGCTGCAGATAGGGTGCTCTAAGCATTCTTGATGCACTTCCTTTGTGCAGTACTCTCCTCTTCTTTGACTCTGGGATGCGTCACCGGGTTATTTTTTATATTTCTCAGGGACTTGGATCGGGTCCCTATCTATGCATGGGGTGCGGCTGCACTGGCGTATCTCTATGAGCAGCTTTATCATTAGGGACGGGGCATCGCGATAATCAGAGGTTTCCTTCCTTTCCTCCAGGTGAGTTTTAGTTAATCAGTATCATGATGTCTTCAGTTTTTATTGTTCTTCTGGTCGTAGCAGCTATTCAGCATTTCTTTTGTGTTCTTTTTTTTTTTTAGTTTTAGGCGTACGATTATTTTACTTTTCTTCATCTGAGGGTTCCGTTGGAGGTGAAGTTCACGTTTCCTCAAATGTGTATGTGGAGGGAGGTATTGAGAGGTTGTCGCTAGTCTTCGGATCTTCAGACCGCACGTGGTGTTTTCGAGGACATGCATGCAGGGCAGGTATAGATCATCGTGTGTATGTTTTGTTTTGTTTGTTTCGATCTTTTAGGATCTGAGGCTTCATTGAGGAGTCAGTTCATTTATTTGGTTGTAGGTGATTTGGAGGCCCTACGAGGATGAGGATGATGCCGGCATGCCAGTGATTCAGTCTGGCCAGCCCTTATTTAATGTGGACATATGGGTCCATTGTTTTGAGAGGGTGGAGAGGATCCACACATCTCGAGTGGTACGGCAACTGGGGCTCGCTCAGGGAGTCCCTCCAGAGATTCCCCATAGAGTGGCGAAGAGGATGACTGGCCCACCTGGCCGAAACTTTGCAGAGCGGATGGCGCTTTAGATAGCAGATTTTAGATCCGGGGGGACTAGGGTTATAGGGGCGCATGATGAGGCCGATGTCTGGAAGTATGTGAGGTGGTTTAGCGCATTGGGTGTCGGGTGCCTCTTCACACATCCCTTCCGTGGGAGTGATTCTTTCACGATTGGTGGGCTGGAGTGGGCGTCAGTGTTGAGGGCGAGGTTGGCTATGTTGGAGCAGGGCCATCTCACGGCGAGTGTGGGGGGGGCATTAGACGCCCTCCATAGGGTGATGAAGCGGATGGGGTGTGCTCCTTGTCCGGATGAGGAGATGTTGCACTCCTTAGCCCTCTCGGTTGCTCAGGCTAGGGGAGCGAAGGATGAGTTGGGGGCTCGGCTAGCAGAAACTTGATGGCTCTTGGTGAGTTAATTTATTGGTTTAATTGTTTATGTATTATGTTGACTTGGTCTTCTAGTCATTCTGATATAGCTGTGGTGTCTCATTTTGTTTTGGATAGTCTGAGAGGGAGGCCGAGGTTGTTAGTCATGTGACGATGATCGAGTTGCTACGTGGTTAGCCGTAGGCCGGCCGAGAGGTGGAGGCCAGTTTGTGACCTGAGATTGATCGATTAGTGTCTTCCTAGGTTTTGTTAATTGTTAGCATTATGAGCTTGTCAATTGATGTGTTTATTGTTATTCATAGAGAACCGAGATCACTGCTGGAGGCCCTGTTCCGGCACTTGATCCATCTTCACTTGTTTCCTCCACTCGGGAGGATCCAGCGATGGCTCAACTTCGGGCCGAGCTTGATCATTGGGTAAGTTTCCATTCAATCTTTCTTGACTCATTTGTATAATTATAGAAGTTTGTTGGGTATTATTGTTTCGCTTTTTTTAATAGTTTACTAATATTGTGTTGGTGTTTCAGCTTCAAGTTGCCAAGGATCTTCAGACGAGAGAGGTGACTGCTGCCTCTCTATGTCCCGAGAGACAAGTAAAGTTTTTGGTTTTGTGTAATTTAGTTTAGGTTATTTTATTTTATTTTGTTTTGATATATTTCGTGTTGGCTTGTTTGTTTGTTGTGCAGGCTGTTCCGAACTCTGCTCCTGAGGCTCCCCCTCAGGGGTCTATTCCTATCCCTACTCAGGTATATTTTAGTTATTGCGTTTATGGTTCATTTGTCTCTATAGTATCATCTGATGTATTTATTTGTTCTCGTTGCAGCCGTCTATGTTTGTTGTCCCTTCCGTGCCTCCCGCCGATCTAGTGACTATGAAGACAGTTGAGCGACTTCTGGAGGAGAGGTTGGATCTGGTATAATTCTTTCCTTTTCAAAGTTTGTTTTTTTTGTTCATATATATATATATATATTAGTTTTCCTTGATTTGGTGTGGTTATATAGGTTCATCAGCTTGAGGAGGCGCACCTAGAGTTGATGCGAGCGTGCACCACTCTCAAGGCGAGATAGATCCTTGGGGAAACACAGAGTCACAATGACTTGTTCATTGAGATGATGGTTGCATAGAGGACTCAGGCTGAGGCATTGGAGGCGGCACGTCGGACGATGCGGACTGAGATGCAGGTGACCCTAGATCGGCTGCAGCATCGTCTAAAGAAGAGTGAGCGGGGGGTATGTAGGCTGGCTAGTCAGCTTAGTGGATTGGAGTCGAGGGCCACTAGTTCCTCAGCTAGGCAGTTTCATCACACGTCTCGTGGTCATGTCAGGGGTGATGCTCGTGAGGATTCTATTGTTCAGGAGATTCTTAGGGCGTATCCTTCTCATTCGCGTTCGAGGCGATCAGTTAGTCAGATGAGTGAGGAGGGTTCTGTGGCGGGGCCTCATCGACTAGAGGTCCCGACGATTCCGGGTGTTGGGATTGTGTTTTTGGAAGACCAGTCTGCGAACCTTCGAGCTGATGATACTGGGGGCAGCGGTGCTCGTCCATCCTAGCGGCAGCGTAGGGAGTAAGGGTGTGTGTGTGTATTTTTTTGTATTCATTGTGTGTATATTGTATATATAGGGGGGATGCCCCCGGTGACAAGTGTAAAAAAAAAAGAAATTTTTGATGTATATATAGAAATTTTGGTTTAAATGTACTTGATCGACTCCTTTTCTTTTGGCTACCTCTTACATCTACTTTTGCTTTTTTAGTTCCTTTAGCGCCGTCGACCGTCATTGGGACTTGGATGCTTCCTGAGCTAGCCCGGTGATGGTTGAAGGTTGCTTTGTATCTGTGCATGTAAAGGTAACGGGATCAATAATTTCTGTTCTCCCCCTTGATAGTTGTCAAGGGGGGTAAGTATCTCAGACCGGGGCCTGGTAGTAAAAGATGGATATGTGCTTTTTTTTTTCTTCTCTTTTTTTCTTTTTCTTTTCTTCTTTTTTTTGAAATGAAAATAATGTAATAAGGAAAGCAAATAATTGAAATAACAATAAATATAAAAAATAAAAAAAATGCCCCAGTGTAGAAGCGTGGTAGAATTGACAGTATAGTATCTTCAGTAGCACTCTTTGAATGGTGACTTCGTCATTCCTTGCCTTCTTTGTGGATAAGTCGGCACTTCTAATGTGATTCTCCTTCTGATCTAAAAAAAATGCTCCAGTGTGTAGATGCAATGGAGCTTTTCTAGGCTGTTGATGAGCACTTTGGGTCTATAAGCAGTCATGGGTATTTGGTGAGTTAGTTTTGAAGAACAGTTCATCAGTACTGTCATCGTACCGGGGGGAGGTTCTTTCAATTAGGTTAGTTGCATACGGGAGTCTATCCTAGGGTGGTAGTCATCCTATCTCGTGGTTATCAGGGAAAAGTATGGTAGGTATAGTGGGTGATTGCATCAGTCATCATTCATCGATTTTCATTTTCATTTCTAGGAGCATCCTGTAAGGCTTCTGATTTATCGTCCGAAGTAAATATAGAAGAGGAGGGTAGAGCTCAGTGATTCGAGGACTAGTTTGTATCTAATGCTTCCCAAAAGGGATAAGTAATAATCTTTTTCTCAGAGGGATACGGGGTGCCATGATTGAGCTCTTCGTCATATTTCGGTACCATCAAAATCTCATATTCTATGGTTAGCAGGAGTTTGTCCTCCTCCCGCCACCTTACGATAATATTAAGTAGTATGGGGACATCAGGGATGCCCTCACAGCTTGCTTATACACTTCTAGTAAGTTACTAGAGGTGTCCTCATGGTCTGCTTATGCTTCCCTGTGTTCATTGGCTTATTCATCCGTCGTAATGCTCTCACTACTTTTTTGGATACATGCATGTATTTGAAAGCATCTTGCTAGCGCAAGAATAATAAGTTTTGATTGAACCTAATATCTTTATTCTTTTTTTTGCTCTAACGTCTCCTCCAATGGCAGGGGAAAGGGGAAATGAGGATCGGGTGTTACTTATACTTTTGGAAGAGGTTAGATAGGTCACTAGTCCTTTAATTAGATTGCTCGAGTGGGAAAAAAGTGGGCGATAAATCGGAGGTCTTAAGAATATTCTGAGAATTGATGACGTACGACCAATGAATGGGTTGTGAGGACTATGGGAGTGATAAGTATAAGTATTTAACCACGGGATGTGATGATCACAGGGCTAAGAGTAATATTTTCTAAGGTATATGGCATTCTAAGGGCTAGGGAGTTCTTCCCCATCTTGGTTCGCCAGCTTGTATGCATTTCCAGGGTATGCGGCTGTTATGACATAAGGGCCTTCCTAGTTCGATTTCAGTTTTCCTTTCGGATGGGCGTGCTTAGAAGACATGATTTTCTTTAAGACTAATTCTCCAATATTAAAGGTTCATTTGAGAACTTTCTTATCGTAAGCCCTGGCCACTCTCCTCTGATATACCTGAGCGTGATCAGCTGCCCTTAGACGTATTTCATCAAGTTGGTCTAACTATGCGAGTAGGACAATTCTCCTCTCATCTAAGGATAGCTCATCATCGATTTGAATCTGTAAGGATGATACTTGTATCTCATATAGTAGGACTGCCTCCATCCCGTAGGTAAGGAGGTAGGGAGTTTAGCCAGTGGTCATACGAATAGAGGTCCTATAGGCTCGGAGTGCTTCTGGTAATCGTTCAGGCTAGTCGGCTCCATTGCTCGTTTCTACTGTACATTTCAAAATTTGAATCAGCATTTTATTTATAGCTTCTACCTATCCATTTCCTTGAGGGTAGAATGGTGATGAGTGGCATAGATTAATGCCGTATTTCTTGCATAACTTCTTCGTCTTCTTTGCAATGAACTGTGGTCCATTGTCAGTGACAAACATCCTGGGTGCTCAAAACCTGGTGATGATATTTCGAACGATAAACCTTACGAGTGTTGAAGTGGTGATTCTGACGTAAGATTCGACTTCTACCCATTTGGTGTAGTATTCAATCGCTGTAAGTATGAATGCGTGCTTATGAGTGTTTCCAATTGTGTCTGTGAAAGGTCCAATGACATCAAAGGCCCACATTGAAAATGACCATGGTGAGGTCATAGTGTTCAATGCAACTGATGGAGCTTTGATAAGTGCGGCGTGTTCTTAGCATTGTTTGCAGGATTGGACGTAGAGATGGCAATCTCTGATCATCGTCGGCCAAAAGTAGCCTTGTTGTGTAACTCAATCGGCCAGCTTCTGTCTACCAGAGTGGGCATCGCAGGCACTGACGTGTGCTTCTCGGATGATGTATATCTTTCGACAGTTGTGACATATCGTAGTAGTACTCCTTTGGTGAAGACTTCTTTGTATAATATTTCATCGAGGATGCAGAATCGGGTGCATCGGTTCCTTATAGTCTTCCGTTCGATCTTGGTGGTGTATGGAGGGACGTGTTGATTCTTTAAGAAGTTCAAGATGTCCAAATACCATGGCTGTCCATCGTCGGTTGGTGATTTTTCTAATCTGAACATAGCAGCTTCGGTTTCTACCTTGACATGCTTTTTCAGAGTGATTGCTTCTTTTAGTCCTGTACTGGTGGGGAGGATCGATAATTCTCTCTTGACGGTCCATGCTACCTCATGGGCGGGTGCTATTAATTTTTTAATGAAGGTCTTGGTACTTTGGCCGATGGGTATTTGGATGACCGAGGCTAACATAGCTAAGGAATCTACGAGCTCATTTTCTAGTCTAGGGATGTGCATAAAAGAGATTCTTTCAAATTTATTTACCAAATATTGAGCAGTTTCTAGGTATGCCATTAGTCTCCTTTCCTTAGTTTTCCATTCTCCTATAACTTGTGAGATTACTAGCTTGGAATCACCAATAATTTTCAACTGTTTAACGCCTAATTATAGTGTTGCTCGTAGTCCAGCTATAAAAGCTTCATAGTTTACGATGTTATTAATGATAGGAAAATCTAGTTGAAAAGCATTAGGTATGACAACTCTTTTGGGGTTTAGGAGGACTATCCCGATGCCTTTTCCTTTGTGGTTTAGAGCACCGTTAAAATAGAGGATCCATGATGTCTTATCGGGCTCTTCGTTATGAATCATGAGTAGGCTTTCATCAGGAAAATCCACGTGTATGGGATCATTTCTCGGGAGTGGGAGATCTGCGAGATAATCGGCAATTGCTTGCTCTTTGATCGATTTCTGCGTGGCGTAAGTGATATCGAATTCTCGCAATAGCATATGCCAGCGAGCGATCTTTTCTGTGGTTGTGGGCTTTTCGAATACATACTTCAGAGGGTCCATTCAAGCTAGTACTAGTATCTTATGTGCTTCGAAGTAGTGCCGTAATTTGGTTGATGCCCATACTAGTGTGAGGCAAGTCTTCTCCATTGAAGTATATTTTTGTTCGTACTCGACCATCTTCCTACTAAGGTAGTAGATAGCCTTCCCTCTCTTTCCATCTACTTCATATTATCCCAGAATTACTCTCATTGCTTTGTCGTTCGCTGAGAGATATAGGATTAGGGGTCTTTCGGGAACTGGTGGCGATAGTATTGGCGGGTTAAGGATGTACTTTTTAATATTATCGAATGCTTGCTGACATTGGTCATCGAATTTATACTTAGTTCCTCCTTTAAGTAGTCTATAGAACAGATCACATCTGTCTGAATGCTGGGAGATAAATTTCCTGATGAATTGCAATCTTCCTATTAGGCCTCATAATTCTTTGATATTAATGAGAGGCGACATCTTAAGAATGACTCTAACTTTTACGAGTTCGACTTTGATTCCTCGCTTGTTGACTATGAAACCAAGTAATTTTTCGGAGGAGACTCTGAAGACACACTTCTTTGGGTTCATCTTTAGCTGATACTTTTTAGCTCTTTATAGTACTAGTCAGAGTGCTTTAACATGTTCTACTCGCGTTTGGGACTTCACTAATATGTCATCAACGTAGACTTCTACACACTTATACATAATGTCGTGAAAAATAGCCATTATGGCATGTTGGTACGTGACTCCTGCGTTCTTGGGCCCAAAAGGCATGACGACATAGCAGTAAGTTCCCCATGGTATGGTGAAAAAAGTCTTCTCTTGGTCAGACTCTGCTAATTTAATTTGATTATATCTAGAGAAATCGTCCATAAAGGATAGCATCTCATGTCCGGCGGTGTTGTCGACTAGAGTGTCAATGTGCGGAAGTGGGAAGTTATCATTGGGCATGCCTAGTTGAGGTTTCGAAAATCAATGCAAACTCGTACTCTGTCATCTTTCTTGGCGACAGGTACTATATTGGCGACCCACTTGGGGTAGAGGACTACTCGAATGAATTTGGCTTTGTATAACTTGTCAACTTCCTCATTAACTTGAAGGGCTGTTTATGGGTGCATCCTACGGAGTTTCTGCTTAACAAGCTTTACATCGAGTTCTAAGACGAGACGATGTTTTGCTAAACTTGGGTCTAAATCAGGCATATCTTCATAGGACCATGCAAAGGAATCGAGGTGCTCTTATAGAACTTGTGTAATCTGTTGACATTCCTTGGCGTTGAGCGTTGCGCTAATCAGTAGCTTCTTAGCTTTCTCTTAAGTGCCAAAGTTAAGTTCTTCTTAGGGTTCCATGGTAGCTTGGGTTTGCTCATCGAAACGCTTGATAACCCGTTGGAAGTCTGGCGCCTCCTCGACGACTGGTGTTCCTTCTTCATCTTTGGTAAGCTCGTATACTGCAAAGTTGCTACACTGGGGATTCGATTTTGCGATAGGTAGTCCTTCATCGATGCAATCTACGACTAAGAGATCTTTGGTAAGGTGAAGGTCAAGACTATTGATTCTTCTCTCAAAGTCATGAAGTATCTCATCTGGTATGATCACTGGTTTGTTGTTTAGCCTAGATGATTTGCGTCCTTGTGCGAGAGATGGGATAGAAGTCTTAGGAGAAAAGTCTCCTCATTGGCCGCACACTTGATTCGGGACGAAGAGTTTCCTTTCTTTTCTGAGGTTTTTTTATTATTTCAGATTTTGTGTTTCTAAATTTTTAAGGTTTTCTATTTCTTTTATTTCTTTTATTTTTGATAATAAATATGGTCGCGCCTCAAGGGACATCGAGAGGTTGCTTCCTCTAACTAAGGGAGAGGCAATTCTTTGGAGCTGTTCGGGCAATTCTTTAAGAAACATGGACTTGTTGTGATTTTGGCATTTTTTTTTTGGAGTCCTCATCTGATGAGATCTTTTGAATAAGCGACACCGGTGACAGTGGAACCAACATTTGGATTTCTTCTATCACATTGATTACCCCTTCTTCAAAGAAACTCTAGAGATCGTAGTTAATCGAATTATCCTCCTCTGAGTCATAACATAATGGTTCTTCTGGCCGAAGGTGATCCCCTAAGGGATCCTCGGGGGTAGTGAGTTCCTTCCCTTGAACTTCATAGTATGTTAGAATGGGCGCGCATTCTCGACAACGAGGCTGGTAATGATGAGAAATACAAGGAGATCCCCTAGGACATTCTCATCCTTCTAAGTTAGAGTCGAAGACGGTATCAAATTCATCTTCTTGATCTGACAGTGCTTTGAGTCCTAGGTTAGCTTGCTCTACTACCTCGAGTGCAAGGAGGTCTATCCAGTAGTCCTAGTCATCACTCGGGGGAGGTTGCCACTCTTCCTCGAGAGATTTCCAGAATATTTAGAGTTGTGGTGAGTCTGGGGATGGAGAAGTGTCTAGTTCAAGTTCCTCTTCAAATTCAATGAGGGTGGTGTGGGTGTTTCCCCCTGGGTCAACTAGATTACTGTTGGAATTTTCTGCTTCTTGTGCCGGTGGTCGAGATGGTAAGTCATTACTTGTTTCCATTGTCATGAGGTTGGAGTGATTCGATTCTTTTATCGTAGAATATCGAATCCAACTAGAGAAGCGTTCTAATATGCTAGTGCATGCCCTACAGCGGGATTGGTAAGGGTGAGTGATACAAGGGGAGTCCCATGGGCATTCCCATCCCCCAAGGCCAAGGCCCAGGCGAATGCTATACGAGTTAAAATCCTCTTGTGAGGCATCATCTTCTTCCCATGTTAGTGTCAAACAAGGGCTTGACTCCTTCGAGCGGTTGGTCAATATCGTCGTTCAGATTGGTTAAATCATTAAATGCTTTTGCCATTCACTCAATTTCTGCTTCTTGAGATCTAGTGAAGGACACTTCCTTTTTCCTTAGTACATCTGCTTTCTCAGTGGTCCCATAGACGAAGTGGTCATATAGAGATCATTTTGGTGAGGTAGGGAACAAGTCGGCTTGTGGGCCGTCCGATTGATAACCTAACCCTATATATTTGCATATTTTCGTTGAGACGACAGGTCCTACACGACCTTGCTTATTTTTACTGAGTCCGATGTGGGGAACGTATCCGAGTTCGTACATAAGATCCCACTCTTTTATCATGGTGGGGTTGATGTCATAAAGTTTGGCGAGGTTTGGGCTAACCTCTCTCCTCATTAATTTTTGTTGATGTGTTGGGGGAGAACTAGGAGTGGTAGGGGGATGGGCTTTCGCAATGGTTGTCTCATCAGGGATTCGAGTCTTTTGAATGTGGCCTATGTTTAATACAGAATCATGGGTTGTTGAAATACTTGCCGCATAATCAATATCCATCTCTTGGAGGGGTGCATCAGCATATGTACGGACAATGGAGTCCTCGTATGAGAATTTGACGCATTGATGGTATGTGGATGCAACAGCCTTTATTGACTCTAACTATTTTCTTCCTAAGATAAGATTGTATGTACTAGCGGAATCAGAAACATGGAAGGTAATATCTTTCGTTACAGGTTCAAGGCAAACCTGTAGCCTGATAGTTCCTTTAACAAAGTGACGCGAGCCATCATAAGCTATGAGTGACAATGCTAAGGGCCTGACATCCTGTTCCATGTATTCGAGCATCTTTAACATTGTGAGAGGGAAAATATTGAGTCCCGCTCTCGTATCGACCAACGCATGGGGTACGGATAACCCTCTAATTATGACTATAAGATATGTGGGAGCCACACTCCCGCAGAGTGACTCTTTAGGCATGTCTGCATCTATGAAAGTGTGCACTGGAAGTTGCGCTATGACCGAGGTGATTTGATGAAGCTCATCTAGGGTTGTGTCCTCATCCACTTGCGTCTCTTCAAGTATCCTTATCAACAATCGGTGATGGTCAGGTGATATCTTGATGAGTTCTAATATGGATATCTGGGCCGGGATCTTTGGAGATGCCGCAGAAGGTTATATTCTTGTCCTGACTCGAGTGTCATTTCTTTGCCTGGCCGATGAGCCTTGGGTACAGGTGGTTGGATTGGTTAAAGTGCAGGAATTGGTGGAGGAATAATGTGAGGTGGGGGCGGTAAGTTAACCTCTCTTTCTCTCAAGTTCCCCTCTAGTGGTTGTATGTTCACGAAATCCTTATTTCGAGGAAAAGGTGGAGGTGGATAATTAGTTCCTGATTTAAGAATCGGGTAGGTCGGTTGTTGATCGAACCTGGTGTTACTTGAAGCTGATGTATTTGCAAAGTGAGTGAAATTCAATGTCGAAGCGTGTACTTGCATGGTGCCGCTCCAAGGTGGGAGATACTATGTGTAATCCTCCTCCTCGAAGAAAGCAGAAAACAATGTCTCGCATGGGTCAGGATGTTCTTCACGCTCACTTTCTTCTATGTTTAGCAATCACTCAGTCTTTTTTTCATTCCCTCGGCTTGGAGTCTTTCGGGTGACACTTTCTACCCATACAACAATTTAGGTTGCAATTTGAAGAATGTGATCTCCGTACTCGGGTTCAGAATCGGACGAAGGGAGTGGTAATGGTGTTGGTTCAGGATTTGGAGGGGTTGAAGGTTCTGGTGGGTGACTATGGAGAAATGGTCTCCTGGCCCTAAAGGAATGGACTCATATCTAAGTGAATTTTGGATAGGGAGGTAGGCTCGGTGGGGCGATGCGAGTGATCAAGGCCGAGGGATGTGGGGGTGAAAGAACTCTCGCTAGTGTGGTGGAAGTATTAGAGGGTTGAATACGAGTGATTAAGGCAGAAGGCTGGAAGGAGGATCGACCGGAGAGATCTACGATGGTGACCTGAGCCGGTGTTGCTTGGTTGTGGTTGGGCATGGGGTTATTAATGATCTCTATATTTTGTTGAGGTTGGTTATTATTAGGGTTAGGACTCCTAAGCGCTTTCCAATCGATCTGATTTTGGTCATTCATGTCATAGATTATGTCCCTGAGGACCCAACAGTCTTCTAGATTGTGTCCAGCGTATCGATGGAAGGCACAGTATTTACTATAGTCTAGATTTGTCAGCTATGAGTAAGGTCTTTCTTGCAGGAATCTGAGGAGATTATGAGTGTTGAGGAGACCAAAGATGTTGGGAATCGTATCCGGTAAAGGGGGGTCGTGTTTTCGCCTCGGCTGGTAGGGGCCTCTAGCTGAATTAAAGTTTTACAGTGGGAGTACGTTATTGTAGTTTGGTGCGTGGGCCGATCGATTTTGTGTCGCATTTTAGTTCTGGTAGGTGTTAGGATATTGGTTACTATTCTGATACTGGCCCTGATTCTGGCTCTAGCCTTGGTTTTGGTTTGCATACCTTTGTTGACTAGCGCCTTGGTTTTGGTTGGTGTACCGTTGTTGATTTTGATTTTGCTCAAAGTTTTGTGGTTAGAAATTTCTGTTCCCAAAGTTTTATCGTTTGTTGACAACGGTGTTGACCTATTTGGTTCCTAAGGCTTTCTTATTATTTTTCAATTTTGATTCACTGGAAGAGCCTACTTTTGACGTGACTATGGATAGAGCGAGATCTCCGCCTTTATTGTGTCGCGCTAGTTGGGATGCTTGGGAGTGGAGTGCAGTGAAGTCAGGGCAATCACTTATGATAAGTGCACTTTTTAGCGGTTCTCTAGTATTATCGATGATAATGTCCACTGAGTCCTTCTCTTTCATTAAAGTGTCGGTCCTGGTAATGAGTTTTCTCCATCTGGCGATGAAGTCGGTAAATTCTTCATCAGGTCCTTGCTTGGCTGCCATCAAATCACTGAGACTGACTGTCTTTTGGACCAAGTGTTTGTATTGGTCTAGGAATCGATTGACCAAATCGTCGAAGGTTTCTATCTTATAAAGCAGGAGTCCCGCAAACCAATCTAAAGTTTCTCCTTCTAATGAGTGTTGGAAATAGTGAATGAGAAGTCCTTGATTATCACGTATGGGCCGACAATCGTTACAAAAGAGGGCCAAGTGATGATTCGGATTTCTCGTGCCATTATATTTGGTAAATTTTGGCGGTTTGAATCCTATTGGTAAGTTAAATTCAATGTCCCAGCAAAATTTGTCGAATCCGAATGAGTAACTGGGGCGCTCTCTCTTGGCCATGTACTCATTGAGCATTCTAGGGAGATCTTCGATTTTTATGCTGTTGTCTTTTGGAGCGGTCCGTAAGCAAACCTTGTCTAGAGAGTCATTGTTGAAGAATGTGTGAGGAAGTTGTCTCAATGGTGTGGCGTGGGCTGACACCGTGCTCGGGGTAGGAGGTGGCCTCTCTTGTCATTCTTGGTCTTCTGAAAATTGTCGTGACTTGATGGTTTCGTATGCAGTGGCCAATCCTCGAAATAATTCCTCAGAGTCATCATCTCCTCTTTGTATTCTTTGAATACTGAGCTCTACGATTTGTTAAGTAGTAAGGTTTTGTCCAGTATTACCATCTCTCCCATCATGATTATTACTGGTGTGTGGGGTAGAGAAGGGATTTTCTTATTTGCCATCCATGTTAATCTCAGGTTGTCGTGGTCTAGAATTGTAAAGTGGTTCTTCTTCGTACGTGGGGTTGTTATGATACCCCTACAATGGTGGGTCTCCAAACTCACTCTTTGTATACTAGACATCTAGAGTCTTTGACGAAGACTCATATTTAAAAGGAAATCTAAATGACACGATGGAAAGAAAAATAGGAAAATAAGATAAAAACTAACTATCTAAAAAGAAAAGAGTTTGTAAAAGTGTCCCATCGTGATCGCTAGACTGTTGGTGCGCGCTTTTTCTGGGTTCCTTTCTGTCCTCGTTGAATTAGTGGCCCAATTCTGTCCAAGTAGACTCTAGCGATGCGGCGTTTGAAATGGTGGAGGTAAAGATAAAAAAAGGTTTTCTAGAAAGATTTCTAGTTTGTTGTGATCCCTAGCTGCAGATATTTAACGATGCTGCAACATGTCAATGATCACGCTTTAGAGCAAGTGTGGGTTACTTCTTTACTGAATCGTCCGCCTGCGAACGTCAATAGCTGTGACTCTTCTTATAATTTAGATGTTTGAATTTTCCTTTTTTTTCTCAATTCTATTGTGAGTTTAGTTATGTGGGAATTTATTATAGTAGCCTAATCTAATATTATAATTCTACCAGGAGCTAATTAATTTCAGTTTCCTAATCTTATTAGAATTCTAATTAATTTACTGTCCTACTACTACTAAAAGTCTAATTGATATCAATCCCCTAATTGTACTAGAAATGTAGATATATTAACTCTAATGAAACTCTAATTAAATCGAGCATGCTAATTGTACTGCAATTCTAAGTAAAGCAAGTATACTAGTCCTATTGCAATTCTAATTGAAATGGAAAACTAATTTTATTGGAACTCTAATTTAAGCAATAAATTAATTTTATTAAAATCTAATTAAAATAAATAAACTAATTTGATTAAAAATCTAATTAAAATAAATAAACTAATTTTATTAAAATTCTGATTAAAACAAATAAACTATAATAAAAATCTAACTAAAATAAAGGAACTGATTTGACTAGAATTATGATCAAAGTAATAAATTGACTATACTAAAATCATGAGAAAATAACGAAACTAACTTTACTTAATTCTAATTAAAGCGATGAACTAATTCTACTAAAATTCTAAAAAACAAAAAAGGGGGGGGGGGTTTGGGCCCGCTATACTAAGGAGGATTGGCCTCATTCCCGAGTATCCTCTATAAGCTCCCTTGGGCAAATCAGGTGGCTGAGGTTAAAGCAAATTGGGTTTTGGACTATAATATTATATTTTTGGCTTTTTGGAGTTAATTTTAGGATTATAATTATGGATTAAATTAAGAAACTAGAATCATAGAAACTATATTAATATTTGAGATTTTTAAAAATATTAAACTAAGGAATTAAAACTAAAATTTAAAATTCTAAGACCGAATTTGGATCCGAAATCAGAAAATCATACCGTATGATTAATAACTAGTTCTAGAACCTAAGAACTAGAACCAGAGATTAATGATAGGGCTGGAAATTAAGATTTTAGAACAGAATTAAAGTCTATAGTCGGTGAATTAGACCATCGGATTAAGGACTGATTCTAGAAATGGAGAACTAGAACCAGATATAAGAGATTACAGTCTAAAAGGGGTGCTACGGTCTAAAATTGAAAATTTGAAATTAATAATTAAAACTAAGGAAAATCCTAAGTCTAAAACTAAGATTTTAACCTAGGACCGGAGCTGCGGAGAGAAATCTCGAAGATTCAAAGCTTGAATCTCGAAATCATAGCTATGTTCCTCTATGTGTTCATTTCAGAGTTCTCTGGTTTTGAAATTCCAAAAAAAATCTGTTCTCCCTCGAAATTGCCAACCTCTGCTAGGGCGAATTAGAAAAAAATCTTTTATAGGTTTTTCTCCAATTAAGCACCCTATTTCAGGCGTTTAACTAGATTGCGCGCCAGTCTCTCGGTGCTTAATCACTTTGAGCTGGTCACCGACTCAGTGAGCGACTGGCTGACTTGCTCAGCGAGTTGCCTAGTTCTAATCCGATTAAGCGCCTCTTTCGAAGTGTTTAATCGAGGAAGCTTGAGGGTCAAGGACTGTAAGATTAGGTCGAGCGTAGGCAAATTATGCACCGGTGGTGGGGCGCTCAATCCGATCGCGCGCCTCATGTCATGCGCGTAATCGAGTCTTTAAGCGGTCTGGGAAAGGAAGTCTGGTCTAAAAGGGGGACTGATTGCACGTTTGTGGTTTGGCATGCAATCAAATTGTGTGCGTAATTTTAGGCACGTAATTTGGGGTTGTCTGGGTCCGGGTCAGTTCTGAAATGCCAGACTATTGTTTCAGCTTGCATTTCGACTATATACTATTATTTCAATATATAGTCTCCCTACGTTGGGATCTGAGCCACAGAGCTATTATTTCAGCCTATGTTCATCCATGTACTATTATTTCAGTACATGGTTCCCACGTTAGGGTTATAGGGCCTAAGCCACAAAGCTATTGTTTCAACCTGTGTCCAGCCATATACTATTGTTTTAATATATGGTCCCACATTAGGGCAAAAGGGGTCTGAAATACAAGACTATTGTTTCAGTTAGCATTCTGACTATATACTATTATTTCAGTATATAGTCTCCCTATGTCGGGATTTGAGCCATAGAGCTATTGTTTTGGCTTGCGTTCAGCCATGTACTATTGTTTCAGTGCATGGTTCCCAATTTAGGGTCATGGGGCCTGAGCCACAGAGCTATTGTTTCAGCCTATGTTCAGCCATGTACTATTGTTTCAGCATATGGTCCGACATTAGGGTAAAAGGGGTCTAAAATGTAAAACTATTATTTCAGTCTGCATTCCGACTATATACTATTGTTTTAGTATATAGTCTCCCTACGTCAGGATCTGAGCCACAAAGCTATTGTTGTATATGGTTCCCATGTTGGGGTTAGTGAGTTTGAAATGTCAGACTATTATTTTAGTTTGCATTTTACTATTGTTTCAGTATATAGTCTCCCTATGTTGGGATCTGAGCCACAGAGCTATTGTTTCAGCTTGTGTTCAGCTATGTACTATTGTTTCAGTATATGGTTCCCATATTAGGGTTATGAGGTCAAAGGTTGACCGAATAGATTTGTATATTCCGAGAGGGCAAAATGGGAGTGTCTACAAGGAGAGATTTCAACATGATTATCAATGACCCTCCCACTTCTCAAAACAGTTACAGCCTTCCGATGGTGGCTGGTTGATGGTCCTACACCAGATGGTGCTTGACCACGAGGATTATTGATGGGCTAACTGGGCAGCCTTCCTTCTTCCCTTCGATTCATTTGATTAGCTAGTTGACCAATCTGGTCTTCCAATTGGCTATTGATTGCCTATAAGATTGCATAGTTTGTAGGGCGCTCAACACCTTATCCTCAAACTCATAACTTCTCGAACTTGAAGCATTGGTTTGATGGAAGTTTTGATTTTAACGGAAATCAGAATTTGGGGGCTGATAAATCAAATTATGCTAGAAATTTGAATTCTATTGTCGATGAAAACCTTTTGATCCACTTGGTACATTTGATATGAATTACTGGTTTTCATGTCCCACTTGGTTTGATCCCCCCATCCTAAATTAGGATGGTTTCTCCATTCTTGATTGTAGTTGTTAGGATAAGGTTTCCAATCCTACCAGTGGTATGATTGGGTCACGTTTTCCTACTCCTGAGGGTTAGGGTCTTCAGGAAAGATTATTTGAGTGGTTGGACACTCATTAGTCATGTGACCTTGATGTTCACAGATCGAACAGAAAGTAGGAGTGATGGGATTTTGGGCTTGTCGGGTCGCTTCCAACAACATATTCATTTGTCTTGACAACACATCAACTTTGGTTGATAGGTCAGAGGCATTATTGTTGACTTCAAAATGCCTTCCTTTTGTCAGCACATGAGACTTTACGGACATAACAAGGTTAGCACGACCCAATGTCTCGCTTTGCATTGAATTTTGGCTCAATCTTTCGAAAAAAGCCTAAATTTCTCCTTCTTCCTTTACGACGTATGATCCTCCACAGGACGCATTGACCATGTGTCTTTCTTTTAGTATAAATCCATTGTAGAAACTCTGGACTTGTTGCCATCTTGGAATTTGGTGATGTGGGCAACTCTGAATTAATTCCTTATATTGCTCCCAACTTTCGTGAAATGTCTCCACAGGTTGCTGAGCAAATGTCAGGATTTTCTGATGTTGTGCAACTGTGGACCTTCCAGTTCAGTCGCGATGACACACACTCTCTATAAAAAGATGGAGTCACCACTCGGAGCTTTTGGTGACCCAAGATACTTCAAAAATCAATATGTAAGTACCAAAGTGCAAAAGTATGACTCCGATTTACCAGTCTTTGCCAAAGGCTCTTGGGTAAGGGCTTCGGTTATTGATCGAGAAGGTGCTAGGCACCCAATCAACTTGCTCGTAAGTGGTCTTTACTTATGGCCAAATGATAAACAAAAAAAGAATAAAATGAACGGAACTCCTCCTTGCCCAAAGGCACTACGATCCTATTTGAGCCCCCTGTAATCACCAGAATTTCAGCGGCGTAATAGCTCAAATTCTAGGATAGAAGGAAAGCAAAAGAAGGTAGAGGAATAGAGGGAAGAGTTGGAGCTCTCGGGCCCTTGTAGTACCGTTGTGGGCCTTCGCATTGATACACTTCTAGTGAGCTTCCAATAATAAATGAGTTGAGGAATGGGTTTGGACCTCCAAGGCTTGGAAGCTAGAAGGTAGGAGAAGAAGGCTAAGGCCTAATTCTAGCTAAATCCAAGGGTTTGATAATGGCAAATGGGATCTAGAAGGGTGAACTCAGTTCTGGAATTTTAGAGGTTTAGTGCTCAAAAAGGAAGAGGGAACTCTCTAGGATTTTCTCTCTTTTGGAAATTTTTCACACCCTTAAGCAAGGGGGGTGGCTCTCTATTTATAGAAAAGGAGATGATTAGTGAAGGGTTAAAGAGCTAATTGGGTTAGCAATTAGGTAATAGGGATCTAAGTTTTCTAGGTTTTTGGGAGCTTAGATAGGTGGGAAATGGGTTTAATGGTAGATGATAGGGTGGATGGCTAAATGGTTACAAATAAGCTTAATGGGGGTGCAACAGTCCTAAAGAAACCCACCCCAGACTTTAGAGTGGTCATCAAGTCAAACCCCAAAGATGATTTTCAAACAAAATCAGAAAAAATACTATTCCTAAGCCTAGTGTATATAAAGTATACACTAGGCTTAGGTGCAGTGACCTGGTTCAGAAGCTGGAGGGTCAGAACCTGTCCTGGAGCTCAAAGAAATCAGTTTTGCCTAGCGTGTATATTATACACGCTAGTGTAATTTCCTGCATTTCTGTACAATTTTTAAACCGCCATAACTTTTGATATACAACTTGGATTGAAACGATTCTTAGCTCGTTGGATAGTTGGGAACATCCTCTTTCCAATGGTATAGGCCTCAGCTCCAGTAGAGGTCTATGCGAATTTTAGCACTCCTATTTCTATCCACAACTCAGGAGAGTTCGAATCGGGCCTAGGAAGGTTTCTAATGGGTCGGTGAAGGCTAAGGTTGATTCCTAAGGGTTCAGGATGAGTCCTACTATTTTTAGGATAATTCTTAAGGGTTTGGGAGGCGCTTTCAAAAGATCAGGGGTACGCCTTGCTCAAAGTATGTGTCGATCAAGCCTTAGGCCAAATTTGGGTGTCTACAGATACCCCTCTTTGGTATTCGATCACTAGTGATCGCATGCCAAAGAAAGAGACATTCGAAGAGGCTCAAGGCAACACTCATGGATCCATTGTATTTAAAGCAAACCTCAAACATCAAGAAAGTAACGAAAAGAGACAACTAAATGGAGAGTGACGTAAGTCCAACACTTGGGAAAACATACATCACTTGAGAGTAGCGGAAGCCCAATACTGGAGAAAATGTCCGTTCCTCAAGGCAACCGGTCCCCAGGCGCTTAGCGACATTACTCGAAAAAACCTTTATGGTGTATTTAAAAATGTATGATGTTTAAGATTCATTTTGAACAAGATTGCTCCGTGAGTGAGAGGGTGATCGACCCATACTTAAAGATTAGCGTAAAGTAATGATGCGAAAATCCACAATTTGTGCCTAATCTCATGAGGCATTGATTGATCAGCCACAGGTGCCCCTACGCGAAGTAGGGTTCGAGGTCTTTGAGCGAACTTATCAATCTTGGAGATAATTTAGCACAACTACCCGAGCAGAGTGAATATTGATGTTGCAATACTTTTTGGGAGTGTATGCCACTTTTAATAATGTTCCCTAGATCAACATGACCTAGAGTACCCAACTTCAAATAATACTGAACAAATCTAGCCAAAATTGGGTGTCTACTGAAGGAGACACTCAATCTTGATCTCTGTCAATGATGATCTTACTATCGAACAATTGCATAAAAAATATACATACATTAAGGGCAAATAAGAACAAAAGGGAATGAAAGTCCTGACCTAGATTCCGTCCGAATATAATTTACGAGAACAAACGACCATCCGACGGATACCCAGACACAAGGCGTACACTTTATAGAGATACCGCACAAATGCAGGTTTCATATCTTACACCCTAGAATGAGCCCTTCAGAATGCATATTTGAACATAGTCGTTTGATAGGTAATTTCATTTTTGACAAGTTGATCCTAACCAATGATTGACCCTTTTTCTGAGGAATTTTGATGCTTAAGACACTTAAGTTCACATGAATCCAAAAATGGAGCGCTTAGCACAAAGATTTAGCAGTGGAGTCAACCCGATCGAAACATTGACCATTTAATCGGGATTGACACCGTTGCTCCTACTTTAAAGTAGGATCCAAAGATCTAATGCAAACCTTAGATTTAGGACATTAATTTAGCACAGCTGCATTGACGATAAAATATTAACTTTTACCGCATTGAAGCACGCATGTGCGTAGCTGTGCGTCAAAAAGTTTAATAAAAAGATAGATTTCTTTTTTTCCTTTTCTAATGATTGCTTTTTCCATTTTTTTCTTGAATAGACTGATGTGAGTTGTGAGGTGCTTCCTCTGCTCTGCCCATTGCCGAGAGGTTACCTACCTCGAGGCTTTGGGCCATTTGATGTTCTTGCACATTCTCAAGAAAACGTCAGTCCCTTTTTTGTTTATATAGATAACGAATATGTATCCTAATTAACAGAAGAAGTAAACTTTTACCTACACATTTATTTTTATTTTTTTTTCAAGACTTATATATTTGGATTTTTCTCTAGATTTTTTTTTTCTCTCTCTTGTTTAAGACGAAAGTATGAGGCTGCAACTTTGTACATAGAAGGGGTATATATTTTTTTGGATTTTTAGATTTTCTCGTTTTTGTTATTTTTTTTTTCTTTTCTTCTCTTTTTTTTGTTTGATGCCTTAACAATGAGGGTAGGTAACGGGTCCCATTTTGAGCATAGCAGAACCCGTTCATGTAATCAGACCTGAGTGAGGTTTATAATTTTCCAATGTCAGAACGTCCATCCCTCTTGATTGAATTAACCTTTTCTCCTTACCTCATGTCATACGTTTGACAATGCAGTCTAAAGATACACTTGATCAGGACCCGATTTGAGCAAACATGAGCTGCCAAGTTGGCGACCAGATAATTTGTACGTGACCAAAGGAGTAACCAATTTTTCTTTCTTTTTCTTTTATGACCTTTTTAACTCACAACATCCAAGACAGATTTTTTCCATGCTCGTTATCGCCCTCTTTTTAACCTGTAGCACCCTTTTGAGTTTTCACTATGTCCATGCATTTTTTGCATTTTTACCCCCAAGTGCCTTTTCAGATTTCCACTGGTCTGCACAAGCCAACTCTTTTTACCCGTAGTGCCCTTTTGAATATTCACCACATCCATTTTACTTTGAGCTTGTATATTTTAATTTTTTTATTTTTATTTTTTTTATTTCAAAATAGAAGTCCACGACATGGACATCGATTTCGTCATAGCCAGCTAGATCGAGTTCTGTGTTGTCTCTCAGCTTGGCTCGTGCTAACTTAAAGGATATTGTGACTGCTCGTAGACTTTAAAGAGGGCTTTCTCTCAAGATGAATTGTGGCCACAGGTTGAAAGGGGTGGGTTAGGAATTTTTAAGGTATACTTGGGTTAAAAGGTTTCCTCAATAGGGTTCCAGTTGCTGTAATACACTTCTTCTTTGGGGGATTTTTATTGTACATGTCCCATAATTTTTCTATCTCTTTTCTTTTATATTTTTTTTATTCTTTTTTCTTTTTTCAAACATCCTTTTTTTGGGATTTTGCTTTTCAAATTTTTTTAAGATTTTGCTGGTAACTATTTTTCTCTTTTTTTTGTTTGGTATATACACTTGTTCTTTTTCTGGAAGGGGATAATGAAGGAAAGGCCATTGGCTCTAATGGGATAGCAAAGGGTATGAGCATTCAAGGATGCTTTTTGGTTACTTAGCTTTAAAATGATGTCCTCTTTTATGGGGTCCTAAGCAGTCACGTATCCATCTTGTCAGTACTTACCTTGTCGTGAGAGACTAGGAGTAGAATCGTCGCATGTATCCAACGTTGATCGGCTCAGGAAAATGATCCCCATCCATGGTGGCGAGACGAAGCTTATCCTGGTTACACTTCTTTGATGACGTAGGGTCCTTTCCAGTTGGGTTTGAATTTTTCTCTTGGATCAGCGTAAAGAGACGGGAAGATTTTCTTGAGTACCGTGTCACCTACTCTCAAATCTCGAACATGAACATGCTTATTGTAAGCATGTGTGATTCTTCCTTGGTAGACCTGGCTATGACATAAGGCTAGGAGCCTTTTCTCATCGAATAGGTTCAACTGTTTAAAACGAGATCTATCTCTCTTAGCTTCTGATAGATCAGATTTGATGAGGATGTGGAGTGAAGGTACTTCAACTTCAACTGAGAGCACGACCTCAGTTCCATACACAAGGGAAAATGGTGTTACCCCTGTAGCGGTACAAATTGACATTCGGTTGGTCCATAGTGTAAATGGTAACTTTTCACTCCAATCTTGATAATTGATGACCATCTTTTCCAAGGATACAGATAACTATTTCATTAATTGTTTCGACGGCTCCATTGGTTTACGGCTGATATGGTGACGAGCAGTGATGTTTGATCTTGTACTGCTCACATAAGTCTCGAATGCGCTTATTCACAAAGTTAGTGCCATTATCTATGATAATGTCCTTAGGCATGCCGAATCAACATATGATGCTTTTCTTGATAAACTTCGCGACATGACTGGCCGTAATGTTTGTGTATGACATTGCCTCTACCCATTTGGTGAAGTACTTGATAGCGACGATGATGAACTGATGCCCGTTGGATGCCTTTGGATTGACCTTTCTAACAACGTCGAGGCCCTATGTGGCGAATGGCCATGGAGTGGTCATGTTGTGTAGATCTATGGCTAGAGCATGTATCAGACTGGAGTGTTCTTGGTATTTGTAGCACTTTTGAATGTGCTTGTAACAGTAAATTTCTATGGTGGTCTAGAAATACCCTTACCGTAGGATCTTCTTAGCGAGCATATGCCCATTAATATGAGCCCCACATACTCCTTCATGGATTTCTTTCACGATATTGGTTGTCTCGCTTTAAGTTAGGCATCAGAGCAGGATATTATTATATGACCACTTGTAGAGGCACTTACCACAGATGATGTAATTCACCGCTAATCGTTGGATGGTCTGCCTATCTGCCTTGGACACACCTTTAGGGAAAACTCGTATTTTGAGGAAATTCTTGATATCTGAGAACCATGGAGGCTCATTATTTAACTTTGTGGATCCTTCGATTTAGAGGCAGAAGGCAAGCTCGTTTCTTTGTTTGATCATGATTGGCTTCATTTCAACGCCATATGGAATTTTGACCATTGATGCCAAAGTTGCTAAGGCATCGGCAAAACGATTTCTTGCTTGCGGGACATAGGAGAAAGTGACATCATTGAAACATGCTATCAAATCTTCTAGGGGTTCATGGTATGGGATTAACTTCTCATCCTTAGTTTTCTAGTCTCTGTTTGTCTGGCATATAATCAGTTGTGAGTCGCCAAAGGCCCTGAGATGAGTTACGTTCATATCAAGAGTTGCTTGTAGACCGGCTGCACAGGCTTCATACTCGGCCATATTATTGGTACAAGGGAAGTTGAGCTTGATGGATACTGGTACGTGGGACCCTTTTGGTGAGATTAGAATAGCACCGACTCCTTGACCTTCGGCATTTGATGCCCCGTCAATGTGTATTACCCAAGACTCCTCTACCTCTTCTGTGTCATCTTCTGTCATAAATAAAATGTCCTCATTAAGAAACTCGATTCTCAAAGGCTCGTAATCAGGTAAAGGATTCTCGGCAAGATGATCAGTGAGTGTTTACTCCTTGATTGATTTTTGGGTGACATATGTGATATCAAATTCTGATAGAAGAAGTTACCACCATATAGTTTGGCCAGTGAAAGCTGACTTTTCGAATAAGTACTTCAACGGATCCATTCATGCCAGAAGGAGAATTGCCTGAGATAGCATATAGTGACGAAGCCTCTGGGTAGCCCATACAAGATCCAGGCATCCCTTCTTGATATGAGAATACTGGGTCTCATAATCGGTGAACTTCTTGCTCAGGTAGTAAATGGCCTGCTCTCTTCTTCCAGTCTCATCCTGCTACCCTAGGACACATCCCATTGAGAATTCTGTTGTGGAGAGGTACATCAAGAGCGGTCTTCTAGGTACTAGTGGTACCAAAATAGGAGGTTTGAGGAGGTAGCCTTTGATTTTATCGAGTATTTTTTTACAATCTTCATTCAATTTAACGGGCGAGTCTTTCCTTAGTAGCTTGAAGATCGGCATGCAAACAGGAGTTAACTGTACAATGAACTGACTAATGTACTATATCCTACCCAAAAAACCTCTTACCTCTTTCACAGTAGATGGTGGTGGCATTTTGACGATGACTTTCACCTTGATTGGGTCAATTTTGATGTCTCTTCTGCTGATGATGAAGCCTAGTAGCTTTCCTGACATGGCGCCGAATGCACATTTCTGAGGGTTCAGACACAACCTATATTTTCTCAGCCTCTCAAACAACTTTTGGAGGTTCACCAAATGATCACCTCTCACCTGAGACTTGGCTATCATGTCGTCGACATACACCTTGAATTCTCGGTGCATCATGTCATGGAAGAGTGTTGTCATGGCCCTCTGATATGTTATCCCAACATTTTTCAATCCGAATGGCATGACTCGGTAAAAGAAAGTTCCCCATGGGGTGATGAACGCTGTCTTTTCTTGGTCTGCCTCCACCATTTTGATTTGACCCATGCCTAGCAGTATTATTGACCAAAATGTCGATGTGTGGCAAAGGAAAGTCGTCTTTCGGGCTCGCCTTGTTAAGATTTCTGAAGTTGATGCACATGCGAACCTTTCTATCTTTCTTTGGTATCGGGACTATGTTTGCTAGCCATTGCGAGTATTTGGAGACCATAAGAAATCCCGCATCATACTGCTTTATGACTTCATCCTTCACTTTTAGCATCCATTCCGACCGGAGACGTCTCAACTTCTACTTGAATGGCTTAATGTCGGGATATAGCGGCAGCTCATGCTCGACCAAATCAGTATCCAAACCAGGCATATCCTCATACGACCATGCAAAGACATTTTGATATGATCGAAGGAAATCAATCAGGCCTTTTCTTTTCTCGGGAGACAGTGACGTTCCAATCTTAGTGATTCTAGGGACCTCCTCGGCTTCCAGATTGACATCTTCAGTCTCTTCAACGATCGGGGGGGCATGCTCAAAATCGGCATACTGGTCAAGGAGCTCATTGGGAAGGTCCTCAATTAAGTCCTTGCCATCTAGATCCGTGACTCCTACCTCTTCTTGCATTTCTACAGGAAAGAGGTCGGCTTCACACCGAGCGGGTTTTCATTTAAGGAATCATTTATCTTTTTCTCAAGAATTTTAAAAGATAATATTTTTAGATTTTGTATTTTTTTTATTTTTTCAGGATTTTTCTTTTCTTTAGAAATTGGCCCTTGGCAACGTGGGTATCTATTCATGCATGGCATTGCTTGCCAAGGGCTAATCTCAATTTTTATAGGTTATTTTTTTTGGGAAGCTCTTGTAGTATTTACGGCCATTTGATGCTTCCAGAGTTAGGGGAATAGAAGCCCAAATACTCACCTGAGGTGTCGCACCTTTACCTAGTTTTGTGGAGGAGGCTGATTGAGCTGGATTTTGAGGGTCAACCCCTAACACATTATTCATGGGTTCATCTTAAACCTAGTCTTCAAATATTAGCATGAATTTTGGATGGTTCAGGATGGGTGGCTGTGCAGGTAGGTTACCTCTTCTTTAAAGAGTGAAAGCGAGGCCAAGTCTATTTCAATCTCTGGGGGAATGATGTGGGGATTGGTCTCATGGAGAGAGGCCCTTTTGTGCGGGGTCAGCTGTGTTGCCCCATTTTGATCAATTTTAATGACCCCAACACTTACAAATATCCTTCTGATGTGTGGCTGCAGAGGGGACTCATCCTTTAGGTCTATCCCCTTGGCTTTGGCTGCAGCGATGGTTCGGGCCTTCTCCTTGACCTCTTGGACTTGTTCTTTGGTAGGCTTGTACCCTAAGATGAATTTGACGCATTGTCCGCCTTTGGCCCTGACTGGGTCCCTTCGGCCTTGCAGGCGAGGACCTAGTCCTTTCCCTTTTTTATAGCCCCATTTTTGGAGCATCGCCAATGCCGCAACCATTCCTCCTCTGATTTTTTTGACGAACTTTCTGGGAGATTCTGACGCGACTGCTTTTGACACATCGTATTGAAAACTATGAAGCTATGTGTCCTCGGTTGTATGCAGTACATCCAACACCTTGAGATTTTTGATGTTACGGGCCATTTCCTCTTTCTTCTTGGCCCTCTCCCATGATGGTTATAGCCATCTCTTCGAAGATGAATTTGGGCTGTTGTTGTAGCAAGGAGGGGACTACCCTAATTTCATGCAGCCATGGGTGCCCTAGCAGTAAGTTCAAGGAGGACTTGATGTCTATGAATTGGAACTAGATTAAGAAGGTCATTAGCCCAATGGTGAGTTCAAGATCTATTTCTCCTATCACTTCCCTCCTTGTATTATCGAACCCTCGGGCTCCTGTCCTGGCCGGTTGGAACATAGACGCGTCGACCCCAATCTTGGTCGCGGTTCCCCTGTGCCGATATATTATGAGGGATCGACCTCTTCCCCTTCTTCCTCCAACATGTTGATGGTGGATCTTGGGCCCATTCCTTCCTACGGGTGCGACGGCAGTGGTGCCTAATGGATGTTGGTATGCTGATTGGCCTGGGGTGTTGGGGTATGAATTTCCTCACCTCTATCATATCTTTTATCGTGTGTTTCAAAGGAAAGCACCGATCAATTGGATGTCCCAGCTCTTGATAGAAATTACAACGTGCGTTGGGATCATAATTCTTTGGGATTGGATTCAGTGGAGGTCATGGCTAAAGTCGAGTAACTAAGCCCTTTTATATCAACAACGACAAGAGGACATTTAAGGATTGTCCTAGGGGAGTGAATGCTCGGTTGTATCGGGCCCATCTCTACTTAGGGGTCATCTATGCCCATAAATTATTGCCCTGTCATTGTGTTGGAGTTGCCTGTGCCGGGGCGTATGTTGGGGCTTGTTGTGCTGCCCCAAATTAGAATGGTACAATGTTGGTACTGGGCTAGGTGTTTATTATTGTCTGGATATCTACCCTGGTTCTTCCTTGCTCGACAAATTTTCGTACCCCACTGGCCTCACTGGCCTCAGCCGCCCTTCTCTCAGTGCGTCTTTGCAACGGTTGGCATTTCTTACCAGGTTAGTGAAACTGGCTTGCGACTGGTAGACCAAAAAGTCAGAGATAACAAGTAAGGCTATTTTCAGGATCATCTCTATTTGTTCATCATCCGGGATGCGATTCTTTACTTGGGCTGCTAGGGCCCTCCATCTTCCCAGGTACTATATAAAGGCCTCATCAGGTTTTTGCTTCAACCGTGCCAAATCTAATTTGTATGGTTCGATGTCTATGTTGTAGACATATTACTCTTGAAACAATGGGTGAGGTCCTTCCATATTTTCAACATAGATGGTTCAATGGACATGAGCGACCTTAGAGCCGGATCCGTGAGGCTTTTCTGGAATACTTTGATGATGAGTCGTTCATCTCCACCGTATTGGCACATGTCCCCACAGTAAGACTTGAGGTGGGTGATCGGGTTGACTGTGTCATCGTATTTATCAAAAGTGGGTACTTTACGTTTGTGGGGTAATGATACCTTAGAAAATAGGCATCAATCAGAATATTCTGTAGCATGTATTTCAACCCCTCCCATCTTCATCAGCTATTTCTGGATTTTATCCATTTGCTCCTTCAACAGTTCTGACTCCCTGGACTATAGCATTGGGGCTGCTCCCCCACTAAGTTACCTCGATTCATTTTGGGTGGCATGTTGGTTGGTGAGTGTGGATGGTGGGAGATTAAAATTAGCAAATACCCCCATATAAGCTCCACTATTTCGAACCTCATCCTCTCCATATTGAGGATCTGTATCCGCATAAGGTGGAGAAAGGGTGAGATTATCTTTCTGATTTTGAGTGGGCTGGATGGGTGCCTAGTGAGACCATTGTATATGAGGGAGGCTTTGGTGATGAGTTTGTGGGCCAATGGGATGAGTAAATGGTAGATTTTGGGCAGGTGCCTGAAGAGGCCATTGTATATTTTGGGGATTTAGTTGGGTAGTGAGTGGATGGGCAAATTGGGGATAGTTGATGGTATAGGATGGATTCCCATATTGAGTAGGGTGTGAAGAATGTGGATAAATGGGGTTCATACCTGTTTGAGGGATTGGGTGAGATGGGTATATTATTTGGGGGAAATAGGGTTTATTGGGTGTAGGTGAATGTGGGGGATTGGGGAATTTGTGGAGGGTTGGAAAATGTGACCCTTGAGTTTGGGCCTTGATGGCCCCATGGTTGATGTTGGGTGTTTTGGGTGGTGTGGATTATTGGTGGTTGATTAGGGTTGGCATTTTGAGGGAATGGGGTGTGGAGGTTTTGGAGGGTTTGTGATGGATTGGATATTTAGGATGGATGAGGAAGGCTTTGGGAAGCCTTCTAGGTTATATAGGCCTTTACCATGTCCTCCATCATGGCCATTGGATTGGTTATGAGTGTGGATATATGGTTATGAGTGTGGATAGCCCTTCCAATAAAGGGGGAGATGTATGGGGAAGAGTGGGCATGCCTTGGTTGAATGTGTGGGGAAATTTGGGCATTGGAGGGGATGTGGATGGGGGAGGAAAATTGGGCATGACCTAGGTAGATGAGGGGGAATGCGGTGGATTTGGATTGGATGTGGATGGGGAAAAATGGGGGGTATGTGGAGTCGATTGGGGGAAATTGGGCATGGCTTGAGCGGATGGAAAAGTGGGTGGGTATTGGGTGAATGTGGGGAATGGGATTGGATTTTAGACGGATGTGGGAGGAAAATGGGATGGATTTTGAGTTGTTGGATTTGAAGTGAAGGAAAAATGAGGCATGATTTGGGTAAAGGTGGTGGAAAATTTGAGAATGACTCGGGGGGATGTGGAAAAATGGGGGTATTTGGATTAGTTGTGGGAGAGTGGGGTGTATGTGGGGTTGATGTGGAATGAAAATTCGGTGCACCGAAGGGTCCGGTGACGTTGAATCGGGATTGGGTGGAATTTGAGATGGGTATCTCCTGCATGTGGGAATGTATTGGGAAACATGGTGGGGATGAATCGGGGTCGGCAAAAGTCGGATCAACCGCCCAAGACATGGTTTGGCAGCGGATCGGGTACGGATTCCTTGGGTGAGGCCTAAACACTTTCTTCCTCCTTCCCCTATGGGATGATGGAGGGTAAGGCAATGCCGTTGTTTCGGCATCACAAAGTCTCTATTTTGGATTTTTGATTTTTTCTTGATTTTTTTGTTTTCTTGGATTATTTTTGGATTTTGTATATGATAAAAAAAAATCCTCTCCCTTGGATCAATATGGTGTTTTTTTGGGGCCTTGGAACTCCCTTTTTAGGCGGTGTTCATACACTTAATGCCTCCCACGACAGGATTCCGATGCACCTTGAAAGAATCAAAGAAAGACCTTTGATTTATGTAAGGAACGAAAATTCGCGTGATGACCCGATCCCTCGGAAGAGTCAATAAGAGGGCGACATCTCTTGGCCAGCGATGGCGTTTTGGGTGTTGATGGTATGGGAATTATCAAGGGTATTAAAATCGCTAAGCGGAGGCTCGGGAATGGGGAAAAAGGCCTTAGATTCGGGTTGCTTGAGCCAGAACAGGCTAGCGTATATATTATATATACTAGGTGATCAGTCACATAATATACCAATTTATCACCCTTAACTTAGTGATGCTAGGACTTAGTTTGCTACTAATAAGTTATCGATGTGCAGATATTAAAGAAAAATAGCAAAAGAGAACCAAAATAATAATATTCATCAAAATAAACTCACAAGGCAATAAAAAGACGATTGAACCAAAAAGACGAATTATCGCCTACCTGAAAGATGAAAAAACATGTTTTATGATTTTGCGGAACGATGCAAAAGGAGAAGTGGAAAATCGTAATTTATGATTCTTCTAGAGAAAGTCGTAAAAGAGTAAAGTACGACACAAGAGAAAGTGATGAATCATAAATAAAGAATCATTCTATAGGAAGTTGTGTTGAGAAAGAAAAGACGAACAATCATAAATGGAGAATCATCCAGAGCGTAAGGAATAGAAAATCATGATTTATGATTTTCCAGAAAAGAAGCTTTCTGAAGCTGCTGATCACATGAGAATCTACACAGTCATGCACAAAATTAAAAGAATTCTTGACTTAGAAGTCTGGCTAATCATGAATCTGAGAAGATTGATGAAGAAGACTTTTAAAGGACTCTACTGCTGAAATAAAGGAAGAAAATCTAAAAGTACATCAACAGATTCAAAGCAAGGAAAGATAAGATTAGAAGTAGAGTTATATTAGGATAGTTTTATTTTAGTAATTTCTTTTGTTAGAATTAGAAGTTTTGTAAACTGACCCAACCTTGGATTTGGTATAGGAATAATCATCGAAAAAATTCTCAACATCAATTGACGCCTGAGGTTGGTTTTTCTTTCGATCATTAGAGTAGTTTAGTTTAGATATCCAAGGTTTCTCGATCACAATTGACGACTAGGATTAAGAGCTAAAAGATTAGAGTAGATATATGTAGTTTCTCAGAAGCTATTAACGGCTGCGGCTGAAGGGTGAAAGATATAATTTTATTGCTTTCTAGTTTAGATTTATTTTATTAGAATTTCTTGCTTTGTAAATATCTTCAAGTTTTAATTTGAATTGACGATTCAAGTTGAGATTTGCAGATTAGTGTAATGGTTTTTATTTTCCATCTTTAATTTTCTAGAGTTTTATTGATGCCCAAATTTCTAGTAGATTAAAGATTAATATAAATCTATATTGAATGATGTTAGTTTTTGATTGACGCCTAAATTCTAGAAGATTGAGATATAGTGTAACGGTATTTTAAAATTGTAAACATTCGATAGCTGAAGATTGTGATTGACAAACATAATCTGAAGTAGGAGGATTTAGGATTTATTTTATGCAAAATTTAGTTTAAGAAACCAGTCTTTATTTATATTTCTCAAGTAGTTTAGGAACTTAAAAGATAAGTATAAGTTTTCAGAAAATTTATATATATATATATATATATATATATATATATAATAACATATCCTCGTGGGAACGATCTTATGCTATGCTATAATTTCTATTGTGCGCTTGCAATAGGTTAAGACTTAATTGGATACATATATAAGTAATGATCACTAGGCTAAAATTCTAGAGATTTGACCTAGCGTGTATATTATACACGCAAGGCAAAAAGCTCTGGAATTTTGGCTGAGTGTGTATATTATACACGCAAGGCTAAATCTGAGGATTTTTGGCTTAGTGTGTACATTATACACGCTAGGCTAAAAAGTAAATATATTTATATATTTTGGACAGCAGTAGCAGACCCGAGTTGGTCTATTTTTTTGGGTTTTCTAGAAGTAGTGCTTCCGGGGACTTATTTTTCTTGTTATTTCGGGTCCCTCCTCACCGTACTTAGGGATACAAGGCCGGCTCCATTCAACAAACACGCTCTCCCATGGGTTTTAAGGCTTAGTAACAGCTCGATCACCCACCCGATATACCTCCAGCACAAGCGCCTTCTCAGATACTGGATGGGGTGGTTGTGCAACCGTGGGAATCAAGAGGATCCCGTTGGGACGATGGCTCTCCAACGAAAAATATAGAGTCTCCACCCGGAGCTTTCAGTGTCCCGGGATACCTAGTTCATTTTTATGAGCACCGAAGTGCTAAAAATATGACTCTGAATCCGGTCCACACCAAAGGCTCTTGGGTTGGGGCTTCGGTTATCGATCGGGAAGGTGTTAGGCACCCGATCAACCCGCTAAATGTAGTCTCTACTTAAGGCCAGGTCTATGTGGGGCTGGTTTATATAGTATATATATATATATATAAGAAAGTAAAATGAGCGGCACTTCCCCTTGCCAGAAGGCACACCAATCCTATTGAGCCCTTCCCGCTTGCCAAAATTTAGGCAGCGTAACGGCTCAATTCTAGGATAGAGGGAAAGCAAAGAAGGTAGAGGAATACAGGGGAGAGTCGGAGCTCTCAGGCCCTTATAGCACCATTGGAGAGCCTTGCGTTGGCTTGCTTCGGTGAGCTTTTTGAAGGCTTGCATGGTATGGAATAAGGTTCTAACTCCTAAGGCTTGAAACTAAGAGGTAGAGAAGGACAGCTAGGGGGTAACACACACCTAACCTAGAGGTTTTTAGTGAAATACTAAGGTCTAAAGGGGCTTTTTCAATTCTGGAATTTGTATGGGGATGGCACTCCTCTTTTCATCAGCTATTTTGGTTAGTTCGAAATTGGCTCTATGGGTCTGGTTTTGCAATATCTCGTATAAATTTACGATCTTCATTTTGCCATATCTTTTGATGTACAACTCCAAATTAGGCGATTCTTAGTTCGTTGAAAAGATGGGAAGCTCTACTTTCCAATGGTATATACCTTAGGTTGGGAAACTATTCACAAAAACTTTAGCACTCCTCTTTCTAACTGCTATTCGGGGGGGTTCGAATCGTGCCCGGGAAGGGTTCTAATAGGTCTGGAAAGGGTATGGTTAATTCCTAAGGGTTCGAGATTGGTTTCTAAAGGTTTGGGGTAGGTTCCTAAGACATCTAGGGTGATTGCTAAGGGTTTAGTGTGATTCCTAAGGGTTCCATACATGCCATCAAAAGTTCAGAATTACACCTCTCTCGAAAGGTGTTTCGATCGGGCCTTAGGCCAAATTTGGGTGTCTACAGTGGTTCCTTTAGAGATCTTCACCACTAGGGCTGCCGCTCTATCGGGAACCGGGACGAGTATATCGTAACCTATTTTCCCCCCTTTTAAAATCTATCTGAGTATAAATGAATTAAGTCCCCTTGGTTTAATTTTTAATGTTCAATTTTAAGAGAGTTTACTTAAGTTCAAAAATGGGTGGTGAGAATCCTGTGCCGCCTCTACGAGCCAGCGTCCACTGTTAGAATATGATGATGAGAAACGTAAGTGCTCAAGTAGGCCCGCTAAACAGCTAAGGCATTTAAACGATAAAAATAAAATTAAACTATCAAGTAACTCGCCAATCGGCTAAGGTGGTAAAGAGCTCAAGTAGGCCTGCCAATCGATTAAGGCGTGTAAATGACGAAAAAGTAGGGGTAAGTAAAAAAAGGCAGAATCATAGGGGTAAGTAAAGATGACAGAATTGTAGGGTAAGTAAAAAAGAACAAAAATGTTAGTAAAAAGAAGAAAAACACATGTAAAAGGGGTTAACTTCAAGTAGAAGCTCTAAAAATCTCTAGCGGAGTTGCCATCTATGCAACCATGAACCTTGAGGGTCTGTCACGACGATGTGCACTCACTAAAAAAAGATGGAGTCACCACCCAGAGTTTTTGGTGACCTGGGATACCTCAAAAATCAATATATAAGCACTAAAGTTTAAAAATATGACTCTGAGTTACCGATCTTTGCCAAAGGCTCTTGGGTAGGGGCTTCGGTTATTGATCGGGAAGGTATTAGGCACCCGATCAACCCGCTCATAAGCGGTCTTTACTTATGGCCAAGTAATAAACAAAAAAAAAATGAACGACACTCCTCCTTGCTCGAAGGCACTATGATCCTATTTAAACCCCACACAATCACCGAAATATCGGTGGCGTAACGGCTCAAATTTTAGGATAGAAGGAAAGCAAAAGAAGGTAGAGGAATAGATGGGAGAGCTGAATCTCTCGAACCCTTGTAGCACCGTTGTGGACCTTCGTGTTGATGCACTTCTGGTGAGCTTTCGATAATAAATGGGTTGAGGAATGAGCTTGGACCTCCAAGGCTTAGAAGCTAGAAGTGATTGTGCATGCTTTTCTCCTCTCAGTTCCCGTTGAATCAGTGGCCAATTCTGTCCAAGTGGACTCTAACAATGCAGTGTTTAGAATGTTAGAAATAATAAAATAAAAAAGGAGGGATTTCTAGGAAGATTCCTAGTTTGTTGCGATCGCCAGCTGCAGATATTTCATAACGCTTCAACACGTCAATGATCACGCTTTAGAGCGGGTGTGAGTTACTTCTTTACTGAATCGTCCGCCTGCAAACATCAGCAGCTATGGCTCTTCCTTATAATTTAGATAGTTTAGTTTTCCTTTTTCTTTCCCTATGGTTGTTGTGATTCTAATTGGCTTAAGTTTACTAGTTCTATTATGAGTCTGATTGTGTGAACTTGCTATAGTGAATTAATCTAATATTCTAATCCTATTAGGAGTCTACTTAGTCTGAGTGTTGTGGTCTTACTAGAAATCTAATTAGCTTAAGTTTCCTAATCTTATTAGAAGTCTAATTAATTTTAATCTTTTATTCTTATTAAAAGTCTAATTAATTTAGTTTCCTAATCTTACTAGAAGTCTAATTGATATTAGTCTCCGAACCGTACTAGGAATGCAAATATATCAATTTTAATGAAACTCTAATTAAATCAAGCATGCTAATTATACTGAAATTCTATTTGAAGCAAATATAATAATTCTACTGCAATTATAATTAAAGCAAGTATACTAATTTGACTGAAATTCTAATTAAAGCAAATATACTAGTTCTACTAAAATTCAAATTGAAATAGAGAACTAATTTTATTGAAACTCTAATTTAGGCAAAGGAACTAATTTTATTTAAATTTCAATTAAAATAAATAAACTAATTTTACTAAAATTCTAATTAAAGCAATGAATTAACTATACTAAAAATCTAATTAAAATAATGAATTAATTTTACTAGAATTCTGATCAAAGTAATAAATCAATTATACTAAAAATTGTACTCAAAATAAAGGAACTAACTTTTACTAATTCTAATTAAACCGAGGAATTAACTTTACTAAAATTCTAAAAAAAAGGGGTTTTGGGCCCACTATGCTAAGGAGGATTGGCCTCATTCCCGAGTACCCTTCGTAAGCTCCCTTAGGTAAATCAGGTGGCTGAGATTAAAACAAATTAGATTTTGGATTATAAGATGGTATTTTTGGAATTTATGGAGTCGATTTTGGATTATAATTATGGATTAAATTATGAAACTAGAAATTTAGAAAACTAAATTAAGAATTGGGATTTTTTAAAAATATTAAATTAAGGAATTAAAACTAAAATTTAAAATTTAATGATTGAATTTGAGTCCAAAATCAGAAAATCAGACCGTATGATTAAGGACTGATTTTAGACACTACGAGCTAAAATCATAGATTAATGATAGGACTGGAGATTAAGATTTTAGAATAAAATTAAAGTCTAGGTTGGTGAATTAGGCCGTCAGATTAAGGACTGGTTCTAGAAACTAGGGACTAGAACCAGGGATTGAAATTACAGTCTTAAAAAAAGGTGCTACTATCTAAGGCTGAAAATTTAATATTAATAATTAAGACTAAGAAAAATCTTAAATCCAAAACTAAAAACTAAGGTCGAAAACTAAAGACTAAATTTTTTACCTAAGGTCGGGGTTGTTTAGAGGAATCTCAAAAATTTGAAGCCTGAATCTCGAAATCATGGCTCTGTTTCTCTATGTGTTCGTTCTCGAAATTCTCCAGCCTCAAAATCCCAAACTTCTTTGTTCGTGTTGCCTAGGGTTTTGGGTTGAATTAAAAAAAGTCTTTTATAGATTTTTTTCTAATTAAACACCCTTTTTTAGGCGTTTAACTAAATCACGCACCAGTTTCCTGGTGCTTAATACCTTTGAGTCGGTCACCGACTCAGTGAGCGACCAGCTGACTTGCTCAATGAGTTTTCTAGTTCTAACAATGTTAGGACTAATTGCGTGCCTGGAATGGAGTGCGCAAACCGATTAAATAATTTATTTGAAGCGCTTAATCGTGGAATCTTGGGGGCCAAGGACAGTGAGACTAAGTCGGGCGTAGGCCAATTGCGCGCCAGTTGTAGGGCACTCAATCCGATCATACATGCCATGTGGGGCGCGTGATCAAGTCTCGAGGTGGTCTCGGGAAAGGAAGTCTGGTCTGAAGGTGATTGATTGCACGTGTGTGGTTTGGCGTGTAATCGAATTGCGCGCGTGATTTTAGGTGCATAATTTTGGGTTGTCAGGGTCTGAGTCGGGAGTGAAATGCAAGACTATTGTTTCAGTTTACATTTCGACTATATACTATTATTTTGGCATATAGCCTCCCTACGTTGGGATTTGAGCTAGCTATTGTTTCAGCCTGTGTTCAGCCATGTACTATTATTTCAGTGCATGGTTCCCACGTTAGGATTAGGGGGTCTGAAATGCTAGACTATTATTTCAGTCTGTATTTTGACTATATACTATTATTTCAGTATATAGTCTCCCTACATTGGGATCTGAGCCATAGAGCTATTGTTTCAGCCTATGTTCAGCCATGTACTATTATTTATGTATGGTTCCCACATTAAGGTCATAGAACTGAGTCTGAGCTATTGTTTGACCATATACTATTGTTTCAGTATATGGTCTCATATTAGAGTTGTAAAACTTTTCGAGAAGGTAAGTGCTTTCTGAAAATTCACGAGCAAGGGTCAAGGGTTGATCGAACGAATTTGTATATTCCGAGAGGGCAAAATGAGGGTGTCTACAAATGCCCCTCTTCGGTGCACTCTTGCGAAGTAAGAACACGTCGAAGAAGTTGACACCCCTCATCCGAGGTGTCTTCTCGTTTCTCTTGGGAAATCATAAATGTGAACTGGGGATGCTGACATGACATGCTTGGCTTTCTTATCTGTCAGCGCAAGCTAAAATGGAGCATTCGGGGGCCTAGTGGTAGCTGTCAAAAGACGTATTCCATACCGTGGATGCCCAGGGGCGATCCCGTCGCGTATCGTGACCCACTGTCATAGACAGTTGATGGGGAAGTCAGCGTATCCTATTCCATGGGTGCAAGGAGCATCTCGTCACATGGCGCGACCTGCTGCAAGTGACAGTCAAATGAAAAGCAGAATCACCAGATCCTAATCTGTGGGTGCAAGGGGCATCATGCCGCATATTGCGACCTGCTACAAGGGGCAGTCAAAAAAAGGGATACGATGCAATCGAGGTACTGGGGGGCGTCATACAAATATCTATAAACAAGGTCCAGGGACAGATAATAAAATCATATAATGTTGAAGGCTTTTGCAAGCCATGTCAGACCGGGTGCGTCATTGCTCACACCAATGCGCGTCAGGCGTTCCTTTTCCAATAGACGTTTATACATTCTTAGATTAAATATACTCATTGTTTAATTTCCCAGGGGGAATGGCTGGTTTGGGCTGGTAATTGAAGTAAAATTTTGGTAGGTAAAGTCTCTTTGTTTATTTTTATTTTTTTTTTAGAAGTAAGAGATTTTTTATTTGTTTTTTTTTTAAAGCAAAGGTTTTTTTAAAATTTTGAGATTTTTAACTTAAAATTGGTGGTCAAACGGCGAAAAACATGGCTTCCGAAACGTTGCTGAGCAGATCCACCGGTACGGGATTTGTGGACCCGACCATTTATGTGGTTGTCAAGACAACGCCTGGCATACCGGGTACTCCATCTAACCTTTTCGACGAATACTAATGATTGTCTCTTATGGGAGGACTACAATAATTCACGAGTTGAGAGAGATGGGTTTTGAAAATATTTTAACTTAATCATAGCTAACTACATATATAAGCAATATCGAGTAAAAGAGAAGAGGGTAGTACTTACCTGAGGGTAATACTTACCTGAATTTTGCATAGTTTGCATAGTCCGTGATGGGACTGATGGGTTGTCGGGGTGATATCACGATGGGACTTTGGAGATTTTTTCTCTTTTCTTCATTTCCGCTATGGCAGGGACTGGTGGTGGCCAATGTGATGTAGTGTCTTAGCGATGTGATGTCACGATGGGACATCTGTGACTTTTTCTTTCTTTCTTTGATTGTGTGCTGGGGTGAGTCCCGGTAGTTACAAGTGCAATGAAGTGCGAGAAAGACTTTTCTCTTTCTTCCTGTCGTAGCGAATCATAGATGTGATGGGACATTAGGGGTCTATGTTAAGATCTGGGGGATTACTGGTTGTAGGCATGATGGGGGCCTTTGGATCGTAGTGGGTTTTTTTTTTTTTTGAGATGCGATGGGACGTGGGAGGAGTCCCTATATTTCTGTGATGGGATACTAGTTGAGCATAGTTAGCGATGGGACTTTTAAAAGTTGGCTCTATGCAAAGTTTCGTGATTAGAGTTTCGGGGAGGTGTGATTAATGTTGGAGCTGTAACACAAGATGATGTTGTTGTGTCGCGATGGGACATGTTCGTGGTGAGATCAAGTTGTAGTCGGCTTGCGAGGGGACATGTTCATGAATGTGTGGTGGGGTTGTGTCTAGATGTTTCGGGTGGTGATGTTTGCGGTGGGACGTTGATGGGATATTTGCATGATAGGTGTGTCATGTTTCTTTCTTTGGCAGATCTTGGGTTATATCTGATCACGTTGTGGTTCCGTCGTGACTTGCTTCGTCTTTGGCTTCTCACGAGAGGATGCGCGATGAGACAATTGATTTAGGTCAATGTGTTTGGATCTCGTCGCGATGGAGACATGCGTGACAGGGTTATGCGATGGAGTTCTCCCCATGGGTCAAAAATTCATCCAATACGTATCGGTTTTGGACTTGGGCGGTACGATACAAAGGCATTGTATCATACCCCCATAAAAACAATGTACTTATCATCCAATACGGGTAATGTATCGTCTGTATCGGATGATACGGACGATACATTGAAATTATCGGACGATAATTTCAATGTATCATCCAATAATATGTATTTTTTTTTTCCGATTGTGTAGACAATCATGTAGACAATCAGAAAAAAAAAATTCTGATTGTCTACACAATCGATGGCGACTGTGTAGACAATCACCATCGATTATGTAGACAATCGTGTAAACAATTGGAAATTTTTTTTTTTTTTTCTTTTGTCTACACAATCGATGGCGACTATGTAGACAATTGCCATCGATTGTGTAGACAATCGAAATAAAATTCAATGTATCAAACCGATACATTCAATGTATCGCTGATACATTGAATGTATCGGCCGATACCCGATACGTATCGTCCTGGAGGTCAGGACGATACATATCGGTTTATCGATATTTTGATCCTTGGTTCTTCCTCTCCGGTGGGATCGTGATGGGATGAGGGGAAGTGACGGTGCCACTATTTCTCCCTGAATAGCCTGTCAGGCTATGCGGTGGGACGGGTGAATTTTGATCGAGACGGGATAAAAAGGTGTGAGGGTATAGATTTCGTCCAAAGTCAGGTATCGGGCGCCTATTTTAGGTTACTCAATATGATTGCGTGTGATTAGATCACATGCTCTAACCATGGTGCGCGATTAAGGCATCGCCAGGTCACTGTGCGGGCAACATTTCATATTGAGTGGCGTAAGTGGGTCGTGTGATAGGATTGTGCAGTATATAGTGAGCGCATGACCGAGGCGTCACACCGACAGAGCGGGCAATAGTTTTATTGCGCATTTTGGTCAGAGCGCGTGTTTTGGATTGAGCGGAATATGCTCGATGCATGACTGAGTTAAGCGCACGTGTTCTGGCATGTGATTGAGTCCGTACTCTATTTAAGCAAGGGAGCCTTCATTTGCTTTCATCCCTCAATTTAGCCTCGAGTTTTACTTTTTTTGAATCTTTTATGCTCTAAAATTTGTGTATTAGTGATATCGGGTGATCTAACCGTCTGATTGAGATATCATTTCTTCCTATGTTTGTGATTTCGTGCGATCTTTGTCCCGAGGTGATGCTCAGGGATGACTTTATTCTGGGAATGGACAGTATTGAGAATGAGGACGCTAGTCTTCACATCGGTCCCTTTTAGGGAGTAGTGAAGGAAGAGTAGAGGAGGTGGCAGCGGAGGAGGTGAAGATAGCAGAAGAGAAGGAGTAACAAGTGGAGGGATATGTTTCCCAACCAATCCTTCCTGAAGCCTCTGATTAGACGCTCCAAGTTGGGCGCTGCTGTTTCTGACGCCTCCGATTGGACGCTCTGCTCCTCGCTTAGTGTTGGTTTTGGGTCTCCAGTCTTCGTTTTAGGTTGAAAGTTCGGTTATAGGTTTTCGTTTTGGGTTGTACGTTCAGGAGGTATGCCTCCGGTGATACTTGTAAAAAATTTTAAGTTATAAATAAAGAGGTGTTTTTGGTTTATTGTGCTTATTTATTTGTTTAAACTTATTAATGGATTAGTCAGGCCTATCTGATTTGTTTGATTTAGTTTAGGATTTGACTGAGCTTAGAGTTTTAGGATTTCGAGTTTATTCAGGGTTTATCCCGAAAATAATTTGCTTTATTGAGTTTGGTTTAGAGGGTTTACTTGGTTCTATTGGGTTTGTCAGGGGCATTATTTTTATTAGGAGGATTATCTTGGGGATTCTTTTGTTTTGGTCTTAAGTTTGATTTGGGATGACTCCTGTTAAAATGTGTGAGTTTTCAAAAGTTCTAGATGATTGTTGGGTGTTTTAATCCTATTGGTTTATCTAGACTTGGGGTGGATTTATGCTTCCTAGGGGTAAGTGTTGTGTGATTATTAGTTCATCTAGGTTTGACACGGATTGTGGTTTTTTTTTTTCAAGGAGGGTATGTGTTTGGTTTAGCTTTAATTAGATTGGGAGGTTTTTAAAGATGTGACACTTGTCACTCTATGGTTTAGGAAGGTATAGTTTATATAAGTGTAAGCCAAAGGCTTTGGGTTTTTGTTTTGAATCTTATTTCGAGTTTAGGATTAAAAGTTTTGGGGTATATTTATTATTTTTGATCTAGGGCATTTTTTTGTTCATTAATGTCTTTTCTTCCTTTTTCTTGTGTATCCTGGGTTTTGACTTGTCTGCATGATCGTATTAGTTCGTTGGGTATTATTGTTTCACTTTCTTAATGGTTTACTAATATCCTATGGTATTTTAGTGTTAGGTTGCCAAGGACTTTCAGACGAGGGAGGCGACTGCTACCTCTCTACGCCTTGAGAGTCAGGTATATTTTCTGGTTCGGTGTAAATCAATTCAGGTTATTTATCTTATTTTGTTCTGACATGTGTTGGTTCATTTGGTTTTGTGTGCAGGTTGTTCTGAAATCCGCTCCTGAGGCTCTCCCTTAGGGGCCTGCTCCTATCCCTACTTAGGTATGTTTTAGTTACTGTGTTTATGGTTTATTCATCATTGTAGTGTTATCTGATGTCTTTGTTTGTTCTCGATGTAGCCTCCTTCGTTAGTTGGTCCTTCTGTGCCGCCCGCTGATCCAGTGACCGCTGCGACGGTGGAGCAACTTCTGGGAGAGAGGGTAGATCTGGTATGATTCTTTCATTTTTAAAGTTTTTCTATGTTTGTACATATATGTTGGTTTTCTTTTACTTGGTCTAGTTATGCAGGTTCGTCAACTTGAGGAGGTGCGCCTAGAGGCGGTGTGACCGCGCGCCACTCTTGAGGCGAGATGGATCCTTGGAGACACGCCTAGTCACGATGACCTATTTGTTGAGATGATGGTCACACAGAAGACTCAGACTGAGGCATTGGAGGCGGCACATCGGACGATGCGGGCAGAGATGCAGGTGCCCCTAGATCGGCTGTAGTATTGTCTAACGAGGAGTGAGTGGGGAGTGCACAGGTTGGTTGGTCAGCTTGATGGATCGGGGTCGAGGGCTACGGGTTCCTCGTCTGGGTAGTCTCGTCGCACGTCATGTGATCGTGTCAGAGATGATGCTCGTGAGGATTTTGTCATTCATGAGATTCTTGCGGGGTATCCTTCTTGTTCTCGATCGAGGCGGCCTGTTAGTTAGGCGAGTGAGGGAGACTCTGTAGTGGGGCCTCGTCGTCTAGAGGTTCCGTGGACTCTGGGTGTCGAGATTGTATTTTCAGAGGACCAATTCTACAGACCTCCAAGTTGATGATACTGGGGACAGCGGTGATCGAGCATCCTAGCGACAGCGTAGGGAGTAAGGGTGTGTGTGTATTTTTTGTCCATTGTGTGTGTACATTGTATATGTAGGGGGTATGCCCCCGGTGACAGATGTAAAGAAAAAGAATACTTTGATATATATATATATAGAGATTTTTGGTTTAGATGTACCTGATTGGCTCATTTTCTTTTAGTTACCTCTTACATCTGATTTTTTGCTTTTGGTGCTGTCAGTCGTCATCGGGACTTGGATGCTTCTTGAGTTGGCCCAGTGATGGTTGAAGGTTGCTTTGTATCTACACATGTAAAGGTAATGGTATCAATAATTTTTGTTCACCCCCTTGCTAGTTGTCAAGGGGGGTAAGTATCTCAGACCGAGGTCTGGTAGTAAAAGATGGATACATGCTTTTTTTCTTTCTTCTTTTTTTTTTCTCTCTTTTTTTTTTCTTTTTTTTTTCTTTTTTTTGAAATAAAAATAGTGCAACAGGGAAAGCAAATAACTAAAATAAAAATAAAAATTCCCTAGTATAGGAGCGTGGTAGGATTGGCAGTACAGTATCTTCAGTATCATTCTCCAGATGGTAACTTCGTTATTTCTCATCTTCTTTATAGACGAGTCAGTGCTTCTAATGTGATTCTCCTTTTGATAAAGAAAAATGCCCCAGTGTTTAGATGCAATGGAGCTTTTCTAGGTTTTAGATGAGAACTTTGGGTCTATAAGAAGTCATGGGTATTTGGTGAGTTAGTTTTGAAGAAAAGTTCATCAGCACTGCCATCAAACTAGGGGAGGTCATTTTGATTATGTCAGTTATATACCGGGGTCTATCTTTGGGTGGTGATCATCCTATCACGTGGATATCAGGGAGAAGTATGGTAGGTATAGTAGGTGATTGCATCAGTCATCATTCATCGATTTTCGATTTCATTCCTAAGAGTATCCTATAAGGGCTTCCGATTTATCATCCAAAGTAATAAAAAAAGAAGAGGGGTAAGGCTTAGTGACATGGGAAATAGTTTGTACTTAACACTTTGCAAAAGGGATGAGTAACAATCTTCTTCTCAGAGGGATATGGGATGCCATGATTGAGCTCTTCATCATGTTTCGGTACCATCAAAATCTCACATTCTATGGTTAGTAGGAGTTTGTCCTCCTCCCACCACCCTATGACGATATCTAGTAGTATGGGGACATTAGGGATGCCCTCACAACTTGCTTATATATTTCTATTAAAGTTATCAGAAATGTCCTCACGGTCTTCTTATGCTTTCCTGAGCTCATTGACTTGTTCATTCGTCGTAATGCTCTCACTCGATTTTTTTGAATACATATATATATTTGTAGAAAGCATCCTGCTAGTACAAGAATAATGAGTTTTGATTAAACCTGACATCTTTATATATTTTTTTGCTCTAACGTATCATCCAATGGCGGATAAGGGAAATGAGGATCGGGTATTACTTATGCTTTTGAAAGAGGTTAGGCATGTCAGTAGTCCTTTGATCAAATTGCTCGAATAAGAAAATGGGTTATAAATTGGAGGTCTTAAGGATATTCTGAGAATTGATGACATACGACCAATGAATGGGTCATGACAACTACGAGGGTGATAAGTATAAGTATTTAACCATGGGATGTGATGATCACAAGGCTAAGGATAGTATTTTCTAAGGTACATGGCGTTCAAAGGGCTAGGGAGTTCTTCCCTGTCTTGGTTCGCCAGTTTGTATGCATTCCCAGGGTATGCGGCTGCTATAATGTAAGGGCCTTCCCAGTTTGATTTCAGTTTTACTTTCGGATGGGTGTGTCTAGAAGGCATGATTTTCTTCAAGACTAATTCTCCAATATTAAAGGTTTGTTTGAGGACTTTCTTATCGTAAGCCATGGCCACTCTCCTCTGATATACCTGAGTGTGATCAACTGTCCTTAGACTCGTTCATCGAGGTGCTCTAGCTGCGTGAGTAGGGTAATTCTCCTCTCGTTTAAGGATAGCTCATCATCAAGTTAAATCTGTAAAGATGGTACTTGTATCTCATATGGTAGAACTGCCTCCATCCTGTAGGTAAGGAGGTAGGGAGATTGGCCAGTGGTCGTATGAATAGAGGTCCTATAGGCCCAGAGTGCTTCTGGTAGTTGTTCAGGCCAGTCGGCTCCATTGTTCGTCTCTACTATGCATTTTAGAATTCAAATTAGCATTTTGCTTGTAGCTTCTGCATAACTTCTTCATCTTCTCTGCGATAAACTGTGGTCCGTTGTCGGCAACGAACATCATGGATACTCCAAACCTGGTGATAACATTCCCAACGATAAACCTTACGAGTGTTGAAGCGATAATTTTGACGTAAGATTTAGCTTCTGCCTATTTGGTGTAGTATTCAATTGTCGTAAGTATGAACATGTGCTTGTGAGTGTTCTCAACTGTGTCTGTGAAAGGTTCGATGACATCGAAGGCCCACATTAAAAACAGCCACGACGAGGTCATAGTATTCAATGCAACTGATGGAGCTTTGATAAGTACAGTGTGTTCTTGGCAATGCTTAGAGAATTAGACATAGAAGTGGCAATCTCTTATCATTGTTGACCAAAAGTAGACCTGTCGTGTGATTTGATCGGTGAGTCTGTCTATCGGCGTGGGCGCCACAGGCACTGGTGTGTGCTTCTCGGATGATGTATTATCCTTCAATGGTTGTGATGCATTATAGCAGTACTCCTTTGGTGAAGGCTTTTTTATATAATAATTCGTCGAGTATACAGAATCGGGCGCATCGGTTCCTTATAGTCTTCCGTTCGATCTTTGTAGTGTATGGAGGGAGGTGCTAATGCTTCAGGAAGTTTCAGATGTTGAAATATCATGGTTGCCCGTCGTCAGTTGGTGATTTTTCAAATCTGAACATAGCGACTTCAGTTTCTTTCTTGACGTGATTTTTTGGAGTGATTACTTCATTTGGTCTTGTACTTGTGGGGAGGATTGGTAATTCTCTCTTGACTGTCTATGCTACCTCGTGGGCAGGTACTGTCAGCTTTTCGATAAAGAAGGTCTTGGTACTTTATCCGGTGGGTATTTGGATGACCGAGGCTAACGTGGCAAGGGAGTCTGCAAGCTTGTTTTCTAATCTAGGAATGTACGTGAACGAAATCCTTTCAATTCTTTTTACCAAATATTAAGCGATTTCTAGATATGTCATTAGTCTCCTTTCCTTGGTTTTCTATTCTCCTATAACTTGTGAGATTATAAGCTTAGAATCACCGATGGTCTTCAACTGTTTAATGCCTAATTATAGTGCTACTCGTAATCCAGCTATGAAAGCTTCTTATTCCGCAACATTATTAATGACAGAAAAGTCTAGTTGAAAGGCCTTAGGTATGACTACTCCTTTCGAGGTTAGGAGGACTATCCCGATGCCTTTTCCTTTATGATTTAGAGTACCGTCAAAATAAAGGGTCCATGACATCTTATCGAGCTCTTCGTTATGAATCGAGAGTAGGTCTTTGTCAGGGAAATCCGCGTGTATGGGCTCATTACTCGGGAGTGAGAGATCTGCGAGGTAATCAAAGATTGCTTGTCATTTGATTAATTTCTGTGTGACATAAGTGATATCAAACTCTTGCAATAGCATACACCAACAAGCGATCTTTCCTGATATTGCAGGCTTTTTGAATACATACTTCAGAGGGTCCATTCGAGCTAGTACTAGTATCTTATGTGCTCCGAAGTAGTGCTGTAATTTGGTTGAGTCCCACACCAATGTGAGGCAAGTCTTCTCTATTGAAGTATATTTTCATTCGTATTCGACCATCGTCCTACTAAGATAGTAGATAGCCTTTTCTCTCTTGCAGTTTTCTTCATATTGTCCCAAAATTACTCCCATTGTTTTATCATTCGCTGAGAGGTATAGGATTAGGGGTCTTTCGGGAACTGGGGGTGATAGTATTAGCGGGTTAAGGAGGTATTCCTTGATATTGTCGAAGGCTTGTTGGCACTAGTCATCCCATTTGTACTCAGTTCCTCCTTTAAGTAGTCTGTAGAAAGGATCGCATCTGTCTGAATGTTGGGAGATAAATCTCCTGATGAATTATAATTTTCCTATCAGGCCTAGTAATTCTTTAATATTACTAGGAGGTGGCATCTCAAGGATAGCTCTGACTTTTGTTGGGTCGACTTCAATTCCTCGCTCACTGACTATAAAATGGGGTAATTTTTCGAAGGTGACTCCAAAGACATATTTCTTTGAGTTTTTTTTTAGCTAATATTTCTTAGCTCTTTATAGCACCAGTCGGAGTGCTTCAATATGTCCTGCCTGTATTTGGGACTTCACTAATATGTCATCGATATAGACTTCTACACATTTATGCATCATGTAATAAAAAATAGCTATCATGGTGCATTGATATGTGGCTCCTGCATTCTTGAGCCCAAAAGGCATGACGACGTAGCAGTAAGTTCCCTATAGTGTGGTGAAAGAAGTCTTCTCTTGGTCGGACTCTTCTAGTTTATCTGATTATACCCGAAGAAACCATCCATAAAGGATAACATTTCATGTCCAGCGGTGTTGTCGACTACAGTGTCAATGTGTGAAAGTGGGAAGTCATCTTTTGGGCATGCCTGGTTGAGGTTTCAAAAGTCAATACAAACCCGTACTTTGTCGTCTTACTTAGTGATAGGTACTATATTGGCGACCCATTTGGGGTAGAGGACGACTCGGATGAATTTGGTTTTGTGTAACTTGTCAACTTCCTCTTTAACTTGGAGGGTAGTTTGTAGGTGCATCCTTTGAAGTTTCTGTTTAACAGGCTTTGCATCGGTTCCAAGACAAGGCAATGTTCTACTAAACTTACATCTAAATTAGGCATATCTCCATAGGACCATACAAAGGAATCAAGGTGTTCTTACAGGACTTGTATGATTTGTTGACGTTCCTTGGAATTGAGCGCCGCGCTAATTAGTAACTTCTTGGGTTTCCCTTCAGTGCCAAAGTTGATTTCTTCTATGGGTTCTATAGCAGCTTGTGTTTGCTCGTCGAAGTGCTTAATAACCCTTTGGAAGTCCTACACCTCCTCGGCGACTGGTGTTCCTTCTTTATCCTCAGTCAGCTCATATACTGCAAAATTGCTACACTGGGAATTTGATTTTGTGAAAGGTAACCCTTTGTCGGCATAATTTATAACCGATAGATCCTTAGTAAGGTGAAGTTCAAGGCTATTGATCCTTTTCTCAAAGTCGTGAAGTATTTCATCTGGTATGATCACCGGCTCATTGTTTAGCCTGGATGCCTTGCATCTTCGTGCCAGAGAGAGGACAGTAATCTTAGGAGAAAAGTCTCGTTGTTGGTCGCAAAATTGATTTGGGACGAAGGGTTCCCTTTCTTTTCTGAGGTTTTTTTATTTTTTTGGATTTTATATTTTTGAATTTTTAGGGTTTTCTACTTTTCCTATTTTTTTGATTTTTTATAGAAGATTTAGTACAATGTCGGTCGCCTCAATAGGCGTCGAGAGAGTTGCTTCCTCTAATTGAGGGAGTGAGATGATTGTCAAAGCCATTCGGGTGATTCTTTGAGAAATGTGGTCATGTATTGAATTTGGCATTTTTTTTGGAGTCCTCATATGATGAGATCTTTTGAATAACTAATGCCAGTGATAGTGGTATTGACGTTCGGATTTCCTCTATCACGTTGGTCGCCTCTTCTTCGAATAAGCTCTGGAGATCGTAATCAGTTGAACTATTATCATCTGAGTTATAATATGGTTGCTCTTCCTATTGAGGGTGATCTCCTAAGGGATCCTTAGGGGTGGTGAGTTATTTCCCTTGAACTTTATAGTATGTTAGGATGAATACACACGCTCGGCAGCGAGGTTAATAATGGTGAGAAATGCAGGGAGATTCCTGAGGGCATTCCCATCCTTCTGAGCCAAAGTCAGGGTTGGTATCGAACTCGTCTTCCTAATCTGATAATGCTTGAAGTGCTTGGTTAACCTGCTCTGCAAACTCGAGTGCAGGAAGGTCTATCCAATAGTCCTCGTCATCACTCAGGGGAGGTTGCCACTCTTGCTCGAGAGATTTTCAAAATATTTGGAGTTGTGGCGTGTCTGGGGATGAAGGAGTGTCTAGTTCGAGCTCCTCCTCAAACTCGATAAGGGCGATGTGGGTGTTTCCCCCTGGGTCGACCAAATGGTCGTCGGAATTTTCTTCCTCTTGTGTCGATAACCAAGTTGGCAGGTCATCACTTGCTTCTGTCGTTACGGGGTTGGAGTCATTCGATCCTACTATTGCGGAATGTCGAATCAAGCTAGCGAAGCATTCTAATATGTTGGTGCATGCCCTACAACGGGGTTAGTATGGGTGAGTGATACAAGGAGAGTCCCACGGGCATTCCCATCCTCCAAGGCCAAGGCAGATGCCATGTAGGCTAAGATCTTCTTGTGGGGTGTCATCCTCTTCCCATATTGAGTGTAAGTGTTCTTCACTATCTTGCAAGGTAGCTATGTGAAAATCTTCGTCATCAATGGATTCCTAATCTTTTACTCGTGGCTCGAGTTCTAGAGGTTCTTCCTTTCTCTCTTCTGTAAGCTCCTTAGCGTCAAACAAGGGTTTGACTCTCTCGAGTGGCTTGTCAATATCGTCATTTAGATTCGTTAAATCATTTAATGCTTTAGTCATTTATTCGATTTTCACTTCTTGAGATTTAGTGAAGGACACATCCTTCTGCCTTGGGACATCTACTTTCTCAGTGGTCCAGTAGATGAAGTGGTCATATAGAGACTACTTTGGTGAGGTAGGGAACAAGTCAGCTTGTGGGTCATCCGATTGGTAACCTAACCCTATGTGCTTGTGTATTTTCTTTGGGACGACAGGTCCTACACGACCTTACTTGTTTTTACCGAGTTTTGTGTGGGGGACGTACCTTAGTTGATATATAAGGTCCCAACCTTTTATCGTGGTCAGGTTGATTTCATAAAGTTTGGTGAGGTCTGAGCCAACCTCTCTCCTCATTAATTTTTGTTGACTAGTTGGGGGAGAACTAGGAGGGGTAGGGGGACGGATTTCTGCAACGGTTGCCTCATCTGGGATTCGGGCTTTCTGAATGTGGCTCGTGTTTAATACGGAATTATGGGCTGTCAGAATACTTGTCGCGTAATCAGTGTCCATCTCCTGGAGGGGTGCATCAGCGTCTATACGAACAATGGAGTCCCCGTACAAGAATTTGATGCATTGTTGGTATGTGGGCACGACGGCCTTCATTGACTCTAACCATTTTCTCCCTAAGATAAGATCGTATGTACTAGAGGAATCAGAAATGTGGAAGGTGACATATTTTGCTATGGGTATGAGGCAAACCTGGAGTTTGATAGTTCCTTTGACAAAATGACGCGATCTGTCATAAGCTATAAGAGATAGCACTGAAGGCTTGACGTCCTACTTTGTGTATTCGAGCGTCTTTAACATTGTGATAGGGCAAATATTAAGTCCTGCTCCTATATCGACTAACGCATGGGGTACATAGAATCTTCTAATTATGACTGTAAGGTATATGGGAGCCGCACTTTCGCGGAGGGACTCTTTAGGCATGTCTGCGTTTGTGAAAGTGAGTGTCGGAGGTTGCACCATGACCGATGCAATTTGATGTAGCTCATCTAATGTTATGTACTCGTCTACTTGTGTGACTTCCAATGTCCTTATCAACAGTCGGTGATAGTCAGGCGATTTCTTGATAAGTTCTAATATCGATATCTAGACCAGGATCATTTGGAGATGTCGCAGAAGGTCATATTCTTGTCCTGGCTTGAGTGCAATTTCTTTGTCTGGCTGATGAGCCTTGGGTGTAGGTGGTTGGAGTGGTTGAGGTGTAGGGATTGGTGGAGGAATAATGTGAGGTGGGGGCGGTAAGTTAACTTCTCTTTCTCTCACGTTCCCCTCTGGTGGTTGTACATTCATGAAATCCTTATTCTGAGGGAAAGGCGGAGGTGAGTAATTGGTTCCTGATTTAAGAATCGAGCAAGTCTGTTGTTGACTGAACTCGGTATTTCTCGACATTGATGTATTTGTGAAGTGAGTGAAATTCAAGGTCAAAGTGCATACTTGCACTGTGTCGCTCTAAGGTGGGAGGTACTATGTATAATCCTCTTCTTATAGGAAAGCAGAGACCAGTGCCTCGTATGGGTCAAGCTGTTCTTCTTGCTCACTTTCTTCTACGTTTAGCAAACACTCGATTATTTCATTTTCTTGGCTTGGAGTCTTTCGGTGACACTTTCTACCCATGCGGAAATTTGGGCTGCAGTTTGAAGAACATGGTCTCCATACTCGAGTTTAGAATCGGACGAGGGGGGTGGCAATGGCATTGGTTTAGGATTTAAAGGGGTTGGAGGTCCTGGTGGGTGACTATGGAGGAATGGTCTTCGAGCCCTAAAAGAGTAGACTCGTATCTGAGTGAATTCTGGATATGGAGGTAGGCTTGGCGGGGAAATGCGAGTGATCAAAGCCGAGGGGTGTGGGGGTGAAGGAGCAGTCACAGGGGTAGTAAAAGTGTTGAAAGGTTGGATGCAAGTGATTAAGGTGGAGGGCTGGAAGGAGGATTGACCGGGGAGATCTAAGTGGTGAGTTGAGCCGGTGTTCCTTGGTTGTGGTTAGGCATTGGGTTATTAATGAATCTTAAATTTTTTTGGGGTAGGTTATTGTTAGGGTTAGGATTCCTAAGCGCTTCTATAGACACCCAAATTTGGCCCAAGGTCCGATCGAAACACATTTCGAGAGAGGCGCGCCTCTGAGCTTTTGATGGCATGTATGGTCCCCTTAGATACATTTCCAAACCCTTAGGAATCATCCCAAATCCCTTAGAATTTACTCCAAACCTTTAGAAACCAATCTTGACCCTTAGAACCCCTTCCGAACCCTAAACCTAACCTTCCCGGGAAATGGATGAAGAGTAGTGCACCAAAAGTAGCTGAGATCTTCTACTACTATCAAGTCATATATCATTAGAAAGAGGACTTCCCCAGCTTTCCAACGAGCCAAGAATCACCTTAATCAGAATTATATAGCAAAAGTTATGGCAATTTGAAAATTGAGCAATTTTGCGAGATTTTGATTTGGCGCAACTAATAGTTGCGCCAGTTATAGGTGGGTCCCCCTGCGGGAAATCAACTTCCCAAAGCCACTGTACATGCACTATTTTATTGTGCATATGTCTGGCGTAACTAATAGTTGTTCCAGGCATATGAACAGTGACCTCTAGTTTTTGCCTTGAAAATTGAGATTGGGGTTTGACTTGTTGACCACTTTGATCTTTGGGTGTGTTTTGATAGTCCTATGGTACCCTTTTAGTGCCTATTTGGAACCCTTAAGTGATTTGAAATACCAACCAATCATCCACCATTAAAACGGCCTTCACACCTTTCCAAGCTCTCAAAATCCTAGGAAACCTTAGATTAGAGATTACCTAATTGCTAACCTCAATTAGCACCTAAGTAGCCTCCTAACCTACCCTTTTCCTATAAATAGAGCCCTCCTCCCCTTGGGTTAAAGGTTGAGAAAATTACCTAAGAGAGAAAAAGCTTAAAGTGACAAGATCTTTCTCCCTTTGGTGCACCATTGCTCATGTAAATTCCAGAATTCCAAAACCTCCTTCCAAGCCTTACCTTTCATAAAAAGCCTCTAGGTTAGGTGTGTGCTATCCATTTACCTTCCCTCTCTACCTCTTAGCTAGCAAGCCTTAGTGGTTAGAACTCTTTTTTCCACCATTCAAGCCTTCAAAAGCTCATCAAAGCAACCCAACACACGGCTCCTCAACGGTGCAACAAGGGCCTGAGAGCTCCGGCTCTCCCCTCTATTCCTCTACCTTCTCGGTCATTCCTCCATCCTCCCATTTGTGCCGTCACGCCGCCAAATTTTTGGTAGAAACCTTTTGGGCAAGAGGAAGTCACTTTCTTTTCTTTTATATTATTTTTATTTTGACCATTAGTAGAGCCCGCATTAAACGAGTTGATTGGGTGCCTAAAACCTTTCCAATCGATAACCGAAGCCCCTACCCAAGAACTTTTGGTGTGGACCGGATTCAGAGTCATATTTGTGGCACTTTAGTGCTTATAAAAATGATCTAAGTTTCTTGGGACACCAAAAGCTCCAGGTAGCGACTCTATATTTTCGTTAGCGAGTGTATCGTCGGGAAGGGATCGAAAAAAATTCCACGGTTGCACAGATGGTGACTCTACTAGGTATAGCTTGTAGAGCTTCTCCTTGAAATTTGGCCATTTATTTTTTATTTTACTAATCTTTTTGCTATTTTTTGTATTGTTTTTTATTTTTTTACTCACCCCTACTTTCCTGTCATTTACGTGCCTTAGCCGATCGGCGGGCCTACATGCACATTGTCTTTTAATTTTTTTTACTGTTCCGTCATTTTAGTGCCTTAGTCGATTGGCGGCCCTACTTGCGCATTGTCTTTCAATTTTATTTAAATTCCCATCATTTAAAGTGCCTTAGACGATTGGCATGCCTACTTGTGTAAACGTATCCTAACAGTGGACGCCGGCCCGTAGTGGCAACACGGGATCATCACCCCCGATCTTTGAACTAAAGAAAACTTCCATAAAAAAAAGGGCTTTGAAAAAAATTAAAATTGAACCAAGATAGGGAACTTAATCAATTTATTTTCATGGGGTAGATTTTCAAAGGGTTGGGTTTAGGCACACATACAACCACTCGGGTCTTAGTATGGCGGCAGTCCCTAGTGGTGATGATCCTGAAAAGTCCTAGCCCACCCAGTATCTGAGAAGGCACTTGCGCTGGAGGTATATCTGGTGGGTTCCCATTCCTACAAATCTTAAAACCCTTGGGGAGCGCGCTAGTGAGTTTTACCGGACTCACATCCCTTAGGTTTGGTGAGGAGAGAACGATTCACCAAAAAATCAGTCAGTTCCTAGAAGCCTACCTTTAACAAAAACCAAAAAAAGAGACTCATTTCGAGTGCTTTTGCAACTGTCATAAACATCTGGAGCCCCATTTTAGCCTGGCGCAAGTATTAGTTGCGCCAATGCAAAAACCCTGGAATTATACCTGGCGCAACTATTAGTTGCGCCAGCTTTAAATCTGGCCAATTTTACCTTGGCGCAACTAATAGTTGCGTCAGTGTAAAATAGGGGCATTCTTAGCCTGGCGCATGTATTAGTTGCGCCAAGACTATTCTGAATAGCCACAGCCCGAATTTGTGGCCTTTTCCACATCCCGAGTCTCCTGATTAGTGTCTTACTGCCTCTATTTGGGCCCCGCCATCTCCGACACCCAATACGCTCCCCTAGTCAAAAGAAGGTACCTTCTTTTTTACTCATTTCGAGAAATGGGTTATTCACCTCGATTTTCATGCCTTCAATAGATTAAAGGTCTTCCTTTGATTCTTCTAAAGTGTCTCGGAATCGTCGCTGCGGATCCTAAATTAGGATATGAAAGCCACCCAAGAAGGGAATTCCAAGGCCTTGGAACCTTTATTTTTATAAAAAAAAAAATTTACAAAGTTAATTAAAAATCAAAAAACCTAAAAAATAGAGTTCTTGTAGTGTCGGCACAACAGTATCATCTTACCCTCCATCATCCTGTAAGGGAAGAAGGAGAAAAGTTTTCGGGCCTTATCCAAGGCACCCATACCCAACCCGATCCCTGCTATTCACTGAAAAGTACTACTTTTCACCTCTTAACCTAGCTTTTGATAAACCTTGAAGCAGTCTAATAATCATTTGTTAAGTGTGTTTTATAGTTAGCAATAATCTATGCATCTTAACACAAAATCCATCCTTATTGGCCCAAAGAAGAGGAAGAAGACAAGCAAAGATGATAGCAAAACCAAAGCCTAATGGAACACCCTAGTAGTGCTCACCATGGTGACCAGGTGCTGATCATCATTGACCAAAAGCCTAATAGATGAATAAAGTTGGCTGAGAATGGAGAAGCTGTAAAAGCAACAAATGCAATGCAGCAGAGTATAGAAAGATAGATCTTGCAGAGTTGAGAAGCTCCCTCGCGAAGCTAAGGATGCAGTGGAAGATGCCCTCGCACAAATAGGATGCGCAGTTAAGAGGAGAGCTATAAAGACATCACGAAAATCTCATGGATTAAAATCCTCAGAATTTGTGGTCACGAAGCTCTCGCGAAGATCAGGCCTTAAAGCAGCCGCGTGAAGAACATAGCAAGTCCATGTGTGACCTAAACTAAAATTCACCTCGCAGAGTTCGTGCGTGGCCCTGGAAGAGAGAGATGCCTAGAATTCTCCTTGCACAGATCTCGCAGACTCTAAAGCCTTACCAATTATCATGCGAGCGCAGGAGCATATCTGCACGAGCACCTAGCGAGAGAGAGCTTTTGAAGATCTACTGCGCGAGAAGTCTAGGCACTCCAAAGCATATCCGCGATAGTAGTGCAGAACAAAGGAACTACGCGATTAACTGAAGATTCACTACGCGAGTGAGCACCTCTCACCAACCAAAAGCTACTCCGCAAAGGCCCTGCAACTGCGTGAATCAATGAATGCATATGCCAGCCTTACGAAGCACGGGCTCCCCACTTCTTTGTTTTAACTCAAGGACCTTTTGAGAATTTCCTAAGGCTAGGGCACACATCCCGAGGCATAGATTTCGAGGCTCATGACTCAAGGCATTTAAGGGATGTAATAGGGCCACATTTGTTGGAAAAATTAGGGTTAATCCCTTCAGAGCCAAGGCCGATGGACAGAGTAAATAAGCTACACTTAGAGTTTAGTTTTATCATCAACCCTTCTTTTCATTCTCTGTCGGCTGAGACCTCCAGCAGGCTAGGGTTAGGATTTGATCACCTCTTTTTCTCCTTTTTCTTCTCTCTTAGCTCAGCACTTGCTGGCTAATCCCCCTGTAAGCAGCTAGGTTTAGTTTTATTTCAGTTTGTAATAGGTTTTGTATACATTGGGATTTTGGATGAGCAATTGTGTATACGCTGCAGCCTGGAGGCAGCTCATTGTAAGTTTTATGTTTATCAATGGATTACTATTTTAATGCCTAATCGAATTTAAAGATCTTATGGTTTCTTCAGATGTCTATAGGATCCATGTATTTGGGACTAGCCCATTCAGTTTCTAGTAGATCTATTATTTACCATCTGATTTCTCTTGGTTTGATAGCCCCATGGAAAGCAATGTCGGATCTGTAGTCAGATCTAGAGAGCTCGGAGGCCTGTGGACCATAGTGGTTACAGTAGTTTTCATGCTTTTTCTTAGACCTCTGTGGTATGGACAGACCAATGGGATACCCTGTGACCATTTGAGTGAACAGAGTATAGCCCTAAGATTGTATCTAGCCACATGTTTGAGAAAGGTTCTTCTCCCCTGTACATGAGCTTCTAGAGCCTTGTGAGGAGGTTTGTACAGGAACTGGCTCCCCTCTGTTTTACCTAGCTGACATCAGATGTTAGATTTGATCTCTCTGTAGTAATTGTAGCTTGTGGCTGAATCATTACAGGCCGTTTGTAGCAATGCCCAGCTGAATCTAAAGCCCTATTCAACCTGTTGCATGGTCCTTTTTGTGGGCACTAATGAGCCGTTGACCTTAGCAAAGCACTTCAGATCTTATGGGTTAGAATATCTATAGATGTCAGCCAGATCTGTGCGCAGATCTGAGGAGTTTGTAGCATTGGCATTACATAGTGCTGCAATAGTATTCATGGCTTGATCTGGTCCAGTGACTGGGGAAATGATCAGTTCACTCCTCTGGACTAGATGGACAACTTCTGGTTTAACTAATGGGATTTGACAGACTCTATAAGATAGGTTGTGACCATTTGAGTAGACAGCCTATAGCCTTAAGAGCACCCCAAATGGCATGGGTTAAACTAGATATTTCTACCTTATTGAGGCTTTTAATAGTGTCTCAGTAAAGAGTACTACAGAGACAGACTAAATCTGATTTACATTACTATTTTAACTCTGAACTTAACCTGCTTACTTCTCACCAATTTTTATATTTTATTTTGGTACACACCATCACCATCTTCTTCTTAACCCTCTCTTTAGGATAGGGATACATTTAATTTCTCTATTTTTTTGATTAATTTAGTGTAGTCGTGACACCCAGCTCCCTTTCTTTAGGATTGTCAGATCTGTAGCCAGATCTGGAGGCCTACTATTATAGCCCATTTTTGTATTCTAGATCAATTTCTCTGTGGGACAAACTCTTACTTATCAAAACTTCCTACAATAGGCCCTGTATCTTGCAAGTCTAGGAGTACTCTAGTTGTGCTGAATCCATTCTTTTATTTCATTTTATTTTTTTTAATTGGTTTCCACCACACAATAAACTAAAGCACAATTGGGGTAGCACAACAAGTTTTTGGCGCCACTGCCGGGGATGTTGATCTTTTTAGTAGATTTGAGTTGTACTATAATTTAGATTTCCAAATTCTTTGTAGCTGTACCTAAACTAGAATAAAAGTACTACTGATTCTTTGTGGAAATTTGCATAAATGGACAACAGAAGAAGGGAAAAGCTAGAGCTACATTTGGAGTGAAGCTAGCTCTGTTTGCACTTACTTTCCCCTAAAATCTCAGTCCATTTATGTTTACTTCCCTGTGTTTATTTAGTGTAAATTTATGTAATTGTTAATTTTTGTTCGAACTATTCTTTGCGTATGCTTGTCAGCATTTTCTGTACTTACTATGGGTGTGAGTATATGCATGGTAGAAGGTCTTTAAACCCTGAGCTAGAACTTTCAAATCTAGAGGTTGAAAGGATCCCTAGACCTAGACGCATTCAACAGGGTCCTGTTATTGAAACTAAACCAGCCATCATGGCTGAGAGGCAGAGAACATTAAAGGAGTACAATGCACCTGGGGAGTACACCTCTCCCTTCTGCATTCAATTCCCCTCCGTTGAAGAAAATTATGAGATTAAATCCTCTACAATCAATATGTTGCATTCGTTTCATAGGCTTAGTAAAGAAGATCCTTACAAGCATATAGACCAATTTTTAACACTTTGCACTACCTTCAATATTACTGGCTTGGGACCTGAGGCCACCAAACTGAGGCTTTTTCCTTTCTCATTAAAGGACAAAGCCAGCACATGGCTATCAAAGCTCCCAGCCAACAGCATTCAGTCATAGAGTGACCTTCAAACTAAATTCCTGGCCAAATTCTTTCCCATGAACAAGATCAGCCAGATGAGGATAAATATTTTGTCATTCACTCAGTCCTCAACTGAGGATTTTTATGAAGCTTGGGAAAGATTTCAGGAGATGTTAAAATAATGCCCCCACCAACAAATCCCAATGTTGCAGCTTGTCCAAGTGTTTTATCAAGGAATTAATTCCAAGAGTAGGGATATGGTGGATGCTTCCTGTGGTGGTAGTTATCTCCACAAGACAGCTGCAGAAGCGTCGGAGCTGTTTGACATAATAGGAGAAAATTCCATATAGTAGGAGTCTCTGTCACGCAATGATAGCCAGACTCTAGCTAAGATGGTAAAAGAGGCCACCCCTAAAGGTGGAATATATGAAGTGAAAGTGCAAGGTGATCTGGAGAGACAGGTGGACAACCTGATCTTGAAATTTGACAAACTCATGAATGTGACGCAGCCCCGAGTGGTTGCACAGGTGGAGGAAGCATGTCTGATATGCCAGTTTCCCACACATTCTATTCATGATTGTCCATCTGCCACCCAGTTTCTAGACTTTGTTATAGAGCAAGCCAATGCTGCTCAAACTTTTGGGCAGCAGCCTGCTGAGCATTCTTGGAGGAACCACCCAAATCTGAGGTGGAGACAAGATTCATATCCTCAACCCAGCAGCAGCAAATGGAAGCTCCTTACAGACCCCAGCACCAGTTTAATCAAGGTTACCTACCAAGGCAAAATTTTCTATTACCTGTCCCACAGTCTAACCAGTTGTCCTTGCCCCCACAACAGCCTAGATCCTCTTAATTTGAAGAGCAGATGCTGGTTTCAATGCAGAATTTGGGGAGCTTGGTGTAAACTGTCAATTCTCATGGACAGAGCATCAAGAAGATTGAGGACCAGCTGGGCCAGATTTGTAATGCTCTGAATAAGAGGAAAGAAGATAAATTGCCTAGTCATCCCCTGACAAATCCTAAAGGTCAGTATATGATTGGTGATGCATCCTCTACTCATGAGGAAGCTAGTGCTCAGTGATCCAAACATTGGTAATAAGTGTACCATATGTATGAAAATTTTGTTTTGATTTGTATTCTGTAGAATTCTGTCAGTTGTGTTTTTAGTGTTATGATGATTTGTTTGTCTTGCTTTATCTCTTCTTGAATTTTGTGTTGGATACATGTGCATTTTTTGTCATTTGAATTTGCTATTTATGATTGTGGATGATTGGTTGAGGTACTCTCATCATAATTACATTGAACTTGATCTGAAAAACTATCTTTAGAATCCTGCAATATTGATGAATTGTTAACTTAAATGGGCATATCTGTTTCATGATTGAAATGAATTATCTGTCTGAGGGTTGATGCTCATGCACAGTGGTTGGGTGCACTACAGCATGAATGCACTAACCATTGTGCTGCACTGAGCTAACTGAGTAAAGGTTGAAAAGATATGCTGTCCCGCAGAGGTAGAATGCTTAAATTTGTTGCGCAAGCCATCACTTGGCTTCCTCGCACACTAAAAGCCTGAGCAATGGCTATTAAAATGCCTCGCGAAGCTGCCATTCTGCTCCTCGAGCTCAAGCTGTAACAGAAGCATGGGTCAGTGTTGTTCTGCGCGAGCAACGAGCGAGATAAAGTTTTGAGGCTACACAAGGCCTCGCGCACTAAGTTCAAAGATTCAGCTCCGCGAGTTTCCATGTGAGGCACTTTGTTCATCTGTGCGACAGAACGTCTCGCGGTCTTAATTGCCAACTGCGCAAAAATTTTACTCCGCGAGCTCCTATTGCCAACTCTGCGAATCGCAGGATTTGCTCTATAAACTCAGTGAAGTCCCTCATTTTCTTCATTTCCTCCGTCTGCCCTAGTTTCTCAGCATAAGAACCGACGCCCCTTTCCCCTCCTTTCTTCTCTACTTTGTAATCCACACTTCCTCAGGCATTTTCCTCTCACCATTTTGTTCCCCAGTTACTTTTGGTTACTTTGAACGAGGTTTGAGGGGATTTGAGCCACTATGCACAATTTCAAGTAGAACCCTAGCTATCAACTGGTATGATCTCCATTTCTCTCTTTGCCCTGTGTTTGATTTATTTAAAAGAAGAGAAGAAGGAGAAATTTTAAAGCTTTTATGCTTACTCTGAGTGAGTGGTGTTTTCTCAAAGTTGTAAACCCAAATTTTGCTAATCTGAGCACCTATGGCCACGGGTTCAAAATTTGTAAATACCCTCACCGGGATGTTGAGCCCATCCGTCAGTGGCAGTCCTATGGCCACTAGAAAATCGGTAAGGATTGCAGAGGCCTTCACATTGGAGACCTCTGAGGCTCCCTCACCTATTGTGGAGCCCACCTTTCCAAAAAAAAAGAAGAAACCTGCTCCAAAGAAGAGGACCAGAGAGCACCTACCTTTTAAGAGCCCTGATAAATCAAAGAAGAAATAGAAAAAGGGCAAAGTCGTGGCCCCTAAGATCCCTGAGGTTGAGGAAGAAGAGACTATTGAACACCTTAGGGTCCCTTCTGAATTTGTGGAAGCAATTCAGCAGGAGGCTGAAACCATTTTCGATAAAGCCTATTTTGAAAAGCTACCTGAGACTTCTGCCTCCATTGAATATCTGGCGAAGGCATCGCTACTGCCCCTGTTGAGACCCTCAATGCAGCTGGTTTTCCCAAGGTTGGTAAGATTATTTTATCAGAATATGAAGTTAAAAATTGGTGATAATGGGAACCCAGCACTCCTGATTTTAATTGATGATTTTGAGATGCTATTCAACCAGGCAGACATTGCAAGGATACTAGGGATACCAGCCAGGTATAACCCTGAGTGGGGCTTGGGTCCTCCTTTGACAACCACCATTACTGAGATAGCCAAGGGGTAACTGAAGGGATTACTGCCTCAGGTGACTCAATTCGAAAGAGGGATCTGCACCCCAACCTTAAGCTAATGGATGTTGTGTTACGAAAAAATGTATATTGCTCTGGGCATGAGTAGGAGAGGAGGTACCCCATAGCTGATGACCTCTTATCATTTCACAGAAACCAATACTTGGATGCTGCCAAGTTAGTTTTTGAAGGGATTAGAGATTTATGCGAGAAGGTGGAAATAATGAAGAAACCTCATGCCCTTCCCTACTGTAAATTGATTATTGCATTGTTGAAGTGGGAGAAGTACCCATTTCAAAGGGAGGAGGAGACTGTGGCACTAAACCCCAAACAGAGTGGGAAGAAACAATGGGGAATCAATGGTACTATGATGGAAAAGAAGAAGAAGAGGGAGGAGTTACTGAGAGAAGCAGCCCCCACCATTCGTGAAGTGGCTGCTACTGCTGAGGCTGCTGCAACCTCTACCTCACTTGTGCCAACCAGCACCATACTCACCCCCTCATCCATTACCTTTACCTCAATGCCAGCTCCACCTTCAACCCAGACATCACAGCCCATCACAAGCCCACTACCCCTACCTGACCCTATACCACCAACCACCATAGCCACAGCCACCCTACCTAGGTCTATCCCCCTACCTATTTTTCCAGCCCACCCTAGCCCACCTATTAAGATCCCAAACCAGAAGAAAAGGAAAACTTCCAAAACCCCTACTGCACCCCAACCCACTTATATAACCCAAACAATTCCAATCCCTGAAACCACAACCATTCCAAACCCCATACCCACACCTTATGAACCTGAAGCCCATACCTTCGAAGTCTCACATTATTCCATTGAGACTTTCCCACCTTTTGTACCCATCACTAGTGAGCCTGTAGACCAATCCATTCCCTTCTCCCATGATCGTGAGCCATTTTCAGGAGAGAATTTTTCTACTATGATGTCCACTATCCTAGGTGACATCAACCTTGAGTATGCACCCCTCCCAGACTCACCTCACCCTCCACACTTTACCCCTCCACATCCGACACCACCACAGGCAACTACCTTCACTCATACCACATCTCCCTTCCAACCAGTTTCACCTATCCAACCCAATACCATACCAGACCTCTTACCCCAAATCCTGCACCTCTTACTCTCCCTACACTCCCAAATGTCTGCCAATACCCAAACCCAAGTTACAATTGAAGCCAATCTTCACTCCACCTTACCTAACCCTACCTCCATCCCAACTATTTTACAATCCATCCAAACAACTTTAACCACTCTCACCCAACCTCCCCAACAGTCAACTCTCCCTACATCAATCCATAACCCCCCACCTGCTCTTACACCCATTGAACCTCTCCCAGAAACTTCTCCCAACACCTTCAGAGATGCCTCCACCCAAACTGAACCTGACCCTCAACAACCTATACCGAAGCCTACCCTTCAGGTCCCTCACCCTCTGCCCTCCTCCCCACTTCTGTCCTCATCTAGTCCCCTTCCATTATAGGTTGGCCCTTCTTCCATTTCTGATCTACCCATATATCCTATCTCTGCTACCTCATGCCCCCTTACTCCACCCTCATCAGAGCCATGAAAGCCAATGCCTAGATAAAAAGAGATGTAGTTCAGGGCATGGCTGACTTGAAAGCTACAGTGTGGTAACCCCTCCTTGAAGAAATTAAGCTCCTGAGGCTTTCTCATAAGGTCGAGAAAAAGGAAATCAAGAAAGGATGAAGAGAGATTATGGTCCAATACAACGGGGCAAAGAGCAGAGTCGAGAGTCAGGAAGATGTCATTAAGGAACTGAAAGAGAAACTGCGACTGACTGAGGAGCGAGCTTATGATTATGGAGTGACTATTGTAGCTTTAGAGAAAAGGGCAAATGCACAGACTGACAGAGAGTTGGCAGAGGCTCTTTTTAAAGAACTAAACCCAGATGTACCACTCCAACAAACAGCTCCTGATGCAATGGGTCCTAGCCCAGTCAAACCTAGACTCAAAATCAAGGAACCTACCCAAAAACCTTCCCCCACTCTAGCAAGAAAAAGCACAGCCAGGCCTAGGAAATCTACTTCCAAAAGACCACTGTCTAAGGCTGCCACTTTGAAGCAAGCAAAGGGGAAGGGAATCCAGGAACCACCTCCTGAGGCCCCAGACTCAGATGGCTAATAAATTTTGCACATGTATTTAGTTAGGAAGTAGTGTGTCATTTTTTGTGTAGTTTACTTCCACCTACTTCGTACATACTTTAGCTGTATAATAACATTGTTCTTTATTTTATTTTATTTAGTTTCCAATCTTTCTTTCTTTATTTCTGTGTGTTTATTTTTTTGGTTGTTTGGTATGTGTTTTTCTCTCTTGTAGTTCCTGTTTTGTTAATGTCTATATCTTGAGCCTGCTGCCCATCCACGTATAACTTTGAATCGGTGAGGACACTGCTCCTCATAGGTTTGGAGGTGTGAAAGGCTCTGCCAATGAAGCAATTAACTTTAGTGCAGCAATGTTGGTTTAATTGGGATGAATAAAGTCAATTCTCACCTAACTTGTTAGAATGAGAAAATTTGTGGTAAATTAAAAAAAAATTTACAGACATTTTGAAACTAAAAAATTTTAAAATCTTTGCACCACCATGAAGCTAACATCATAAAATTTTTCAATTAGTACTTAGTGAACCTAAGAGGAGAGAAAAAGGTAAAAATACACCCCATGGGTTAATTTGAGGACCACACCTAGTGAGATTCGAGCCCATCATTTTCTTTTGAAGAGTGTTTTTGGCACTATTTCTGCTCTAAGGACTGATTGAGTCAAGACCTTTTCACTAGAAGTTAGGCACCTCCAAATCAAAACTGATTGACAGCACTCGTGACACTAAGGAAATAATCCAAGGCCTTCAATTGGACAGTTTGAGCCTGAAAATTCAATCTTTTAAAATTGTCCTTTTGCATGCACTCGTTGAGCCTTAAAAATTTTACTTTTCTTTGACAAACACCGGAGTACTTGCACCTTAACCTCTTGATCTGATGCAACTATACCCTCACTCTGAGAATTCATAAGGTAAAGGAGAAGGAGTTGAAGATAGTGAGAGTGGTCCAACATTTGGTGGAAGGAGAAGGAAATTAACATATGAAAAGCAGTGTATTGTTAAGACTTGAAAAGTACCACTTTTCACCCCTTAACTTAACCTTTGATTAGACCCTCAGCCTCCTAATAAGTTCTTATTAAGTGTTTTGTGTAGATAATAATCAGCAGTGAAATAAGGCCAGGAATCCTGTTAAGGAGCCTGCTTTGGCACCAGAAATCCCTCAGAAGAATGAACTCTAAATCCAGACCTGAAATGAGTCTCGCACAGCTGACCCAAGCTTTAGAGGATTCAGGAGAAATATGCCTCGCGCAGTTCAACTGAGCTTCCCAAGACTTTACAGCAACCTCTTGAGCAGATGAGTGACTGAAGAGCTTCAGAAACTCAAACTCGTGTAGCTCTCGTGAAGCTTAAGAGTAGAACACATTGCGCAGTGTTGCGCAGTTCAAAGCAGACCTCTCTCAATCTCGCGCAGTTCGCTCAGAACGATTGAGGAGAGAGAGCTTCAGAAGATTCCTCGCGCAGCTGTCGCGCAGTCACCGCGGGATGCAATTATCAGAAGAAGAACTCCTCGTGCAATTCTCTCGCTATTCAAGAAGAAAACATCCTTGCGAAGGCAAAGCCACTCTCGCGAAGATCAGCCCAGCGAAGACCGAGCAACCTCGTGACTGCTTGAACTTCAACCCCGCGACATCTGAGACTGTGTTTTCTACTCAACCTCGCGAAGCCCAATCTAGCGAGAGCGCAATTCTCTATCGTGCGCCTGCCTGAAGAGCAAACCAAGGCAACCTTGCAACGGCTGAAGCTTCAATGTCAAATCATCCTAGCGAAGAGCAAAGAGCTACCACACGATAAGTCTGGGAAACTACAGCTACCTAGCGAAGCTCTGAACCTAAACTTCCATCTCTTCAGTAGAGGACCTTCTGAGAATTTCTAGCGATTAGGGCACGCACTCCCACGCTCAAATCTTTGTGCACGAGCCTCAAGGCATCCAAGGATCACTGTTAGGCCACGTGGCATCATTAAAATTAGGGTTTCCTAACCCTAATGCACCGCCACCCCACTGCTATATAAACCCATACCTAGCTTAGGTTTAGGTATTTGGGAACACATCTCAGATCATTTTTCTTTTCTCTTTCTTTTTATCTGTAAGTAATTTTCTTTTTCTCTTTCCTTCTCTCCATAGTCCAGCACTTGCTGGCTATGCCTTTGTATGTATTTTTAAATTAGATTAATGGAAGTTCTGTAATAGGATCTGCACTTTGTGGGATTGGTGTTTATGTGTGAGATGCTTTGTGTAAGGTTGTTGCCTTGTGATCCGCCATTGCTTTGGCTGTGTTTCAAAGCAATGGAGGACTGATTCTAAGGGCCATTCAGATCCAAGTGACTTGTGTGTCTGGGCTATCATGGTCCTACAGCCTTAGCCCCACCACAGGACCCACTAGATCTGAAATCCCCATGGGAGCTTGAGCTGGTAGCCTTGTGACCATGGTGGTAGCAGCGATATTCTTATTTTGTTTTGGGCTCCGTGAGGAGGATAACCTCTGGGATAGGCTGTGACCATTTAAGTGGACAGATTATAGCCTTAGGGTGATTCTAATTCACCGATCCAAGATGGATCCTTCTTCTTTACACCTGAGCTTATAGAAGCCTGGTGGGAGATTGTACAGAGGCAGACTCCCCTATATTTGTATAGATCCGCCATCAGATGTTGGATCTGATCTGGTTATAGAGATAGTAGGTTGGTGACTGGACCATTGTAGCCTCACTCAAGCAATGGACAGCTAGATCGAAGGTTGTACTCAATCTCTTGTTGGTTCTATGTGTCTGGGCTATCATGGTCCTATACAGCCTTAGCCCCACATATAGAGCTTTAGAGATTAAGGTTCCCTATGGATTCTTGAGCTGGTAGCCTGGATGAAATAGTGCCTGCAATGATTTACTTGTTGTGTTTTGACCCATCCCTGGATAGTGGCTCCCCTATGGGATAATCTGTGACCATTTGAGTGGACAGTTTATAGCCTTAAGGGTGGAATCATGGCAGAGTGATGGGTTGGATCCTTTCTCCTCAGTGGTGATAATGTAGCCATTGGACAGGACTTCTATAACATCAGATCTGAATCTGAGTTACAAAACTTCTCTGATCTTGGCTCCATAACAGGCTTCTCACCCTTTTATATTTATTTTCCACACTCCATCCATCCTCTCAATCCTTTCTGTAGTTTAGACATTAGAATACATAGAATAAGTGACCTTAAACTCCCCTCCTTTTAGGACTGCCAGATCTGTAGTCAGATCTGGAGGGACTACTAGAGATGGCTCCTTTGGAGCTGTAGGTCACCTTTCCTTGTGAGATAAACTCTTACTTATCAAAACTTGCTACAAAGGACCCTGTATCTTGCAGGTCTAGGATTTCTGAGTTGTGATGAATTCACCCCCTGTTTTACTCTTTCTTTGATTTTTAACTGACTTTCACCACCAACCAATAATGTAAGCACATCAGAATCTGCCAACAAGTTTTTGGCGCCGTTGCCGGGGAAAGATGATCTATTAGTAGACCCTTAGTTTTTGTATTCGTAGTATTCTTTGCACATGTGAATAATTGATACTGCTGACATAATTTTGAACCTTTCTTGTAGACTCTCTGACTTTTAAAGCTCTGTCTATCTTTCTTAAAAAAAATTTCTAGCAGTATTTAGGATAGTTTAAATGTATTCTTTGAATAGCTGTAAACTAGTTAGATAAATTTGTTAGTGTACAATTATTCTTCTGCAATGTGCTTTCAAGAAGTTTTCCTTGCTGTTGGTGTGCTTATATGCTAGGGAGGAGATCCCTCAGCCCTGCTTTAGAGCCTCTTAATCCTGAGTTAGAAAGGGGAAGGAGACTTAGGAGAGACAGGTACACCACAGGAGAGCCCCCAAGTGAATCTGTGACAGTAATTATGGGTGAAGAACAACCCAGAACCCTCAAGGAGTTGAATGCTCCAGATGACTATAACTCCCCTTTTAGCATTCAATTCCCTGATGTTCAGGGGAACTATGAGATAAAAACTTCAATCATCCAGATGTCGCCACTTTTCCATGGGCTTAGCAAAGAGGACCCTTACAAGCATATTGACCAGCTTCTTGGCCTTGTGCACCACTTTTAATATCAGGTTTGGGACCCGAGGCTACTAGGCTCGACTCTTTCCTTCTCTCTAAAGGATAGGCCAAGACTGGGTCGACCACTCTTCCCAACAATAGCATTGCTTCATGGACCAAATTCCTAACCAAGTTCTTCCCTGAGACCAAAACTAGCCAGTTGAGGAAAGAGATTCTTGCGTTTGCTCAATCCCCAACTGAGGATTTTAACCAGTCCTGGGATAGGTTTAAAGAGATGCTCAAATAATGCCCCCACCACAAGATCCCTAAGTGGTAGCTTGTACAAAGCTTCTACAATGGGATTGATGAGAAAAATAGAGATATGGTCGATGCCTCTTGTGGTGGATCCTACATGCACAAGACTGCTGAGGAGGCATGGAAATTGTTTGAGGTGATTAGTGAGAATGCTTTTCAAAAGCCATCCCTGACAAGAACTAGTCAGGAATCTAAGTCAAAGGTGGGGCCTGCTGCTGGATCAAGAGGAAAAGTTTATGAGGTGTCTGGAAATAATGACCTGCAGCTGCAGATGGCAAACCTCTCTATGAAGTTTGACAAATTATTGACTATGATGCAACCCAGAAGGGTTGCTCATGTGGCGGAGGCATGTCTGATATGCCAGTCCCCACAACACACAATGGAGGAATGTCCATCTGCAGAGCAATTTCCTGAATTGATTTTGGAACATGCTGCTGCTACTCAATCTTATGGCCAGTAACAATTTGGGGGCTACAATAGGCAGCCATATGGATACCAGCACCAAAATGCTGGTTACCAATGGAGAGACCATCCAAATCTGAGGTGGAAGCAAGACAACTAAGAGATGTTGGCCTTACCACAAAGGCCACAAAGAATAGCTCAATCAAGGGAATGCCCTAGGTCTACCTTCCAAAGACCATCAAGAGCCCCATCAAGAATAAAATCTGCTTAGTCTTACCCCCTTCTCAACCTAGAAATACTTCTTTCGAGGACCGTGTCTTGACCTCATCAAAAAACTGAGTTCCTTGGCTCGATGCATGAACTCTCATGGTCAGAGCATTAAGAAGATGGAAGAACAGATTGGACAACTAGCGAACACCTTAGCCAAAAGAGAAGAGGGAAGGTTGCCCAGTCAACCAGTGGTTAATCCCAAGGCCAATTTTTGATTGGTGAAGGATCCTCAGACCCTGAAGGGGATCTTTCATTGAATTGATGATAAGAACTGTGCACCTTTGTATAATATATACTTTACAGTTTAGAGGAATTTGTAGCAATCTTATTGGAATCTGAGTTTAGTGCTTTATGCCTACTTTTATTCATGTTCCTCTTGTTTGCTAATTTCAAGTGATTGAATGATAATGTAGTATTTGAATGCTTTTCATGATGTATGAATTTAATGCCTTGAGCGTATGGGAATTTGTAAATGCTTTATAATGCTTATGGGTGTCCCTGGAAGAGAGTCTATGAGAGAATCCACACATAAAGTCAGGGTAAAAAAGCTGACTCGTGGGTGAGTGAATTCTAACTCGGTTAAGCCATCGCGGGGTTCTGAATAATGGGTTTGGTCCCCTCTCGCGCAGTTCATAAAGAACTACTTTGTATTGCTGTTGCGAGTTTCAGATATAACTGGGTGGGCTGCCTCACGCAGTTTAAAGGAACACCTAATCTCGCGACCCATTCATTCCCAGCCAGCGAGCGGATATTTTCAAAGCGCGCCGAGCCTCGCGATATTTAAATCCCACCCACACTGCTTTTCTTTCGCTTTCTTTCCTCTCCTACCAGTGAAACCCTAGCTCCCACTCCTCTCAACCTCTCTCCTCCAGCTTCCTATCTACAGTTCATTATTCATTTTGAAATTCTGGATTTTTATTCTTAAAGCTTCCATCAATAGTTGCCCCCTGCTAAGAGCTCTTGAGATCCACCATGCATCCAATTGAATAGAACCCTAACTTTTAGGGTTAGACTCAGCTCTTGACCTTTCCTTTCAAAATTTCAACTGCACACTCACCAAGAAGAATCTTGATGGCTCCTAAAAGTGCACCCGTGAAGAGAGCCAGGGACCAGGCCACCGTGGAGCCTGTCCCTAAGAAAGCCAAGTCCTCTACGGCACAACAAAAAGGGAAGGAGGTGATTCCTGAGGTGGCTGCACAAGCACCTGATTACTCTACTCCCTCGGAGCTTCTCATTTCCATTCCCTTAGAACCTGAAGCCATTTTTGATATATCGTTCTTTGAATCTGAGCCGTTGTCAGCTCCTGCCATTGAGTTCTTGCGCAAGGCTAGATTGTTCCCCTTGATGCAAATGATTCATGTACTAGCCTATCCTAGGTTAGTGCAACTCTTTTACCAACACCTTAGGGTCAGACCAGACACACATGGGCAGCCTGGCCTCCTTATGCTAGTTGATAATTTTGAGATGCTGCTTAACCCAGCGTTGATTGCTGAAGTCATGGGCATCCCTGCCATTTTTTATCCCAACTGCGAATATGGTGCCCCTGTGAGTGCCTCTCTCGATACCATTGCCCAGGCCATTACCAGAGGCTTGAAGGCCACAAGGGACTCCATCAGAAGAAGAGATTTGGATCCCAAGCTGTTGTTCATTGATCAAGTGCTAAGGAAGAATATCTACTGCTCCGGCCATCAGCAAGAAAGGAGGACACCAATTGTTGATGCTCTCTACTCCTTCTCTCTGGGCCACGGATTTAATGCTGCATGGTTGATTTTTGAAACCATGAAAGATATGATGGTGAAGCTTGGGCTGCAAAAGAAGGTCCACACTCTCTCCTATGGAAGACTCATCACCAAATTGCTTCTGGAGGGAGGATAAAAGATACCGGTGGGGGAGTTATCTGCTAACCTCACTCCCACCACTTTTGCCAAAAGATAATGGGGGATCAGCAGAAGTCTAATGGATCCCCAGAAGAAGAAGAAGAAGGCTGAAGCTCAGAATGTTTTCGAGCAGGGAGAGGAAGCTGCTGTGGCAAAGGCCACCCCTGCCCCCAAAAAGAAGGCTAAAACCCCTGCCCCAAAGAAGGTGGCGCGAGCCACACCTCCGCTCGCAGCAATCCCTCCATCCACCACACTTGCCTCTCCACTAACTTCTTCACCTATTCCATCTCTCCCTTTTCCTCTCTTTTCTCCCTTTTCCATTCCACCCCCCACTGTGATTCGTTCTTGGGTGGAAAGTGTTGAACCCCATGACAACACTTCCCCTTCACCCACCTTACCTCAATACACAACCCCAGTACCTCCAACTTCCTCTGACCTCAACCCTGACAGCCCTCCCCTGATAACCTACCTCAAAAAGAAGCCCTCTCACACAACAACTATCATATCTTTACCCACTTCCACCTCCCCTGTCATTCCCACAGACACACCCCATATTGACCAACCCTTAGTCCAACCTCTCTATGACCTGGACTTTAACCTAGCCACCACTTCAGGGTATCAGGCCTTCATGACTACCCTGCTTGATACCTTGCCCACCCATGACATCCCTCTCCCTGAGTCCCCTCTCCCTTCACCACATCATTCACCAGACCCTTCACCTTCTCCCCCTACCACTTTCCATCTTGCCCCACTTCCCCTTTCCAACCTGTTCCTTCCTATCCTCATACTCCACCTCAACCAACCTCAGATACCCTTACCCATATCCTTTCCCTCATACATGACATCCAAACCCAACTCTCCAACACCACACAGACCCAAGCCCAAATGCAAACTGGCATAACCACCATACAATCCACCCTTCAAACATTGACAAACCCACCAATCCCAACACAACCTCCTACCACCGAATTGACCCAACCCCCTTCCACCTCTGACTCCACAGTTCCAACAGACCTCACCCACATAGCCTTACCTCCACCCTTCTCCCTCCATGACACCATACCCTACCACTCCTTCCCCTCTCTACCTACCCTACCCTCTCTAATACTACCCCTACCTCAATTTACCCACACTTCTACCCAAACTGACCCCATTCCCTTCCCATCCACCATTCCCATTCAACCCCACTTATTTGCAACCCCACCCCTTCCATTTCGACCCTTCACTATCCCATTCTTCCCCTACCCTGACTCATCCACCTCCATTGCCCTTCCTTCATTTCACTTTCCACCCATACCTTCCATTCCACCTCTTCTCCCACCCCCTCCTCAATTCACTGACCATTCAACACAGACTACCCCAACCACTTCCACCCCTTCTCTTGACTTCATCCTTACACCACCCACTCTTCCTCCCCAGGATCAATCCCCTTCTACTTCTTCCACTCCATTTCTACCCATCTTACCCAGACACTCCTATTACACCCCCCCTACTTCACCCTCCTCCATGCCATGAGGGACAATCCCTATATCAGGAGGGATGTTCTCAATGGCATGGCCCAACTCCGCCAAGCCATCGAATACCCCTTGCTGCAGAAACTTAGTGACTTGAAGCTTGCTCACCGCGAGCAGCTAAGAGATATTTTCAAAGGGTGGGAGGCAATTTTGAAAACCCTAAATGCGAACAAGGCTGCAGCAACGTATTACAGAATGACTACTGAGATTGAAAAGGCCAATGCAGAGAGGACGAAAAAGCACAACAGGCTATTAGAGAAAAAATTGAACAATGCTTAGGAGATCAACCGACTCAGTAAGGAGCTTGCAGATACCAATCTCCTGTGGGCTAACAAAAAAATTGAAATCTTGGAACAGAGAGTTGCCTTCCTACTTTCCCAACCCATACAGGCCACCCCTCTCGCCATAGGCCCCATCTTCTTCCACACAACCAGGCCCATCTTCTTCCACTGCCCCTACCCCAACCCCTACACAATCTGTTCCCCCACCTCCCACAGCCCCCACTCCGGTAACTCCTCCTGTTCCTCCTCAAATGCCTACTGCAGTACCTACACAGCCTGTTGCTCCTGCTCAAATCCCTACTACAGCTCCTGCTCCTCTCTCAGTGCCCCCCCTATTCCCTCTCCTGCTCCCAAAAGAAAACGCACCCCTTCCAAGAAAAAGCCCACTTCTAAAAGAGCCACTGCAGCCTAAAAAGGCAAAAGGCCGGCCCCTCCATCCCCACCTCCAAAGGTCACCAGAGCTTCTGCTCAGGATGATCCCCATGGTCGCCTACTTTCCAAAGAGGAACGCAGACAGGCTGCTGCTGCCCTTGGATTGGATCCCTCTGAGCTTTTTCTTTCTGACTCCGACTCTGCTTCTGAATCACCAAAGGATCCCAGTGCCCCCACTACTGCTGCTGCTCCTTCATCCAGCCCTGCTGAACAATCCTATCCTCAGCGAAGAAGGTTACTGCCAAGAGGACTACGCCCCCACTTCGCTCTTTGAAAATTGGAAAAGAAAAATTTGCCCAGTCTGAGGAGGCACCACCACTAAGCCAGCCTGTGAAAGGGAAGAGCCCTGTCATTCCTGCAGCCAAAGTACCAGATCCATCTTCTGTGGCTCCCCCTAAACCAGAAAAAGGGAAAAGTCCTCTCCTGCCTCAGGTGCAAGCAAAAGCTAAATCCCCTGTTGCCCCTCGAGGCACACCAACCACCTCTTATTCCCCCTCCAAAGGTAAGGGCCCCAAAGGAAAATCTCCCACCAAACCCCCTGAGCCAACCACTGCTAAATCTTCAGAGATCCCTCCTGAACCAAAGAAGAGAAAAATGAGGGTCAGGGCTCCAACCATACCCAAAACTCCTGAGCAAAGAAAGGCAGAGAGGGAACGAAAGAAGAAAGAAGAAGAGGCTCTCCTGCAAGAGCATGCAAAGAAGATGGGATGGGATAAGTTTTGAGACAGATTCTAACTAGATTGTACCTAGGATTTTCTCTGTTTCTTTTGCTTCTGTTTTTCTTGTATTTTGTACATTTCTAATATTTCATAGACTTTTCCCCTGTCTTTACTATCTTTTTCTTTGCCTGTTGTGTGTTTTGTTCCCTGTTCTTTCCTTTTCTTTTAGCCTCAATACCTCTGCTGCACAACCACCTTTGAACCAGTGAGGACACTGCTTCTCATAGATTTGGGGGTGTATCAGGCAGACCCTGCCAATGAATAGCTAACACAAGTGCACCAGACTCATCTGAGCAATATGGAAATGGACCTCTGTTCACTTAAGTATCATGAAAATAAGAAGTTTAAAATTTTTACAAACTTTTGACATTATAAACTTCTAATATTCCACATTTTCATGATAATATCACCAAGGAAAACTTATTGTATCAGCACTTAGTGAATCATTAGAAAGAGAAAAAGGTGTGGACATACTTAAAAGTTCAAAGAAAGACCATATCCAGTGAGAATTGGGCCTATAAAAATTTTTCCATCTTTTGAGGAGTAACCAAGGCAATCCCTTCTAGTTCTAAAGAATTTGGTGAGTCCTTTGTGCTCACTAGAAGTTAGGTAACTCAAGTTGAAACAAGCAGTACTCATGAGACCTAGGAAAGGATCAAGGCCTTCTCTTGACAGTTTGAGCCTAAAGAGACCAATCCTAAAGCAAGCTGCCCTTGTCATACCCCCTTTGAGCTTTTAAATCCTAAATTTCTTCAAAATACACCGAAAGTACTTGAACTCCAACTCATGAACTCATTCAACCTACCCTCACTCTGAGAATTCAGAAGATAAAGGAGAAAGAGTTGAAGATGGGCTAGCTATGGTCAACATTAGGTGAATGGAGAAGAAGGATCTCAAAAATTTGGCAATATGGTAACTGAGAATATGGTGGCATTTATGAAAAGCAAAAACAAAATAAAAAGAAGGAAACTCCAGTAAAAAGAAACAAAAATAATAATGAAGAGGAATAAGAGAGAAGTCAAGAGGAACTTTCATTGGAAAATTAAAATCAAGAAGAGAAACTGATCACTTCAAATCGAAAAATCTCAAGAAGATGAAGGGAGCTGAAGTATGGAAGGTGAAGTCATGAACCACCTCTGTGATCTACTGATTTCTCAAATTGGTACCCCTTTTCAACCTTCCATTCTTTTTAACCCTACTCCATAAGCCACAGTAGAGCCCAGTTAAAAGCCCTTGTGATCCAAAAGTTGAGTGAGCTGTCATGTGAAGATAAAGAGTTATCCAATCTATAGTGAGGAACTGCCAATGATGTCAGCACTTAAGAACTCTGCCTATGCTCATGCTTATAGACCCATTTGGGGGATGTAACTGCTCTTGAGCCTGTGAGAGAATGAACCCCTCAACAAAACCCTCATGAGAGTATGCCCTGCAAAGTTTTTGGGTCTGAACTTGAATGCATTATGTATGACCTTAACCTAATTTTTGACCTAAGGATAAGCTCAGTGCTGACACACACTTGTGCAGTCTTCTGTGATTGTAAACTAAGTGGAAATGTTGTGCAATCATGAAGAGTTTATACTGTCTAAGTTACTGTGCAACCAATGAATTAAATTTCTTTTATGTGTACTGATTCAAGAGTAAACTAAATCTGATTCCTTGACTACTCATTGGATGATATTGCACTTTTGTTAGCTATTTCATTGAAGACGTTTATGGGTGTCTTCACTAAAAACCCTCAGGAGACTTCACTCCTCCACTAGGGATCACCTAGGGGTTTAAAAGGCTTGGTACATATGCTAAATGTATCCGTGCTCCCTACGAAAGTGGCATTTAATTTTTAGAGTAGATTTTATGTAGCTTAGCTAAGGGACTAGCAAAGGTTAGGTTTGGGGGTGTGTTAAGACCTGAAAAGTACCACTTTTTACCCCTTAACTTAACCTTTGATTAGACCCTCAGCCTCCTAATAAGTTCTTATTAAGTGTTTTGTGTAGGTAATAATCAGCAGTGAAATAAGGCCAAGAATCCTGTTAAGGAGCCTGCTTTGGCACCAGAAATCCCTCAAAAGAATGAACTCTGAATCCAGACCTGAAATGAGCCTCACGCAGCTGACCCAAGCTTTAGAGGATTCAGGAGAAATATGCCTCGCACAGTTTAACTAAGCTCCCCAAGACTTTACAGCAACCTCTCGCGCAGATGAGTGACTGAAGAGCTTCAGAAACTCAAACTCGCGGAGCTCTCGCGAAGCTTAAGAGTAGAACACATCGCGCACGGTCATGCAGTTCAAAGCAGACCTCTCTCAATCTCGTGCAGTTCACTCAAAGCGACTGAGGAGAGAGAGCTTCAGAAGATTCCTCGTGCAACTGTCGCGCAATCGTCATGGGATGCAATTATCAGAAAAAGATCTCCTCGCACAGTTCTCGTGCCATTCAAGAAGAAAACACCCTTGCGAAGGCAAAGCCACTCTCATGAAGATTAGCCCAGTGAAGACCGAGCAACCTCGCGACTACTTGAACTTCAACCCCGCGACATCTGAGACTGTGTTTTCTACTCAACCTCGCGAAGCCCAATCCAACGAGAGCGCAATTCTCTACCGCGCGACTGCCTGAAGAGCAAACCAAGGCAACCTCGCGACGGCTGAAGCTTTAATGTCAAATCATCCTAGCAAGGAGCAAAGAGCTACCACACGACAAGTCTGGGAAACTACAGCTACCTAGAGAAGCTCTGAACCTAAACTTCCATCTCTTCAGCAGAGGACCTTCTGGGAATTTCCAGCAATTAAGGCACGTACTCCCATGCTCAAATCTCCATGCACGTGCCCTGAGGCATCCAAGGATCACTGTTAGGCCAAGTGGCATCGTTAAAATTAGGGTTTCCTAACCCTAATGCGCCGCCACTCCACTGCTATTTAAACCCATACCTAGCTTAGGTTTAGGTATCTGGGAACACATCTCAGATCATTTTTCTTTTCTCTTTCTTTTTATCTGTAAGTAGTTTTCTTTTTCTCTTTCCTTCTCTCCATAATCCAGCACTTGATGGCTATGCCTTTGTATGTGTTTTTGAACTAGATTAATGGAAGTTCTGTAATAGGATTTGTACTTTGTGGGATTGGTGTTTATGTGTGAGATGCTCTGTGTAAGGCTGTTGTCTTGTGATCTGCCATTGCTTTGGCTGTGTTTCAAAGCAATGGAGGACTGACCTGTGTGTCTGGGCTATCATGGTCCTACAGCCTTAGCCCTACCACAGGACCCACTAGATCTGAAATCCCCATGGGAGCTTGAGTTGGTAGCCTTGTGACCATGGTGGTAGCAGCGATATTCTTGTTTTGTTTTGGGCTCCATGAGGAGGATAACCTCTGGGATAGTCTGTGACCATTTAAGTGAACAGATTATAGCCTTAGGGTGATTCTAATTCACCGATCCAAGATGGATCCTTCTTCTTTACACCTGAGCTTGTAGAAGCCTGATGGGAGATTGTACAGAGGCAAACTCCCCTATATTTGTATAGATCTACCATCAGATGTTGGATCTGATCTGGTTATAGAGATTGTAGGTTGGTGGCTGGACCATTGTAGCCTCACTCATGCAATGGACAGCTAGACCGAAGGTTGTACTCAATCTCTTGCTGGTTCTATGTGTCTGGGCTATCATGGTCCTATACAGCCTTAGCCCCACATATAGAGCTTTAGAGATTGAGGTTCCCTATGGATTCTTGAGCTGGTAGCCTAGATGAAATAGTGCCTGCAATGATTTACTTGTTGTGTTTTGACCCATCCCTGGATAGTGGCTCCCCTATGGGATAATCTGTGACCATTTGAGTGGACAGGTTATAGCCTTAAGGGTGGAATCATGGCAGAGTGATGGGTTGGATTCTTTCTCCTCAGTGGTGATAATGTAGCCATTGGACGGGACTTCTATAACATCAGATCTGAATCTGAGTTTCAAAACTTCTCTGATCTTGGCTCCATAACAGGCTTCTCACCCTTTTATATTTATTTTCCACACTCCATCCATCATCTCAATCCTTTCTGTAGTTTAGACATTAGAATACTTAGAATAAGTGACCTTAAACACCCCTCCTTTTAGGACTACCAGATCTGTAGTCAGATCTGAAGGGACTACTAGAGATGGCTCCTTTGGAGCTGTAGATCACCTTTCCCTATGGGACAAGCTCTTACTTATCAAAACTTGCATCAAAGGACCCTGTATCTTGCAGGTCTAGGATTTCTGAGTTGTGCTGAATTCACCCCCTGTTTTACTCTTTCTTTGATTTTTAAATGACTTTCACCACCAACCAATAATGTAAGCACTCAGAATCTGCCAACATGTATCAGTGTTTTTTGTGTGGCAGTTCATCATAAAAAAAATATATTAAAAAAAAAAGAGAAAAAGAAAGGAAAGCCTAGAGAAGAACATCATCTGAAAAGAAGAGGAGAAATTGGCCACTTTGATTCTGAAATATATCAAGTAAGATGAAGTTGTGCTTAAATGAAGGTAGTGAAGTCATTAATCACTCCTTACCTTGTTGATTTCTCAATTTTGAATCCCTTTTTACTCTTTCATTCTTTATATCCCTCACCCATAAGCCACATTATAACCCATTCAAAAAGACCTTATAGATCTAAAGTGAAATGAGCTGTCATGTGGAGATGAGAAGTTGTCTAATCTATGGTGAAAAGTCATGAGGATGCCAGAAATTAGAAGCTTTGCCTATGCTCATTCTTGCAGGCCCATTTGGGTCTGTAACTGCTCTTGAGCTGATGAGAATTGGGTCTGAATTTTAACTTCTTTGGAGTTGAATCCAACCTGATTTTTAAATTTAAGGCAAGCTTTGTATTAATTATATGCACATTGTATCCCTGATGTGAACTAATTGGTGGTGATGCACATGCATGTTGATTTTGAGATTTAAATGGCTGCATTACTGCTGTAATTTCCTCTGATTTTATGAGGATAGGTGTGGACTGAGACTTTATTCATTGAAATTTATTTTGTTATTGGCTGCACTACTTTTAACTATTTTAATGGTGAAGTTTGTGGGTACCTTCACTGAAAATCCTCTGGAAACTTCACTCCTCCACTAGGGATCACCTAGGGGTTTAAAAGGCTTGGTACATATGCTAAATGTATCTGTGCTCCCTATGAAAGTGGCATTTAAATTCTTAGAATAGTTTTTTTTAATTTTCCTTTGCTCAAGGACTAGCAAAGATTAGGTTTGGGGGTGTGTTATTAACTGAAAAGTACCACTTTTCACCTCTTAACCTAGCCTTTGATAGACCTTGAAGCAGTCTAATAATCATTTGTTATGTATATTTTATAGTTAGCAATAATCTGTGCAACTTAACACAAAATCCATCCTTATTGGCCCAAAGAAGAGGAAGAAAACATCCAAAGATGACAGCTGAACCAAAGCCTAATGGAACACCCTGGTAGTGCTCACCATGGTGACCAGATACTGATCATCATTGACCAAAAGCCTAGCAAATGAATGAAGTTGTCTGAGAATGGAGAAACTGTAAAAGTAGCAAGTGCAATGTAGCAGAGGATAGAAAGATAGATCTCGCAAAGTTGAGAAGCTCCCTCGCGAAGCTAAGGATGCAGTGGAAGATGCCCTCGCACATATAGGACGCGCAGTTAAGAGGAGAGCTGTAAAGACATCATGAAGATCTCACAGATTAAAATCCTCATAATTTGTGGTCGCGAAGCTCTCGCGGAGATCAGGCCTTAAAGTAGCCACGCGAAGAACATAGCGAATCCATGTGTGAACTGAACTAAAATTCACCTCGCGGAGTTCGTGCATGGCCCTAGAAGAGAGAGACGCCCAGAATTCTCCTCGCACAGATCTCGTGCCCTCTGAAGCCTTACTAATTACCATGCAAGCACAGGAGCATATCTGTGTGAGCACCCAGCGAGAGAGAAAGCTTTTGAAGCTCTACTGCACAAGAAGTCTAGGCACTCCAAAGCATCTCCGCGATAGCAGTGCAACGTAAAAGAACTGCGCAATTAACTGAAGATTCACTGCGCGAGTGAGCACCTCCCACCAACCAAAAGCTACTCCGCGAAGGCCCTGCAACTGCGCGAATCAATGAATAATATGCTAGCCTCGCGAAGCATGGGCTCCCTACTTCTCAGTTTTAAATCAAGGACCTTTTGGGAATTTCTCAAGGCTAAGGCACACATCCCGAGGTATGAATTTCGAGGCACACGACTCAAGGCATTCAAGGGATGTAACAGTGCCACATTTTCTAGAAAAATTAGGGTTAATCCCTTCAAAGCTAAGGACGTATGGACAAAGTATATAACCTACACTTAGAGTTTAGTTTTGTCATCAACCCTTCTTTTCATCCTCTGTCGGCTGAGAGCTCTAGCAGGCTAGGGTTAGAGTTTGATCACCTCTTTTTTCCCTTTTTCTTCTCTCTTAGCCCAGCACTTACTGGCTAATCCCCCTGTTAGCAGCTAGGTTTAGTTTTATTTCAGTTTGTAATAGGTTTTGTATACATTGCGATTTTGGATGAGCAGTTGTGTACAGGCTGTAGCCTGGAGGCAGTTCATTATAAGTTTTGTGTTTATTAATGGATTGTTGTTTTAATGCCTAATCGAATCTAAAGATCTTATAGTTTCTTTAGATGTCTATAGGATCCATGTATTTGGGACTAGCCCATTCAGTTTCTAGTAGATCTATTGTTTACCATTTGATTTCCCTTGGTTTGATAGCCTCATGGAAAGTAATGTCAGATCTGTAGTGAGATCTGGAGAGCTCGGAGGCCTGTGAACCATGGTGGTTGTAGCAGTTTTCATGCTCTTTCTTGGACCTCTGTGGTATGGACAGACGAATGGGATACCCTGTGACCATTTGAGTGGATAGAGTATAGCCCTAGGGTTGTGTCCAGCAACATATTTGAGAAAGGTTCTTCTCCCCTGCACATGAACTTCTAAAGCCTTGTGAGGAGGTTTGTACAGGAACTGGCTCCCCTCTGTTTTACCTAGCCGACATCAAATGTTAGATCTGATCTTTCTGTAGTAATTGCATCTTGTGGCTGAGTCATTGCAGGCCAGTTGTAGCAATGTCCAGCTGAATCTGAAGCCCTATTCAACCTGTTGCATGGTCCTTTTTGTGGGCACTAGTGAGTCGTTGGCCTTCGCAAAGCACTTAGGATCTTATGGGTTGGAATACCTATAGATGTCAGCCAGATCTATGTGCAGATCTGGGGAGCTTATAGCATTGGCATTACATAGTGCTGTAATAATATTCATGGCTTGATCTGGTCCAGTGACTGGGGAAATGATCAGTCCACTCCTCTGGACTAGATTGAAAACTTCTGGTTTAATTAATGGGATTTGACAGACTCTATAAGATAGGCTGTGACCATTTGAGTGGACAGCCTATAGCCTTAAGAGCACCTCAAATGGCATGGGTTAAACTAGATATTTCTAACTTATTGAGGCTTTTAATAGTGTCTCAGCAAGGAGCACTACAGAGACAGACTAAATCTGAGTTACATTACAGTTTTAACTCTGAACTTAACCTGCTTACTTCTCACCAATTTTCATATTTTATTTTGGTACACACCATCACCATCTTCTTCTTATCCCTTTCTTTAGGATAGGGCTACATTTTATTTTTCTGTTTTTAGAATTAATTTAGTGTAGTCGTGACACTCAACTCCCGTTCTTTAGGATTGTCAAATCTGTAGCCAGATCTGGAGGCCTACTATTATAGCTCATTTTTGTGTTCTAGATCAATTTCTCTGTGGGACAAACTCTTACTTATCAAAACTTGCTACAATAGGCCCTGTATCTTGTAGGTCTAGGAGTACTCTAGTTGTGCTGAATCCATTCTTTTATTTCATTTTATTTTTTTTTAATTTATTTCCACCACACAATAAACTAAAGCACAACTGGGGTAGCACAACAATCCTGAGATATGTCATGGGTAGTGGACCCGGCTTACGCCGATCTCGACTCATCCCCGCCACATTCTCCATCCCACTCCCATTCGAGAGAAGTTTTTTCCACCATGCCCCTCACCCAATCACCTTTTACAATTACCAGGTCCTTTGGTACCCCCATTTTCCCAACCACCACTTCCCAAAATATCCACAATTAACCCTCCCATTCCCCATCTTTTGCCCAAACCATGCCCATTTTCCCTCTCATACCCATGCCAAATCCAACACATTTTCCATCGACATCCATACAAAACCCAACCCAATTTTTCCCATCCAAGTCCATGCCTCATTTTCTATCTTCCCCATATAGGCTCAATCCACCCTCATTCACCTATGTCACCTCCACCTTATCCAACCCCCACAAATCCTCCCATCTACCCAGGTCATGCCCATTTTTATCGGGGTCGTACCCGATTTTTCCCAAACACCCACACTTTACCCTTCATCATCCTTAAACATTCCCAACCCATCCCCCTTCACCAATGCCCCACTTCATCCCTCCAATCCACCCCATCTCCCATTCGTTACCCGGGTCATTCCCAATTTTACCGGGACCATGCCCCATTTACCCACCACATCCACCCCATCTACATCTCTTCACCCCTTAAATCCATCATCTCCATCCGACCCTCCTTTCATGACCATGATGGGGGAGATGTTCTAAGCCTACTCCATGTGGAAGGCTTCCCAAAATGCCTCCTCTCCTCCACACCCCATATCCATGAACCTATCTCATACCCTAGCCAATCTCCATACCTCATTCCCCCATGACCCCCATCAACCCCCCATAATCCATACCATCCAAACCTCCATTCCCCACTTGTCTCAAGGCCCCATGGCCCAAACCCCCATTTCTCACATGCCTCATGGCCCCATGGCCCAAACCTCCATTCCCCACTTGTTTCAAGGGCCCATGGCCCAGACCCACCAAGACCCAATGGGCCAGACCCACCAAGGGCCCATGGCCCATACCCACCAAGGCCTAATGGGTCAGACCCACCAAGGGCCTATGGCCCAAACCCACTAATGCCTAATGGGCCAGACCCACTAAGGGACCATGATCCAGACCCACCAAGGGCCCATGGTCCAGACCCACCAAGAGCCCATGGCCCAAACCCATCAATGGCCCATGGCCCAAACCTATAATGACCAAGGCTTCATGGCCCAACCCTCTCAAGGCTTCATGGCCCAAACCCAATCCCAAAACCTTGGAACCCCGCACCAATACCTCCCACAATACCCCCAAAATTTTACCTACCCCCAACCTTCACACCCGGGTCAAACCCAAACCATACCTCAAACCCAATTTTCCCATGGCCCCACACCCCAAGGCCATCTTCAAACCTTCCCCCATGTCCAATGGCCCCATCAGGCCCCACCCCAAAACCAAACTACCACTCACCCCATCACCCCACATCCAATGGTCTCACCCCACCCCCATTCAGACCATGCCCACCCAGTCCATGCAATAACAACTCGAGAATCTCGTCCTCACTGCACCTTAAGTGGATCAGCAGTATGAGGAGGATGAGATCAAAAACAGTGGGGCCCATGTCGGGGCATTGACCAATGTTAGTCCTCCACCTGTAATTACCCCACCCCTGATAGCCCAGAGTGAGTCCAAACTCACAATTGAGAAGATGGCCCCCATGTCCAAAGAATCGGAACAATTGAGGGAACAGTTGGACAAGATCCAGAAGTAGTTATTGACGATGGGTGGTGCTGAAATCCACGCCACAGACTTCACGGACTTGTGCCTGTTTGCTGAGATCCCCTTACCCCCTAAATTCAAAATGCCGATCTTCGATAAATATAATGGCACAGGCAGCCCTATTACACACCTTAAGTCCTACTATGGGGACATGTGTCATAAGGAAAAGATGAACAACTCCTCATCAAAGTGTTCCAAGAAAGCTTAACTGGCCCAGCTTTAAGATGGTTCACATCTCTTGAACCATCAATGATTAAAACGTGGAAGGATCTGACCCACCTATTCCAAGAGCAATATGTCTACAACAGAGACATTGAGCCTCACAAGTCAGATCTAGCCCGATTAAAGCAGAACTCCAATGAAACCTTCAGCAATTGCTTAGGGTGTTGGCGAGCACTGGCAGCTCAAGTCAGAAATAGGATATCTAATGACGAGTAGATAAAAATGATCTCAAAGAATCCCCTACCAGTGATCTCAGATTTTCTTGTTCACCACCCTTACCAGGCCCAATTTTGCCACCCACCCATCAATAACCGAAGTAATTGGGTCTCACCCATTCCAATTCTGGAGCCATCAGTAAACGCACATCAGATACCAGTAGCCATGCCATTTCAGATTCTGAGACTAACCTACAATCCTCATCAGGTTCCGCTGAGTTATAAGCAAACAGATGTCAACGCTGGAAACAATAGAGAAGGGGTAGTAGACTTCGTCACGAGATTTGGGAAGATCTCGAAGCAGTCAGAAGCACCAGCAGCAACACAATCCCAATCGGAGGGAAAGAAAGATAGCGTCATGAATCCTTTTGAGAAAATCAGTCGAGAACATATACTAGAGACTCAGCTGAGAAGAATGCCTACCCATATCACTGTTTGGGGGATCTATTAATGATGTCTCCACTCCATTTTCAAGCTTTAATGGGAGCATTAAAGAATGCCCATGTATCCCAACAGGTGAGCCCAGATGAAGTTGGGCAAATAATTAGACAAGCAATGGCACCCAATGCCATTTCATTTTCGGGCGCAGATCTGTCAGACGATGGAAACAGTCATGCTAAATCCCTCAATATTACTGTCAAATCTGGAAACATGATAATTTCCTTAGTTCTAATTGATAATGGGTCGGCTCTAAATGTGTGCCCATTGCGGACTGCCACCAAAATCGGTGTGGACCTGATCGATTCTAAGTTTAACCCTTGCAAGTACACCAGATCTATTGTAGCACGGTAAGAACAGGGGTGTCGAACCCACAGGAAAATGTAAAATTTATCTAATTCTTTCAGAGACTTTAAAACACTCAAGGAATTACCAAGGGAGAAATTCAATTTACCACACAAGTACCAAACGATTTTCAATGCAATAAAAGAAAACTAATCAAACTAGGACGGAACAAATTATGATAAAGGAGAAAAATGACAGTTTATGAATTGATCAAGGAGTTAGCTAACCATCGATTCGTAACTTTTCTACCATTCAATCTCACAAATTCATTTTAAATCAAAACACCATCATTTATTAGGAAAATAAATGAATCGAGAAGAGCGCGACTATGGATCTGGCATATCCTATCTAAAAACTATGACTCAGCCTATCATTTCGGTATGAGTCATGTAAAAAGGATAGCATATCTCAAGGTCCTAAGTCACGACAATGATAAATCAATCATTCTGCAGCCTAGATCGGCCTGCAGGAATAGATCTAGATGGAGTGCTTCTTTTTCGGTCTTTGATAACCCCAATCAATGACTGTAAACGAAGACTCGATAATATTCAACCAAGCACACACTTATAACAGAATGATTCAATGATAAAACCATAAAATTGTAGAAACAATAATAAAACAGTCACTTATCTCCGGTTTGCTTCCTCCTTGAGCAAATGACTTTAGCCGCTCATCTTCGGTGTATAAACCCGTTGTAGATCTGAAGACATCATTTTAACAATGCTCTTTTATTTATCACAAAATCTCCTTACAATGCTTTTGTTCCTAAGTACAATCTATGCTCTCACAATTATAAAAGATAGTTAAAAAAAAAATAAACCCTAATACAATCTACTGAGAAGAAGAAGAAGAACCCCCCAATGATATATAAAAAAATAATTAAAGAAGAAGACCTCCAATAATGATTTGTAGCTTCCTTTATATAGGGCCGAGCAAACCCTATCCCTAATAGCCTCAATCGATTGAGAGTTAAATGTCAATCGATTGAATTTTGATTCGGAGTAAGTGGGGTGGACTTGTCTTCTCTTGTCAATCGATTGACACTTATTCCTCGATCGATTGAAATCCAGGGGTAGATTCTCCATTCTCTTGGTGGATGTTGAGCTGCTTCACGGATTTTGATGCTTCTTTTGACCTTTTTGTCCATAGGCCTTGTGTATCCTTTATTTACCCTCTTTTATGCTCTTTTACGATCCAACGGTCAGAATCATCTGTAATCATTAAAACGTCACAACAACCATCAGATGCTTTTATCGGACAGCTAAGTAGGGATTAAGGTACGAAATATAGTCACATCTTGGCACCGATCACACCCCCAAACCTACACTTTGCTAGTACTCAAGCAAAGAGAATGAAAAATATGTTAAAGCAAATAAGACTAACATCCTAAAAATTAAATGCCACTTTCGTAGGGAACACGATTGCATTTAGCCTATGCAACAAGCTTTTAAACCCTTAGGTGATCCCTAGTGGAGGAGTCTCCTGAAGGTTTTCAGGGAAGATACCTACAAACTTCAAAGCTTATGAATTTCAGAATTTCTTAGTCATGCCCTTAAGTAGTTAAATGCTTATGAAAAATACTTTAGACTGCTTCTTACCATGTTCAATTTATTAGTGCTCACTCAATTCATTGTTTTTCCGATACTCATGATTCATTGTCTAAAAGTGTTATGCAATCACCACTGCTAAAATTCTTTTATCTGAGAAGGAATTTGAATTAGGAACCTCTAGATCACATGTCTAGACTCAATCCATACCATATGTATACACTCAGAATGAACTCACTTTGATGAATAGTTTTACTTTTCTCTCACATGTGACAGAATTTTAACACAAATTAGAAAAATCTCACATGTTATAGGAAAGACAATTCATCAAAGAAATTTAAGAGAAATCTCATTTGAGAAAGATATTTGTATCCTAAGCATGCATATACCAAGCACCATAGACATCGTATAATCACTCTCCGCAAGGGCATTTATCGCTCATAATTGGATCAAAAAGGTCTTTTCTAAGGTTGTAATGGAGCTCGGGTCAATGGTTAAGAAAGAAAGGGAAGATTAGGTTCAAATTTCTCTAAGAAATCTGAACAAGAAACACACTTGATTTTCTGATTTTTCAACTTCCTTTTTCACGATTTCTATTACCTTTTTCTTTTCATAAACACTTTTCTCCTTCTTTTCTTTTTCTCATTAACACCACTTCCATATATTTCTTAATACTGAATTTTCTTTTTCTCTCCCTCTTTTTACGTTTTTCTGCCCTGTATTCCTTACAGATATAACTACCACAGCTCTCAATTTCCTTCATTGGTCCCATCCCTAATTTCTCAGAGATAACAGGGTAAGGTTTTTTCACATTGGTGTGGGGTATGGCTAATATAGCTTAGAAGAAATAATTAAGGCAAAATCTTTCAATTAAGGCTCAAAGGGGGTGTAACAAGATAAATTCATTATAAGGTGGGGCCTTTTGGGCACAAACGAGCCAATAATGGCCTTAGATCATTTCCTTTCACGATGGTAACGATGCCTATTTGTCTTGAGTTTTTACACAATAATTTCTTGTGTAATGGTATAACACATGTGAAGTTAACAAATCAAAGACAAAAAATACGAGATTTCAACAATTTAACCAGGCAATTCAAAGATACTCCGAATTTATTTCAGCACTCATCAAAAACGAGGACAAAGTTTCAAAGCTCACTAGGTTTTGGTCTTTCTTTGTGATCTTAGGATTCCAAGTCATATACTTGTTTCTCATATTTGGAATTAAAGCAGAGTGATAGTACAAAATTTCAGGCATAGATCATGAACATCATTATTCAATTTTAAACTTTATGAGCACTCATAAAACAATCATGGCATGATAAAAAAAATTTTAAGGAATTCCCGGTCATCAACAATTAAAGATTATGAATAAAATTCGAGATTCATAAGTTTAATGGGCATCAGTCAATCGATTGAGACAATGATCTCAATCGATTGACTGATACAAATTTCCAAATAGGCTAATGGGCATCAGTCAATCGATTGAGACAGTGATCTCAATCGATTGACTGATAAACTTTAAAGATCCGAAAATAGCCTCTTAATATGAATCAAAAATACCCCCGCCCCAAACCTGAATTAATCAATGTCCTCATTGGCTTTGATGGATAGAAAGTATGGGAGACCCCCCTGTTAAGACCTGAAAAGTACCACTTTTCACCCCTTAACTTAGCCTTTGATTAGACCCTTAGCCATCTAATAAAGGTTTGTTAAGTGTTTTCTGTAGATAATAAACAGCAGTGCAATAAGACCATAAATCATGTTAAGGAGCCTGTATTGGCACTAGAAGTCCCTCAGAAGAATGAGCCATGAATCCAGACTTGAGGCAAGCCTCGCGCAGCTGACAAAGCTTTAGAGGATTCAGAAAAATATGCTTCACGCAGTCCTCGCGAAGTCCCTAGACTTCATAACAAGTGCTCGCGCAGTTGAGTAACAGAAGAGCTTCAGAAGCACAACCTCACGCAGCTCTCACGAAGTTCAGGAGTAAATGGTTGCACAGTCTTCCGCAGTTCAAGAAGACCCTCGTGCAGTTCGCTCAAAACAACTGAGGAGAGAGAGCTTCAGAATCCTGCCTCGTGCAGTAGCCGCTGGATGCAAACGTCAAGAGAACCTATCGCGCAGTTCAGAAATGCCTCAAAGCCATCACGAGGATCCTCGTGAAGATCTACCAAGAAAAGAAGCTGTCACGTGGTTCAGGAAGAAAGCAGCCTCGCGAAGTGAAATGGAATGCTCGCGCAGTTCTTGCGCTATTCACAAGCAACAATCCAACCGTGCGAAGCCTAATCTAGCGAGAGCTTAACTATCTACCTCGCGACTGCTCAAAGCATTAAGAAGCTGCAACCCCGTGACGTCTGAAGTTTTAATGTTAAACTCAACCACGCGAAGAATAGAGCTACCATGCGACAAGTCTGGGAATCGACTGCAACCTGGCGAACATCTGAACTCCAACTTCCATCATTCTATAAAGGACTTTCTGGGAATTTCCAAGGATTAGGGCACTCACTCCCACGCTCAAATCTCCGTGCATGTGCCCCGAGGCATCCAAGGATTGTTAATAGGCCATGTGGCATCGCTAAAATTAGGGTTTCCTAACCCTAATGTGCCGCCACACCCACTGCTATATAAACCTAAGCCTGGTTTAGGTTTAGAGAGATAGAAGATCTCTGGGACTTTTACTTGGGAACTTTTTAGACTTTTAGACGGAGATCATTTTCTTTTCTATTTTTCTGTAGCTGTAGTTTTCCTTTTTCTTTTCCTTCTCTCCATGGCCCAGCAATTGCATGCCATGCCTTTGTATGTTTATTGAGATTAGATTAATGGAATTTGTGATTGGGTGTTGTGTTTTTATGGGAGTCGTGTGTTTGTGAGCTGTTCTGTGCAAGGCTGCTGCCTTGTGATCCACCATTGCTTTGGCTGTGATTCAAAGCAATGGAGGACTGATTCTAAGGACCCATTCAAATCCAAGTGACCTGTGTGTCTAGGCTATCATGGTCCGATACAGCCTTAGCCCCACCACAGGACCCACTAGATCTGAAATCCCCATGGAAGCCTGAGCTGGTAGCCTTGTGACCATGGTGGTGGCAGCAATATTCTTGTTTTGTTTTGGGCTCCGTGAGGAGGATAGCCTCTGGGATAATCTGTGACCATTCAAGTGGACAGGTTATAGCCTTAGGGTGAATCCAATCCGCCGATCCAAAATGGATCCTTCTTCTCCGAGCCTGAGCTTGTAGCCTGGTAGGAGATTGTACAGAGGCAGACTCCCCTATATTAGTATAGACCCGCCATCAGATGGTAGATCTGATCTGGGTATGGAGATTGTAGGCTTGTGACTAGACCATTGTAGTCCCGCTCAAGCAATGGACAGCTAGATCTAAGGTGGTACTCAATCTCTTACTGGTTCTATGTGTCTGGGCTATCATGGTCCTTTACAGCCTTAGCCCCACACATAGAGCTTTAGAGGTTGAGGTTCCCTATGGATTCCTGAGCTTGTAGCCTGGATGAAGTAGTGCCTACAATGATTAACTTGTTTTGATTCATCTCTGGATTGTGGTTCCCCTATGGGATAGTCTGTGACCATTTAAGTGGATAGGTTATAACCTTAAGGGATTAGATCATGGCATAGGGATGAGTTGGATTCTTTCTCCTCTTTGGTGATAATGTAGCCATTGAACAGGATTTCTATACCAGCAGGCCTGGATCTGAGTCATAAATTTCGGTAGATCTGAACCCAATAGCATACTTCTCACCCTTTTATATTTATTTTTCCACACTCTATCCATCGTCTCAATCCTTTCTGTAATTAATTCATTAGGCTACCTTAGGATACTTAGAATAAGTGACCCTAAACTCCCCTCCTTTTAGGACTGCCAGATCTGTAGTCAGATCTGGAGGGACTACTAGAGATGGCTCCCTTGGAGCTGTAGACCACCTTTCCCTGTGGGAGAAACTCTTACTTATCAAAACTTGCTACAAATGGACCCTGTATCTTGCAGGTCTAGGATTTCTCAGTTGTGCTGATTTCATCCCCTAGTTTACTTTGATTTTAAATTGCTTTTACCACCAACAAATAAAGTAAGCACATCGGAAAAGCCCAACAAGGTTTTGCCCCCCCCCAAACCTGTTTAATGCAATCGAGGACCATGAAAGCAGACCAAGTGAAAGGTATTGTGATCAAAAGTGCAAAACACAAATATATAACTAAACTAAACTTTATTTAAACTGAGCAAATTATGACACTTATTGAAAATTTAGAGAAGAATAACCTAATCTAAAATAAATTTAATAATACCCTAAACTAAAACATGAAAATCAAATAACAATAAAAAGGACTCCTAAAACTATACCCTAAAGCTAATGGTCCTAATCCCTTTAATCATCCATGATGGATTTCCCTTCCTTTGGCTTCGGAAATGCGTAATTCCACATCTCCTCCGAGATGCCGCCCTCGCGTGATGGAGGAATGAGTGCATGGTGCAGAGTTGGTGGTGGGATCGGAGATGGCAGCTCTAAATCAATCACATCATGTTTTGCCAAATCGAACAGTGGTGGAGGTGCGTGAAAGCGGGGATATTTCCTAGCCGGTTCCATCAATTTCTTCATGGCAGATCAGGTGCGGTACTTGATAGGCACCATAACAAAAGCTTTGGGGAGAAGGGATAAAAGTTTGGACTATTGGAAGGGACTACCCTAAGAGGAGTATAAATAGATAAAACGTTCTAAGTACGGACTCCTAGGACTCGTAGAACTCTTAGTCTAAGGACTCTACGGAAGGTTCAAATCTAAATTTTTGGATTGGGAGATGTAACTTTCCGGAATTATACATCAGTCAATAGATTGACGTGATTGTGTCAATCGATTGACACAAGATACCAAGGGAACCTTCTGTTGCACGGCTCAAATTCTATTCCCGAAATAGTTTTGTTTTGAGAAACTTTCTATTTTTGACTTAGTTGGACAGTTGTGTCCATGTAGAGGTCAATCGATTGAAAAATAATCCTCAATCGACTGACAAATCGGAGTTGATTTATTTTTTTCAAAACTGATGAGAGCTTAAAATGCTCAATCAATTCAGAGTTGTATCTCAATCGATTAACTGATACGCTTTATATCAATCCGAGAATGAACAAAAAAAGTAACACACTAAAAACAGTCCGATTCCATTGATTTTTAAGATTTAATTACAGCCATATGATCCCTCACTACAAGAAACGATGATTAATCCTACCTAAAAATAAAATTCACCAACCAAATTAACACGAAACAAACACAAACACAAACACTAGACACTAAACATCATCATCATCATCATCCTCATCCATCGCCGCTCGCGCTCCTGCGATGAATCCGTCGGCACGCCTAGGGAACGATTCCCGGGTCATCCGCATGAAGAGAGAAGTCTGAAACCTAGACCGTCGAGCAATACCTCCCACAGTGGTACTCAACCCATCCATCCGCGCCTCGAGGCGAGCAACTGCTGCCTCGACGTTAAAAATGGGGACCTCTTCAGGACAAGGCTGTCTAATGCCGCCGTGTTGGCATTGTGCGGGGTTTGGTCGAGGAGGAGGAGGTATTTCATCGACTTCAATTGGAGGTGGCGTCACACGTAGAATAGCCTTGATGCTCTTATCCCAAACATTCATGCCGTAGTGATAGAATTGCATATCACCCATCTCTTCATCATCGTAAATAGAGCACCCAAGCTGGTCCAAGAGATACATCACATAGTGCTAAAAGTGAAGAAGAATAGCCTCTCACTTTTTCAGTGTAGTGGTGGTAGCGATGTCCTAGTGACACCGATACATCTCTTCTAACATTAATCTCGGAGCATCAAACCAAGTATTCGTGTGCGCCGCGTACAATGCTAACACCCTATTCTTCGTCTGCTCACTCTTCGTGCCATGCGGTAGCAAATTAGTTAACATAACGATGTCCCAAAATAAGATGTCCATTGGTAGGACTACTCTTTTAGTTGCCAAACTGGTCCCGCGCCATCCTCCACACATATCGTTGATCATGTCGTTCTAGTTGAGATCAACAGTGGGATTGATGTGGTGGTTCAAGGGGCGAACCACGAAGAAGTTGAAAGCCGGCGCGAGATCGGTCGTGTGAAGGTTATATCGCCAATTATCGATCTCGAGGCTAATGAATTGCAATCCCGTTGGCGAGAGTAGTGTAGGTACCCACTCCATTTTCTAGTAAAACAGGCGAATGATACGCAGAGAGACATCAATAGGTGGAGGGGCAAGCAACATTTCTAAGTGCAGAGCTTCTATGAATTCGATCGAATGGGCACATTCCGTGATTCTACGGTATTTAGCAAGATCGAAGAAATTCTCTGTTTGAAATTGGCGATTGGCATACTCATCATTGGGAATGCGCATAGGGTTGTTTGCGAGATGAGGTGATCGGTAGATCGGTGGGCCAGGCGCTGCCATGTCGATCGGACGAGGAGAATGAAAATGTGGAAGCTCGGCTAGGATTGGAGGTGAATTGAGATGAAGGGGACCACGGGTGTCCCCATCATATAATCTGAATGTCAATCGATTGAGGATGGATCCTCAATCAATTGAAAATGGTTGGTCTCCACACGTCGCGAGCATTTGAAAAGACACCAGGCATGCTGATGTGACGTGGTGCAATCCACTCATCCACTCTTAATGTCAATCGATTGACACAGTGATGTCAATCGATTGAGAATGACCTTTTCGCGAAAAGTCGCAACGGTTGGGTGCCTCAGGAACCGGCGGAGTAAATAGGCAATCAAGTCGATCGATTGAGAGGTTGGTCTCAATCGATTGACATAGACATGCCCCAAAAATTAGCTACTATGACAAGATGTGTCGATTGACGCTCCGATTTTTGAAAACTGGCCAGAACTTCAAAGTGATGTCAATCGATTGAAATTGGAATATCAATTGATTGACCAACCAGGGGAGTGAATGATGATGATGATGAACATCAATCGATTGACAGGGTAAGTGTCAATCAATTGAGTACAGAAGGTCAATCGATTGACTGTTTGACAGTCAATCGTTTGAAAAAGACTCTTCTCACATAAAAACACATTCAAATAAGATGCCTCCCAGGAAGCGCTGAGTTTAAATGTCGACAGCTCGACCACATTGTCGTTCAATAGCTCGGGTCACTGAGGTACATTGCCTCAATTCTCATCTCGGTCATTGGCTTGATCATCGGCTTGAGTCGTTGCCCATTGACTTTGAGAATTCGATTGTCTGTAAGGCTTCTAATTTCAATCGCCCCATGCACGAAAGTAGAGACGACCTGAAATGTTCCTTCCCACCGCGATTTCAATTTCCCCAAATGAAGCTTAAGTCTGGAGTTGAACAGCCAAACTTTTTGCCCAATGTAAAAATATTTTCTCAAAATTGACTGATCGTGCAACTTTTTGTATCTTTCCTTATACATCTTTGAATTCCCATACACATCGTAGAGTATCTCTTCTAATTCATTCAGCTGAAGGCGTCGATTGGATCCTGCCTCTTTCATATCGAAATTAAATCGTTTGATGGCCTTATGCTCTAGTTCCACTGGGAGGTGACATGCCTTCCCATAGACAATCCGAAATGGTGACATTCCAATCGAGGTCTTGAATGTCGTGCGATATGCCCAAAGAGCATCAGATAGGCGATTCGACCAATCTCTTCTGTTCGATCGCACCATTTTCTCTAAAACTCTTTTGATTTCCCGATTGGACACTTCCACCTGACCACTAGTCTGCGGGTGATACGGCGTTGCCACCTTGTGGGTAACGCCGTATTTCTTCATTAAAGTGGAAAAATGGCTGTTGCAGAAGTGCGAACCGCCATCACTAACGATTGCCCATGGAATCCTGAATCTGTTACAGACATTTTCTTTCAAAATTTTGACCACAACCTTGTGGTCATTCGAGCGGGTTGCCACAACTTCTACCTATTTGGAAACATAGTCAACAGCTATAAGAATATATGAATACCCGAACGACGGGGGGGAAGGGCCCATGAAATCGATCCCCCATACATCAAAATTTTCAACAATCAGAATCAGGTTCAGTGGCATCATATTTCGTCTTGAAATATTACCAAGCTGTTGACATCTTTGGCATTCTTTACAGAATTTGGCAGTGTCCCAAAAGATGGTGGGCCAATAAAATCCGATTTGAAGAATCTTGTGTGCGGTCTTTTGTCCTCCAAAATGGCCTCCACAGGCCCCAGCATGGCAAAAGTTAATAGCACTCGATTGATCTTCTTCAGGCACACATCTCCTGATAATCTGATCTGAACAGAATTTAAACAATTATGGCTCATCCCAAAAATAGTATTTTATTTGAGAGAAAAATAGATTTTTATCATTTTTACCCCATTGCATAGGGATTCTACGAGTTACCAGATAATTCACAATATTAGAGAACCAAGGAACTTTTGTAGCGGGTGCACCAATTGCCATCAATTGTTCATCTGGGAAAGTGTCATGGATAGTCTTAGAGACCGATGATTCTTCAGGCAGAATTCTTGACAGATGATCAGCCACAATATTTTCGACACCCTTTTTATCTTTAATCTCAAAATTGAACTCTTGTAGGAGTAAGATTCATCGGATCAACCTTGGTTTGGTGTCCTTTTTCGCTAGCAGGTATTTCAACGCAGAGGGGTCTAAAAATACCACTATTTTCGATCTGAGCAAATAGGAGCGGAATTTATCCAAAGCATACACCACGGCTAATAACTCCTTCTCAGTGGTGGTGTAATTTAGCTGGGCATCGATCAGCGTCTTACTAGCATAATAAATCAAATGAGGCATTTTATTTACCCTTTGGCCTAAGACTACTCCAATAGCATAGTCAGATGCATCGCACATGAGTTCAAAAGGTAAAGAATAATTCGGTGGTTGGATTATTGGTGCATTTGATAACAGCTCACCCAATTTCAGAAATGCTTTCATGCAATCCTCATCAAAGTTAAAAACAACATCTTTTCCAAGCAAGTTGCACAATGGCTTGGCGACCTTGCTAAAATCTTTGATGAATCTTCAGTAAAATCCAGCATGACCTAAAAATGATCGGATTTGACGAACATTTTTTGGTGGAGGCAGATTAGCGATTAAATTGGCTTTTGCCTTGTAAACTTTGATTCCTTTTTTTGAAACAACATGTCCCAACACAATTCCTTGTTATACCATGAAACGGCTTTTCTCACAGCTAAGAACAAGTTTGAATTCGACACATCGTTGCAATACCTATGTAAGGTGTTGCAAACACAGTTCAAAGGTCTTTCCGAAGATAGAAAAGTCATCCATAAAGACTTCGATGAATTTGTCAATCATATCCAAGAATATGGCCAACATACATCTTTGAAAAGTGGCAGGTGCGTTACACAAGCTGAAAGGCATTCTTTGATATGCAAACGTTCCGTACAGACACGTAAACATTGTCTTCTCTTGATCTGCAGGAAATACCGGTACTTGATTGTAGCCCGAATATCCATTGAGAAAATAATAAAACTCCTGCCCCGCTAACTTCTCGAGAATTTGATCAATAAACGGCAGAGGAAAATGATATTTTCTGGTAGCCGTGTTCAATTTCTAATAATCGATGCACACGCGCCACCCTGTAGTTTCACAGCCGGGTACCAATTCTCCTTCGGTAGTCTCTTTTACAGTGATCCCAGACTTTTTCGAAATAATTTGAACTGGACTTACCCATTCACTATCAAAGATTAGATAGATGATTCCAGCATCGAGTAGTTTAATGATTTCCTTTAAAACGACTTCTTTCATGTTCGGGTTAAGTCGCTATTGTGGTTCTCTCGATGGTGTCCTATCATCTTCCAGATGTATCTTGTGCATAAAAACTGATGGATCAATCCCTCTCAGATCAGCCAAGGTCCATCCGATGGCCTTTTTATGATTTTTGAGCACTTTTAACAATTCATTCTCTTATTTTTCCGATAATGTCGATGAGATAATTACCAGGAGCATTTCCTTAGGTCCCTTGAGTTTGACTCAGGCAGCTATTTTAACTCGACGGTTGTTGGCTACTCGATTGATGGAGTCAGCTTATCCTTCACCTCAACAGGCAATGGTTCCTCCGTAGTTTCCCTTTCACATGACATATCACCTTCAATTGATGAAATCGTCCTCTTCTCTTCTGACTGTTTCTTCGCAGATCCTAGCTCCTCATAGATGGATAACAAAGCAGTTTCGAATTCTTCTTTGGTAAGCATTGATGGTAAAGCTTCATCCACTACTTCGTCCACCTGATCAATGTAGAAGCAATCAACCTCATCCTCATTGGGAAAATGATTTATTGCATGAAAGATATTGAGTCTAACTTTCATGTTTCCAAAGGAGACATCCATGACTCCTGTTCGACAATTGATGCAGGCATTTGCGGTCGCGAGAAACGGACGCCCAAGAATGATTGGGACTTGATTGCTGGATTTAACTGGAGTTTCCATGTCCAACACAAAAAAGTCCACTGAGAAAACAAATTTGTCTATTCCAACCAAAACATCCTCGATGACACCCCTAGGTCTTCTTCGACCTATCGAAGTTCTGATGTAGGCCGTGGGTTTCAATTAGCGATCCTAATTTCTCATTACCTTTGAGTAGGGGATCAGATTGACACTTGCTCCCAAATCCAATAACGCCTTTCCAATTGGTTGCCCACCAATGACACATGGAACAGTTGGGACTCCAGGGTCCTTAAGTTTTCATGGGGCATCCACTTGCAGAATTGAACTAACTTAATTTGTCAGGAACACTTTCTTTGAAACATGAGTACATGTTTTTCTTTTTCGAGTGCATAGATCTTTGAAAAATTTTGCGTACTCGAGGACTTGCTTGATTATTTCAAGTAATGGAAGATTTATCTTCACTTGTTTGAATGTTTCAAAGATTTCTTCCATTTTTGACGCTCCTTTACCCATTCTAGATGGAGGTGTTAGGCATTCTGGAAATGGTGCCTTTGGGGTATAGGGACGAGGTTCATTCTCTGATTCTTCTTCAGGTACTGGTTGGACAATTTGAGGATCTTCCTTCTCTTTTCCTTTATCTAGTCCCTTGCCTTTTCTCGCTTCTTCTTCTCCTTCCTTGTGAGGTTCTACTGGCATCTCCACTTGATTATCAACAGCTCTCCCACTTCTCAGCACCGTAACAGCTTTCAACTGTTGACTATTTGATGGTCCTTCATCAGATGATGCTTGGCCTCGAAGATTGTTGATGGGTTGGCTATGAAGCCTACCTTCCTCTCGTTGACTCAGCTGATTTGTCAATTGGCTGAATTGATCTATCATCATCTGCTAAAAAGCTTACATATTTCGCATAATCTTTTCCTCCAAATCAGAGTCTTTCGAAGCGATGGTCTGAGATTGATTAAAATTCTAATTTTTTCGGTATTCAGAATTTGGATGATAATAAGGAGGGTTCTGTTGAAAATTAGAATTCTACTGGAAATTAGAATTCTGTTGTGGACGAAAGTTCTGTTGTCCACTCATTACGTTGGATCTGTACTACTGGTTCACCTGTCCAGTTTGGTTGGATCCTCCCCATCCTAAGCTGAGGTGATTTTCCATTCCGGATTGTAGGTGTTTGAGTACATGTTTCTACACTGTCGCTGATATGATTGAGTCAGATTCACCTGCTCTTGAGGAGTAGGTTCATCAAGGAAGAATGACAAGGTAGTTGGGCAATCGTTAGCCATGTGACCTGGGCTATCACAGATTGAACAGGCGGTGGGGTTGCTGGAAGTTTTAGCTTGCTTAGTTGTAGCTAACAGCATGTTCATTTGTCTGGACAACATGTCAACCTTTGTTGAAAGATCGGAGGTGTTGTAATTGACATCAACTAGACCACCTCTGGTTAACATATGAGATTTAGTTGCCATATCCAAATTAGTTCGCTCCATTGTCGCATTTTGGATTGAAGTTTGATATAACTTCTCGAACAATGCCCACAGTTCATCAACCTCTTTCGTGGCACACGATCCTCCACAAGATACATCAACCATGCGTCTCTTTTCGGGAATTAGTCCATTGTAAAAACTTTGGACCTGTTGCCACCTTGGCAGTTGATGATTTGGACAACTCTTAATCAATTCCTTAAAGCGTTCCCAACATTCATGAAATGTTTTTGTAGGTTGTTAGGAAAAGAATTGGATCTTCTAACGCAACTCTATGGTTTTGGTCATGGGAAAATATTTTGTAAGAAATTGATGGTGTAACTCTGCCCAACTCTGAATAGATTGCGGTTCTAAAGAGTAGAACCAAGTTTTTGCCTTATATCTTACAGACAAAGGAAAGAGTCGTAGCTTAGCTATCTCATCAGTGACATTATGCACACGGAATATTTTACACACTGCAATGAACTCATTCAAATGAACATTCGGATTTTCATTTGACAATCCATGATAAATCGGTAACATTTGAATCATTGCAGATTTGAATTCATAATGGTTCCCTGGGATGGGGGCATGCATGATACTATCTTGATCCTCCTAAAAACCAGGATCATTATAATACACCAATGTTCTTGGGCCCTCATCATGATTATTGTTCCCATTATTTTTATTATTAATGTTCTGATTGTTCCCGTTCCTTTGATCTTCCATAGTCTCAGTATGATGATACTGATTCCTTTGGATTCTGTGATTCTCTCTACAAGATCGTTCGATCTAAAGATTAAATGGTTGCAGACGTGGGTGATGAGAACGAGTAAAGCTCATGCACCAACACTCACAAACAGGGTTGATGATTCCTCAACAAACCACAAGTATCAACTTCAATCGATTGAAGTAATGCACACAACAAAATTTCCCAACAAGGACTTTATCAGTCAATCGATTGAAACAATGGTCTCAATCGATTGATATTCAAAAGTCAAATGGAGTCAGCACAGATTTTTTAGCTTAGAAGGCAAGTAGCCGTGTTCAGGTCAATCGATTGACAAAGAAATGTCAATCGATTGAGTTCTATGATGAACAATAGCCAGTATTAGAAGAAAATAATTTATTTATTTTTTTAACTAATTAAAATTCAAATTTAAATTGAATTTTTTTTTTTAACAATTAAAAATTAAATTCAAAAATTGAAATTTTAAAACTTAAAGCAATTCACACAATCTTACAAAATCTTACCTAAAAGAGAAAAATAAGGAAAAAAATAAAAGATTCCTATAAATCCTAAAGCAAGAGTCCAACAAAAGTTACTAACTAGAATTTAGAAAATCCTATAATATTTTCTAAAAGAGGAAGATAATAAAAGAGTCTCCTAAAAAATCTAAAATAAGAAATCCTAAAAATCTCAACTTCCTAAAAGAACTCCACAAAATCTTACCCAATGATAACAAAATAAAAGAAATCAGGTTTTGTAATTTATAGATCAAAAATGTTAATTCCAAATTTTCAAAGTCAAAATTTAAACGTTAAAATTCAATGTTCGAAATTAACAACTCAGATTTTACATAAAACAGTCAATCGATTGATGCTTTCGGCTTAATCGATTGACAATTCAATACTGAAATCTCACAGAACACAGTCGATCAATTGAGGAACAGATCTCAATCGATTGACTGTCAAATAAATGCACAAATCTCTTTTCGAATTAATCAAAATTTTGTCGATTTTTTCCGGCAGCGGCGCCAAAAACTTGATCGAGTCTAAGTTTAACCCTTGCAAGTGCACAAGATCTATTGTAGCACGGTAAGAACAGAGATGTTGAACCCATGGGAAAACATGAAATTTATCTAATTCTTTCAAAGACTTTAAAACACCCAAGGAATTACCAAGTGAGAAATTCAATTTACCACACAAGTACCAAACGATTTTCAATGCAATAAAAGAAAACTAATCAAACTAGGATGGAACAAATTATGATAAAGGAGAAAAATGATAGTTTATGAATTAATCAAGGTGTTAGCAAACCATCGATTCATAACTTTTCCACCATTCAATCTCACAAATTCATTTTAAATCAAAACACCATCATTTATTAGGAAAATAAATGAATCGAGAAGAACGCGACTATGGATCCGGCATATCCTATCTAAAAACTATGACTCAACCTATTATTTCGGTATGAGTCATGTAAAAAGGATAGCATATCTCAAGATCTTAAGTCACGACAATGATAAATCAATCATTCTGCAGCCTAGATCGGCCTGCAGGAACAGATCTAGATGGAGTGCTTCTTTTTCAGTCGTTGATAATCACAATTAATGACTGTAAACGAAGACTCGATAATATTCAACCAAGCACACACGTATAACAGAATGATTCAATGTCAAAACCATGAAATTGTAGAAACAATAATAAATCAGTCACTTATCTCCGATTCGCTTCCTCCTTGAGCAAATGACTTTAGCCGCTCATCTTGGGTATATAAACCCGTTATAGATCCGAAGACATCATTTTAATAATGCTCTTTTATTTATCACAAAATCTCCTTACAATGCTTTTGTTCCTAAGTACAATCTATGCTCTCACAATTATAAAAGATAGTTGAAAAAAAAAAAAACCTAATACAATCTACTGAGAAGAAGAAGAAGAACCCCCCAATGATATATAAAAAAATAATTAAAGAAGAAGACCTCCAATAATGATTTGTAGCTTCCTTTATATAGGGCCGAGCAAACCCTATCCCTAATAGCCTCAATTGATTGAGAGTTAAATGTCAATCGATTGAATTTTGATTCAGAGTAAGTGGGGTGGACTTGTCTTCTCTTGTCAATCGATTGACACTTATTCCTCAATCGATTGACATCCAGGGGTAGATTCTCCATTCTCTTAGTGAATGTTGAGCTGCTTCACGGATCTCAATGCTTTTTTTGACCTTTTTTTCCATAGCCCTTGTGTATCCTTTATTTATCCTCTTTTATGCTCTTTTACGATCCAACGGCTAGAATCACCTGTAATCATTAAAACCTCACAACAACCATCAGATGCTTTCATCGGACAGCTAAGTGTAGGGATTAAGGTGCAAAATATAGTCACATTTTGGCACCGATCAGGACCCCTGTATGCTGAGGCCGACAAGAACAAGTACTCAGGGTTTTGATAACACAAGAAGAGAAATAATGGGAGAGGTCGACCTTGAGTTAGTAATCGGGCCCATGACCTTTTCCATACCTTTCCAAGTGATGGATATCAAATCTTTGTTTAATCTGCTAATAGGTGCCCCTGGTTGCATGAGGTTGGGGCGATACCTTTTACCCTCCATCAAAAATTAAAATTCATATCCAGACAGAAGGTGATCACCATCATTGGTTAAGGGCATGACGACAAAGACAAGGCCACCCATAGCATTGAAAATCCCAAAGTAATGGATGTACCACATACTGAGGAAGACACCGACCTCCACAGTTTCAAATATGAGGTGTCAGCAGTAGGCCCAGAACCTCCGAAAAGCATAGTCTCCAAAACCGGCAACGGAACAGAAGTAGTCGTGGTGATGCTCTAGAAATGGCGCTATCAAAAAAGCAGAGGACTCGGGCCCAGACTGCAGGGCAGAAGAGAGCCGGTAATAGCCAAGGGACAGAAAGTTCGTTTTGGGTTAGGGTACAAGCCCATAGAGGAAGAGGTCCGAGAGGCCAAGGAGAAGGCCCGTGAGATGGCGGCCGTAAGAGCCAGGGGGATACACTTGGAAGAGTAGAAGCCTCATCCCAGACCGCACATCAGGGAATCCTTTGTAAGAACTGGGGTTGTGAAAATTGATCGGAATGGGGTAACTCGATTAAACCCATACAAGCCCACAGCAACAGTACACCCCACCAATCCCTACATCACCATTCCCAGCCTTGAGATAGACTTGGCCGCGTTATCCCTCTTTGAAGAACGACGGCCAGTACCTGAACAAACTCCCCCTGTGGTAAATCACCATAAAATGGTGTTGACATTTGAGGACATCATCTCAGACGAAATGGGGATCAACATAATAGAAGCTAACTCCAATGAGCCATATCAGTCAGCCCCTTCCATCCAATCAGGTAAAAGAGCGGCCTCTCAGGTACACAACTGGGCATCTTTGCCCCAAACCCTGAAAGCGGGGAGTGGCTTAACATTTGACACCCATTTCCCAAAAAGAAATAACCTATAAAAAGTGATATAAGCCCTTGGCAAGCAATACCTTGTATATACATAGACTTGTGCTGCCAAGGGTTCGTCTCCAAAGAAAACATAAATCTCAAAAAAATTAAAAAAATATAAAACCTCAAAAACATTGAAAAAATCTAAAGTCTAAAAATATTGTCATTTAAAATTTTAGATAAAGTCTCACAAAAAGACGCCTTAATTGAAATACCCGTCCCACGTAAAATCGACCCCTTTCCTGTAGAAATACAAGAAGAGGTAGGTGTTATGAGTCTGGATGAGGATATCCCTTTGGAGGAGCTCCCCAATGAGCTCCTTGCTCGGTTTGCTGAGTTTGAGCATGGCCTACCCCTATTGTCGAGAAAATCGAAGACATTAATCTAGGGACTGAGGAGATTCTCCGAATTACCAAAATCGGAATGTCGCTATCTCCCGAAGAAAGAAAAAGCATGATTGATTTCCTTCGATCATACCAAGATATTTTTGCCTGGTCGTACGAGGATATGCCTGGTCGGGACACCGATTTGGTTGAGCATGAGTTGCCTCTCTACCCTGATATGAAGCCAGTTAAACAGAAGCTGAGACATCTCCAACCCAAGTGGATGCTGAAAGTCAAGGATGAGGTCATCAAGCAGTATGACGCGGGGTTTCTCATGGTATCCAAGTACCCGCAGTGGCTAGCCAATATTGTGCCTGTGCCAAAGAAAGATAGAAAGGTCTGCATGTACATAGATTTTTGAAAGTTAAACAAAGCGAGCCCGAAGGATGATTTCCCATTGCCGCACATCGACATCTTGGTCGATAATACCGCTAAGCACGGGATGCTTTCTTTTATGGATAGATTCTCTGGATACAATCAAATAAAGATGGCAGAGGCAAATCGAGAGAAGACTACGTTCATCACCCCCTGGGGAACCTTCTGCTATCGAGTCATGCCGTTTGGGCTAAAGAACGTCGGTGCAACGTATCAGAGAGCTATGACTATACTATTTCAAGACATGAGCACCAAGAGATTGAAGTGTATATCGATGATATGATAGCCAAGTCACCAGAGCGAGGCGATCACTTAGTAAACCTTCAGAAACTCTTTGAGAGGCTGAGAAAGTATAGGTTATGTCTGAATCCACAGAAGTACGCTTTTGGTGCTATGTTCAGGAAACTATTGGGATTCATCATTAGCAGGAGAGGGATTGAGGCCAACCTAGTCAAAGTCAAAGCTATCATAGAAATACCTCCACTGTTTACTGAGAAAGAAGTTAGAGGGTTCTTGGGCAGAATACAGTATATCAATCAGTTCATTGTACAACTAACTCCAATTTTCACGCCGATCTTTAAGCTATTTCTGAAGAACTCACCTGTTGAATGGAACGATGATTGTCATGCAGCATTTAATAAAATCAAAAGCTACCTCCTTAACCCACCTGTCTTGGTACCACCCGAGCCAGGGAGACTACTCTTGATGTATCTCTCCACAATGGAAGTTTCGATGGGATGTGTCTTAGGACAGTATGACGAGATGGGAAGAAGAGAGTAGACCATTTACTACCTAAGCAAGAAGTTTACTGAGTATGAGACGCACTATTCTCATCTGAAGAAAGCATGCCTAGCTCTTATATGGGCTACTTAGAGACTCCGCCATTACTTGCTATCCCAAGTCGTTCTACTTTTAGCTCGAATGGACCCATTGAAGTACCTTTTTGAGAAGTCGGCTCTTACTGGACGAACTGCACGATGGCAGCTTTTATTGTCTCAGTTCGACATCACGTACGTCACTCAAAAGTTGATTAAGGGGTAGGCACTCACTGATCATCTTGCTGACAATCCTTTGCCAGATTATGAGCCTTGGAGAACTGAGTTCCCCGATGAGGACATCTTATTCATGACAGAAGACGGTACTGAAGAAGCAAAAGATTCATGGTAATGCACTTTGATGGGGCAGCAAATGCAAAAGGTCAAAGAGTTTCACCGAAAGGATCCCATGTACCCATCTCTATCCAGCTCAACTTCCCTTGCACTAACAACATGGCTGAATACGAAGCTTGTGCCACTGGTCTACAGGCGGCTCTCGATCTAAATATAACTCACCTCCGAGTGTTTGGCGATTCATAGTTAATTATATGCCAGACGAATGGTAACTGGAAGACGAAAGATGAGAAACTGATCCCTTACCATGAGGACCTCGAGGATCTGATAGCTTTCTTTCAAGACGTAACATTCTCATATGTCCCTCGGATAAGGAATCGCTTTGCCGATGCACTAACAACGCTGGCATCAATGATAGAAATCCCGTATGCTGCTGAGATGAAGTCAATCATGATCGAACAAAGGAATGAGCCAGCCTTCTACCTCCAAATGGAGGAACCTACAAAGCTTGGTGATGAGCCACCTTGGTTCTCAGATATCAAGAATTTTCTCGAGACATTAACTTTCCCTGAGGGTACATCCAAGACAGACCGATGAACCATTCAACGTCTAACAGCAAGCTACATCATTTGTGGGAAATGTCTTTACAAGCGATCGTACAATAAAATATTACTCAGGCACCTTATAGAAAGTGAAGCGATCAATATCATGAAAGAAATCCATGAGAGAGTATGCAGAGCCCACGTCAGCGGTCACATGCTTGCTAAGAAAATTCTATGGCAGGGATACTTTTGGACAACTATGGAATCAGATTGCTACAAGCATGTTCAGAAATATTACTAGTGTTAGGAACACTCCATTTTGATACACACTCCTTCCATCGATCTTCACTGTATGACCACTCCTTGGCCATTTGCTACCTGGGGCCTTGACGTCGTTGGAATGATTAATCCAAAAGCATCAAACGGACATCAGTTCATCCTCATCGCCATTAAATACTTTACCAAGTGGGTAGAAGCGATGTCATATGCCAACATCAAGGCCAGTCACGTCGAGAAGTTTCTCAAAAATAATATTGTGTGCCAATTTGGAGTACCCAAGGATATTATCACAGACAGCGGCACAAACTTTGTGAATAAGCGCATCCGAGCCTTCTGCGAGCAATACAAGATCAAACACCATCACTCATCACCTTATCGGCCTCAAACTAATGGAACCGTGGAAGCTACGAACAAGACGGTCGTCTACATTCTTGAGAAGATGGTCGGCACTTACCGAGATTAGAGTGAAATGCTGTCATTTGCTTTGTTGGCCTACAGAACTTTGACCCGTACCGCTATGGGGGCAACACCATTCTCCCTTGTGTATGGAACCGAGGTTGTCCTACTGGTAGAGGTCGAAGTACCCTCGCTCTGAATCCTCATGGAATCAGGCTCACCTGAAGCAGAGAGAGAGAGAGAGATCTCACTTTAACCAATTGAACTTATTAGACAAGAAAAGACTCTTAGCCTTGTGTCATACTCAAGTTTACCAGGGGAATCGCATGCGCTTACAATAAACGTGTCCACGATCGAGATTTGAAGATAGGAGACATTGTGTTGAAGAAGATCTTCACATCCCTCCGCGCCGATCCGAGAGGGAAATTTAAGCCGAACTGGGAGGGACCTTACATCGCCCGAGAAGTGCTATTGGGATACGCCATCCGCCTCGCCACCATGGACGGAGATCATCTTCCTGAGCCCATCAATGTTGGATACGTCTAACAATTCTACTCTTAGTCTATCATGACAAGGTAAGTAGTGGTGAAATAGATACGTGACTGCTTAAAAACCATCCAAAATAGGCCATCGTTCCAAGCACAGTAGCCAAAAAGCATCCCTAAAAATGGTGATATCCTTTGCTACCCCATTTGAGCCTCGGCCTTTCTTTCAATAAACCCCTTCCTTATAAAAAAAATGTGCACATATACAAAAAAAGGGGGGAAGTAAAGTTACTAGCAAAATCCAAAAAATCATAAAAGTAAAACCTCAAAAAGAGATTGTCTGAAATAAGATAAAGAAAAAAGAATAAATAGAAGAATCATGGGGCGTGTACAGTAAAATCTCCCAAGGAAGAAGAGTGTTGAGAAACACTGAAGCCATATTAAGATAACCTTATTTAGCCCAATATACCTTCAAATCCTAAACTGACCCATGGCCAAGCTACATCCTGAAGGAAGCCCTCTTTTTAGGTTCACAAGCAGTCATAGTATCTATTAAGTCAATACGAGCCAAGTTGTGAGATGACACCAGACCCCGTCCAGTCGGCTATGATGGAATCGGCATCTATGACATGGCTTTTAAAAATAATAATAAATAAAATAAAAAGAAAAAAATAAAATAAAAATACAAGCTTAAAGCAAGATGGAGGTGGTGAAAACCTGAAATGACACTACGGATAAAAACAGAGAGTTTGTGCGGACCAGGTGAAAGCCCGAAAGGGCGCTTGGGGTAAGAAAGTTAAACCCATGGACATGGTGAAAACTCGAAAGGGTGCCACGGGTAAAAAGAGGGCAAAAACAAGCACGACGAACCCGCCTTAGGCGTTGTGAGTAAAAGAGTTTAAAAGAAAATTAATTGTTGGAATGGGTCGATAAAATTAAAATTTAAGGAGCCCTCTTGGTTACTCTCCCCGATCCCCTTTTCTGAGCCACTCATGCTAGTTCAAATAGGGCCCCGACCAGAATTATCTTTGTAAAACGGTTTTGTCAAACGTATGACCCAAGGTAAGGAGAAAGGTTTGACTCGGCCCAAAGGGATTGATGTTCCAGTCTTGGTAAGGCTGTTGAAACTCCCTCAGACCCCGACTATTTTAAAGGGGGGTTCGACTATGCCCAAAGTGGGACCCATGACTTCACCTCACTAATAAGGCGTCACAAAAAAAAAAAGAGAAAAGAGAAAAGCCAAAAAAGAAAAAAAAATCAAGAAAAATCCAAATACAAAAAAATGTGTGTGTATATATTTCTACTCTTTCCCATGTACATAGTTATAGTATCGTACTTCCATCTCAAAAATAAAGAAAAAGAATTTAACAAAAATCTCTGAAAATAAAAATCCAAAAATATATATATAAATCTTGAAAATGAAAAGTATAGGTAAGAGTTTGTTTCTCCTTCTATTAATTAGGATGCTTATTGTTACCTATATAAATAAAAAAGGGACTAACGTTTTCTCAAGGATGTGCAGGAACATCAAACGGTCCAAAGCCTCGAAGTAGGCAACTTCTCAGCGATGGACAAATCAGATGAAGCATCTCGCCACTAACGTTAGGTCTATTAAAAAAAAAGGGGAGAATGAAAATCATTTTGAAAAAGAAAAAAAAAAGAAGAAATCTATGAACTTTTCAGGCACAGCTACGCACATGCGTGTTTTCAATGCGATAAAATGTCAATATTTTATCGGTAACGCAGCTGTGCAAAACTAATGTCCTAGGTCTAAGGTTCGCCTTAGATCCATGAATCCTACTTTAAAGTAGGAGCAACGGTGTCAATCATGATCAGACGGTCAATGTTTCGGCCAGGACGATTCCACTGCTAAATTATTGAGCTAAGTGCTCTGCCATTAATTCATATGAACATGACAGTCTAAGCTTCAAATTTTTCATGAACTTTTCAGAGGTGTGGATTCTTGGTCCGCACGTTCTGGGCGCGCGCCTTATGGGATTTGAGGTCCGGATAACTCCGTTGGAAAAGGTTAATCGTTCGTTGAAACCAACCTGTTGAGAACAAGATTACGTATCAATCAAACTATGTGCAACCATGCATCCAGAAGGGTTCATTTCCCCTTTAATTTCTGTAGGCTTAAAACTTGTATTGGCAGTGGTATCCCTATAAAGTGTACGCCATGTGTCTGGGTACCCGTATGATGGTTGTTTGTTCCTGTAAATTATACCCAGGCAGGTCTGGGTTGGGGCTTCCATCGCCTTTGTTGCTCATCACTCCTAATGGGTACATGATTATGCATAATTAAATAATGTTTATAATCATTATTGGCAGAGACCAGGATTGGATGTCCCTTTTGGGAGATACCCAATGTTTGGGTGGACCTGATCAAGGTAGTTGAAGTTGGATGCTCTAGGTCATGTTGATCCGGGGCACGTTTTCAAAAATGGCACGTACTCCCCAAAAAGCGTTGCGACCTTTATTCGCTCTGCTCGGGTAGTCATGCTAAATAAACTTCAGGATCGATGGGTTCACCCAAATATTTCAAACCCTGCCTCAGGTAGGGGCACCCATGAATAATCAGATGGGGCAATCAAATGCCCCGTAGGATTGGACGCAAACTGTGGAGCCTTGCGTATGTTTACTTCGCGCCTATCTTTGAATGTGGGTCGATCACCCCTCTTACTTGCAAAATTATTGTATTCAGAATGAATCTTAAATATTAAATACCTTCAAATCATCTTGAGAAGCGAATATTTGGCCTGGCATACAGAGCTTTCACAACTCGTTCTACCTCGATTATGCCCAGTAATGTCGCTAAGCGCTTAGGGACCGATTACCTTGAGAAACAAATATTTAGTCTGACATACAGGGCTTTCATTTTCTCACCATGTTATCTGCCTGATGTTTGAAGTTCATTTTTAATGCAACAGACCCGTCAGTAATTCCTTGGGCCTCTTCGGATGTCTCTTTTTTTTAGCATTCGATCATTAGTGATCGGATACCAAGGAGGGGCATCTGTAGACACCCAAATTTGGCCCAAGGCCTGATCGAAACACATTTTGAGAGAGGTGCACCTCTGAGCTTTTGATGGCATGTATGGTACCCTTAGATACCTTCCCAAACCCTTAAGAATCATCCCAAATCCCTTAGAATTTACCCCAAACCTTTAGAAACCAGTCCCGACCCTTAGAACCCCTTCCAAACCCTAAACCTAACCTTCCCAGGCAATGGATGAAGAGTGGTGCACTAGGACCAGCTGAGGTCTTTTACTACTATCAAGTCATATATTATTGGAAAGAGGACTTCCTCAGCTTTCCAACGAGTTAAGAATCACCTCAATCGGATTTATATAGCAAAGATTATGGCAATTCGAAAATCGAGCAGTTTTATGAGATTTTGGCTTGGCGCAACTAATAGCTGCGCCAGTTATAGGTGGGTCCCCCCACTGGCAATCAACTTTCCAAAGCAACTGTACATGTACTATTTTACTATGCATATGCCTGGCATAACTAATAGTTGCACCAGGCATATGAACACTGACCTCTGGTTTTTGCCTCAAAAATTGAGATTGGGGTTTGACCTGTTGACCACCTTGATCTTTGGGGTGTGTTTTGATAGTCCCGTGGCACCCCTTTAGTGCCTATTTGTAACCCTTAAGTGATTTGAAACACCAACCAATCATTCACCATTAAAACCACCGTCACACCCTTCCAAGCTCTCAAAATCTTAAGAAACCTTAAATTAAAGATTACCTAATTGCTAACCTCAAGTAGCACCTAAGTAGCCTCCTAACCTACCCTTTTCCTATAAATAGAGTCCCCCTCCCCTTGGGTTAAAGGTTGAGAAAATTACCTAAGAGAGAAAGAGCTTAAAGTGAGAAGATCTTTCTCCCTTTGATGCACCATTATTCATATAAATTCCAAAATTCCAAAACCTCCTTCCAAGCCTTACCTTTCATAAACAGCCTCTAGGTTAGGTGTGTGTTATCCATTTGCTTTCCCTCTCTACCTCTTAGCTAGAAAGCCTTAGTGGTTAGAACCCCTTTTTTTCACCATTCAAGCTTTCAAAAGCTCATCAAAGTAAGCCAACGCAAGGCTCCTCAATGATGCAACAAGGGCCCGAAAGCTCCGGCTCTCCCCTCTATTCCTCTACTTTCTCGGTCATTCCTCCATCCTCCCATTTGTGCCGTTACGCCGCCAAATTTTTGATAGGAAAGGAGGGACACAAATAAGATTCTAAGCCTTTTTGGGCAAGAGGAAGCCATTTTCTTTTCTTTTATATTATTTTTATTTTGGCCATTAGTAGAGACCATATTAAGCGGGTTGATTGGGTGCCTAACACCTTTTCAATCGATAACCGAAGCCCCTACCCAAGAACCTTTGGTATGGACCGGATTCAGAGTAATATTTGTGGCACTTTAGTGCTTATAAAAATGATCTAGGTTTCTCGGGACACCAAAAGATCCAGGTGGCGACTCTATATTTTTGTTAGCGAGCGCATCATCGTGACGAGATCATCAAAACTCCCACGATTGCACAACTTTCCAATCGATTTAGTTTCGGTCATTCATATCATAGATTACATCTCGGAGGACCCAACAGTCCTCTAGATTGTGTCTCGTGTATCGATGAAATGCACAGTATTTACTATAGTCCAGATTTGTCGACCATGGTCGGAGTCTTTCTTGTGAGAATCAGAGGAGATTCTGAGTGTTAAGGAGACGAAAGACGTTGAGAATCGTATCAGGTAAAGGGGGATAGTATTCTCGCCTCGACTAGTAGGGGCCTCTAGCTGGGTTAAAGTTTTGCAGTGGGAGTACGTTATTGTTGTTCTGCATGTGAAACAGTCGATTATGTGTCGTGTTCTGGTTCTGATAGGTGTTGGGATATTGGTTTCTATTTTGGTATTAGCCCTGATTCTGGTTCTAGCCTTGGTTTTGGTTTACATATCTTTATTGATTAGTGCTTTAGTTTTCGTTTGTGTACCACTACTGATTTTGATTATGTCTGAAGTTTCTCAGTTGGAAGTTTTCATTCTTGGAGTTCTGTCCTTGGTTGAAAACGGTGTTAACCTGCTCGGTTCCAGAGGCTTTCTTGTTATTTTCTAACTTTGATTCACTAGAAGAGCCTACTTTCGACGTAACTATGGATAGGGCGAGGTCTCCACCTTTAATGTGTCGTGCTAGTTTGGATGCCCGGGAGTGGAGTGCAGTGAAGTCAGGGCAGTCACTTATGACAAGTGCAATCTTTAATGGTTCTCTAGTGTTATCAATGATAATGTCAACCAAGCATTTCTCTTTCATTGAAGTGTCAGTCCTGGCAGCGAGTTTCCTCCATCGAGCAACGAAGTCGGCGAACTCTTCATCGAGTCCTTGCTTTGCCACCATTAGATCGCTAAGACTAACTGTCTCTTGGATCAAATGTTCGTATTGGTCCAGGAATTGACCGACTAAATTGTCAAATGTATCTATCTTATAAAGTGGGAGTCCCGCAAACCAATCTAGAGCTTCCCCTTCTAATGAGAGTTAGAAGTAGTGGATGAGGAGTCCTTGATTATCGTGTATGGGTTGACAATCATTGCAAAAGAGAGTCAGGTGATGGTTTGGATTTCCCGTGCCATTGTATTTGGTAAATTTTGGCAGTTTAAATCCTGTTGGTAAGTTAAATTTGATATCCCAACAAAATTTGTCAAATCCGAACGAGTGACCAGGGCATTCTCTCTTGGCCATGTATTCATCGAGCATCTTAGAGAGATCTTCAATCTTGATGGTGCTGTCTTTTGGAGTAGCCCGCGAGCACACTTTTTCTAAAAAATCCTCATTAAAGAATGTGTGAGCAGGTTATCTCAATAGTGAGGTGCGGGCTGACACCGTGCTCGGGGTAGGAGGCGGTCTTTCCTGTGGTTCTTATTCTTCTAAATATTGTCGTGCCCTAATGGTCTCGTATGTAGCAGCCAGTCCTTGAATCAATTCTTTGGTGTCATCATCTCCTCTTTGTATTCTTTGAACACTGAGCTCTACAATTTGCTGAGTAATGAGATTTTGTCCAGTGTTACTATCTCTCCCTTTATGATTATTATAGGTGTGCGAGGTAGAGAAGGGATTTTCTTGATCGCCAACCATGTTTATTTCAGGTTGTTGTAGGCTGGAATCGTAAAGTGATTCTTCTTCGTATATGGGGTTGTCATGAAATCCCCACAATGGTAGATCTCTTAAACTCATTCTTCGTATATCGGACATCTCGAGTCTTTGACGAAGGCTCATGTATTTAAAGGGATTCAAAATGGTGAGGTGAAAATAAAACAAAAAGAAAAAATAAAAAGTATCTAAGAACGAAAGAGTTCAATAAAAGTGTCCCATCACGATCGCCAGTCTGTTAGTGCGCACTTTTTCTGGGTTCCTCTCGGTTCCCGTTGAATCAGTGGCCTAATTCTGTCCAAGTGGACTCTGACAATTGTTGAGAACTGGAAAATACCATTTTCCAGCCCTTAACCTGAGTCTTGATAGACCTTTGAGAGTACTAAATAAGTGTTTTTAGCGTTTGTTCTACAGCTAACAATGAAGGCAAGCTTGACCCTGAAAGCAGCTTAACAGTGCCAAAAAGATAATGACTCATGCTAATCTAGGGAAAGAAGGAGAAGGAACAACCTCACTAGCTGTCAAAATGCCTAAACTAAAGAGGACAAAGGCCTGGTTTCAACCTGAAAAGAGGTTTGGAGTTATTCGAACAGAAGAATGCAGAACAGAATGCTTTTTGAAAAGAACCTAAACTTTTCGAAAAGAACCTGAACTTTTTGAAAAGAACCTGAACTTTGCGAAAAGAACTAAAAGCTTCAGGCTTAGTTTCGAAGAGCACCTGAACTCTTCGAAAGGATTCCTGACCTATTTGAAAAGAAGAAAACTCCTTGCGAACAGCACCAGAACTTTGCGAAAAGAGCTTCAAAAGTCACAGTACTTTGCGAAAAGTTCTCCAAATTGTGCAAAATGATATCCTGAAGATTCCTAGCATCTGTAAGGGCAATTCAGTAATCTCTGCACGTGCCCCAATGCATTTAAAAACTCAGGGACATTCTGAAAGATTCTGAGCACGAACCAAAGGCATATTCCACCCCATGTGAGCACCCAAAGATGAAATTATTTGACGGGAACTTCTAGAAGCTCAAACAGTTTTTTGAATTACATAATAGAATTGATGCTTCTGTCACTTGATTGGCTGAACCAGATCAAGCAGTTTTGATTGGCCAAAACATATCTGGATCCTTGTGCTCGACTCCTATTGGTTGATACAGATCTGACCAATTTTGATTGGTTGATACACATCTGAGCTAGACTTGGGGAAAACTATAAATAGACGAACCATTTGCCCAATTTGAGCATCCAGATTTTGAGTTTCATTTCTATTACCCCATTTCCATTTCAGAAAGCTTGTCTGAAACTTCTGTAATAGCTTAGCTTTTATTTGTAATTGAGAACTGTGAGATATTTCTGTAATTCATGTGAGAATTGTATTCAAGACTACAAATCCGAGAGCTGTTTAAGCTGTGCTCTGTAATTATAATGGTGAATTTGAAAAGGTTGCTGTGAACAGTACGTTCTCAATCGATTTCGTGTTAAGGGTTCCCTGTGATCTCCTTATTCATTAGATTCCTTTAGATTTACTGTTTTTAAAGCAATTTCCCTTAATTCATGGTCCCTGTGAGAATCGGCATTTGTAACCTAATTTCTCACAGCATTTGTAGTGGTATTTTTTGTTCTTAATCAAGGATTCGGATTGAAGACTATTGGATGATCTGTGTCCATTGAAGTGGACAGACCATAGCCATAAGTTCAACTCAATTCCAATCCTTGAGTAGGATTACTTTCTCTTGCATCTGTGCTGGTAGCCAGATGAAGAATTGGATAATATCTCATGTGTTTTATATTCATTCTCATTCTGCAATCAAGTACTAAATCGAAGTTAGATATTATTTCTCCATTCTTATTAGTTTACATCAAATCTCCCCAACTCGGATCTGGATCATTCAGTTTAATTTTTACTTTTCTCATTTAGTTATTGTGACAAATTCAACCACCCATCTTATGTGCTTTATAGATAGGATCAGAGGTCAGATCTGGAGGTTTATCTTATATTTTTAATCAATTCCCTGTGGACGATCTTTTACTCACTTAAATTTAAAACATGCTACAATTGGCCCTGATCTTGCAGGATAATTAACTTCTCTCTGTGTTGATATTTCTTTATTCTATTTAGTTTTCCAAATTTAGTATAATTCATCATCTGCAAACCTGTTTTCAAAACACAAATAAATCATGCACACTTAGAAGAGCAATAAGTTTTTGGCGCCGTTGCCATGGAATTTATTTTAAAATTGGTAGACCTAAGTTTTTATTTTTTTTTATTATTACATCAGTGCTAACTGCTCTATTGTTTAAATCTGTGCAATTATTCCTATACATTTTGAGCGTGGAATCTACTTTGAAAGGAATACTGAAGGTTTGCTTTGCATAATTTGATTATCTGTTTCTGTGTTGTATGTTTGGTAGGAGGACTCTCAATCCTGAGATTGTCCCTCTGAATTTAGAAGTTGAAAGGCTACTAAGAACCAGACAAACATCACAGAAGTTGAGGGATTACTTTGCACCTGGTGCATATAATTCCCCATTTTGTATCCAATTTCCTACTATTGAAGGAAATTATGAGATTAAATCATCAACTATCCAGATGCTACCTTCCTTCCATGGTTTGAGTAAGGAAGATCCATACAAGCATGTGGATGAATTTTTGTCTCTTTGTACAACATTCAACATAGCTGGACTGGGTCCAGAGGCAACCAAGCTTAGGCTCTTTCCTTTTTCATTAAAGTACAAAGCTAGAGCATAGTTGTCCATGTTGCCACCAAACAGCATTACTTCTTGGAATGATTTGCAATGTCAATTTTTAGCCAAATACTTCCCTATGTCTAAGACCAGCCAGTTGAGACAAAATATTATTTCTTTCTCACAACACTCAACTGAAACTTTTCATGAAGCATGGGAAAGGTTTAAAGAACTTTTAAGGCAATGTCCTCATCATCAAATTCCCCGATGGCAGCTTGTTCAAAGTTTCTATCAGGGAATTGATCAAAAGGGCAAAAATAAGGTAGATGCTTCCTGTGGGGGCACCTATTTGTAAAAAATAGTTGAGGAGGTCTGGGACCTATTTGAAGTGATTGGTGAAAATTCAACTCAACAGGAATCTTTGTCAAGAGACATTGAGAATCCTGCTCGGTTGAACAATCAGCAGACCACCAAGGGAAAGACTTATGAGGTGAATGAGTTGGAAAGGAAAATAAATAATTCAACCACTAAGTTTGATAGATTGATGGACTCACTTAAAAATCCAATGGTTGAAAGAGTAGAGGAGGCATGTCTAATATGCCAGTCCCCTACTCATTCACATGATCAATGTCCAGCTACACCACAGTTCCCAGATCTAGTGGTGGAGCAAGCTCATGTTGCCCAATCATTTGGACAGATGCAATCAAATGAATATGCATGGAGAGGGCACCCCAATTTAAGGTGGAGTCAGGGCAATTATCAATCACAATAGCAGCAGCAACCAAAGAACCAAATACCTTTCAAAACTGCTCAGCCTTACCAGCAGATTTTTTATACCAAGCCAAATTTTCAGCAGCCCATTCCACAACAGATGGCACAATCTGTGCAGCAATCTGCTCCAGTTCAAACCCCTTCCAGATCCCCTTCTTTTGAAGACCAAGTTCTAACTTCACTCCAGACTTTAGGGCTCAGACTGTAAACTTTCACAGTCGGAGCATAAAGAAGATTGAAGAGACATTGGGTCAACTTTCAAATACTTTGGCCAAAAGAGAGGAAGGCAGGTTACCCAGCCAACCCTTGAACAATCCTAAAGGACAGTTCATGGTTGAAGATGCCTCTGTTTCACATGAAGAAGTAAAAGCTATCACTACTTTGAGAAGTGGAAGAGTTGTAAATAACAATGTGAATCCTGAAAAAGAAGAAGAAAAAATTGAGGAAACTGCTAGAGATATGCAGCAGGAGCAGCATGATATTAGCATTGAGGGTACTGATGTACCTAAGAAAAATCAAAAAAATGAAAAACAAAAAATCAAAAAAATTCTGGTAATGATTCTAAAGCTATAAATGAAGGATTAGTTCCTCATTCACCATTTCCCCATGCCATGAAATCTGCATCCCCTTTTGATAAAGGGAACACAAAAATAGATGAAATGATGGAGACTTTCAAGCAAGTCAAGATAAATCTACCTTTGCTTGATGCAATCAAACAAGTCCCAACATATGCAAAATTTTTGAAAGATATTTGCACTCACAAAAGACAATCTAGGATACAGTTATCCAAGAAGGTCTTTGCTGTGGAAAGAGTTAAACAGGTTTTGTCCATTACCTCACCTCCTAAACTTCAAGATCCTGGAATCCCCACAATCCCTTGCATTATTGGGGAACATACCATTGAAAAAGCTTTATTAGATTTGGGTGCTAGTGCCAACCTGCTTCCATATTCTGTATATGAGAAACTAGGTTTGGGAGAGTTAAAACCCACTCATGTGGTGTTACAACTAACAGACAGATCTGAAAGAAAGCCAGTTGGGATGATTGAGGATGTATTGGTAGGGGTAGATAAGTTTTTCTACCCTGCTGATTTTTTGGTATTGGACATAGAACCTACAAAAAGCAGAACTTCCATCCCTGTCATTTTGGGGAGACCATTCCTGGCTACAGCCAATGCTTGCATTCAATGCAGATCTGGTATTATGGAAGTGTCTTTTGGAAATATGAAGGTAAAGTTAAATGTCTACAATGCTGTTACACAGCCTCAATTCAGTTCTGAGGAATGCTTTCTTGTTGATTTGTTGGATGAACTGGTAGAAGAAACTTTACCATAGTTTTTACAGTGTGAAGATTTAACCACAGATTTTAAAGATGCTTGGAGAAATGATGTAACGACCCCGAAAATTAGAACACGAGCCTGACTGCTTGATCTACGTGCCCAGTACGGAAATCGAGGTTGATTCAAAAACTTTCGAGTTATATTAGTTAAATAACGTGGCACTGTGATGAGATGAAATCACGTGTAAAATTTCGTATAGATCCTAGATGTGTAGAGGATAGGTGGAACACGCTGCGCAGAAGCAACTGTGTTCATGCTTCACACCGGAACAGATACCAAGGGCAAAACAGGGATTCTGAATTGAGAGGTAGCTTATAGAGGAAGGAAAGGGAGACAAGAGAGGAGAGACTTCCACTCTTCTTCTCCTTCATCCCCTTGCCCTACGTGCTCCATAGGTTGGAGATTGTGCTAAGAAAGTGTGAAAGAGATCCCTTGTGAGAGAAGAAAAGGGTTAGCAAGAGAGAAGATGAGGGATTTCTAAGCTAGAGGAGCTAGACCTAAGTGATTGAGTTACCTGGGGTTTAAGATTGGTGTGAGAGACCTTGATCCGACGAAGACGTCCAGGCGGACGAGTTTTATCCGTAGCCTGGGTATTGATGCTCGACATTTTGTATTTTTGATCTTTTGGATTACTGTGTGCCTGGTGGCCACCTTTGTATAAACGTATATAGTTCTGCATTTACTTATTTTATGTTAGTCCACATTCCATTTCGGAACCACTATCGGGAACCATTGTTTGGGTGATGTACGTCCATCACCGATGGTTCTTCTTGGTTCCTTTTTGGGAATGTGTGTGTTTTCTTTCCATTTACTATTATTGATGTGTGTTTAGTGTAGAAATTGTTTGACTCAGACTACCGCTGCTCGGATGTGTCCACCTAGCTTCCGCTATATGCGCGGACACGTGTGATCGATCCGGGATCATCCAGAGTATGGTCCTAACGGTACGGGTTTCTGGAAACGGAAATCCGGGCTGTTACAGTTGGTATCAGAGCCTATGACTTTAGGTTGAACGGTGGGTTCATAACGGGTTGTTTTCACAATCTATGTACTGATCAATGTTGTTGTTTTTACAATGACAGACCAGTATGGGCCCTAAGTTCAGAGGAGGGCGTAGTGGAGGTAGAGCAGGACAGAGAGAGATTCCCCTGAGGGATGTGCCAGAGGTCACGTCGCGGGGTTTAGAGTTTCTCTCACAGCCAAATGTGGTTCCGGTGGGACCAAGAGGAGGAAGAAGAAGAAATGAGGAGAGGATGGAGCAGGTGTTGGAAGCATTAGCTACCAACGTCGCTCAACAAACAGCTGCGTTGGCTCAACAGGCAGCTAGACCACCCCATCAGCCTAGTGGGTTTGCGGAGTTTAGGAGAATGAGACCTCCTAACTTCTCGGGTCAAACGGATCCCATAGAGGCGGAAGGATGGATTGAAGAGATGGAAAAGCTCTTCGAGGTACTACAATGTAGTGATGAGGAGAAAGTGCGTTGGGCCACCTTCAAACTTGATGGTGACGCCGGACCATGGTGGAAGTCGGTGTCACAAAATCGACAAAGAGAATTCCCTCACACTCCTTGGACCTGGGAGGAGTTCACGGAGGTGTTTTACCACAAATACTTCCCGAAAATTGTGAGGCATCAGTGGGAAGTGAAGTTTATAGAATTGAGACAAGGCGCCATGTCGGTGAGAGACTATGGAGCAGAATTTGACAGGTTGGCTAGGTTTGCTCCTCAGCATGTAGCCACAGAGTTGATGAGGGCTTAAAGTTTCAACTTGGCCTTAGATGAATGTGAAGGGCGTCGCCATGTGGGAAATGGAGACGATGAGGGAGTCATGGCCAAGGCTCTCATAGTCAAGAGGAGAACCAAAAGCGATTTTCTTGGAGAGACAAGCGCGAGAGAGAGACCGTTTCAAGGGCAATCTCGGGACCTGACGTAATGAACAAGAGGGCTAGGTTTTCTAGACCTCGAGATACCCTACACTCTCGACCGGCAATATCTTGGTCCTAGTTCCTACCGGAGGCGGCACACTCGCCTTCTAGATCATTCGGACCAATTTGGATCTTACGGTAGCGGGGCCTCGGTGACACGAGGACCTTCAAGGATCTCATCCTTTACTCCGTGATTTGTGCAAAGTGTGGGAAACCACACAAGGACGGAGGATTGTAGGAGATACCGGGGCATGCTTCAGGTGTGGCAAGATGGGCCACTTGGTTAGGAGTTGCCCTGAGGAGAGTAAGGAGCGGGCAGGATCGGTATCAACACAGAGATCATCTCGACCAATAGTCCACGGTCGAGCTTATGCCGTCACCGCGACCGATGCTCTGACATCGAATGATGTCATCCAAGGTATGGATTGAAATTCAATAAATGTGGTTTATTGATATAATGAATTAAGAATTTTGAAAAATATAGAAATTGTTGAATAACTATGATGTAAATAATATATGTATGCATGCATATTTTAAACGTTTGAAGTAACACTGGACTTGGCGTATAGGTGAACTGAATTTGTGTAGGAGTTGCGACATTTGCTTTCACAGTGCACGAGCCTTGATAGATCCAGGCTCTACGCACTCCTTTATACGACCTCAATTTACTAAGAAATTGGGTGCCACTCCAGAACAATTAGACTTTATTTTGGCGGTGTCAGTTCCCACGGGTAATACTGTGAACGCACTCACCGTGTGCAAGTCAGTGATAGTGGCAGTGGAAGAACACGAGACACAGGCAGATTTGATTCTGTTAGATATGAAGGGATTTGACGTCATTATGGGAATGGACTGGCTATCCGCATACCGCGCAAGTGTGGATTGCCTTAAGATAGTGGTTTTTCGTCCACCTAAGCGACGGTCATTTAGATTCCTTGGGGAAAAATCTAAGGTGGCTCCGTTGATATCCGCGATTCGGGCGGAAAAGATGATGAAGAAGGGATGCAGCGGATATGTGGCTTTTCTACAAGAACAACGGGAAGAAACAAATGTGCTATCCGATATTCACGTCGTGTGTGAGTATCCCGATGTATTTCCGGAAGAATTGCCTGGATTACCACCAGTTAGAGAGGTTGAGTTTGCAATTAATTTAGCTCGAGCACGTAACCCGATATCTAAGGCTCCGTGTCGGATGGCTCCAGCAATTGCAAGAGTTGAAGGAACAAGCTGCAAGAAGCGCTGACAAAGGGATTTATTCGCCAAGTGTGTCTCCTTGGGGAGCACCGGTGTTGTTTGTCGAAGAAAGATGGCTCAATGCGCTTATGCATTGATTATCGGCGATTGAATAAGTTGTGATTAAGAATCGTTACCCGCTTCCTAGGATCGACGATCTATTTGATCAATTGCAAGGAGCGAGGTTCTTTACGAAGATTGACTTGAGATCAAAGTTACCATCAATTACTGGTCAAGGCGAAGATGTGGAGAAGGCGGCGTTAACGGATATGGGCACTATGAGTTCTTAGTTATGCCATTTGGATTGTGAACGCACGCATCATTTATGGACCGATGAATCGTATATTTAAACCACACTTGGACAAGTCGGTGGTTGTTTTCAGAGATTTACATTCTTGTCTATTCCAAGACAAAGGAGGAACACGAAGAACACCTACATGTGGTTTTATGGACCCTTAGAGAACACAAGTTATACGTGGCTCGGCAAGTGCGAGTTTTGGTTGAACCAAGTGAGTTTCTTAGGCCATATCGTCTCATAAAGGGTATAACGGTAGATCCCACAAAGATCGAGGTGGTTGTGAATTGGGAACATGACCTAAGACAATGAGAGGTCCGCTTTTCTTGGTTTGGCAGGGTACTACAGGCGGTTTGTAGAAGGATTCTCTAAACTATCGAGTCCGCTTACTCAGCTCACAAAGAAAAGTGCTAAGTTTGATTGGACGGAACAATGCGAGAAGAGTTTCCAGGAATTGAAGACGCGCCTAACTACAGCACCAGTGCTAGCTATACCTTCTGGCAGAGGAGGCTTTACTATCTACAGCGACGCATCGCATAGTGGGTTAGGTTGCGTCCTCAACCGACAAGAAGGTTATCGATATGGCTCTGAGACAATCAAGGAACATGAGAAGAACTACCCGACTCATGACTTGGAGTTACCAGCGGTGATCTTTGCTCTCAAAATTTGGAGGCACTACTTATACGGTGAGACATTTGACATCTACACCGACCACAAAAGCCTGAAGTACTTGTTTACACAAAAGGACTTGAACATGCGACAGCGCAGGTGGATGGAGTTCTTAAAAGACTACGATTGTTCCATCCAGTACCACCCTGGAAAAGCCAATGTGGTGGCGGATGCTTTGAGCAGGAAGTCTTCAGCTCAGTTGGCACATTTGATCACCAGAGTGCAAAGGTGGCATTTATTGGAAGACCTGGCCCTATGTGATACGTTGATTGATGTTAAGGGTTCAGGTACTTTGATGGCCACCATTGTGATACGGCCCACTTTGTTTGACAATATACGTAAACTCCAAATGGTCGGCGACGAACTCATGACGATTAGAAGATGTGATCAATGGGATAAGGCACGATTTTTCTATTAAGGATGATGGCACCTTGCTATTTCGAGATCGGACATGCATACCGGATACAAAAGATCTAAAGGACACAATTTTGGAAGAAGCGCATAAATCTACGTATGCTATACATCCGGGTAGCACCAAGATGTACCAAGATCTCAAACGAAGTTTTTGGTGGAGAGGATTAAAGAAGGATGTGGCAGAGTATGTTTCTCGGTGTTTGATGCGCCAAGTGAAAGTAGATCATCGGAATCCAAAGAGTTTGTTACAACCCTTGCCCGATGCAGTGGAAATGGGAAGCCATTTCTATGGACTTTATTCTAGGATTACCGAGTACACTGAGAAAGAACAATGCAATTTGGGTTATTGTTGATCGTTTGACGAAATCTGCACACTTTCTACCATATCGGACTACAATCACAGCCAATAAACTAGCCGAGTTATATTTGAAAGAAATAGTTCGATTACATGGAATACCTGTCAGCATCGTGTGTGATAGAGATCCTCTGTATACGTCGCAGTTTTGGCGACGGTTCCAAGAAGGCATGGGTACAAAATTAGAGTTCAAATTTTGCTTCATCCTCGCATGATGGGGCGGAGAGAGTGAACCAGATCATAGAGGATATGTTGCGAGCATGTATGTTAGACTTTCATGGCTCATGGGATCAGCACTTACCTCTGATCGAGTTCGCGTACAATAATGACTATCGATCGAGCATTGGGATGGCACCTTATGAAGCCTTATATGGACGTCGATGCAAATCTCCATTGAACGGGAAGAAATCGGAGAAGCTTGTCTTGGGACCGGGAATGGTAGATAGTACCCGAAACAGTAAAATGTCGTGAAAGGTTGAAGATGGCCCAAAGTCGCCAAAAGAGCTATGCCGATCTTCACCGAACACAAGTGGAATTTCAGGTTGGAGACAAGGTGTTTGTGAAAATTTCACCAATCAAGGGCGTCATGCGTTTTGGGAAACGCGGGAAGCTAAGTCCTCGGTACATTGGACCATTTGAAGTACTTGGACGGGTTGGCGAGGTAGCATATCGGATCGCCTTACCACCGCAGTTAGCAAGCATGCATAACGTATTCCACGTATCCATGCTGCGCCATTACATACGCGATCCGACTCACGTTTTGGATTTCCAACCGATAGAGCTTCAGGAAGATATGACGACGATTGAGGAACCGATTGCTATTTTAGATCGTCGACATCAAGTCCTGCGGACTAAATTAATCCCGCTGGTACTAGTTAGGTGGAGAAATCATTCCGACGCCAAAGCTACTTGGGAGAGAGCAACCGAAATCCGTGAAAGATATCGCATCATTCACACGATGAGAAGGTAAGTCTCGATTTCATCTAGAAATTCGTTACCGTGATTATAAATTGGTGTGTGAGCATATACTTGATGAATTTCTCTTTTTGGAACACTTTATATGGCGTGTATGAATCAGTAGTCTCAAAATCCAGACCGTCAATATTAGGGAGTTTGAACAGATGAAATGTGGTGTTCCTATCAGCCGTGATCGATCTACACCAAGCTGGTGATCGATCACCAATAGGCAGTGATCGATCTACACCCAGTGGTGATCGATCTATAAGAGGCCGTGATCGATCACCAAGGGCTGGTGATCGATCAATGAAGCGGGTTGGAACTTAAAGATTCCTTGGTGATCGATCACCAAGAGGACGTGATCGATCACCAATGGGCGTTAAGTTATAAGAGAGGGGGAGTCCGAAGGGTCATTGCAACATCACAACTGCAAGAGACCAAAGGGGTTTTCGACTTCCGACCTTCCCCAACCATTTTCCGACTATTCTCCGGCTATTTCGTTCGTTCCCCGGCTCGATTTGAGTGTGCGTCGCCTCATTCACCGGTAAATCCTCCATTTCCTTGATCTTTGATTCCTTTCTTCGCATTTAAACCCGAATCTATACCATGGGACCACGCACGAAGAATCCTTCGCGTAAGGTACCCACGTCTCGGGCTCGTGCCGCCCATACCGTTTCCGTTCCCCGTCTGTACCACCCATGGCACGCGACCTCTACCCGCCGTTCCGCATCGCTCACTATTGAGCGTGAAGTCTAACGCTGGTGGGCTTCCAAAACCTTCCTACCGAATACGTTTTGTGTCCTCACTATATGAGGACCGACCAAATGGCTTGGGCCAAGGGTTACATACAAAAGCTAGGGCTTAAACTTACTCGCGCCCTTCCATGACCATTACTGCCCACGTATTGTGCGACTTTTCTTTCAAACCCTCAAATGGGGTGATAGACGCCATCGACTCGTCACAACCATCGATGGTCTTGAATATAAATTCAACCATTTCCATGTCGCGGCACTTCAATGCCCGTCCGCGTACATTGAGACCAGTGGCCTCGAGCCTCCTTACGTCAAGGAGGTACCCTATGCCGATGTGGTCACCAAGATGACCCAAGGCCAACACGGTAGGGGCCAAGCCATTTCTAGGGCCCAACTACCTGACCGGTTGTGGATGCTTGATACCTACATCAAGTGTGCCCTCAACCCTTTCCTGCACAAGTCCTCACGGACCGGAGTAGTGCAACAGGCACTATTCTCCGCCTATGAGAACCGCTGGTTCTCTATGGCAGATCTGGTCATTGATGGCATCATAAATGCCAATGACCTGATGTCTGCGAAGGGGCGATCTGGAGCGAAGAAACAGATCCCCTATGCACGCCTCGTCACCAAGCTCGTAGAGCAGTATGCTGCCCTACGCGAGGCCTACGTCTTGGCTCCTCACGAGCCTCGTTTGGAGAACAACACTAGGGTCTTTCATCTGAAAGACTGGACAAAGAGCTACAACTTGTTGGTTAAGCATCTTCACGAGGAGGAGGAGGCGCGGTGAGCCGTTCTCCCCGATGTAGCGATTCGGTCCACGATGTGCCGCGACCACGGAGGGCGAGCCACCACAGACCTAGCACCCGGCCAGAGCCATCGTCCGACCAGCCTGTTCCACCCTCTACCGATCGATTCGTCACGCCCCTCCCCACCGTCTTCCTCCGGCGACGTCCACGATGCTTGGCGAGTTGGGGGAGAGCAATCGCCGCATCCACGTGAGACTGGTTGGCGTTGAGGCGTTCGAGATGATGCATCGTCGTCGGACTATCACGCAGTATGCATGAGCTAGTCATGCAAAGCACCTCTATGCCACCGGCGTCACGCCAATGATCGCGCGCCGCACTTTGCATGGTGGATCCACGCGACTATCATTCACCGCCGTGCGTCCGAACAGACCCACCCATCCGATGTCCCCGTATTACCATGCTATCATACCTAGTAGTTAATCGTATGTGTACATTCTATTTATATTCATTGCATGCCTCATAAATTCTGTTAAGACTTTCATTTTTCATGCCTGATATATGTATAAATTCCGTGAGTGTTTTAATTACCCTGCATGACACGTAGACCAAATTTCTGTATTAGTTTAGCATGTGAGTTTTAGAACTATAAAGCCCTGAATGCACCTCTTAGACATTTTCGAGGACGAAAATTCCTAAGGGGGGGATAATGTAACGACCCCGAAAATTAGAACACGAGCCTGACTGCTTGATCTACGTGCCCAGTACGGAAATCGAGGTTGATTCAAAAACTTTCAAGTTATATTAGTTAAATAACGTGGCACTGTGATGAGATGAAATCACGTGTAAAATTTCGTATAGATCCTAGATGTGTAGAGGATAGGTGGAACACGCTGCGCAGAAGCAACTGTGTTCATGCTTCACACCGGAACAGATACCAAGGGCAAAACAGGGATTCTGAATTGAGAGGTAGCTTATAGAGGAAGGAAAGGGAGACAAGAGAGGAGAGACTTCCACTCTTCTTCTCCTTCATCCCCTTGCCCTACGTGCTCCATAGGTTGGAGATTGTGCTAAGAAAGTGTGAAAGAGATCCCTTGTGAGAGAAGAAAAGGGTTAGCAAGAGAGAAGATGAGGGATTTCTAAGCTAGAGGAGCTAGACCTAAGTGATTGAGTTACCTGGGGTTTAAGATTGGTGTGAGAGACCTTGATCCGACGAACCAGAGCTGAAGAGCTTCACGCCGGATCCGGATCGAGGAAGAGCTCCGAGATCTAGGTTTGAAACCCTCTTTACGGGTCATTGCCGGAACCCCAAGAAACCCACGAACAAGGTGAGTTGTGTAGGTTAAATAAGAGAGGAGAGACTTCCACTCTTCTTCTCCTTCATCCCCTTGCCCTACGTGCTCCATAGGTTGGAGATTGTGCTAAGAAAGTGTGAAAGAGATCCCTTGTGAGAGAAGAAAAGGGTTAGCAAGAGAGAAGATGAGGGATTTCTAAGCTAGAGGAGCTAGACCTAAGTGATTGAGTTACCTGGGGTTTAAGATTGGTGTGAGAGACCTTGATCCGACGAACCGAGTCAAGAGCTTCACGCCGGATCCGGATCGAGGAAGAGCTCCGAGATCTAGGTTTGAAACCCTCTTTACGGGTCATTGCCGGAACCCCAAGAAACCCACGAACAAGGTGAGTTGTGTAGGTTAAATAGGGTTAAATGAGTAGTTTAAAGGGTGTGTTTATGATGTATTAATGGCGATTGCACAACCATTAATGGAAAGAGAGCAAAAAAGGGAAGGAAGGTGAACTCCATTAATGACAGCTTTGCTGTCATTGGTGATCGATCACCAAGATGGTGATCGATCGAGGAGTGATCGATCACCAAGGGCTGGTGATCGATCAATCTGTATAAACTTATGGGGAACAGAGACCCCAGAGAGTTGAGAAGTTGAGGCCCGAGGTGGAGATCGATCACCAAGGTGGTGATCGATCTACAAGGGAGTTGGAGATCGATCACCAAGGTGGTGATCGATCTACAATGAGTTGGTGATCGATCACCAAGGGCTGGTGATCGATCAATCTGTATAAACTTATGGGGAACAGAGACCCCAGAGAGTTGAGAAGTTGAGGCCCGAGGTGGAGATCGATCACCAAGGTGGTGATCGATCTACAATGAGTTGGTGATCGATCACCAAGGGCTGGTGATCGATCTACAATGAGTCTGGTGATCGATCACCAAGGTGGTGATCGATCAATCAGATAAAAATTTATGTGGACAGAGAGAGGAGTTTTGAAACTTGCTGTGGTGATCGATCACCAAGGTGGTGATCGATCTACAATGAGTCTGGTGATCGATCACCAAAGTGGTGATCGATCTACAATGAGTTTGGTGATCGATCTACTATGGGTGGTGATCGATCTACAGTGGGTGGTGATCGATCACTCACCCCTGTTTTTGTCTGTCTTGACTTCATGAAGTAGACACCCCGGATATTGTGCCGGGTAGTTCTCCGACATTCCTAACACTTAATGTACTGTGCATATGGTATAGGATAAACCCTGACACGTCGAAAAAGCTTTGGTTTTGCTTAGAAGATAAACTGACCTGAGGTAGGGGAAAATTCAACTTAAAGTGTATCTAAATTTAATTGCATGATATCTTAACATTATATTCTATCTCTGATTTTCGAAAGCATGCACGCATATGCATTAAACTCGATTCCGTATTCGATATCATTTACATTCTTTGCATATGCTCGATAATCAGCTTCGATAATATTCATGAGGTAATGAGTATGTATTTGATTTGAGGTTTAATATTGACGATCCCCACCGACTTCGGCGGTATATCCGCTTTCTTGCACAATGTGCAGTTGCTTGAAAATCCTCGGCAAAATATGCACTCCATGTGTGGCGCATTATTGCATTCCTGAAGATTGTTCATTGAACGACGATTGGTTGGGGTTTCCTATCGGCACAAATCTGGCTACCACGTGATATATATACACGGGAGTTACTTAAGTTAGAGATATGTATGATTTAAGTCATTTAAATCTAATAAGCATCTTGCTAATTCAAGTTACATTTACTTTTGCCGCTTATGCATTACGATTTCCTGCATGTTTGAGCATCAATCTATATCGGTTCAGCTTTGTTTCACTTATCGATCTAAGATATGTTCTGCAATCATGTTTAATAATTTAGATGTAAATTAATTGAATTTCTTCTACTGAGCTAGGATGTAGCTCACCCTGCTTTCTGAAATCTTTTAGGTTACGAGGCTGCGTTGCGACCAGAGTGACCCGGATTATCGGCCGGATCCGAGGCAAGCGACAGACGAAGATGAGTCGAAGACGAGTTTTATCCGTAGCACAGGTATTGATGCTCGACATTTTGTATTTTTGATCTTTTGGATTCTTGTGTGCACAGTGGCCACCTTTGTATAAACGTATATAGTTCTGCATTTACTTATTTTATGTTAGTCCACATTCCATTTCGGAACCACTATCGGGAACCATTGTTTGGGTGATGTACGTCCATCACCGATGGTTCTTCTTGGTTCCTTTTTGGGAATGTGTGTGTTTTCTTTCCATTTACTATTATTGATGTGTGTTTAGTGTAGAAATTGTTTGACTCAGACTACCGCTGCTCGGATGTGTCCACCTAGCTTCCGCTATATGCGCGGACACGTGTGATCGATCCGGGATCATCCAGAGTATGGTCCTAACGGTACGGGTTTCTGGAAACGGAAATCCGGGCTGTTACAAATGATGTGGAAGAAACAGTTTGTACCTCAAAGTCTGAGGAAGTTAAATCTGTGCAAGGAACTCATGATCAATCAGCAAGGTGTTCTTCATGGAAACCTGTTATTCTTCCCCATCCACAAACAACCAAGGTACCTTTGTTACCTTCTTTTCTCAGCCCACCTGATGTAGAGCTGAAACAGTTGCCAGAAAATTTGAAATATGTATTTTTAGGAGACCATAAAACATTGCCTGTGATTATTTCTTCCTCCCTCACTAAGGAGCAGGAGGAAGAGTTGTTGATTGTATTGAAACAGCATAAGAGGGCAATTGGCTGGACTATTGCTGATTTGGAAGGAATCAGTCTAGCTATTTGCATGCATAAAATTCACTTGGAAGAAGATGCAAAGCCTTCTAGAGAAATGCAAAGGAGGCTAAACCCTCATATACAAGAAGTGGTTATGAAGGAGGTTGTTCAGTTGTTAGATGCTGGGGTCATTGACCCCATTTCAGATTCAGCTTGGGTGGCACCTACACAGGTGGTACCTAAGAAATCTGGGATCACTATTGTAACCTCAGATTCTGGTGAGCTTATTTCAACCAGACAAACAACAGGTTGGAGGGTCTGTATTGATTACAGAAAGCTAAACACAATGACAAGAAAGAACCATTTCCCTCTTCCATTCATTGATCATATTTTAGATAAGTTAGCAGGAAAAGCTTATTACTATTTTTTGGATGGTTACTCTGGTTACAACCAGATTCTTGTGTATCCACAAGATCAGGAAAAGACCACATTCACTTGCCCCTTTGGCACTTTTTCCTATAGGAGGATGCCTTTTGGTCTTTGTAATGCTCCTGCTACCTTTCAAAGATGTATGTATTCCATTTTCTCTTATATGATTGGCCAATTTATGGAGATTTTTATGGATGACTTTTCAATATATGGAGACAGTTTTGCCCAGTGTTTACATCATCTCAGTTTGGTGCTACAGAGATGTGAATAAACCAATTTAGTTTTGAGCTGGGAGAAGAGCCATTTCATGGTCACCCAAGGCATTGTCCTTGGCCATGTTGTCTCCCACAAGGGCATTGAGGTGGACAGAGCAAAAATTGATTTAATTACACATTTGCCTCCTCCCAAAATTGTTAAACAAATCAGAAGTTTTCTGGGGCATACTGGATTTTACAGGAGGTTCATTAAGGACTTCAGTAAAATATCCAAGCCTCTTTGCCATTTACTATGCCAATATGTTCCTTTTGTTTTCAATAATGAATACTTGAAGGCATTTGAATTCTTAAAAAATTGTTTGATCTCAGCTCCAATACTACAGTCTCCAGATTATTCACTGTCTTTTGAGCTGATGTGTGATGCATCAGATTATGCTTTGGGAGTTGTTCTTGGGCAAAGAAAGGATAAGCTGCCTCATGTCATAGCTTATGCCAGTAGATCAATGATTGATGCACAGCTCAATTACACAACAACTGAGAAGGAGCTGCTGCAATTGTTTTTGCTTTGGAGAAATTCAGGTCATATGTTTTGGGTTCACAAATTGTGGTGTTCATTGACCACTCAGCCCTGAAATACCTTCTGTCTAAGAAGGATACCAAACTAAGATTAATCAGGTGGATCCTCCTATTACAGGAGTTTGATTTACAGATTAAAGATAAAAAGGGTGTGGAGAATGTGGTGGCTGACCACCTGTCTAGAATTTTAACTGCTGAGATTGATAGGTATTAAGACCTGAAAAGTACCACTTTTCACCCCTTAACTTAACCTGTGATTAAACCCTTAGCCCTTTAATAAATGTTTGTTAAGCTATTTTTGTAGGTAATAAACAGCAGTGCAATAAGGCCATAAATCCTGCTAAGGAGCCTGTTTTGACCTCAGAAGTCCCTCAAAAGAATGAGCCATGACTCCAGACCTGAGGTAAGCCTCGCGCAGCTGATAAAGCTCCAAAGGATTCACGAATTTAGGCTTCACGCAGTCCTCGCTACGTTCCCCAAGACTTCACGAGAAGTTCTCACGCAGTGGAGTGATAGAAGAGCTTCAGAAGCCTTGAGTCGCGCAGCTCTCGCGAAGTTCAAAAGTTAAAGGTCGCATAGTCTCACGCAGTTCAAGAAGACCCCTCTCACCCTCGCACAGTTCGCTCAAAACATGAGACGAGAGAGCTTGAGAAAGTTGTCAAGCGCGCCCAGTTGCCGCGAGATACAAAGCATCAAAGGAGCTGTCGCGCAGTTCAGAAAAGCCTCAAAGCTATCACGAGGATCCTCGCGAAGATCTATCAAGAAATGGACTCTCGCGTAGCTCAGAAACTATTAAAGCCTCGCGAGGATCCTCGCGAAGCTCAATCCAACGAGAGCGCACCAACCTCGCAACAGCTGAAGCTTCAGAGTTAAACTCAACCACACGAAGAATAGAGCTACCACGCGACGAGTCTGGGAAACGATGGCTACCTAGTGAAGCTCTGAACTTTAACCTTTCATCGCTTCAGCAGAGGACTTTCTGGGAATTTCCAAGGATTAGGGCACGCACTCCCATGCTCAAATCTCTGTGCATGCGCCTCGAGGCATCCAAGGAATAGTATTCGGCCACGTGGCATCGTTAAAATTTGGGTTTCCTAACCCTAATGCACCGCCACACCACTGCTATATAAACCCAAACTTGGTTTAGGTTTAGGAGCTCAGACTTTATCACTGATACGAGATCTGAGATCATTTTCTTTTCTGTTCTTCTGTAGTTGTAAGTAGTTTTCCTTTTTCTTTTTCTCTCTCTCCATAGTCCAGCACTTGCTGGCTATGTCTTTGTATGTATTTTTGAACTAGTTTAATGGATGTTTTGTAATAGGATATGTACTTTTATGGGATGTGTGTGAATGAGAGTTGCTCTGTGCAAGGCTGCTGCCTTGTGATCCGCCATTGCTTTGGCTGTGATTCAAAGTAATGGAGGACAGATTCTAAGGATCCATTCAGATCCAAGTGACCTGTAGCAGGCTATCATGGTCCGACGCCTTAGCCTCACCACAGACCCACTAGATCCTGAAATCCCCATGGGAGCCTCTGTAGCCTTATGACCATGGTGGTGGTAGCAATATTACTTTATTACCTTTTGGACTCTATGAGGAGGATAGCCTCTGGGATAGTCTGTGACCATTCAAGTGGACAGGCTATAGCCTTAGGGTGAAGCCAATCCGTAGGATCCAAGATGGATTCTTCTTCTCTGCACATGTGCTTGTAGCCTTGTGGGAGATTGTACAGAGGCAGACTCTCCTATATTTGTATAGACTCACCATCAAATGTTAGATCTGATCTGGTTATGGAGATTATAGGCTTGTGACTGGACCATTGTAGTCCCACTCAAGCAATGGACAGCTAGATCAAAGGTTGTACTCAATCCCTTACTAGTTCTATGTGTCTGGGCTAACATGGTCCTATACAGCCCTAGCCCCATACATAGAGCTTTAGAGGTTGAGGTTCCCTATGGATTCTTGAGCTTGTAGCCTGGATGAAGTAGTGCCTACAATGATTAACTTGTTTTGACCCATCTCTGGACTGTGATTCCCCTATGGGATAGTCTGTGACCATTTGAGAGGACAGGTTATAGCCTTAAGGGATTGGATCATGGCACAGAGATGGGTTGGATTCTTTCTCCTCAGTGGTGATAATGTAGCCATTGGACAGGATTTCTATAACATCATATCTGAATCTGAGTTACAAAATTCCTCTGATCTAGACCCAATAGCATACTTCTCACCCTTTTATATTTATTTTCTCACACTCCATCCATCTTCTCAACCCTTTCTGTAGTTAATTCATTAGGCTACCTTAGGATATTTAGAATAAGTGACCCTAAACTCCCTTCCTTTTAGGACTGCCAGATCTGTAGTCAGATCTGGAAGGACTACTAGAGATGGCTCCCTTGGAGCCGTAGATCACCTTTCCCTGTGGGATAAACTCTTATCAAAACCTGCTACAAATGGACCCTGTATCTTGTAGGTCTAGGATTTCTCAGTTGTGCTGATTCCATCCCCTATTTTACTTTGATTTTAAATTGCTTTTACCACCAACAAATAAAGTAAGCACACTGGGATTCGCAACAATAGGTTGCCTATCAATGAATCTTTCCCTGATGAGCAACTTTTTGCTATCAGTGTACACACCCCTTGGTTTGCAAATATAGTCAACTTTTTGGCTACTGGAAGAACCCCTCAACACTGGAATAAAATGGATAAAGATCTTTTCTTCTCAAAGATTAAATATTTTATTTGGGAGGATCCTTATCTGTTCAAGATTTGTGCAGACCAAATAATTAGAAGATGTGTCCCTGAAGAAGACTTTTATAGCATACTTTCCATGTGTCATGAGCAGGCCTGTGGAGGTCATTTTAGTGAAAGCAAAACTGCTGCAAAGGTTTTGCAGTGTGGATTTTATTGGCCTACACTTTTCAAAGATGCACTGCAGCACTGTAAGTCTTGTCAGAATTGCCAGAGATTGGGCAGCATTTCCAAGAGAAACTCAATGCCTTTACAGCCCATTTTGGTAATTGAATTGTTTGGTATTTGGGTGATAGATTTCATGGGCCCCTTTCTTCCTTCAAATGGTTTTAATTTCATCTTAGTAGCTATGAATTATGTATCCAAATGGGTTGAAGCCACAACCACTAATACCAATGACCATAGAGTTGTCCTGAAATTTTTAAGGGATAACATTTTTTTCAGGTTTGGTTCCCCCAGAGCTATTATCAGTGATGGGGGGAGCCATTTTTGTAATAAGCATTTTGAAGCTTTATTGAAAAAGTACTCTGTGACTCATAGAGTAGCTACTCCATATCATCCATGCATCAGGACAAGTGGAGATTTCCAATAGAGAAATCAAACATATACTGGAAAAGACTGTGAAGAAGGACAGGAAGGATTGGTCCTTTAAGCTGAATGATGCATTGTGAGCATATAGGACAGCCTATAAAAACCCAATTGGCATGTCCCCATTCAGATTGGTCTATGCAAAGCATGCCATTTACCAGTGGAGTTAGAATATAAGGCCTTTTGGGCTATTAAAACCTTGAACATGGATCTTACTACTGCTGGTAATCACAAGAAACTGCAGCTTGCTGAATTGGAGGAGCTGAGAATGGATGCATACACCAATGCAAGATCTTACAAAGAAAAAGTTAAGGCTTTCTATAAAAAAAATTTGCTGAGAAGAGAGTTCATAGCTGGCTCTAAGGTATGGCTATTCAACTCAAAACTTAAGTTTTTTTTTGGAAAGCTGAGATCCAGGTGGGAAGGGCCATATACTGTCATTGAAGCATCTCCTTCTGGGGCTGTTGAAATTATGGATCCAAGTGATGGGAGAACCTTGAAAGTAAATGGTCAGAGGCTCAAACCATGCATTGAAAATACCCTGGAGCCTGTGCTGACCATCTATCATCAAGAGCCTCCACAAATCTGATGATAAACAACTGTATCATATGTATTTTACCTGTGTTTATTTTGTAGTTTTTGCATAGTTTATTTCTCTCTGTTTTTAGTCATGTTTTACACTCAATTCGAGAAGTTTATAATATGTGAAAAATTAATACGCAAAGAAAAAAAATTCATTTCGAAAAGTTTAATTTTCTTTTCGAAAAGGATCTGGACCTGTAACTAACTGCTCAAAAAGAATGAGTAGCTTTTCGAATAGCTTGTTCTGAAGCCTTTTGCTTTTCGAATAGCTGGTTCTGAAGCCTTTTGCTTTTCGAACAGTTGGTTCTGAAGCCTTTTGCTTTTCGAAAAATTGTTTCTGAAGCCATTTACTTTTTGAATGGTACTGATGCCATTCTCTTTTGTAAAAAGGACTGTTTTGAACTTTTTGAAAACTTCAAAGATGCTTTGCGAAAATCATTTTGAGCATATTTAAACCCTTTCGAAGTAAGGGTTTCATATTCGAAAGCCTTCCCAGAGTATCCTGTTTCGCAGAATACCCATTTTCCTTCCATCCCTGCGTGCTTTTAGAGTTCAGATCCAATTTCCTTCATATTTATTCCATGGATTAAGCTTGAAGAGAGGAACTTTTTGCTTCTGATTCTGGTGGATTTAATCAAGCGATCAAAGATTTCAAGCAAAACCCTAGATTTCAGTATTTTTCTTTGCATATCGTCTGTTTGTATTTTGCAAAGTTCATTTTTGTGTCAGCATACATTGTGTGAGATTCAAACAAAGTTTTAAAATGGGGAAAGCTGAAAAATTGCTGGCTGTAATATTCCCTAAGTCCTCTGCTAAGAAAATTAGCAAACCCTCCACAAAAGGAAAAGCCAAAACCTCTGCCAAGAGGAAATTGTCGATGGATAAAGCTGATAAAATTGAGAAAGGGAAGAAGGTTAGACATGAAGAACCCATCCCAGCAGCTGACCCTAGTCCTAAGCCTGAGCTTCCTCCTCTTCCTATGCATTTGGTACTGCCAAACCCTTTCATTGAGGCTCAGAAGCTGATCCTAGAGATTATTGTTGATGAAACCTTTTTCTTGAACAAACTTGAATGTAAGCTATCCTTGAACTACATCAGGGATGCTTCACTGAGCAATATCCTAACCCCTCTTCCAGAGAAAATATATCCACGAATGGTGAGATTATGGTACCAAAACATGGTAAAAGTGACGGAGAAGGATGCTGATGTCCCTACTCTTGTAATCTTCATTGATGATTGCGATTTAACAGTCACTTATGAAGACATTGGAAATGCCTTGGGAATCCCATTTCAACATGATCCGGCTGGTCCTTTGGCTGCACCAGTGACAACTTCTTTTAGGGAAATGGCTGCACATCTGACCCAAGGCATAGTTGGAACTAGGCAGTCCATCATGAGGAGAGACTTAGCACCTCAATTTTTGCTGATGGATTCCATTTTGAGGGGATGTTTTTATGTCACTGGGCACAACCAGGAAAGAAGAACACCCATTTTGGAGGCCCTCTTTCATTTCTCTAAGGGGCAATTCTTCAATGCCCCTATGCTAATTTTTGAAGCCATGGCTGACATCAGTGTTAAGATGAAGGAGCAGAAAATAGCTGGAATACCATTTGGAAGGCTGATCACAGCCCTACTAAGAGCCAAATTTGAGATTGATGAGCAAGAGCCATTTGAGATTGTCTCCCCTCACGCTTTTGGGAAGAGGGCTTGGACTACAAGCCAAACCATCTTGAATAGAATGAGGGAGGAGGTTGAGCCGGTCCAAGAACCTGTTATACCTGCACCAGCCCCTGCAACTGCCATTGAACCTTCTTTACCAAACCCTGAGGTGACCAGCTCTTTAGCTACACCTATTTCACTTACAGCTGACATTGAACAAGCTGTCATTACTAAGGTGACCAGCTCTTCAGCTGCACCCATTGTTGAAGAGGTCATCATCTTACCCACTTTACCTAGCGCAGCTCCTATTCCTTCACCCATTCCAGCAGTTCCATCACTCCTAACCACCATAATCCCAATTGCAGACTCTCCCTCTACACCAACCACTCCAGCCATACTTACACCACCAATTTCACCTAACAATGTCCAAGATATGGCCACAGATTTTGTTGAACACTCTCCTAGCACTCCCCTTCTCCAAAGCTTCTCAGGTTCACCTGCTCATTCAACTCATACACCTGAAATCACTCATACCCCTGAACCTGAGATATTCACAAAAAAGGCCTATTCATCATTGATGGGATCTATCTTGGAGAATATTGGGCTTGAATCTGTACCCATACCTAATCCTCCTCATTTCACTCATTTGGCTACTTCCCCCTTTACAGCCATTTCACCCATTGCCCCTCAACCATCTACATCAATTTTACCAGCCCCTACTTTGCATACCACACCCACACCTGACACAATTAGCCAAATCTTTACCTTTCTCCAATCCATCCAAGCCCAACTACAGATCAACACAGACAATCAGTCTGTGACAAATTCCCTTCTCCAAACCTTAGCCTCCACATCCCAAACAACCCCTTTAGCCACTGTACCTTCTATTTCTAACCAAGCAACCCAAACAGATCCTAAGGTAATAGTTTTAGATCCACCCATCCTCACTGTGGCTGACCATGCTACCCAAACTGACCCTGAGGTAGTGCTTGTAGATTCATCTTCCCCTTCCCCCACTGCTAGAATACATATGGTCCCCTACCACTCCATTCCCATCCCACGTTTTGTCACTTTTAAAAGGGCTATGGAAGATAACCCTTACATCTTTCGCGATGTCCTTAAGGGGATTGCCGATTTCCTCACTTACATCAAAACCCCTTATGAAGACCAGATTCGGAAACTGGAGCTGTTTATGAAATTTGAGAGAGAGAAGATGCAGGACCTGTTGGGCCAAACCTTTCAGATGGTTAGGAGTGAACAGCACAAGGATACCATGTTGCAAGAACAGTTTGAACAAGAAAAATTGAGGGCTACTAGACTTGAAAATATATTGGCCTCACCAAAAAGATCAAATCTGAGGAATACACCGAGCTGCAAGCCACAATCCAGGAGAAGGCTAAATCAAGTTCAGATTTCAATACTAACTCAAGTTCTGACTCTAACAGTGATTCCAGTTCTGAACCCATTGAACCAACTTATGATACAGATTTTGACCCCAGTTATTAGAATACATTGTACATGTTTGTTTTGTTGGGTCTGTAGTATGTAATTCCTGTTTTTTGTTAACTTTTGTTAATTTGTAATTACTGTGCATTTCTTTTCTTTATTCTCTGTCAATCTGATTTTTGCTTTTTGTTCTTTTCATTGCTCATGCACTCCTGGACCAGTGAGGACACTGCTCATCATAGGTTTGGGGGTGTGGCAGAATTGCCAATAGTTTAGTTAACATCAGTGCAGCTTATGATCAGCAGAATTTTTGAAGATGAAGTAATTTCACACCTGTTGTTTTGAAAAATGAGGAAATCAAAACTTTTTAAAATTAATTTCCTAGTGTAATTCTAATACTTTCATGAAATGAATGTCAGAAATTTTCCAAAGAAGATTGATGTTTAGTAAACCTAAAAAGAGAGAAAACAGTGATGATATACCTCAGGATTTTGATAGAAAACCACACCCAGTGAGACTTGGGCCTGAAATGTATTCTTTGGAGGTATGAATTGGCAATTTTTTCTGCTCTAGAGACTGTTTGAACCTGCTTACTATCACTAGAAGTTACACATATCCAAATTGAAATAATTTGACAGCAATCATGATATTAAAGATATGATGTAAGGCCTCCTTTTGGACAGTTTGAACTTCAAAAATCCCCACCTTTTAAAACTGCCCTTGATACACGCTATTTGAGCTTTATAAATCTAAGATTTCTTTGAAACCTCATCAACCTCATTTAGCCTAATCCTCACTCTAAAAATTCAGAAGGTAAAGGAAAGGAAGCTGAAGAAAGAAGAGTTAGGTATCAGTTTGGTAAAAAGAAAAAAATAATTGAAGGCAATGATGTATCAGCAGAAGAAATGTGGCATTCCAGTCAATGTTGCTTTGAAAAAAAAAAAAAAAAAAAAAAAAAAAGGAGAAATCATTTCATTGGAAGTTTGAAAAAGAAAGAGAAAAAGATGGCCACTTTGGCTCTGAAAATTCAAAGAAGAAGATGAAATTGTGCTGAAATGAAGAAGGTGTGTCTACCACCTCCTGACCTTGACTGACTTCTCAATTTTGAACTCCATTCCACCCTTTTATTCTTGATAAATTTCACCCATAAGCCACATTACAACTCAAGTTAAAGTCCTTACTAATCAATGATGGATTGAGCTGACACATGGAGATAAGGATTTGTGTAATCTATGGTGAAAAGAGCAGTGAATTCAGAACTAAAAAGTAATGCCTATGCTCCTGCTTACAGTCCTATTTGAAGGCTGTAACTGCTCTTGAGCTGTGTGAAATAGTATAACCCTCCTACTTGCATGTTGAGTGAAAACCCTGGTGAGAGTTGGGTTTGAAATCAACTTATTTGGGGTAACATCAAAAACTGAATTTTCAAATAGAAGGCAAGCTTTTCATTAATCTTTCTTGAAAAATTTTTTGACACAAACTGAGTGAATGGTAAAAGGAATTACAGCAGAATTTTAGTTTTGAACTGATGTTTTCTTGAGAATCTTCTTCTTCTGACTTTGATGCAGTGTGAATAATCATTTGGATGAAAGTGCCTTTAATCGCATTGATATTAACTGATTTATTGGAGAAGTTTGTGGGTACCTTCACTGAACACCCTCAGGAGACTTCACTCCTCCACTAGGGATCACCTAGGGGTTTAAAAGGCTTGTTGCATATGCTAAATGCAACTGTGCTCCCTACAAAAATGGCTTTTTCATTCTCTTGTTAAATTTTGTCTTTGCTCAGGGACTAGCAAAGCTTAGGTTTGGAGGTGTGTTGAGAACTGAAAAATACCATTTTTCAGCCCTTAACTTGAGTCTTTATAGACCTTTGAGAGTACTAAATAAGTGTTTTTAGCGTTTGTTCTACAGCTAACAATGAAGGCAAGCTTGACCCTGAAAGCAGCTTAAAAGTGTCAAAAAGATGATGACTCATGCTAATCTAGGGAAAGAAGGAGAAGGAACAACCTCACTGGCTGTCAAAATTCCTAAACTAAAGAGGACAAAGGCCTGGTTTCAACCTGGAAAGAGGTTTGGAGCTATTCAAATAGAAGAATGCAGAACAGAATGCTTTTCAAAAAGAACCTGAACTTTTCGAAAAGAACCTAAACTTTGCAAAAATAACTAAATGCTCCAGGCTTAGTTTCGAAGATCACCTGAACTCTTCGAAAGGATTCCTGACCTATTCGAAAAGAAGAAAACTCCTTGCGAACAGCACCAGAACTTTGCGAAAAGAGCTTCAGAAGTCACAGTACTTTGCGAAAAGTTCTCCAAACTATGCGAAATGATATCCTGAAGATTCCTAGCATCTGCAAGGGCAATTCAGTAATCTCTACACATGCCCCAATGCATTTAAAAACCCAGGGACATTCCGAAAGATTCTGAGCACGAACCAAAGGCATATTCCACCCCATGTGAACACCCAAAGATGAAATTACTTGGCGGGAACTTCTAGAAGCTCAAACAGATTTTTGAATTACATAACAGAATTGATGCTTCACACTGATTGATTGGTGAACCAGATCAAGCAGCCTGACACAAAACAGATCTGGATCCTTGTGCTCAACTCCTATTGGTTGATACAGATCTGACCAATTCTGATTGATTGATACACATCTGAGCTAGACTTGGGGAAAACTATAAATAGACGAACCATTTGCCCAATTTGGGCATCCAAATTTTGAGTTTCATTTCTATTGCCCCATTTCCATTTCAGAAAGCTTGTCTGAAACTTCTATAATATCTTAGCTTTTATTTGTAATTGAGAACTGTGAGATATTTCTGTAATTCATGTGAGAATTGTATTCAAGACTACAAATCCGAGAGCTGTTTAAGTTGTGCTTTATAATTGTAATGGTGAATTTGAAAAGGTTGCTCTGAATAGTACGTTCTCAGTCGGTTTCGTGCTAAGGGTTCCCTGTGATCTCCTTATTCATTAGATTCCTTTAGATTTATTGTTTTTAAAGCAATTTCCCTTAATTCATGGTCCCTGTGAGAATCGGCGTTTATAACTTGATTTCTCACAACATTTGTAGTGGTATTTTCTGTTCTTAATCAAGGATTTGGATTGAAGACTATTGGATGATCTGTGTCCATTGAAATGGACAGACCATAGCCATAAGTTCAACTCAATTCCAATCCTTGAGTAGGATTACTTTCTCTTGCATCTGTGCTGGTAGCCAGATGAAGAATTGGATAATATCTCATGTGTTTTACATTCATTCTCATTCTGCAATCAAGTACTAAATCGAAGTTAGATATTATTTCTCCATTCTTATTAGTTTACATCAAATCTCCCCAACTCGGATCTGGATCATTTAGTTTAATTTTTACTTTTCTCATTTAGTTATTGTGGCAAATTCAACCACCCATCTTATGTGCTTTATAGATAGGATCAAAGGTCAGATCTGGTAGCTCAGATCTGGAGATTTATCTTACATTTTTAATTAATTCCCTGTGGACGATCTTTTACTCACTTACATTTAAAACATGCTACAATTGGCCCTGATCTTGCAGGCTAATTAACTTCTCTCTGTGCTGATATTTCTTTATTCTATTTAGTTTTCCAAATTCAGTATAATTCATCATCTGCAAACCTGTTTTCAAAACACAAATAAATCATGCACACTTAGAAGAGCAACAGTAATGCGGTGTTTGAAATGTTGAAAATAATAAAATAAAATAAAGGAGAGATTTCTAAGAAGATTCCTGGTTTGTTATAATCGCCAGCTGCAGATATTTAACGACACTGTAACACGTCAATGATCACGCTCTAGAGCGGGTGTAGGTTATTCTTTACTAAATCGTCCACCTGCGAACGTTAGCAGCTATGGCTCTTCCTTATAATTTAGATAGTTTAGTTTTCTTTTTTTCTTTCCCTATGGTTGTTGGGATTCTAATTGGCTTAAGTTTACTAGTTCTACTATGAGTCTGATTGTGTGAACTTGTTATAGTGAATTAATCTAAAATTCTAATCCTATTAGGAGTCTACTTAGTCTGAGTGTTGTGGTCTTACTAGAAATCTAATTAGTTTAAGTTTCCAAATCTTATTAGAAGTCTAATTAATTTTAACCTTTTATTCTTATTAAAAGTCAAATTAATTTAATTTCCTAATCTTATTAGAAGTCTAATTGATATTAGTCTCCTAATCGTACTAGGAATGCAATTATATCAATTTTAAAGAAACTCAAATTAAATCAAGCATGCTAATTATACTGAAATTCTAATTGAAGCAAATATAATAATTCTACTGCAATTCTAATTAATGCAAGTATACTAATTTGACTAAAATTCTAATTAAAGAAAATATACTAGTTCTACTAAAATTATAATTGAAATAGATAACTAATTTTACTTAAACTCTAATTTAGGCAAAGGAACTAATTTTATTTAAATTCTAATTAAAACAAATAAACTAATTTTACTAAATTCTAATTAAAGCAATAAATTAACTATACTAAAAATCTAATTAAAACAATGAATTAATTTTACTAGAATTTTGATCAAAGTAATAACTCAATTATACTAAAAATTCTACTCAAAATAAAGGAACTAACTTTTACTAATTCTAATTAAATCAAGGAATTAACTTTACTAAAATTCTAAAAAAAATTGTTTTGGGCCCGTTATGCTAAGGAGGATTGACCTTGTTCCCGAGTACCCTCTGTAAGCTCCCTTGGGTAAATCGGGTGGCTGAGATTAAAACAAATTAGATTTTGGATTATAAGATAGTATTTTTGAGATTTTTGGAGTCGATTTTGGATTATAATTATGGATTAAATTATGAAACTAGAAATTTAGAAAACTAAATTAAGAATTGAGATTTTTTTTAAATATTAAATTAAGGAATTAAAACTAAAATTTAAGGACTGAATTCTGATCCGAAATCAGAAAAGCAGATCGTATGATTAAGGACTGGTGCTAGAAACTAAGAGCTAGAATCAGAAATTAATGATAGGATTGGAGATTAAGATTTCAAAATGAAATTAAAGTCTAAGTCGGTGAATTAGGTCGTTAGATTAAGGACTGCTTCTAGAAACTAGGGATTGAAATTACGGTCTAAAAAAAATGTGCTATGGTCTAAGACTGAAAATTTTAATTTTAATAATTAAGACTAAGAAAAATCCTAACTTTAAAACTAAAAACTAAGGTCGAAAACTAAAGACTAAATTTTTTACCTAAGGTCAGTGCTATGGAGAGGAATCTCAAAAATTCAAAGCTTGAATATCGAAATCATGGCTCTGTTTCTCTATGTGTTCGTTCTCGGAATTCTCCAGCCTCAAAAATTCAAACTTTTTCGTTCGTGTTGCCTAGGGTTTTGGGTCAAATTAAAAAAAGTCTTTTATAGGTTTTCTTCTAATTAAATGCCCTATTTCAGGCATTTAACTGAATCGCATGCTGATTTCTCGATGCTTAATCGCTTTGAGTCGGTCACCGACTCAGTGAGCAATCGGGTGACTTGCTCAACGAGTTTCCTAGTTCTAACAATGTTAGGACTAATTGTGCGCCTAGTATGAAGTGTGCAATCTAATTAAATACTTCATTTGAAGTGCTTCATCATGAAATCTTGGGGGCCAAGGACAGTGAGACTAAGTCGGGCGTAGGCCAATTACGCGCCAGTGGTAGGGCGCTCAATTCGATCGCGCGTGCCATGTGGGTGCGTGATCGACTCTCGAGGTAGTTCAGGGAAAGGAAGTCTAGTTTGAAGGGGACTGATCGCACGTGTGTGGTTTGGCGTGCAATCGAATTGCGCGTGTGATTTTAGGTATGTAATTCTGGATTGTCCGATTCGGGTCGGGTCTAAAATGCAAGAATATTGTTTCAGTCTACATTTTGACTATATACTATTATTTTAGCATATAGCCTCCCTACGTTGAGATCTAAGCCACAGAACTATTGTTTCAGCCATGTACTATTGTTTCAGTACATGATTCCCACTTTAGGATTAGGGAGTCTGAAATGCTAGACTATTATTTCAGTCTGTATTTTGACTATATACTATTGTTTCAGTATATTGTCTCCCTACGTTGGGATCTGAGCCACAGAGCTATTGTTTCAGCCTCTGTTCAGCCATGTACTATTATTTCAATGTATGGTTCCCACATTAAGGTCATAGGGCCTGAGTCACAGAGATAATGTTTCAGCCTGTGTCCAGCCATATACTATTGTTTTAGTATATGGTCTCACATTAAGGTTGTGAAACTTTCAGAGAAGGTAAGTCCTTTCCGAAAAGTCATGGGCAAGGTCAAAAGTTGACCGAAAGAATTTGTATATTCCGAGAGGGCAAAATAGTGGTGTCTACAAGAAGGTAAGAGAAGAAGGCTAAGGCCTAGTTTTAGCCAAATCTAAGGGTTTGGTAATGGAAAATGAGATCTAGAAGGGTGAACTCAGTTATGAAAATTTGGAGGTTTAGTGCTCAAAAGGGAAGAGGGAACTCTCTAGGATTTTCTCTCTTTTGCAAAATTTTCACGCCCTTAAGCAAGGGGGGTGACTCTCTATTTATAGAAAAAAAGATGATTAGTGAAAGGTTAAAGGGCTAATTGGGTTAGCAATTAGGTAATAGGGATCTAAAGTTTTCTAGGTTTTTGGGAGCTTAGATAGGTGAGAAATGGGTTTAATGGTAGATAATAGGGTGGGGCTTTAAATGGCTAAATGGTTGCAAATAGGCTCAATGGGGGTGCAATAGTCCTAAAGAAACCCACCCCAAACTTTGGGGTGGTCATCAAGCCAAACCCCAAAGATGATTTTCGGACAAAATAAAAAAAAATACTATTCCTAAGACTAGTGTATATAAAGTATATGCTAGGCTTAGGTACAGTGACTTGGTTTAGAAGCTGGAGGTTCAAAACCCGTCCTGGAGCCCAAAACAAACCAATTTTGCCTAGCGTGTATAATATACATGCTAGTATAATTTCCTGCATTTTTGCATAATTTTCAAATCGCCATAACTTTTGATATACAACTCGGATAGAGGCGATTCTTGGCTCATTGGAAAGCTAGGAATATCTTCTTTATAATGGTATAGGCCTCATATCCATTAGTGGTCTATGTGAAATTTCACACTCCTCTTTCTATCAATAGCTCAGAAGGGTTCGAACCGTGCCCGGGAAGGTTTCTAATGGGTCGGGGAAGGCTAAGGTTGAATCCTAAGGGCTAAGGTTGAATCCTAAGGGTTCAGGGTGATTCCTAGGGGTTTGAGAGATGCTTTCAGAAGCTCAGGAGTATGCCCTGCTCGAAGTGTGTGTCGATCGAGCCTCAAGACAAATTTGGGTATCTACAAATGTAGATCAATGATTTTACTGATGGGAAAGTATTTCTTCAAAAACTCTCTTTGTAACTCATTCCAATTTCTAATGGATCCTGGTTCTAGTAAAAGAAACCAAGATTTCGCCTAATCTCTCAAAGAGAAAGGGGAGAGTCTCAACTTTGCTATCTCATTAGTCCCATTGTGTACCCTAAACATCATGCAGACCTCGATGAAATCGGTCAGATGTGCGTACGGACTTTCATTGCTTAATCCATTGAAAATCGACAACATTTCAATTATTATTGATTTGAATTCGAAATGATTCCGAGGAATGGGAGCATGAGTGATACTATCTTGATCCTCGTAAGGACCAAGATCATTATATTGCTCTAATGTCCTTGGACCAACTGGTAGTTCATTGTGAATTCCATTTTCTCCTTCATTATTGTTATTGTTCTCATTCCTTCCTCCTCCTCGTCTTTGTTCAGCCATGGTCTCAATGTGATCACTCTGAAGCCTTTGATTTCTCTGATTTGTTTTGCAAGATCTTTTGATCTCATGATTCAAAGGTTGTAGGTTTGGGCGATGAGATCAGGTAAAGCTCATACACCGACAAACCGAGACAACTACTACTGACCCAAAATGAATTCAAAGGTAGCTACAGTTTAAAATTAATCGATTGATTAGTGAAAATTGATCGATTGATATAGAACATAACCCAATGTTCACACAAGTTTCTGCTTCCCAATCGATCGATTGAGATCAAACAGTATCAACTGCCTGAGCAGAACAAAAATTTAACTCTATTTTTTTTTTAATTTGAAACTGAACTGAGAAATAGTCACTATTCAAAATCAATCGATTGATGTGAAACAGCGAGCAAAATGTAACACACCTCTCCGCTCCTTAGTCAATCGATTGATTTTTGACAATCAAACGATTGAAATAGGCCAGAGGCAGAGCTAATCAGTTCAGATTACTTCAAAATCAATCGATTGATTTTGAGAAATCGATTGATTGACTGACAAAAACCGTGAACAAATTCCACAGGCTGAATAGATGAAAATTTGTTATTATTATTATTTATTTTATTTTATTTTTTTAACAACACAAAAAACTCATAAAAATTAACAAAATTTCGATGCTTCCCCAACAATGACGCTAAAAACTTGATCATTTTAGATTAAAACCTTGCAAGTGCACAAGTTCAATGAAAGAGGCAGTACAAGGGGTGTCAAACCAACAAGAAAGCACGTTATTTCGTTAATTCTAAAGAGTGCGACGTGAACCTAACGAAGTACCAAAGGTGATATTTGTGTAAGATGAAAAATAACAAGTACGCAAAGCACGATTAACGAGATCGAAACAAAGTTAATGCAAGGAAAACATTGACTAATCAAACAACGATGATAAGATGATCAAGGAGTCCGCTAACCCTAGATTTACAATTTTTTCTACTAACAATCCAAACATTTCGATGACAAATTATCTACACTCCTTTTTACTTCAAGCAAAACAATTCGATAAGAATGTGATTATGAGATTTGGCATACACTATCCTAGCACTCTGGCACATTCAATCACGACATGAATCATGCAAAAGACATAACATGTCACAAACGCAAAACTACAACAATGATAACCAATCGCATGACATCCTATATCAGTTTACAAGATCGATCTAGGTGGAATAACTCTTTTATAGTCGTCAATCTACAAGATCAACGGCTATAAATGAGTATTCGAGGATAACGCAATAAGCACAAACTAAAGTTGTATGATTCAATAATTATGACAAGAAATGATGGGATTGAAAATAATTAAATGTTCATCTAGGGTCGCTTCCTCCTTGAACGAGGGGTTTAGCCGCTCGAATCTGAATACAACACACGAATCTGAAGCCATGAAACACGTTCTTTAATTTGTCAAATATTTAGTTCTTTTAAGAAAAGATCGAGAACCTTACAAAGTTTTGATCCTAATTACAAAAGCTAAACTAAGCACTAAAAATAATGGAGAAAATTTGGAAAAAAAAAACTAAGAAATTCGGCCAAAGAAGAAGTCTCCCTGACCTTAAACAATGCTTGGTTTATATAGGACGCGGAGATAAAATCTTCCATAAATAGGTCAATCGATTGAATTCCAAAATTCAATCGATTGATTTAAAAATCTGAATTTTGGAAGGCTTATTCGAATTTAAATTCAATCGATTGATTTCCTAAAATCAATCGATTGATTAAAAATTCAAATTTGAGAGGGAAACAGTTGTCATCAAACTCAATTGATTGATTTCTGAAATTCGATCATTTAATGATGACATGTGACATATCTATTTCTCTAGGTTGCGGCTGGGCCAATCAGTTCTCTTCACGGATTTTGGTGTTTCATTTAACTTCATGGTCTAATACTCCCATGTAGTCTTTAATTACGCTCCTTTGTGCTTTTACAAGATCCAACGGTCAAGCACACCTAAAACCAGTAAAACTATGTAACAGTCGTCAGATTGCTTTCATCGAATGGCTAGGTGTAGATATTAGGGTGCGGTGTAAAATATAGTCATATCTTGGCACAAATCAAGATATAACCTTTAATGAATTTGCTATACGAACTTCTAGCAAAGCAAATCATGAAAATTGGAGAAGAGGTGGAAAATCAGAAGATCAGTTTAAGGTGGAGTTAAAAACTCCTACAGTTATTACATCAGAGGAAAGTATATAAATAGTTGAGAGAGAGCCAGAACAATCCTTAGCAGGTGGAAGACCCAAATGGAATGTTAGAGCACCAATTCACTACGATTACAAGAATATGGTCGCTTACGAGTTGACATTTGATAGCAATGAGCCATCTTCATTCAAGGATGCAATCAGTAGTAGATGTGCACGAGAATGGAAGACCGTAATGGGTGAAGAGATGGATTCTCTTTGTAAGAATCAAACTTGGGAACTGACAAAGTTACCTAAGGAAAATAGAGCAAAAGTGGGTTTATAAAAAGAAAAAGGGTTATTCGAAGAGTAGTGATGCAAGGTACAAAACACGGTTGGTAGCAAAAGGCTATGCGCAAAATGAAGGCATTGGATACAATGAGGTGTTCTCACCAGTTGTGAAACACACTTCAATCTGGATTTTATTGTCAATTGTAGCACAGTTGGACTTAGAGTTGGAGCAACTTGATGTGAAAATAATATTTCTACACGATGATCTGGAGGAGATCTATATGAACCAACCTAAAGGGTTCAAATCTCCTAAAAAAGAGAGGTTAGTGTGCAAACTGAAAAAGTCCTTGTACGGGTTGAAGCAGTCGTCGAGATAGTGGTATAAGAGGATTGACATGTTCATGATGGACCAAAATTATATTCGAAGTAAATATGACAATTGTGTTCACTTCAAGAGGCTAGCAGATGACTCATTTATTTTCCTTTTCTTGTATGTTGATGACACGCTCATAGCTGCAAAGAGCATGGTGGAGATCAATAAGTTGAAATCTCAACTTCGCATGGAGTTTAAGATGAAGGTTCTTGGTGCAATGAGAAAGATTATTGGGATGGAGATTCAGAGAGAGAAAGAAATGGTAGTTGTGTCTGACACAGAAGAGTTATCTGAAAAAGGTACTCTCACTGTTTGGGATGGAGAACTCAAAGGCTGTGAGTACCCCATTAGCAGTTCACTTTCGTCTTTTGGCTAGCATGTCTCCTACTACAGATGAGGAGTGTGAGTTCATGACTCGTGTTCCCTACACGAGTGCGGTTAGTAGCTTGATGTACGTTATGGTATGCCCTCGATCGGATATTTTACAGGACATTAGCGTGGTTAGCAAGTATATAGTTAATCCAGGCAAGGAGCATTGGCAGACAGTGAAATGAATTATGAGGTACATACGTGGTACCAAGGATGTTAATTTGGTTTTTCGCAGTGGTACAAGTCATCAGTTATGCGGATATGTAGATTCAGATTATGCGGGTGATTTGGATAAGCGTCGGTCTACAATTAGGAAAATCCTTTAGAGAAGAAGATATCGGTTTGCCCGAAGCCGATACGTATCGGTTAATTAAAACAAAAAAAAAAACTAAAATCTCAGTTGAAACTGAGACATATCGGCTGACCCGATACGTATCGGCGATACTGATACGGGATACCGATACATATCGGTTTGGCCAAAAATCGATACGTATCGCTGATACGTATCGGTATCAGCATATTTTTATACCTTAGGCCTAACCAGTCTTCATGAGGGACCATTCAAGCCCACTATTTTATTAATTATTTTTTTGAACTCTCTCTCTCTCTCTTCCTATGGCATAATCAAATAAGTATTAACTATTTTGAATCATATGATGAAAAATGTTTTTCATCCTAAATCTTTCAAATTTTGGATCTTGAGATCATAGATGTCCCATCAGATGCTCAATTGTTTATTCAGGTGGCACACATCTAATAAAGGTGACTTTAATATCACATGGACCTCATCACGCTCAAACCTGATTTTAAAGTCACTTTTTTTCTTATGTGTGCCATGTGAAATAGAAAACTTATGGTCTGATGGAACACCCATGATCTCAAGATCCATCTTGTGAAAGATTTAAGACAAACTCATCTGTTACAAAGCAATTAATCGATGGAAGCTTTTCCAGAAGAGATTGATATGTGATGGAGACGCAATGACTGATTAAAATTTAATTTATATATCATATTAGGCTAGTACACTATTGAAAGTATATTAATTAACATCTTTGTGCATGTGCCACTATTTTTTATCATCATATTCAATCTATATGATGATCTCCTGAGCAACTATCGTGGTGTATTCTAATTTGTGCATACTAATATCCGCTATTATCCGTATTAACAACTATTATTGAAGATCATTGATCATGCGGGATGGGGTTCAATTCATTCATAGGTGTGATTTTTTTAATTGGGATATGTTCCAATCCGATGATTATCGGAAACCCCCCCCAGAAAAATCCTGGCTCCGTGACTGCTGACCTTTATAGATCGTATTGGGTAGGCTCAAAGGTTGGGTCGGGTTGAGTCAACCCAATATTTTTATATATCCTTACTACTACATAAAAGAAGGAATGGTTTCTCTCAATTTTAGTGTTTCCACACTTTACGAACAAAGTACCCCTCTATACCATATTTATCTACCCCTAAAATACCCTTTTAATGCACACTGAGAGAGTCAAGTTTTGAACTGAACACCAAAATCGAATCGAAAATTGACGCTCCCGAGCCGAATTGAACTGCACTAAGAACCGATTCAAACCGAACCGAACCCCAATTCTATTCGGTTTCGGTTTGGGTGGCTCGAAATCGAAAACCGAGGGGGTAGGTTGAGTAAGTCGAAAAAAAGCATGACCTCAAATATGTTTGAACCACATTTTTTTCATTCCAATCTTTCACACACTTGATCTTGAGATTATGGGCGTAACATCAAACAATCATATATTGATTTGACATGCACAAATTCTAAAGTGACCTTAAAATCAAATTTAAATGATATGAATGGCACGTGATTTTATCAAATGTGATTTTAATACGCCCAACAAATCTATTATGGCACCCATGTTAAAACCAATTGACAGTTTTGAACCAAATGATGGAGAATGGTTTTCATTCCAACCATTCACACACTTGATCTCGAGATAATGGGCATACCATTAAATAGTCAGACATTGATTTGACGTGACACAGATCCCAAAAAAATGACCCTAAAATCAAATTTGGTGTCAATAGTAACAATCATATGAAAATTACCATCAGACGGTTAGACATTGATTTGTTGTGACATAGATCCCAAAAAGTGACTTTAAAGTCAACCATTGAATAAGATGATGAGCTTTTTAAAAAACTCCACAATCTATTCTTATTTAGATAAACACTAATTACTAAGTCTAGTAGAATAAAAAGATTCTCACTCTCTTAAAATCTATCCAAAATGGTTTGAAGGGCATGATGCCGTGATTTATTTTTATTTTTTACCAAGGATGGGTGCAAAATATGATCTCTATCATATAATTCACATAGCCAACTATTGAATCAGATGATAGACTTTGTATGCATTCAATCTTATGGTAGAGATCATGTTTTGTTCAAATGTTTAACCCCATAGATCTTTACATGGTCGCTATCAAATCAGACAACTTAGATTTGTTTTCATATGGCATAGGTCTGAGTAGCACCGTTCGCCCCTACAGGTTTATTGAAAGCGCTTACATTCAAAACCCTGTGAAAGCTATTGACTGCTTGGGATCAAACAATGGAGATCGTTTCGCACCCTACTTTTCCACACAAAGGATATTGAGACCATGATCTAACTGGCCGGTGGTCAATTCTTGATTTCATATGGCACATATCTCAAAAAAGTTGCCTTCATATCATGTTTAAATGTGATGTGTGTCATGTGATTTTAAGGACATTTTTTACGAATTTGTGCCATGTGAAATCAAAACTTGACCGTCTGATGGAATGCTCATGGTCTCAAGATTTGCTTTCTAGAATATTGGGGGACAAACGATCTGCATCATCTAATTCCTAGAAGTCAATAGGTTTCAAAACTTGACCATCTAATGGAATGCTCATGGTCTCAAGATCTGCTTTCTAGAATATTGGGGGACAAATGATCTGCATCATCTGATTCCAAGAAGTCAATAGGTTTCAAGGTATTTCGAATACAGACACTATAAGTAAACATACAAAGGTACCCGAATAAGTCCCATAAATATCAAATTTTCTTTTAAATTAGGTGCAATAGCATAATTTTCCAGTTCAAGTGATCACTCCCCCTATTTTTTATAGGTACCTTTGCCCGCGCCTATGTTCAAAGCCAATTCAAACCCATTGACTGCTTGGAGTCAGAAGATGAAAATCACTTTTCACCCAATCTTACTAATGGATCTTGAGACCATGGGCGTACCATCAAACAATCATTTTTTTATATGTAGCATCAATCGTAAAAATATTGTCTGAAGTCACATGACACACATCACGCTCAAACGTGATTGTAGGGATTCTTTTTGAGATCCGTGCCACACCGAATAAGAAACTAGCCATCCGAGGGATAGACTGGGGTCTCAAGATCTAATCTATGAAAAATTGGGGTGAAAAAATGATCTCCATCACCTAATTCCAAGCAATCATGGATTTGCATGGGGTGCAATCACCATTTTATTATTTTAAGCTACTTTTTCGATTTTCTCATCCTACCTAATCAATTCTCTATTTTTTCTCCCCAAAAATCAAAACGGGTCCAGAATAGATTTAGTATTGGTTTTCGGGTATGTTTAGACCAACTCGATTCACCAATTTTTAGTTCAAGTTTCGGGTCAAAACTTGCACCCTATCTATGTAACGTCCCGAAAAAATTTGAACCCGAGCGCGACCGACCACGTGTACATGTCCGACAAGTCACAGGACACCATCTTAAAATTTGGGGATAATTAAACTATAAGAATATATATTTTGTGGGAAGAGTGGTGATGTGAAATTTTAATTGTGATATTTTACTCGTAAGTGCACGAATTGGATTGTATATAGTGGGTGCGGAGTACGAGATCGTTTCCACGATGACTAATTTTGAAAGATCTAAAAAGACAAGCAATTCCAGAAATCTACTAAGATCTAACAGTATTCTACCAGTCTTATGATTTAGGTGGTTTGATGAGATGATAATTACTGACTACAAACTAAAACTTAACTGATAATTCAAAAATAAAGATAAAAATGAAGACACTAAATCCTCCCATCTTTGGTCCGTTCTTTCCATAATACAAATCTACGGATTAAACTATGAGATGTACCATTGAGAACAAATATCTTTTATGAAAGATAAATGGTCAAAAACCCCGATAGGTTCCACGTTACATCCCTGCAATCAGAACTTAGATGATTTTCATATATAGATCTGAGATCAAGGGCATGGCCTCGTTCAAATAAAAATCATCCCCAAAGTGGGTGAAAATTCTAACAAGAATACCACCATAGATCTGAAATCAAGGGCATGGCTTGGCACACTCGATTTCAGATTAGGGAGTAATTAAGATAAAATTACCATTACAGGTCCAAGATCCAGGGCATGGCTCGGCACACTCGATCCCGGATCATAATCGTAATTAGATCCACACGATGAAAGCAAAAAGACCATAACAATAATAGGATAAAATCACCGTCACAGATCTGAGATCCCAGGCATGACTCGGCACAAGCGATCCCGGTTAGTGGCGGGGATTTCATCCATTCTTGATAGCACAACAACCATAAAATAAGATCTCATATTTTAATCCTAAATTTATATTATTAAAACTACATCCATCGGATGGGAATCATTAGATCCCCATCCCTATGAATTTAGCCACACATATTGTAATTAAATGACATAAATAAATAAGGAAGAGAAAATAACATAAATTTAATAAATTAAAAATACCTTAAACTTCAACAGAAATTACTTTGATCCAAAAGTACAATGGTCTTCAGAAACGAGAATAATGCAGGAATAAACTTGAGCAAAAATATAATAAACTGGAGGAATGAGTACTGGAAATTAAAGGAACAAAGCTCTCAAAAAGGAATAAATAAAAACTCCCTATTTCTATGTCTAACTATGAAAAAGAAAAGCAAAAAAACTAAAACTCTAATCTCCTATCTCCCTAATTTCCTTTTTTTCCTCGAAGTGTTTGAGTCTCTTTAAATAGATTCCCGGTCGCCAATTTAGGATTGATTAATCGACCCAATGGGTCGATGCATCGACCCTACAAAAGAGGTTAAAAATCAGCTTTAAAGTAGTCAATTCCGTGTCAGACTCTCCTTCTCCTCGCTTAATCGTCCCCCAAAAATCCGTGAATTTCAGCACACTTTTTGTATCAGACATAGCTTCAGTATTTCAGCCATAACATTCTGTCCCAACCTCAGATTGAGGTGATTCATGCGCCGTTGGAAAGTGAACAAAAATATCTACAACTTTTGTGTTTTGACAATTTCATAATTCGGCCATCTTGAAAGTCCAAATTTAGCCGCAAGTCGCACCAAGTTCTCGATGACCTAAAGTTACAGTGTTTTGACATTATTTTCAAAATTCTTGGGCTGTTTTCCACACTTGGCTTGTATTTACCCGAAATACTTCAAATCTAATAATTCTCATCAGATAGCCTTCATCAGACAGCTAAATATAGGTATTTAGGGGTGAAATATCATCATATTTCAGTACTCATCATACCCCTAAACCTACACTTTGCTAGTCCTCGAGCAAAGCAAACTAAAGAAAATAAATGCCACTTTCGTAGGGAACACGATTACACTTAGCATGTGCAACAAGCCTTTAAACCCCTAGGTGATCCCTAGTGGAGGAGTTGTATCTCCTGAGGGTTTACAGTGAAGTTACCCACAAACTTCAATACATTTTTGAAACCATCGATAAAATTGAGTTTTCAAAATATGATTTTGATAGCATATATACCATTCAAAAATAAAAATCATTAATCAATTCAACATGCAAATTCTCAATTTTAAATAACAATGTTATACTAATCATACTAGCATCCTTCAAATTAGTCTAATGCTCAAATCGTTAGATAACTCATCCATTCATGCTTAAACGTGAAGTGTATGCATACCCAAACCAAAATTCATCCATCTCAGAACTAGTTCAAACGAGAAACCGTCGGACCTGTTGTTTAGACTCAATCCTCACTTTAGGTATACTCTTAAAATAAAATCACTCCGATGATGGATAAGTTTTTGCACATATGTGAGAGATCAATACAAAGCAAATAAAAAGTTCTTACATGATAAATGAAACATGATGCAATCAATGAACAAAAATAAATCTCATAAGAAGATACTTGTATATCCTAAGCATGTCATATCAAGTGTCATAAGTATCACATATTCACTCTCCACCAGGCAGTTACCAATGGAAGATCAGATCATGAAGGTCTTTTTGTAGGGTTGTAATGGGGCTCAGAAAAGGGTAAGAAAGAAAGGGAAGTTGGGATTCAAAATTTCTGAGAAATCGGAAGGGAAACACCTTTTTTATTTTTCTATTTCTCTCCTTTTTCTTTTCTAATCTCTCACTATTTTTCTCAATATTCCTCTATTTTTCTCAACTTTCTATTTCTTTTGAATTTCCTTTTCTTGAAGCACCTCATATTTTTCATTATTTTTCACAATTTTCTTTTTCTTTTTCTCCCCCCTTTTTCTTTTATATTTTTGCCATACACTCTCAGTAAACACCACAACTCAGTAACTCTCCACTTACTCTCTTTTCGTTCACTCTCATCCCTCGTTCCTAATTTCTTAGAAATAAGAAGGGTAAAGCTTGAATTTTCAGAAATAGTAAAGGGTTAAAGGTTAACGTGGCTTATCAAAAAATGTATAAAGGTAAATTTTTCAATAGGCTCAAAGGGGTACTAGAAGGATAAATTTATATAAGGTGAGATATTTTAAGCACAAACGAGCCAAAGATGGCCTTCAATCATATCCTTAAAAGATGGTAACCTTGTCTATTTGTCTTGAGTAGATATACAGTACATTCTAACATAATGATATGAATTTGATTTCATGCAAAGTCACAAGCCAAAGTAAAGTGTATGAGATCATGCAAAATAATTTGTATTCAAAGAAAACTCCGAGTTTATGTATTCACTCATCAATGACGAGAAATTAGCTCTAAAGCTCACCGGGTTTAGTCTCCACTAAGAACCTAAGATTCAACATTCAAAACAGTTCATCGATTTCTACGCCTTAGCTTGGTATAAGTGTAAAAATTCTAAGCATGAATATCAAAATTATCCATAAAATATCACATTAAGCTTCATCATCTTAGATACAAGTAATCAGAATATGATGTCAGTATTCTCAAAATTTAATTCACATGCATCATCAACTAAAGTTTGAAAACAATCGCAAAATAAAGTGCATGATGACTTCAAAATAATAAATTTTTTTTTTAAAAGGGAAAATAAGTGACGCAAAATAGATAATCATACCCCCAAACCTAAAGATGACAATGTCCTCATTGACTGAAAGAAGTAGCGCACCCCCAAACCTGTTTGAAAAAGTACATCAACACAAAGATCAGATGCAGAGAATATGTGCATCAAATTAGAATATGACCAAAAATTTATGGAAGGGAATATGGTTACACTATTTAGGAAATTACAAACATCCTAAACTAAACAGAAAAACTAATAAGCTAGAAATAAACATACGAAAAAAATTAAAAAATAAAAGAAAACCTAAATCCTAAACTAAACACGAATCCAACTCCGTTAATCATTGGTAGGCAGACCCATCCACCTCGGCTCACTTAAAATGATGTTCTTAGGCACAGGGAACAATTTCTCCCACAGATCAAGGGGAAATTGATGAGACACCGTCGATGGTATGGATGGAGGCGGTGAGGCAAAAGGAGGAGATGGAGATGGGAGAGATGGTGACAAAATCACATCAATTATCTCGATATCAGTATCGATGCACGGTGTAGGAGATTTGGAATGATTTACCTTCTTTCTAGATGGTTCTCCCCAGGAAGGAATGATCATCGGATCAAGGTCGATAATTTCAACATTGTTCGGCTCAAAAGGGACCGTCCGATGAGAGCAGCGCTCCCACTTTTTAGCAGTCTCCTCCATCTTTGATAACCGTGCTCTGGTGAGATAGAATCGGCGAGCCATGAGAAGTGGGCACCATAAAGCACCTAGTGGCGATCGATGGGCACCATAAAGCGCCTGAACCCGATCACCGGTGCGCTCAGAAACGTGGCCACGGGGGCAGAGATTGCTGCAAACCACACTATCCCAGAACAAAAGCGGGCAAGGTAACACCGATCGCCTAGTGGCGATCCCAGAAGAAAATACGCCGCAGCACATATCGTTGATTATATCCTCCTGAGAATCATCGAGCTCTTCACCCAAAGTGTGATTGTGAGGGCGCTCGCATGAAATGTTAAAAACCTCCGCAGTAATGTGCGAATAAATCGGGCGCGACCACCCATCAATTGAAACAGTGAAGTGGGCAGCGACATGATTCTCGACGGAGGTGGCCACCCACGCCATGTTTTGATAGAATAACCGAACGACACGTTCGGACACTTTGATCACAGGCGGAGTGAGGAAAAAATGGGCGTTGAGAGCCATTGCATAGGCGAGGGAAATGACGCAGACAGACAGGGCTTGAAATGCCGCGAGATCGAAAAGTGGCCACTTGGCTGATCACGTGGATGCCCTGTAGGTCGTTGGGAGAGCCTTTGCAATGCGGCAAAGGTCGAAGCCATGAGCACACTGTCGGAATGTCGAAGGCAGTCAGGGGAAAAATAAGATACAAAGTGAATTAAAATAGGAGAGAGACTGCTCCATTTAAAAAGGCGCAAAGGCGTCCTTTCGGGACGGACACACCTCAAAATAATTGATTAATAGACCAAAAGGGTCGATTAATCGACTTCATTGAAAACAGGCGCGTCATAAGTTCCGACGCATCGAAACGTGCAACGCATTTAAGTGAAAAGACGCAACGTCCGGAAATGCAAAAGTCGATTAATCGACACAAGCCCTCGATTAATCGACTTAAATCGAGGCAGAAAAAGAGACAAAAATGGAGTAGTCGATGCATCGACTCAAGGAGTCGATTAATCGACTAATCAAAAAGTCAGGCCCCCATAAATGCAGTCTCCTTGAAAAAGGAGACACTCATAATTGTTGTCGATTAATCGACATTAAGTGGTCGATTAATCGAGTGGAAGGGACGATGCATCGACTCAGGGGATCGATGCATCGACTCCAAATTTTATTTTATTTTATTTTTATTTTATTTATTGATTTATTATTATTATTATTTTTTTTTTAACATCGAAAAGAAATTAACCAAAAATGCAGACTGCATTGAAAAAGAAAACAGTCATTATAACTGTTGATCAATCGACTACAAGGAGTCGATTAATCGAGGGGGAGGGTCGATTAATCGACATCCAATGTCAATTGATCTAGATTTTTTTTTTTTTTTTTTAAGAAAAATTACGAAATTAATCTATAAGGTGTAAATTCATTCTGAGTCCACCAGGATCCCAAATCTTCATGAAAAATTTTCTAAGTAGGATCAGCAATTTATTTAATCGTCTCGGTATTTCTCTTTTCAAGGACTTAGTTACATCCCCATGATGTGCCCAAGTGCCACCATTATGATCCATCTCTACCCTGTACTTGACATTCCCAAAATCGCACTCCGGATTCAAACCCATGAATCTTTTTTCGGCATTCTGTTGATTATCTATGTATTCAACGAATGGGCAACAGATTTGAAATTTCTCTTTCTTCCCTAAACCGAATTCACACTCATCGGAAAAAGTTATGTTTCCCTTATCAGGTGTTGTAAGGGTGCCATTTTCTTTCTCTCATCTCAATTTGATTCTCAATTCCCTCCTCGACATAAGTATCGTTCCATTCCATTTCCTCTTCTCCTCGCACTTGCACTACCTCAACGCTTGTTATGCCATTCTCAAGCATAGTGACCAATTGATCATCCTCATATTTTTGAACAAAATCAGATGAGTCCTCTTGAAGATGTTCTTTATTCTGATCGGTATCAATGAGGGACTCCTCTATTTCAACTTTCCTTTGTAAGTACTCGATCATCTGACTAACTTGAGATTGTATCCTAGAAATTCTTTGAGTATTAGTGTGCACCAAACCTTTTAAATATTCTAAGGAATAAGAAGAATTTTGGGCTGGTTCATATGATTTTGTGTCTTGAAAGTATTGAGTTTACTGTGAAAACTCATAAGGAAATTTGTTGGGATAAGAATTTTGATCATTGTACGGCATCATATCACACATTAGAGGTTGATTAAAACCCCACATGTCATTAGATTGACTCTGCCAGTCATGAGTGTTCCAAACAAGGTTTGGCTGGACTTGTTCAGGGTAATAATTTGAGTTATTCAAGGGACACATAGGTGAAATGTGCATCGAATTTTCATGAATAGCACATGATTTTAGATTGAATCCATGCATTGACATGATTTCACCAATAACACCAATTTTTTTTCAAATTTTTTTTTTTTTTTTAATTAAAATTAAAATTCGAATTTAAATTAAATTTTAAATTTTTTTATTATTTTTTTTTAAATTCGAATTTCAAAAATAAAAATTAAATTCAAAAATTAAAATATAAAATTTTAATTTCAAAACCTAAAGACAATCCTACAAAATCCTATAAAATCTTACCTAAAAGAGAAAAAGAAGGGAGAGAATAGAAAGATTCCTCCAAAGCCCAAAGCAAGTAGTCCCACAAAAATTAATAACTAGATTTTAGAAAATCCTACAAAATATCTAAAAGAGGAAAATAAGGAAAATAAACTCCTAAAAATATATATATATTTTTTTTAAAAGCAGAAATACTATTTTAATCTCCGAAAATTCCTAAAATTTACTGTCTACCAAAAATTTAGATTTTCTTAATTTAATCCCCGGCAACGGTGCCAAAAACTTGATGTGAAATTTTAATTGTGATATTTTACTCGCAAGTGCACAAATCGGATTGTATATAGTGGGTGCGGAGTACGAGATCGTTCCCATGATGACTAATTTTGAAAGATCTAAAAAGACAAGCAATTCCAGAAATCTACTAAGATCTAACAGTATTCTACCAGTCTTATGATTTAGGTGGTTTGATGAGATGATAATTACTGACTATAAACTAAAACTTAACTGATAATTCAAAAATAAAGATAAAGATGAAGACACTAAATCCTCCCATCTTTGGTCCGTTCTTCCCATAATACAAATCTACGGATTAAACTATGAGATATACCATTGAGAACAAATATCTTTTATGAAAGATAAATGGTAAAAAACCCCGATAGGTTCCACGTTGCATCCCTACAATCAGGACTTAGATGATTTTCATATATAGATCTGAGATCAAGGGCATGGCTCGGCACACTTGATCTCAGGTTCAAATAAAAATTATCCCCAAAGTGGGTGAAAATTCTAACAAGAATACCACCATAGATCTGAAATCAAGGGCATGGCTCGGCACACTCGATTTCAAATTAGGGAGTAATTAAGATAAAATTACCATTACAGATCCAAGATCCAGGACATGACTCGGCACACTCGATCCCGAATCATAATCGTAATTAGATCCACACGATGAAAGCAAAAAGACAATAACAATAATAGGATAAAATTACCGTCACAGATCTGAGATCTCGGGCATGGCTCGGCACACGCGATCACGGTTAGTGGCGGGGATTTCATCCGTTCTTGATAGCACAACAACCATAAAATAAGATCTCATATTTTAATCCTAAATTTATATTATTAAAAGTACATCCCTCGGATGGGAATCATTAGATCTCTATCCCTATGAATTTAGCCACACATATTATAATTAAATGACATAAATAAATAAGGGAGAGAAAATAACATAAATTTAATAAATTAAAAATACCTCAAACTTCAACAGAAATTACTTTGATTCAAAAGTACGATGGTCTTCAGAAACGAGAATAATGCAAGAATAAACTTGAGCAAAAATATAATAAACTGGAGGAATGAGTACTGGAAATTAAAGGAACAAAGCTCTCAAAAAGGAATAAATAAAAACTCCCTATTTTTATGTCTAACTATGAAAAAGAAAAGTAAAAAACTAAAACTCTAATCTCCTATCTCCCTAATTTCCCTTTTTTCCTCGAAGTGTTTGAGTCGCTTTAAATAGATTCCCGGTCGCCAATTTAGGGTTGATTATTCGACCCAAAATCAGCTTTAAAGTAGTCAATTCTGTGTCAGACTCTCCTTCTCCTCGCTTAATCGTCCCCCAAAAATCCGTGAATTTCAGCACACTTTTTGTATCAGACACTGCTTTGGTATGTCAGCCATAACTTTCTGGCCTGACCTCGGAGTGAGGTGATTCTTATGCCGTTGGAAAGCTGACGAAAAGCTCTACAACTTTTGTGTTTTGATAATTTCATAATTCGGCCATCTGGAAGGTCCAAATTTAGCCACAAGTTGCACCAAGTTCTCGATGACCCAAAGTTACAGTGTTTTGACATTATTTTCAGAATTCTTGGGCTGTTTTCCACACTTTGCTTGTATTTACTTGAAACACTTTAAATCTAATAATTCTCATCAGATAGCCTTCATCGGACAGCTAAATATAGGTATTTAGGGGTGAAATATCATCATATTTCAGTACTCATCAAGTGGAATTAGATGTCACTATGACCATTGATTAAGAACCCATACACCGACCAACGGTATGCCGGTCCCACACTTAATTGGAGTCCATGGGTATAAAAGGTTAAGACCAAATGAGTTAAAATATCTTAGATATGTGTTTTTATTGTGTTGCAAAAGAAGTGGAGAGAGAGAGAGAGAGAAAGCTTCCTCCCCTTCAAACCCTCTTGTGAGGTTTCAATCATGAGATCGCTCCGCAAGCTCCGGCTCCTTCGCAAAGAACTTGACACCAGCATCGCACGAGCTCCGTCTTTTGATTAATTCCGACCATGAGCGACAATTGAGCTCCGTTATTAAATAGATCTAAGGGTGTGACCGGGTAAGGATTGCCCAACGTGAGCTTGGCATACGCTAAGTAGAAGGGAGAGGTCATCACTTGTTAGTGATTAAATTCCATTTTGGAATGGGCGTCATGATGTTCCGCCATTGACATCAAAACCCCCTTTCGATAGAAATCATCGCAAGCCGAGTGAACGACCTCGAAAGGTGAGCATATTAGTATTTTAGTGTTATATTAATTGTTATAAACTTAGATCAACTAGTGGAAGAAGTTTAATATGAATTGGGTAAAATTTGGGGAAAATTAAACCAAAGAAGAAGAAGCCCAAAGGGCTACAGAATCTATCAAAATCGATCGATCGGTTTGAATCGATCGATCAATTTTGACAGGAGAGAGATATGTAAAAATTTTAGGGAAATCGATCGATCGAATTTCCCTACCTTTGGAAATCGATCGATCGATTTGCTCTATTTTAATTATTTCAGTTTTTCTTGGAAAAAACTCTGGGAAACTTTGAGCCAATCCATTTTTTTCGACACTATTGACACGTAGTACAATCTTAATGTTATCTAAGTTAAGAATGAAAGACCGCAGATGAGGACCTTAGGCTCGCTTTGAACGGCTCTAAAATTTAGGTAGGGCAACCTTAATACCAATTACATTTCGTCTTAATTTACATGAATAACATAGAGTGATCGATTTAAATGCGATAAATCTGAATTTTGCGTATGAACATGATCACGAACTCTGAAAATCTGAATCCGCCTTTGAACTTGAAGTTTCTCTTAAACTTAAAACTCAAAACTCTAAATCTAGCTATATATTTAAATACACTGAATTATGTGTTAGAATCCGCATTTGATTTAAGGTTCATACGAACAAACCCCTCCACTCTTTGAACTGTGCTGATGGTGAATTTGAATAGCGCAAGTTTCCCTGATAACGCATGGGCTTGTAGCACTTCCGAAAAGTGTTCATTGAAAGATGATGGTTAGGTAGGGGTTCTGTTATTAACTGAAAAGTATCACTTTTCACCTCTTAACCTAGCCTTTTCTACACCTTGAAGCTAACTAATTACTCTTTGTTTAGCTTGTTTTGAAGTTAGTAATAATTTGTGCAGCTTACTACATAGTCTATGCTTTTGGTGCCAAAAAAAGAAAGAATTCAAGCCAAGGATGACTGTTGAACCAAAGACTGATGGAACACCATGGTGGTACACACCATGCTGACTATTTTGTATGTCATGATGGACCAAGGAAGTCTAGCAGATGAAAGAAGTAGGATGTGAGTGGAGAAGGCAGCAACAACAACATATGCATTGCAGCAGAGGAGCAGAGTTGTTATTTCGCGCAGTCAGGAGTGCTGCCTCGCATGTCTAAATCCACAGTAAAGCTTCCTCGCGTAGCTGATACATGCAGCACAAGTGAACTCACACAGCTTAGTGAAGGATTAACCTTAGAGAACTGCTTCGCTGAGTAGTCGCGCACTTGATTTGTTCTCAACACTCCAAGAACTCGCGCAGCAATCACGCACTAAACCTTCAGAAATCCAACTCGCGAAGTTCTCATGAGGATCAAGTCTTATATATCAGCAGCGCGCACAATCTCACGAGGTCAATTTACACAAAGAACGCAAGTGAGCTCGCGAAGTTCTCGCGTGGCTTAAGAGGAGAGAGAGCTCCAGAAATTCCCGCTACCTAGCGAGCTGTGTTATTCAATTGATATGAATCCAAGCGAGATTCAAATTCTACTTCGCGAGACCCTCGTGACAGGAGGAACCTGAAGCTCTGTTGCGTGAGCAAAGCCAAATCAGTGCAATTCGTCCTCGCAAGTGCATTTTAGGCCAAAGCAACTGTGCAACAAGCTAAAGTCTTATGCGCGAGCAAGGAGCTTTCCAAGCCAAATGCTACCTCGCAAGCACTCTGCAAATTGCGTGAATGAATTAATGGGCCAAAGTCAGCCCCGCGAAGCTCGGGCTCTCCACTTCTCAGCCTTTACTCAGGGACCTTTTAGAGATTTCCCCAAGTCCAGAGCACACATCCTAAAGCCCTGATCTTGATGCACACATTCCAAGGCATCCTAGGGTTGTAACCAAGCCATGTTTGCTAGAAAATTAGGGTTTAATCTTCTTTCAGCCAAGGCATCAGTGACTGAGTATATAAGCTGTATTTTTACTTAGAAAATTATCTCTCTTTCAACCTCAGTCAGCTGTGAGCTCGAGCAGATTAGGGTTAGGGTTTGATCACCTCTTTTTCCATTTTTTTCTTCTTCCTTAGCCCAACACTTCCTGGCTATGTTCTCTGTAATCAATTAGGCTTAGTTTTATCAATTTTTGTAATGGGTCTTATGAACATTAGGAGTTGTTGATGAACTGTTATGCATAAGGCTGCTGCCTTGAGGACATCTCATTATAAGTATTGGTTTAATAAATAAATGACTATTTTAAATGTTTATTCAATCTATTATTTTTCTATTTGCCTATAGTTTTGTTCAATCTATGCCATACATTTAGGACTTGAGCTGATTTGAAATACCCATGGAAGCTTGAGCTTGTAGCCCTGGGACCATGGTGGTAACAATAATTTACATGTTCCATCTCAGACCTCTGTGGTGTGGATAAGCTCTGTAGATAGCCTGTGACCATTTAAGTGGACAAACTATAGCCCTAGGGTGATTCCAAGCCACAGGTCTGAGAAGGATTCTTCTCCTCTGCACTTGAGCTTGTAGTCTTGAGAGAGGTTATTGCAGGAACAAGCTCCCCTCTGTTTTACTTGACCAACATCAGATGTTGGATCTGATTTCTCTGTAGAGATTATAGAATTGTGAGCTGAGTCATTGCAAGCCTTTTGTAGTAATGACTAGTTGCATTTAAGTCTCCAAATAGCTTTTAAACTGATGTGGTTTCCACTAGCTCTTCAAGAACTATTTGCTCCCATGGATGCCTAAGCTTGTAGCCTAGCATACGTGGTGTCTGTAATGATTTTCATGATCTGACTTGAGCCATTGGGTGAAGGACATCTATTGGATAATCTGTGACTATTTAAGTGGACAAGTTATAGCCTTAAGATCAGTCTATTTCATTGGATCAGATTGGTTTTCTTATTTAATTCATGTGGATTGATCCTCTCCATTGGATAGCCTGTGACCATTGAAGTGGGCAGGTTATAGTCATAAGAGTTGAGTTAGATACATCTTCCTTGCAAATGTGCTTGTAGCCATCTGAGGGACTGCTGCAGAGACAACCCTAAGTCTAAGTTACATTGTTGAATTAACCTTAGCTTAATTGCCTACTTCCCATCATTTTTATCTTTATTTTAACGCACACCATCACCACCTTCTTCATAACCCTTTCTTTAGGATAGGACTGCACTTTATTTCCTTTCTTTTAATGTTAATTTAGTATAGTTATGACACCCAACTCCCTTTCTCTAGGATTGTCAGATCTGTAGCTAGATCTGGAGGCCTACTAACATAACCCATTTTGGGTTCTAGATCAATTTCTCTGTGAGACAAACTCTTACTCAAAACTTGCTATAATAGCCCTGTATCTTGCAGCTATGTATTTCAGCCTTGCTATTTTAACCAATCTCCATTTCTTCACTTTTGATTTAATTTTATTCACCACTGTTTTCTTACCAATAACAAGACAGCACCTGAGACAACACCAACATGTTTGGTGCCGCTGCAGGGGATATTGATTTTTCTAGTAGACCTGAGTTGTATTATATTTTAGTCTAAAAATTTTTTTGTAGTTGTGCCTTAAATAAAATAAAAAGTACTACTGATTTTTACGGCATTTTTACAGAATTGAACAGCAGCAGCAGGGAAAATCTAGAGCTGTAGCTGGAGTTTAGCTAGCTCTGTTTGTACTTCTTTTGCCCTAAAACTCAGTCCATTTATGTTGAATTCTCTGTCAATAGTTTAGTTGTAAATCTGTTTAATTGTAAATTTTGTTTATAAATTTTTTATGTGTTGTGAGTATTTTCTTTACTTGCTAATTCTGTGTGTATGCTTGGTAGAAGGTCCCTTAACCTTGAATTGGATCCTCCAAATCCTGAGGTTAAAAGGGTCCTTAGACTGAGAAATACCACACACGCCCCTATTGTTGACACTGAGCTAGCTGCAATGGCTGAGAGGCAAAGAACTCTGAAGGAATATAATGCTCCTTTTGCATACAATTCCCTTCAATTGAGGAAAATTATGAAATCAAGTCCTCCACCATTAGCATGTTGTCATCTTTTCATGGGCTCAGTAAGGAAGATTCTTACAAGCACATTGATCAATTCTTGATACTTTGCACCACATTTAACATTACTGGCCTGGGACCTGAAGCCACCAAACTTAGACTTTTTTCTTTTTTCCTAAGGACAAAGCCAGTACCTGGCTCTCAAAGCTCCCAGCCAATAGCATTCAGACATGGAGTGACCTCCAAAGCCAATTTTTGGCTAAATATTTTCCCATGAATAAAATTAGTCAAATGAGGACAAACATATTGTCATTTACTCAGTCCTCAACTGAAGATTTTTATGAGGCATGGGAGAGGTTTCAAGGAATGTTAAAATAATATCCCCACCACCAAATTCCATAATGACAACTTGTGCAAGTCTTTTACCAAGGAATTAATCCCAAGAGTAGGGACATGGTGGATGCCTCATGTGGGGGTAGTTACCTCCACAAGATAGATGATGAGGCATGGGAGTTGTTTGACATTATTGGTGAGAATTCCATGCAGCAGGAGTCACTGTCTCGCAATAACAGCCAGACCCCAGCTAAATTGGTGAAAGAATCTACCCCTAGAGGTGGAATGTATGAGGTTAAGGTACAGAGTGAATTGGAAAGGAAGGTGGATAATCTGAGTTTAAAGTTTGATAAATTGATGAATGTGATACGGCCTAGGATGGCTACACAAGTGGAAGAGGCATATATGATATGCCAATCTCTCATACATTCACTTCAAGAATGTCCATCAGCCAACCAGTTCCCTGATTTAGTTATGGAGTATGCCAATGCTGCCCAAGCATATGGGCAGCAACCTATTGGGTACACATAGAGAAATCACCCAAATCTCAGGTGGAGACAAGACACATACCAACAGCCCTAGTAGCAGCAGTTGGCAACCCCATACAGACCTCAGCACCAATTCAACCAAGGATATACACCAAGACAGAATTTTCAGTTGCCTGCCCCACAACCCAATCAATTGGTCTTGCCCCCACCACAGCACAGATCCTCTTCTTTTGAAGAGTAAATGCTGGCATCAATGTAAAATCTAGAAAACTTGGTGCAAACTATGAACTCTCATGGGCAAAGCATTAAAAAAATAAAGGACCAGTTGGGTAAAATTTGTAATGCTTTGAACACGAGAGAGGAGAGCAAGTTGCCTAGTCAACCCTTGGCCAACCCTAAAGGATAGTATATGATTGGAGAAGACTTCACTACCCATGAGGAGGTTAATGCAATCACTATCCTAAGGAGTGGCAGGGTGGTTGATAATTTAGTGGGCATGACAAATGAGGAGGCCATCGAGAGTGAAAATGAAAAAAATGAGTGCTGAAGAACCAATATTCATCCTCTGCTGTGGAGCAGCAAGGGCAAAATAAAGGGGTTGATGTTGAGCCCCAACAGCAAACAATAAATAAAGAAAAGAGAAAAATAAAATAAAATTTTGACAATTATGTAGTTAGGCATGCAATTGTGGCACCAGCCGTCCCACAGCTGTCATTTCCTCATGCACTTGCTGGCCCATCTCCTTTTGATAAGGGGAATACTCAGATGGAGGAAATGATTGAGACTTTCAAATAGGTCAAGATTAATTTGCCCTTGCTTGATGTTATAAAGCAGGTCCCTGCCTATGCCAAATTCTTGAAGGACCTCTGCACACAGAAAAAAAAAGTAAGAGTGCAGTTGTCCAAAAAGGTTTTTACTGTTGAACATATTGAATCAGTTCTGTCCATTACCACCCCTGAGAAATTACAGGGCCCAGGGGTACCTACGATCCCCTTCATAATTGGAAACCACACCATTGGTAGAGCCCTCTTGGACTTAGGGGCCAGTGTTAACCTGCTCCCATATTCTGTGTATGAGGAGCTGGGTTTGAGGGAGCTAAAATCTAAATCAGTTGTGCTCCAGCTGGCTGATAGGTCTGAGAGGAGACCTATAAGTGTGGTAGAGGATGTTTTGGTAGGATAGATAAGTTCTACTATCCTACTGATTTCCTAGTTTTGGACATGAACCCTTGCAAAAGTAAAACCCCAATTCATGTCATCCTTGGCAGGCCATTCTTGGCCACTGCCAATGCTTACATTCAATGCAGGTCAGGAGTGATGGAGGTAACCTTTAGGAACATGAAGGCCCAATTAAATGTGTATAATACTGTTAGGCAGCCTCATATGGAAATTGAGGACTAATGTGCAATAGATGTACTAGATGGCCTTGTGGAAGAAGAATTATCCAATCTGTTGGATTGGGATAATGTTGCTGAAGACCTAGAAAATATTTAGAGTATGGTTGAGAAGGAGGCTCGAACTCTCATGACAGAAGAAAACACCAAAATAGAGTCATCTGTGGGCTTAGTGCAGCAATCCAGCTAGAAACCTTCATTGTTGTGCCTTCCTCAAACCACTACCGCACCTTGCCTTCCATTGAAAGCCCCCCTGATCTGGAGCTTAAGCAGCTCTCAGACACATTAAAGTATGCCTTCTTGGGGTAAAATAAAAAGCTTTCAATAATTATCTCTTCCTCTCTCACTAGTGAGTAGGAGGAGGAATTATTGAGTGTTCTCAAGAAACACACAAAGGCAATGGGGTGGACAATTGCTTATCTAGGGGGCATTGATTGTTGATGCGCACTTTTTCTGGGTTTCTCTCGGCTCCCGTTGAATCAGTGGCTCCAATTCTGTCCAGATGGACTCTAGCGATGCGGTGTTTGGAATGACAAAAATAAATTAAAAGGGGGATTTTTCTAAGAAGGTTCCTTGTGACAGCCCGGATTTCGACACCCCGAAACCCGTGCCATCAGCACGATCATCTTGACCGTGCCCTTAGCTAAACACGGAACACTGGTATATCAAGCATGCAAAAGTACTATTATGAAATTTCGGAATTTAAATCTATATTAATTTACTTTCCAAAAGACAGTTCTACCCTCATGCCCCTACATGAATGGAGAACCGATCCGAACCATCGATGATAGAAATCATCACGGATGGTTCGTCCCAAAAGAATAATCCAAAACCTTATATACATGGTTTTCGCAAAATCAAGGCTTGACATACCAAGCCGTACAAAACTCTCTATAAAAATCCCTCAAAGTGGCACAGCGGAGTCCTCTAGAAGAAGTCCTCTGGAGGTGGCTCCAACTCGTCACCGGCCGCAAGGTCCGACTCACGGGTCGGCTCTCCGGCCGCCGTAGTCGCTAGTAGTGGACTCGCGACGATAGTCTATAGGGTGAGCTACATCCTAGCTCAATAGGGAACAAACACTGTTGAACATATAAATTATAACTCACATATATTCTATGATATGCCATGCATGATGTATCTATGCAATTGTTAATGAAACGGTTTGAAAGCATTCGTCTTACTGTTGATTACTTATGTTTTCATTTACTCATGAATAATGCTGAAAAGGCCTAAAGCAAAACTTAAACTTTCAACTTAAGTAATCCCCGAGCAATATAGCATCGAGCCCCGATGAGATACCCTTCATCGTCATCTATATAGACAGTTTTAATGTATTCCCTGGGAATACCATATAGTACCCAAGCCCCTTTCCCCTGGGGATTGGTGGCGGGGTTTCACTTGTCTCAATCAACACCCCTGGGGTGTGCTTACTATGTACGGATAAGCCTCCAGCCGCCTACGGTTTCGCCGCCGTATGGGTCACGGATATCCTGCCGTGTCAGTCGTGGATATCCCGCCACGTCGGTGGGGTAACCTATCAAACCTCAAATAACAAAAATATCGGTGCCTTACATATAGTTATTCACCGTGTAAGTGTGCTATCTTATATCAGTTAGGCCCTATCAAACATGATTCAATCCTTGGATACATCCCTGGGATGTATCCATTTACTTGCATCACACCTGATGCTCTTATCTCTTTACTTTTTCATCCCCTGGGGATGGCTCAATAGTTTACTCTTATGAATGTCACACACACCCACACTTTTCACAATTCTTTAAGCAGTAAAAATATTTAAATGGAAATCTATATCACTACATACATGCTCTTGTAAAATAAAGTACATGTTCAAGGTGTTCCCTAGCTTAGGTCTCTATCGATTCAATGCATCAAGGTCCCACTCGGCTCCTTGTGCCCACTTTCACACGTATTACCTATGATACCATTAAACACATTCGAAACATCACAAAAGATGTAATGAATAAGTCTCAAGACCCCCCCAGAGTCTTGAAGTAAGAATCAAAAGTCAACGAAACTAAGTCAGTCGACTAGTCGAGCTCCCGGTTCGACTAGTCGAAATCCAACTCGACTAGTCGATTCTCAAAATCGATTAGTCGAGGTCCAATTTCGATTAATCGATTCTCAAAATCGATTAGTCGAAATCCCCTGTTCTAAATGTCCAATTTTCCCTTAATTAATTGAACATACCAAAATCGACTAATCGAGTCCAATTCGACTAGTCGAAATCCTTACTCGACTAGTCGAAATCCAATTTCGACTGGTCGATTTTTCTTAACCCATTTTTACTCCTCACTGGAGGCTCTCAGTCGACTAGTCGACACCCAACTCGACTAGTCGAAATTCAAAGTCGACTAATCGAAATTCAATTCGATTAGTCGAATTCGTGGTTATCTGACTTTTCAACTTCTTGGGGAATTTCGATTAGTCGAATCCCAATTTCGATTAGTCGAAATCCCCAGGTTCAGCCTTCTTTGGCTGTTCCTCCCCAATCTTTTCTCAGTTATTTTCTAAGCAATATTCCTACAATTTCCACCCATTTTAACCATAATTTATTCTATAAATCTACACCATTTATTTACAAGAATCTCACCTTAAATCAACCTCAATTTGATTTAAATGTAGGGTTGGAAGGTTAGGGTTTCCAGCTTTTGTCTGAACAGATCCCCCGCGTCGAATCCGGCGCTTTGATCGCAAGAAATCCCCTTCCAACAACTTGCAATAACTCCTCACTAGCTCCCTTGCTCCTCTCTCTCTCTTCTTTACTCCTCTCAACAACCAAAATATGAAAACTAGGGTTTTCAACCCTTTTATCTTATCTCTTTTCTCGGTGTGGAGCACATACACACACATCGGTGTATGTCACTCTACACACCTCTCTATCTCTCCACTCTTCTACACTGGTTCACACATCACATCCGCTCATCTCATCTTAAGTTCATCAATGAACTATCTCATGGTCAAACCTAAGACCAAACGGGCACGGATCCCGAGGTCCTCGTTTGACGTGATTTTTCGGGTTATTACATCCTCCCCACCTTGGGAATTTTCGTCCTCGAAAATCACCCAAAGGTGTGGTGGTCTGACTTCAAGACACACGCGGAGGTGAGGTGGTCTATCACTTAGCACACACGCAAGTAGATGGACATAGGCAATCAATGAACCATACATGACAGTAACAAAAAACTGTATATAAAAATATTAAAAGTTACAATAGTTACTGAAATGGGGACCACAACAGAAAGAAAAATGGTTCACCCCTATACAAAAAGATGTACAATGCACAAAAACAAACAACTCTGCACTGGTGGATCTAAGCCGAGCAGTGGTCGGTTGACAGAGTCGGCGATGGATCTGCCACGGGTGGCTGGATGGCTGGTGGCGGTAGCGGATGAGAAGTCCCTGTCGGCGGCGGCGGTGGAATCTCGGTCGGCGGCAGAGGTGGAATGGTAGTGGAAGTAGATGGTGGGTGCGTCGTCGTCGACGTCGTCCGTGGTGGGGGTGCGGTGGAAGTAGAAGCACCGGCATGATGTAATTGCGTCCTAAAGACCGGACCCTGATGGAATGCTGTGGTGCCGGCGGTCCATTCCTCTTCGCGGGCCAGCATGTCCAGGTAGGTGTGAGGGTAGATAAACTTGAGGGTGTGAAACATGAGGAAATCAATTCTCCTGTTCATCCTCTCGTTATTCGCTTCCATTCTGGCCTCGAAGCGGGCGAGAGTCTCCTCAATGGTGGTGGTGGTGGTGGGTCGTGGCACGTGAAGTAGAGGGTCACGGTGTAGGTCGAGGTGGTGGTGGTGTAGCTGCGGGTGGTGGTGGTGGAATGATTGTCATGGTGCACCGTGGAACGACTGGGGTGGTAGTGCGCCATCTATGTGTACTTGTGGTCGTGGGTCGTGGTGGAGGGGTGGTGGTGGGATTGTAGTCAGGTCCTACCGCGCCAAATGGGTGGTGGTAGAGTCTTCTTCAGAGATTGTAACTCCTGCTCCATTCGGTGTGAGAGAATGGTTTCACCGGAACGGTGGCCGTCGCCTCGTGGGGTGGGACGGCATAGGCGGGTTCGGATGAATATGCCTCAAGAATGCTTGTGATGATGCGAGGGCATCCCATCCCTAGTTCAAGGTTGCCCTTCATGAGCTTTCCTTGATGTACCTCATCCCTACAAGGATGACTAAGGTAACATCAAACCATCTGCCGTTATAGGCCGCATAGAGGGCCTGTTGCACCAACTCAACACGCTCGGTGCTGTGGCGCATGGGGTAGAGTTGGCGTGAAAAACAGAATCGAGCATCCACATGTAATGTGGAAGGTCAACCCTCTTAGATGAGGTGCCCGATCCCTTTCCCTTGGCCATGTCGGCAAGGATTCCTTCGACATTGGCCGGCCCTGGGAAGGGTGGTAGTAGTGTGGTCTCGGGTACATAGTCCAAGTAGCACTCGACTGCTTCTTGGACATGACGGCGTGTGATGAGGTATTCTCGACCCTCAATCGTGCTCTTCACCATGTCGTCCGTGAGGGCCATCCTTGAGGCCCCGGTAATAATCGAACCAATCGCGATAGTAGAACTTCCGGATTGGTTTGAGGAGGAAGGTGAGACCGCATTGTTGAGGTAGTTTAGGGCCCATATGGTCTCACCTTGACTACATCCTCAGTAAAAAGAGTCTTGTCGAAAATGTGTTCGACTTCAAAGACCTTGGCGCCCACCACTCAAAGATGGGTTGCTCGGTTGACGTGGTGGTGGAATAGGGCTTTCGTCTTGTGAAGACGCTCGTCGACCCGGTGACGTAGTGTCCGATGTCGATGGTGAGGTGTCCTCACGGTGAAGGGTTGTGGTGGTGCGGCGTTTTTATGCTGATGCGCAGTTTTGAAACGGCCCTCTTCGATGATAATCGCGTTTTAGGCGGCATTTTCGCTAAAATGCAAGGAATTAGGGTTTGTTATAAGCAAAATAATGAAGAAGAAAGAAAGATTAGGGTTTACCCAATCTTGAGAAGGTGTGTGAAGTCAAATCCGGTCGAGAATGGCCGGAAACGGTGCAAACCCTAGGTAGTTGAATCGCCGGAGAAGAAGAAGAATCGAATGCCCAAAAACTCAAAAGTCGAATGGTTTGAAAACCTCCTTTCACATATATATAGTGGTTGGCTCGACTAGTCGAATTTCTCAGCTCGACTAGTCGAATTCCAAACTTAAGGGAACTCCCCGAATTCGACTAGTCGGCTTCGATTTCGACTAGTCGAAATCCCATTTCGATCAGTCGAAATGTTTAGGGTTCAAATTCTAACTTTGGAGCCCACTGGAAGGACTCAGTCGACTAGTCGAAATCAGTTTCGATTAGTCGAAATTTTAACTTCGACTAGTCGAAATATAATTCGACTAGTCGAAATCGTGTGTCCCTTTTAAACTTCTACAATTCCCTCCATAACTCGATTAGTCGAATGCAAATTTTCGACTAATCGATTTTCCCTTTTTATGTCCAATTCGATTAGTCGATTTCTCTTTCGACTAGTCGAATTGTCCACTTTCAGAAATTTCTTTTAGACTCTTTAAGTAATTCGACTAGTCGAAATGTGAATTCGACTAATCGAACTTCCAAATTCGATTAGTCGAACCCTAGTTCGACTAGTCGAAATTTTCTAACTTATTCTTTTTGAACTCTGGCTCATTGGCATAGCCAGTCGATTAATCGATTTGACTTTCGATTAGTCGAATTTTCAATTCGACTAGTCGAAATGTCTCAATTGGTCAAAGTTTCACAAAAATTTCCATTGAATAATTTGGATCAAAATTTCCATTGAATAACTTGGATCAAAATTTCCATTGAATTACCAGTATCGTGGAGATTTCACAACTACGTTTGCGGTTTACATCGAATCCTCACGTCGTTGGAAACAAGGCTGAGTATTGTTCTTTCACATCGGCCTCTCGTTCCCAAGTAGCCTCTTCTTTAGGATGATTGTTCCAGAACAAGCACTAAGGGAATTACTTTAGTGCGTAGTACTTGCTCTTTTCGATCTAAAATCTCCACTGGTTCCTCTATCATGCTCATGTCCTCACACATCTCTATAGGTTGCTTTCCTAATACATGAGACGGATCATTTACATTACTTCGAGCATCGATATGTGGAAAACATTATGCACTCGATCAAATAGCGGTGGTAAACCAATACGATATGCAACTTCACCTACTCGTCCCAAAATTTCAATGGTCCAACATAACGTGGACTTAACTTCCTCTCTTCCAAATCTCATTACACCTTTCATAGGTGACACCTTCACAAACACATGCTCGCCCACCTTGTAGTCAACACTAGTCCGCTTCACGTCGCGTAACTTTTCCGCTTCACTGGTTGTCTTCAACCTTTCTCTGATAATTCGGACAACGGTGGCGTTGTCTTCAAGCAGTTTCGGTCCTAATACAAATTTCTCACCTGTTTCCTCCCAATTCAGAGGTGACTTGCATCGTCGTCCATACAGAGCTTCATACGGTGCCATGCCAATGCTCGTTTGGAAACTGTTGTTATATGCGAATTCGAGCATCGGTAGATACTCATCCCAGTATCCTTGCATATCAAGCATGCACGCCCTGAGCATGTCTTCTATCACTTGATTCACTCGCTCTGTCTGCCCATCAGTTTGAGGATGGAAAGCTGAACTAAAGTCTAGTCGTGTTCCCATTCCTTCTTGAAATTTCTTCCAAAACTTGGACGTATATAGTGGATCACGATCTGAAACGATGCTGCTTGGAATCCCGTGTAATCTTACAATCTCCTTCATGTATAATTCGCGGTCTTCCCGCAGATATGTGGTATTATACCAAAAGTGCGCTGATTTGGTCAATCGGTCTACGACGACCCAAATGGCATTGTGTCTCTTGGCAGTACGGGGTAATCCAACAATGAAATCCATTGAGATCGATTCCCACTTCCATTCTGGTATTGGTAAAGGTTGCAATAGTCCCGCAGGATGTCTATGATCAACCTTCACTTGCTGACAAGTCAAACATCGTGACACATACTCGGCCACGTCTTGTTTCAGTCCTCTCCACCAGTAATTCTGTTGCAAATCTTGGTACATTTTGGTGCTACCAGGTGGATAGCATAATTTGACTTATGGGCCTCATCAAGAATCGTTCGTCCTTAGATCGGCATTGTCCGGATGCATAGCGGTCTTTAAACAACAAAGAACCATCTTCTTTTCCGAGAAGTCCGACCGATGCCTTCATTCACGCCTTGATGAATCTTTGTTAATGTGGGATCCTTCATCTCAGTAGATCGTGGATATGCTCAAATATCATGGCTTTCTGATATGTTAGCCAAAAAGGATCCAGTGTCCTTTGACTCAATGTTCGTGATCATAGGTTGCCGTGTCTTCCAATAATTTCCATCTGCATACCCAAAATCAAAGAAGCTAATTGAGTGAACCTTTTCGACTCAATGCATCGGCTACTACATTCGCCTTGCCGAGATGGTATTGTATAGAGCAATCGTAGTCCTTGAGGAATTCCATCCATCCATCCTTGTCTCATATTGAGCTCCTTCCGTAAATGATATCGGAGGCTCTTATGATCGGTGAAAATTTCAAATGTCTCACCATACAAGTAGTGTCTCCAAATTTTCAGAAAATGACCGCCAGTTCCAAGTCATGAGTCGTAATTTTTCTCGTGTTCTTTCGGCGGTCTTGATCCGTACGCCATCCCCTCCCTGTGCTGGTTGAGGACACAACCAAGGCCATTGTATGACGTGTCATCAGACACCGCGTATCCTCCATCGCTCAAGGAATTTCCAACATCTTGGAGCGAAGTGAGTCTCGTTTTGAGTTCTTGAAAACTCTTCTCGCATGCCTCACTCCACTCAAACCTTGAATCTTTACGTGTCAGCTTTGTGAGAGGTCCCGATATCTTTGAAAACCCCTCAACGAAACGTCGATAATAGCCTGCTAAGCCCAGAAAACTTCGGACATCGGTCACTGTCTTTGGTTGCTCCCATTTAACTACTGCTTCTATCTTTGCTGGATCTACAGTGACACCATGCTTTGAGACGACATGTCCCAAATAGCTATCTTCCTCCACCCAAAACTCACACTTTCATCGAGTTTGGCGTACAATTGGTGTTCACGTAGCGTTTGTAGAGCAATCCTCAAGTGTTCTTCGTGTTCTGTCTTGGATTTGGAGTATATTAGTATATCATCAACGAACACTACCACGCAGGAGTCCAAGTGTGGTTTAAACACTCGGTTCATCAGATCCATAAATGACGCTGGAGCATTCGTTAATCCAAACGGCATCACAAGGAATTCATAGTGTCCATACCGTGTCCGGAAAGCTGTCTTCTGTATGTCCTCTGCCTTGACTCGCAACTGATGATACCCAGATCTTAGGTCGATCTTGGAAAAATACTTTGCTCCTTGCAGTTGGTCGAATAGATCGTCTATTCTAGGCAAAGGGTAGCGGTTCTTCACAGTGAGTTTGTTCAATTGTCGATAGTCAATGCATAGCCGCATCGACCCATCCTTCTTCTTGACAAACAAGACCGGTGCTCCCCATGGAGACACGCTCGGTCTAACAAACCCCTTGTCCATAAGTTCTTGTAGTTGTTCCTTCAACTCCTTTAACTCAGCAGGAGCCATTCTATAAGGTGCTTTCGAAATAGGCTCCGTTCCTGGTGCTAAGTCAATGGCGAATTCTACTTCTCTTCTCGGAGGTAATCCGGCAATTCTTCCGAAACACGCCTAAGTCTCGCACAACTGCTATCTCAGAAATGACATTCTTTTCTTCCTTGTCCTCCTTTAAGAAAGCTAAATATCCACTGCAACCCTTTCTGATCATCTTTTCGGCCCTTACTGCTGAGATCAGTGGTACTGATGACGACCTCACTCCTTGAAACCGAAATGATCTTCTTGTGTTGGGTCTGAAGATAACCACCTTGTTGCGGTTTGCAATCTTTGCATCAACCAGTCCATGCCAAGGATCACATCAAACCCTTGCATGTCTAACAGTATTAGCTTTGCTTCTAGTTCATGCACCTCCAAATCTTGAACTGCTATGATGATGGATTTGCAAGCTAACTCCGTGTCTACTAACTCTCCAGTCGGAATAGACACAGATAGGGCCGAAATCCAACGCGTCTGCAGGACAATCTTCATCTTCTTAGCGAAGCGTGGAGTGCGAATGAATGGGTAGACCGGGGTCTATCAATACTCGGCGTCATATCCACGAAACATCCTTTTTCATATATGTTTAGAGTACCTATAGTATACATACACACATACAGTAATTTACATATCAATTTACACTTTCAATTCACTCACAGCTTTTGTATATAAAAAAAATATATCTCATCAATTTCTAATGCATGCTCCTTCTCTATCTAAAATTTTGATGAAATGAAAACTTTCTTTAAATTTTAAAAGGGTCTCACCTGCACGTTCCTCGCTTCTGACAAAGGTTGCATAGGCTCTCCCCTGAACGACCGGTTTCCTTGTTTGATTTGGTCGTGGTGCTGCAACTGAAACCGTCTTTCTTTTATCTGTCTCGGGGCAATCCTTAATCAAGTGGCCCACCTTGCCACATCGGAAACAGCCCCTAGTTCCCAATCTACAGTCCACTGTTCTATGAGGCTTGCCACACTTTGCGCAAGTCTCCCGAGTGGAAGAACGACGAGAACCCTGAGTGTGACAAGAGCGCCAGTAGACATGGCAGGGCTCTCATAGCGAATAGGGCTTCCCGACGCGAGTAACGGAAACCTTTGTTGGTGTTGTTGTTGTTCTTTGTTGCACGGTCTTCCAAACCTCCACAACTGTGGTCTCGACTCGACCCCACGAACTTCGGCTTTTTATTCACCGGTTCGTAGTTCCCCATCCTTCCGTGGTCAAGTCCTCTCTGTTGCTCTCTCTGTCTATATCTGTTTGTGTTCTCTTCTTCCACGACCAACGCCTTGCTCATGACCTCTTCATAGGTCCGAATCGGAATGGAGCTACTCCTCCCTAACTTCAGTGCTTCAAACCTTGAAACCTCTTGGACTTCATCACTTCAGAAGCGACGTAATCCGGAGCAAAACGGGCAAGTCGTAGAAACTCTACCCCGTATTCTCTCACTGTCATTCTCCCTTGTACTAACTGCAAAAATTGTATCTCAAGTTGATTCCTCACCACTTCCGGAAAATATTGTTTGTTGAACTCCTCAACAAACTCCTCCCAAGTCCAAGGCAACTCTGGGGTCTCCTGAGTCTGAGTCCGTATCACAGACTTCCACCAAGGCCCAGCCTCCCCATCCAACATGTAAGCTGCCCATCTTACACTCTCGTCTTCCGTGCAAGTTAGCACGCTAAAGACTTTCTCCATCTCCATCAACCAATTCTCAGCGGCCATCGTGTCTGCCTGCCCAGAAAATGAAGGAGGTCTCATCCTCCTAAACTCTGTAAATGATGAGGGTACAGGCAACGCAGGTCCTCTGTGTGGTGTAGGTGGTCACGTTTTCAGACGCTGAGTCGCAAAGCGATGCTTTGTTGTGCCATGGCAGCTGCCATAGTCTCCATAGTGTGCATCATCCTTTGTCGCTCCTCTCGGTCTTCTTGTCTTTCTCTCAACCTCTCTTGTTCTCTTTGATCCTGATCCTGATGATCTCGATCCTCTTCCTCATGCTGTCTGCTACTACTGCCCCCTGGGGCCTCAGTACCTCCTAAAGGCACTCTATTTGTAGGAGAGATGTAGCCATCTCCACTACGCAAACTCCTTTGATGGCCTCCCCTTGGTCGGCCTCTCCCTCTAGCTGACATTGCGGCTGCATTTGAAACTAAAGTTTCGTTAGCAGAAGCCCCTATGTTCTGACGAAAGAACCCTCGTCAGAATTACTAAAAGAAAAGGCTTTGATACCAACTGTGACAGCCCGGATTTCGGCACCCCGAAACCCGTGCCATCAGCACGATCATCTTGACCGTGCCCTTAGCTAAACACGGAACACTGGTATATCAAGCATGCAAAAGTACTATTATGAAATTTCAGAATTTAAATCTATATTAATTTACTTTCCAAAAGACAGTTCTACCCTCATGCCCCTACATGAATGGAGAACCGATCCGAACCATCGATGATAGAAATCATCACGGATGGTTTGTCCCAAAAGAATAATCCAAAACCTTATATACATGGTTTTCGCAAAATCAAGGCTTGACATACCAAGTCGTACAAAACTCTCTATAAAAATCCCTCAAAGTGGCACAGCGGAGTCCTCTAGAAGAAGTCCTCTGGAGGTGGCTCCAACTAAATCACCGCAAGGTCCGACTCATGGGGTCGTCTCCTCAAGCCGCGTGGCTAGTAGTGGACCTGCGACGTATAGTCTATAGGGTGAGCTACATCCTAGCTCAATAGGGAACAAATACTGTTGAACATATAAATTATAACTCACATATATTCTATGATATGCCATGCATGATGTATCTATGCAATTGTTAATGAAACGGTTTGAAAGCATTCGTCTTACTGTTGATTACTTATGTTTTCATTTACTCATGAATAATGCTGAAAAGGCCTAAAGCAAAACTTAAACTTTCAACTTAAGTAATCCCCGAGCAATATAGCATCGAGCCCCGATGAGATACCCTTCATCGTCATCTATATAGACAGTTTTATTGTATTCCCTGGGAATACCATATAGTACCCAAGCCCCTTTCCCCTGGGGATTGGTGGCGGGGTTTCACTTGTCTCCCTCAACACCCCTGGGGTGTGCTTACTATGTACGGATAAGCCTCATGACCGCCTACACGGTTTCCGCCAACAGACGGTCACGGATATTCTGCCGTGTCAGTCGTGGATATCCCGCCACGTCGGTGGGGTACCCTATCAAACCTCAAATAACAAAAATATCGGTGCGTTACATATAGTTATTCACCGTGTAAGTGTGCTATTTTATATCAGTTAGGCCCTATCAAGCATGATTCAATCCTGGATACATCCCTGGGATGTATCCATTTACTTGCATCACACCTGATGCTCTTATCTCTTTACTTCTTCATCCCCGGGATGGCTCAATAGTTTACTCTTATGAATGTCACACACACCCACTTTTCACAATTCTTTAAGCAGTAAAAATATTTAAATGGAAATCTATATCACTACATACATGCTCTTGTAAAATAAAGTACATGTTCAAGGTGTTCCCTAGCTTAGGTCTCTATCGATTCAATGCATCAAGGTCCCACTCGGCTCCTTGTGCCCACTTTCACACGTATTACCTATGATACCATTAAACACATTCGAAACATCACAAAAGATGTAATGAATAAGTCTCAAGACCCCCCCAGAGTCTTGAAGTAAGAATCAAAAGTCAACGAAACTAAGTCAGTCGACTAGTCGAGCTCCCGGTTCGACTAGTCGAAATCCAACTCGACTAGTCGATTCTCAAAATCGATTAGTCGAGGTCCAATTTCGATTAATCGATTCTCAAAATCGATTAGTCGAAATCCCCTGTTCTAAATGTCCAATTTTCCCTTAATTAATTGAACATACCAAAATCGACTAATCGAGTCCAATTCGACTAGTCGAAATCCTTACTCGACTAGTCGAAATCCAATTTCGACTGGTCGATTTTTCTTAACCCATTTTTACTCCTCACTGGAGGCTCTCAGTCGACTAGTCGACACCCAACTCGACTAGTCGAAACTCAAAGTCGACTAATCGAAAATCAATTAGATTAATTCGGTTATCGACTTTTCAACTTCTTGGGAATTTCGATTAGTGAATCCCAATTTCGATTAGTCGAAATCCCTGTGTTCGACCTTCTTTGTTTGTTTCCTCCCCAATCTTTTCTCGATTATTTTCTAAGCAATATTCCTACAATTTCCACCCATTTTAACCATAATTTATTCTATAAATCTACACCATTTATTTACAAGGATCTCAACTTAAATCAACCTCAATAGGATTTAAATGTAGGGTTGGAAGGAAAGGGTATCCACTTTTTGTCCAACAGATCCTCGTCGAATCCGGCGCTTTGATCGCAAGAAATCCCCTTCCAACAACTTGCAATAACTCCTCACTAGCTCCCTTGCTCCTCTCTCTCTCTCTCTCTCTCTTCTTTACTCCTCTCAACAACCAAAATATGAAAATTAGGGTTTTCAACCCTTTTATCTTATCTCTTTTCTCGGTGTGGAGCACATACACACACATCGGTGTATGTCACTCTACACACCTCTCTATCTCTCCACTCTTCTACACTGGTTCACACATCACATCCGCTCATCTCATCTTAAGTTCATCAATGAACTATCTCATGGTCAAACCTAAGACCAAACGGGCACGGATCCCGAGGTCCTCGTTTGACATGATTTTTCGGGTTATTACATTCCTAGTTTGATTGCGATTGTCAGCTGCAGATATTTAATGACGCTGCAATACGTCAGTGATCATGCTGTGAAGCAGGTGTGGGGTTACTTCTATACTGAATCGTCCGCCTGCGAACGTCAACAGTAGTGCTTCTCTTTAGTTTAGTTAGTTTAATTATCCTCTTATTTCCCTTTGTAATTATGATTCCGGTCAGTTTAGATTTTCCAATTTTATTATTATTATGCTCTGGTTGTGTGGACTTATTAGGGTGAGTTATATTAGAATTTTGATGTTGTCAAGAGTCCAGTGAGCATCAAGGTTCTAATATTACTAAAAGTCTAATCGATTTCAGTCTCCTATTGGTGCTAGGAGTGCATATGTATCAGTTCCAATAATGTTCTAACTAAAATTAAGCATGCTAATTGTACTGAGATTCTAATTAAAGCAATTGTAGTAATTCTACTATAATTCTAATTAAAGCACTCGTAATAATTCTACTATAATTCTAATTGAAATAAAAAGACTGCTTTTTCTTACGGGCCTAATTAAAGCAATAAATTTAATTTTCTATTATAATATCAACGGAAACGAAAGGATTGATTTTTCTACGACCCTAATTATTGACGGATTTATGATGGCAAAATATAACTAATCATAAATAAACTAAACTTCTAATCATGAATAAACTAAACTTCCTAGAATTCAGATTTGGAATAATCAATTAACTAAATTAATGAAAGGAAAGTTCTGATTTAACACTCTAATAATTATATCAAAGCCTAATTAATGCAAATAACCAATTATGTTTAGATATAAACTAATTAAAGTAATTTATTAATTCTAAAAAAACTCTAAAAAAAAGGGGTTTGGGCCCGCTATGCTAAGGAGGATTGGCCTCATTTCCGAGTACCCTCCGTAAGCTCCCTTGGGCAAATCGGGTGACTGAGATTAAAAAGAAAAAAAATAAATTTCGGATGGTAAAGTAATATTTTTAGGCTTTTCGGAGTTGATTTCGAAATGATAATTATGAATTAAATTGTAAACTAGATTTATGAAAAAATAAAATTAATATTTAGGATTTTTTTGGAGTTAATAAACTAAGAAATTAGAATTAAAAAAACTAAATTTTTAGGACTGAGTCCGGGTCCGAAATCAAAAAAGTCAGGCCGTATGATTAAGGACTGGTTCTGAACTGTGAGAGTTAAAACCAGAAATTAATGATAGGACTGTAAATTATTATTTTAGAGTAGAATTTGGCCTTAGGGATCGGTATATCGAACCGTTAAATTAAGTATTGGCTCTAGAAACAGGGAAACTAGAACCAGATATAGAAGACTCGGTCCGAAAAGGGGTGCTACGGTCTAAGACTGAAAATAAAATTAAAAATTAATAGATCTAGAAATTATAAGCTATGGTCGGAATACTAAAAAAATTAAATTATTACCTAAGGGTCGAGGCTGCAGAGAGAAATCTCAAAGATTAGAAGCTTGAATCTCGAAACCATGATTAGGGTGCTCTATGGGTTTGTCCTCGTTGTTCTCTGACTTTGGAATTCATTCTCTCTCGAAAATTTTAGCCTTTTTCATCCAACCCCCTTTCTCTTCGAGAAAAAAAGCTTTTATAGGTTTTCCTTCAATTACGCACCTGTTTACAGGCATTTAATTGAATTGCGCGCCTGGATTCCGGTGCTTAATCGCTTTGAATCGGTCACCAACTCAGTGAGCGGCCGATTGACTTGTTCAGCGAGTCTCCTAGTTCTAACAAATTAGGACTAATTGCACGTATATTATTATGCGCTCAATCTGATTAAGCGTTTAACCTGAAACGTTTAATCAAGGAAATGTAGGGGTTAAGGGTAGTAAGACTAGGTCGGGCATAGGCCAATTGCGCGCTGGTGGTAAAGCGCTCAATCCGATCACGTGTCTTGTTTCAAGCATGTAATCGAGTCTCGAATCGGTTTGGGAAAGAAAGTTTGGTCTGAAAGGTGGACTGGCCACACGCTTGTGGTTTTGCACGTGATCGAATTGCGCGTTGGGTTTCTAGCGCATAATTCGGGGTTGTCCGGGTATGGTCTCTAGAATGAAATATAAGACTATTATTTCAGTCTGTATTCTAGCTATATACTGTTGCTTAGTATATAGTCTCCCTACGCTGGGACCTGAGCCACAGAGCTATTGTTTCAGCCTGCGTACAGCCATGTACTATTGCATGGTCCCACACCATGAGTTAAAAGGTCAAAGGTTGACCAAATAAGTTGTATACTCTAAGAAGGCAAAATAGGGGTGTCTACATTGATGCCTCAATTTGCATGCATAAAATTCACTTGGAAGAGGCTGTAAAACACTCCAGGGAGATGCAGAGGAAACTTAATCCTCAGATGCAAAAGGTGGTCTTGAAAGAGATAGTGAAATTGTTGGATGTCGGGGTGATTTACCCCATTTCAGATTTAAAGTGGGTGTCACCTATCCAGGTGGTACCCAAAAAGTCAGGCATAACAATTATTACTTCTTATTATGACGAGTTGATGCCAGCCAGGGAGACCACTGGCTGGAGAGTTTGTATTGATTACAGAAAACTTAACTCTAAGACCAGGAAAGACCACTTCTCTCTCCCTTTCATTGACCAAATTCTAGATAAATTGGCTGGGAAGGCATTTTACTGCTTTCTTGATGGATACTCAGGATATAACCAAATCCTTGTATATCCTCAAGATAAAAAAAAAACTACTTTCACATGTCCCTTTGGAACCTTTGCTTACAGGAGGATGCCTTTTGGAATGTGCAATGCCCCAGCTACATTTAAGAGGTGCATGTATGCCATTTTCTCTAATATGATTTACAAGTTCCTAAAAATATTCATGGATGATTTTTCTATTTATGGGGACAGCTTTAGCCATTACTTGAGTCACCTTGACCTAGTTTTATAAAGATGTGAGGAGACCAATTTGGTCTTAAATTGGGAAAAGATCCACTTTATGGTTATACAAGGAATTGTGTTAGGCCATGTGGTCTCCCACAAAGGGATAGAGGTTGGAAAGGCTAAAGTGGACCTGATCTTACACCTGCCCCCACCCAGGACTGTCAAGTAAATCAGATCCTTCTTAGGACATGCTGGATTTTATAGGAGGTTCATTAAGGACTTCAGCAGAATTGCAAAGACATTATACCACCTACTGTGTCAGGATGTGCCATTTGAATTTTCTACTGACTGCCTTGAGGCCTTTGAGGTCTTAAAAAAGTGTCTTACTACTGCTCATATAATCCAGGCCCCAGATTACTCACTCCCCTTTGAACTAATGTGTGATGCATTAGAGTTGGCTATAAGTGTTGTCTTAGGACAGAGAAAAGATAAGTTGCCTGCAGTGATTTATTATGCAAGCAAAACACTAGTTGAGGCTCAGCTCAATTACACCACTACTGAGAATGAGCTACTAGTTGTTGTGTTTGATGTGGACAAGTTTAGACCCTACTTACTTGGGTCTAAAATTATTATTTTTACTGATCACTCAGCCCTGAAATACCTGTTGGCCAAGAAGGATGCCAAACTAAGGCTAATCAAATGGATCCTCCTATTGCAAAAGTTTGATTTTGAGATTAAGGATAAGAAAGGAGTTGAGAATGTGGTGGCTGACCACCTCTCTAAAATTGCATTGGAAGAATGTGCAGCAACACCTGTCAATGAATTGTTCCCTGATGAGCAGCTATTTGCTATGCAGTCTAGTGTACCCTGGTTTGCACACATTATAAATTTTCTTGTTGTTGGTAGGATCCTCCCTCACTAGTTCAAGATGGACAAAGACCTATTTTTCTCACAGGTCAAACATTTTTTATGGGGGGATCCATACCTGTACAATCATTGTGCAGATCAGGTTGTTAGGAGATGTGTGCCTGAAAATAAGTTCCACAACATTCTTTCTATGTGCCATGAGCAGGCCTATGGAGGTCACTTTAGTGGCAAAAAGACAGCTGCAAAAGTATTGTATGTTTTATTGGCCCTCTTTGTTCAAAGATGCACACATACATTGTAAAGCCTGTGAAAGATGTCAAAGGTTGGAAGGCATTTCCAAGAAAGATTCAATATCATTGCAGCTCATCCTTGTGATAGAACTGTTTGACATCTGGAGGATTGATTTTATGGGCCCCTTTCCTCCTTCTGTGGGTTTCAATTTTATACTTGTGGTTGTGGACTGTGTCCAAATGGGTTGAAGTTATTGCCACAAGGACAAATGACCATACAGTTGTCCTAAAAATTTTGAAGGATAATATTTTCTTCAGATTTGACACCCTCAGAGCTATCATTAGTGATGGGAGGAGTCACTTCTGTAACAGGCCTTTTGAGAATCTGCTCAAAAAGTACTCTGTTACACACAGGATTGCAACTCCCTACCACCTACAGACCAGTGGACAAGTTAAAATTTCTAATAGGGAGATCAAGCACATCTTGGAGAAGACTGTAAGGGCAGATAGAAAGGATTGGGCACAGAAACTAAGTGATGCTTTTTGGGCTTATAGGACTGCCTGTAAGATCCCTATTGGCATGTCCCCTTTTAGGCTGGTCTATGGCAAGGCCTGTCACCTACCAGTGGAGTTAGAGCACAGAGCCTATTGGGCTATTAAAACACTGAATTTTGATCTAACTACTGTTGGTTCTCACAGGAAATTGTAACTGTTAGAGCTTGATGAGCTGAGACTGGAAGCCTATACAAATGCCAGAATTTACAAGGAGATATCCAATGCATTTCTTAACAAGAAACTCATGAGAAAGGACTTCAATGCTAGTACCAAGGTTTGACTTTTCAACTCCAAATTAAAATTCTTTCTAGGGAAATTAAAATCCAGATGAGATGGACCTTACACTGTCATCTATGCCTCCCCATCTGGTACTATGGAGATCTTGGATCCCATGTCTAGGAAGACCATGAAAGTGAATGGTCAAAGGCTAAAAATTTGTATAGAAAATTTTGTGGAGCTTCCTCAGACCATTCACCCGCATGAACCTCCCATTGATTAGTGATCTACAGCTCTGTACACTATGTACCATACTTTGTAAATTTGTGTGTTGTTTTGTTTAAAAATCTCTCATGTGTTTATGTTGTGATTGATTTGCATATTTTGCTTTGTTGTGTTTTGAGTGTGTTGTTGTTGTTGTTGATATGAATGGTTGTCATCTGAATTTCATGAACTTGCTTCCTGCTGAAATTAAAATGTGCATGGACTTATTGTCATGTAAATGTTCATGTATCTGCTATACTTGAAAATCATTTGCATTTTGAGTTTTTACTTTGTGAATATGTGGTAATGGGCATTGTGCTTATCATGGTGAATTAGATGAATAATGAGGAAATGTGGTGTTAATACATAAGGGCATAGTGCATGTCAGTGTACATGCACAGGCCAGTGTGCAAGCACTGAGAGAGAATGAATTCTACTTTGTCGCGACGCTCACTGGACTAAATTTCACACTCACAAGCTATTTGTGGGCTTTCTCGCGGGGCTCTGATATGGAAATAGTTACTTCGCGAGAGCCTCACGAGCTAAAGATCTGAAGAAGCTTGCAAATGAACCTCGCGAAACCATTTCTACTCCGCGGCATTGAGCCACGCGAAAATTAGAAATCACGCATTTTGTACCTCGTGAGAGCCTCGCAAGCAAATTTCAGAAGCACTTACCTCGTGAAGCCCTTGATGCTCTAAATTCATGTTTCTCGCGAGTTGAAACCTCAACTGCGCGAAAGATGCAAATGCCCTCTCGCGCGTTTAGACCCCATTCAGCTTTGCGATTGACCTCGCAAGACCCCTGAGAACCTTGAAAAACCATTTCTCCCGAGATTGCATTTTTAGTGCGCGAGAAGATGTTGCCCTGCGAGTACCTGGCAAGAATCGCGCGAGGCACAGAGTCACACACTTAAACCCTACGATTTTCTACATTTTTCTCATTTCTCTCTCCTTGCCGTAGTTTCCATTGCACACTTCTAATTTCCCTTCTCCCTTCTTTCTCCTCTACAACCTAAACCACTCTAACTCGGTCACTTTTCTCCTACAATTGTGTTCCACAATACCTTCTAGTTATTTTACACTCGGGTTGGGGTGATTGGATCTACTGTGCAACGTTTGAAATGAAACCCTAGCTCTCGTTTGGTAAGTTGTCTCACTCTCCCCTGTGGTTTGAATTTGTAAGCTATTTCAGTGTTGAGTAAAGAGGAATTTGTGGGCATTACCTCCATTAAAGACTAAACTACCCAAACTTTGAATTTAAAGCCCTAATTTTAAGAATTTGAGTAGTCATGGCCACGAGTTCTAAATTTATTGATACCTTGGCTGCCATGCTAAACCCTTCACCTACTGGCAGTCCTGTGGCCACTAGGAAATCTGTGAGGATTGCAGAGGCCTTCACTGTGGAGACCTCTGAGGTACCTACACCATCTATGGAGCCCCAAGTAGAATTAACTAAGAAAAAGGTTGCCCCTGTGAAGAAGGCCAAATCTGTAGCCTTTGATGCCCCTGCTCCAAAGAAGAAATCTGCCCCTAAGAAGAGGGTCAGAGCCCACCCACCTGCTAAAAGCTCTAAGAAACCAAAGAAAAAATAAAAGAATGGCAAGGAAGTGGCCCCTAAGATCCCTGTGGTTGCCCAAGAGGATGAATTTGATGATTAATCACTCAGAATTCCCTCTGAGTTTGTGACTGCAATCAAGCTTGAGGCAGAGACTGCCTTTGACAAGGCCTTCTTTGAGGAAGAGCCAAAGACAGCTGCTGCAATTGGATACCTAACCAAAACCCCACTGCTACCCCTATTAAGGCCCTCAATGCAACTAGTCTTCCTTAGATTAGTGTAACTATTTTACCAGAACATAAGGATGAAAATTGGAGATGATGGGAACCCTGTAATGCTGGTATTGATAGATGATTTTGAGATGTTGTTTAACCAAGCAGTCATTGCTGAGATTCTTGGTATTCTAGCCAAATATAGCCTAGAGTGTGGCTTGGGTCCTTCTTTGACAGCCACAATCTTAGAAATTGCTAAGAAGCTCACTGGAGGGATCACAGCGTTTGGGGTATTAATAAGGAAGAGAGACTTGCACCCTAGTCTGAGATTTATGGATGGGGTGCTGAGAAAGAATGTCTATTGCTCTGGGCACCAACAAGATAGGAGGTTCCCCATTGCTAATGCCCTCTACTCCTTCCATTGCAACCACTACATAGATGCTGCAAAGCTCATCTTTGAATGAATGAAGGATATACATGAAAAGGTGAAGAGAAAGCAGAAACCCCATTCCTTGCCCTACTACAGGCTCATTACATCCCTGCTACAGCTGGGAGGCTACCACTTCAATATGACTGAGGAAACTCTCAATTTGGCCCCCAACAAGTGTGGCAAGAAGCAGTGGGGGATTAGTGGTACCTTGATTGAGAAGAAAAAGAAGAAGAAGAAGGAGAAGAAAGAGGAGCTACAAGCTCATCCAGCCCCCCCACAATTCAAGAGGTAGCTGCTGCTGCCTCTATTGCCAGCTCAGCTGCTCTTTCTCAAGCAGCTACTTCCACTGTGCCAACAACCTCCATGCCCTTGCCATCCATTGTACCAACCATCCATACACCCAGTCCCTCAGCAGCAGCAACCTCATTACCTCAGCAGCCATCCATTACTTCATCACCCATAACCTCCATAATCACCTCCATTCCTATGCCAGTCTCTACCACCATCCCAACCCCACAACCCTCCATAGTTACATCAGCTATACCTTAGCCAATTTTACCCATTCCCACAACCACCACTACATCACCTACATCAACCATCCCTGAACCAATTCTACTCATTTTCCCTACACACCCCAGCCCACCTATTAAAGTCGCATACACCATAAAGAAAACCTCACAGACCACCAAAGCCTCCACTCAACCTCCCCAGCCCATTACCTTATCAGTACCTACCCCCTACCTCAGTCCATTCAAATTCAAGAGCCCCCAACCACCACTGATCTACCATCACCTTCATCTCCATTCCACTATGCTGAACCTGAGCCTCAAATTCCTGACATCCCACATAGCTCTCCTATTTCCTTACCTCAGCCCATTGGAACCTCTACACACACTGAAACTATCCTTGGGCCAATCCATTCCTTATCCCCCCTCCCATGACCAAGACCCCTTCTCATCAGAGGGTTAGCAATGATGGACTCTATCATAGGGGACATCAACTATGAGTTCACCCCTCTCCCAGATTCACTACAGCCTACCACCTTTCATCATGCACCCACTTCACCATTTCAACCAATTCCAACCATGCAACCCTCAGTCCCTATCATAGCTGATCCCCTACCCCAAATCCTTAACCTTCTCCTTACCCTTCACCAACACCCAATCTCAAACATCCATTGAGGCCAACCTTCAAGCCAGGCACTCCAACCCTCCAAAATCAGGCCTCCATTAAATTTAGTTTACAAGTCATCCAATCAACCTTATCAACCTTAACCCAACCTTCCCAATAGCCATTTATCCCTCCACCTACCCATATACCTACACCACCCCCATCTACCCAACCCTTAACCTTAGCAGCAATAACAGTTGCTGCTACACACATTGAACCTACTACAGAAACCCCTCCAATTATATTTACCAATGCAACCTAACCATATCCAGCCACCCATTATTACCCCACCTTTGGAACTCACTTTCCCACAATCCCAACCTGCCACCCCACCTGCAGTAGCAACATCTGATGTTGTCACAGATGTGGAAAACCTAATCTCCACCTCCTCATTTCCAATCCAAACTAACCCTTAGGTAATAGACCTCGCAGAACCTGAACTTGAAGCCCACCATCCAATACCCTCTACCTCCACCCTACTTATGTTATCATCCATCTCTTCATCATTGTTGGCTGGCCCTTCTTCAACTGCTGAGCAGCACATACTGCCTGCCTCTTTCAACCCCATGCCCCCATACTCCACCCTCCTAAGAGCAATGAAGGAAAATGCATATATCAAGAGGGGTGTAATTAGAGGCATGGCAAACCTCAGAACCACAGTTAAGCAGCCCCTCCTAGATCAAACCAAATTTTTGGAACTCACTCATAAGATGGAGAAAAAGAGACTCAAGCATAATTAGAGAGAAACACTACTAAAATACAATGAAGAGAAGAATAGAGTTGATGGGATGGAGGATGTAATCAAGAATTTGCAATGTGTTTTTTTGTTTTACTTGTTTGTGTGAGTGTGGTTTGTTACTTTTTCTTACCTTGTTTGTTGTCTTAATTTTATAATAATACCCTGCTGCACATGCCTTTTATCCTTGAATCAGTGAGGACACTGTTCCTCATAGGTTTGGGGGTGTGGCAAGGTATGCCAATAATGGAGTTAACCAAAGTGCAGCGGAATCAAGTGAGTAAGATAGAAATAGAGCTGAGTCACCTATGAAACTTTGAAAATGAGAAATGTTAAAATTCTGTAAACTCGTAGGAATTAAAAGCTTTTAAATTTTAACATTTCCATGAGGTGAACATCAAGAAAACTCATTTGTGTCAGCACTTAGTGAACAGTCAGAGAGAGAAAAAGGTAAAGACATGCCTATGAGTTCAATGGAAGACCATACCTAGTGAGATTTGGGCCTATAAAAAAAATCTCTTTGAGGAGTGTCTTAGGCAATTCTTTTTGCTCTAAGGACTGGCTAAGTCTATTTCCTCACTAGAAGTTAGGCATCTCTAAGTTGAAACAGCTGATAGTACCCATGACATTTAGGAAGGATCAAGGCCTTCTCTTGGACAGTTTGAGCTTAAAGATACCAAACCTAGTAAACTGTCCTTGTGTATACACCTTTTTTAGCCTTAATTTTCAATTTTCTTCAAAATACATCAGAGTATTTGTACCTAAACCTGTGGACTTTATTCAAACCTACCCTCACTATGAGAATTCAAAAGGTAAAGGAGAAGGGGTTGAAGATGGACAAGCTAAGGTCAATATTTGGTGAATGAGAAAGAAACACAAAAAAGAGGACAAAAGTGTAGCAGCTGAGAAGAAGAGGGCAGCATTTCATAAAAATAAAAATAAAAAGAAAAGAAAAATGTATCCAAAAGAAATATATATATATATATATATATATATATATATAATAAAAAGGAATAGAGAGGAGTCAAGAGGGAATTTCATTGAAAAAAGTAAAAATAAGAGGAGAAGCTGGCCACTTCAAGTCTGAAAAATATTAAAGAAAATGAAATATGCTGAAAGTAAAAAAAGGTGAAGTCATGAATCACCTCCTTCACCTGCTAATTTATCAATTTTGCATCATTTTCACCCTTTCATTCTTTATAACCTACACCCATAAGCCATATTACAACCCAGTCATAAGACCTTGTGATCCTAAGTTGAATGAGCTATTATGTGGAGATAAGTAGTTGTCCAATCTATGGTGAAAAATAGTCAATGATGCCAGAATTTAGAAACCTTGCTTATGCTCATGCTTGCAGACCCATTTGGGGACAATAACTGCTCTCGTGTGAAAATGAAAACCTCAAAGTTATTTGTGAGAGACTGCCCTGGTAAGCATTGAGTTTGACATTGAATGTATTAGGCATTGTCTAAACTTAATTTTTGAATTGATAATGAACTCAGTACTGACATTCATTTGCTGTTTTTTTTTGTGTAAGCTGATTGGAAATGATGTGCATACATGTAAGAGTTTTTAATGATTAAGTGGTTTGTACATTTCATTTGTTTAAATTCCTCACATTTTGAAAAGAATCAAGGGTGGACTGATACTCTGTTTATTGAAAGGTGGTGTAATAAACATTGCACTTTTGTTAACTGTTTCATTGAGAAATTTGTGGGTACCTTCACTGAAAACCCTCAAGAGACTTCACTCTTCCACTAGGGCTCACCTAGGGGTTTAAAAGGTTTGATGCATAAGCTAAATGCATCCGTGCTCCCCACGAAAGTGGCATTTATATTCTTAGAGTAGTTGTTTAAATATTGCTTTGCTCAAGGACTAGCAAAGATTAAGTTTGGGGGTGTGTTATTCACTGAAAAGTATCACTTTTTACCTCTTCACCTAGCCTTTGCTATACCTTGAAGCTGACTAATAACTCTTTGTTTAGCTTATTTTGTAGCTAGTAATAATTTGTGTAGCTTACTATAAAGTCTATGCTTTTGGTGTCAAAAAGAGAGAGAATTCAAGCCAAGGATGACTGCTAAACCAAAGACTAATAGAACACCATGGTGGTACACACCATGGTGACTATTTTGCATGTCATGATGGACCAAAGAAGTCTAGCAAATGAAAGAAGTGGGATGTGAGTGGAGAAGGCTGCAACAGCAGCATATGCATTGCAGCAGAGGAGCAAAGTTGTTATTTCGTGCAGTCAGGAGTGTTGCCTCGCGTGTCTAAATCTGCAGCAAAGCTTGCTGGTGCAGCTAATACATGCAACACAAGTGAACTTGCAGAGAACTGTTTTGCTGAGTAGTCGCGCACTTGATTTGTTCTCAACACTCCAAGAACTCGCACAGCAGTCGTGCACTAAACCTTCATAAATCCAACTCGCAAAGTTCTCGCGGGGATCAAGTCTTATATATCAGCCGCGCGCACAATCATTTGCACAAAGAACGCAAGCGAGCTCGCGAAGTTCTCGCGTGGCTTAAGAAGAGAAAGAGCTCCAAAAATTCGCTCGTGTAGCTCTCGCGCGCTTAAAAGCAATACCTTCTACCTAGTGAGCTGTGTTATTCAATTGACATGAAGCCAAGCGAGATTCAAATTTTATTTCGCGAGACCCTCGCGATCGGAGGAACCTGAAGCTCCGTTGCGTGAGCAAAGCCAAATCAGTGCAATTCGTCCTCGAGAGTGCATTTCAGGGCAAAGCAACTGCACAACAAGCTAAAGTCTTCTGCGCGAGCAAGGAGCTTTCCAAGCCAAATGCTAACTCGTGAGCACTCTGCAAACCGCGCGAATGAATTAATGAGCCAAAGTCAGCCCCGCAAAGCTCGGGCTCTCCACTTCTCAGTCTTTACTTAGGGATCTTTTAGGAATTTCCCCAGGTCTAGGGCACACATCCCGAGGCCTTGATCTCGATGCACACATCCCAAGGCATCCTAGGGTTGTAACCAAGCCACTTTTGTTAGAAAATTAGGGTTTAATCTTCTTTTGGCCAAGGCATCAGTGACTGAGTATATAAGTTATATTTTTAACTTAGAAAATTATCTCTCTTTCAACCTTAGTCAGCTTTGAGCTCGAGCAGATTAGGGATAAGGTTTGATTACCTCTTTTTCCATTTTTTTTCTTCTTTCTTAGCTCAGTACTTGCTGGCTATGTCCTCTGTAATCAATTAAGCTTAGTTTTATCAATTTTTATAATGAATCTTGTGAACATTGGGAGTTGTTGATGAACTGTTATGCACAAGGTTGCTGCCTTGAGGACATCTCATTGTAAGTATTGGTTTAATCAATGAATGTTTATTTTAAATATTTATTCAATTTATTATTTTTTTATTTGCCCATAGTTTTGTTCAATCTATGTCATGCATTAGGACTTAAGTTGATTTGAAAAGCCCATGGAAGCTTGAGCTTGTAGCCCTGGGACCATGGTGGTAGTAGTAATTTACATATTCCATCTCAGACCTCTGTAGTGTGGATAACCTCTGTGAATAGCCTATAACTATTTAAGTGGATAGACTATAGCCCTAGGGTGATTCCAAGCCATAGGTCTGAGAAAGATTTTTCTCTTCTGCACTTGAGTTTATAGCCTTGTGAGAGGTTGTTGCAGGAACAAGCTCTCCTCTGTTTTATTTGACCAACATCAGATGTTAGATCTGATTTCTCTATAAAGATTGCAGACTTGTGAGCTGAGTCATTGCAAGTCTTTTGTAGCAATGATCAGTTGTATTTAAGTCTCCAAATAGCTTTTGAACCGTTGTGGTTTCCACTGGCTCTTTAAGAACTATTTGCTCCTATGGGTGCCTGAGCTTATAGCCTGGCATACATGGTGTCTGCAATGATTTTCATGATCTGATTTGAGCCATTGGGCGGAGGACATCTATTGGATAATCTGTGACTATTTAAGTGGACAGGTTATAACCTTAAGATCAGTCTATTCTATTGGATCAGATTGATTTTCTGATTTAATTTATATGAATTGATCATCTCCATTGGATAGCTTGTGACCATTGAAGTGAACAGATTATAGCCTTAAGAGATTAGGTCAAGCCATAAGAGTTGAGTTAGATACATCATCCTTGTAGATGTGCTTGTAGCCATCTGAGGGACTGCGGCAAAGACAGCCCTAAGTCTGAGTTACATAGCTGAATTAACTTTAGCTTAATTGCCTACTTTCCATCATTTTTATCTTTATGTTAACACACACCATCACCATCTTCTTCATAACCCTTTCTTTAGGATAGGACTGCACTTTATTTTCCTTCTTTTAATATTAAGTTAGTGTAGTTGTGACACCCAACTCTCTTTCTCTAGGATTATCACATCTGTAGCCAGATCTGGAGGCCTACTAACATAACCCATTTTAGATTCTAGATCAATTTCTCTGTGGGACAAACTCTTGCTTACTCAAAACTTGCTATAATAACCATATATCTTACAGGCTGTGTATTTCAGACTTGCTGTTTTAACCAATCTCCATTTCTTCACTTTTGATTTATTTTTATTCACCACTGTTTTCTCACCAATAACAAGACAGCACCTGACATCACTAACAGGTACCCATCGAAAATCTTTGGCTCTTAAGCTATAATTACTTGGGAGGTTATTTAAGTTATGATTTAAGTCACTGAGAAGATAAGCATTGCATGTACAAATTAAGAACAAATGAAAACCTAAAACTATTTGAAATCCTGATTATTGAATTCGAATATGAATCTTGAAATGATATTCTGTCAAAGAAACTGCATTTGATCTTAGTATTTGGAAATTTAGTTATTTAATCTGTTTTGAACATCTACTTGAATTCTGTCTTTTGAAATCATGTTTGTTCTGATAAGATATAATTGAGATTGAGTTTCTTCTATTGAGCTTAGGCTGTTAATTTACCCTGACTATATGTCACAGGTGTAGATACCACTCAGGACCAGGGCTACGAGAGTGATCCGGATTACAATCCGGAGGAAGAGACGGACACTCCGCCTGACGAATTCTCCCCATAGGGTGGGATTTGGGTCCTTAGTTTTGGAGTTTTTGATACTCAGGACTTGGTATGTCCTGTAAAATTTTGTAAGTTACTGATATCAGTACAATTGTGAATACATTTTGTGAGTCATTGTTTACATGATGGTCGGCCATCATCAGTGGATCACTTTGGTCCTTGTTAATAGGTTTTGTATAGAGATAAAATCTTTCTTTTCACTGTATGTTTATATCTACCTAGTTTCTACTAATATTAAGGAGATACGAGTCAATGGCGAGTCGGCTTTCCCGATATTTTGAGTTTGGGAAAGTCGGGTCATCACAATGTATGGATGGAGATTACTATTCATCTTTTTAATAATAATTAATAAATAAGTACGGTATGAAAATTCGAAGCCTATTGATTTAATTACATTAGTTATTATAAAATTAAAGTAGAAATTAACAATTAAGAAAATTTTATTAAACATATATAATTAATATATCATCAAATTAATCAATCGTGATAGGATAAAAACATGTATCTATAGTAAAAAATAAGCATTTAAACATAGTAAATAGATATAACTGTATATTATTATGCAAAAATGATGTATTTACTGTATATGGGGAAATAAAGAAAAAAATAAAAAACTACTAAAAGCAAATAATTTTGATAATTTAATTGGATATGAGATTTGATTTGTTACTTCGCCAAACCAATTTTTTATTAATTTTATTGTCTTCATTAGTTAAAACTAATATTCTGACATATGTACCATTGATTAAGGCGAATTTTAATTAAATTTTAAATTTTAAATATTATAAAAAATAAGTTCTACAAAATACTCGAATCAATATAAAATTTAAGAATAATTTTTATTAGTTTTTTAGTGATTAACTCATAATATATGATTATGATTTTATACGATTAGTCAATTTTAACTCATAATTAAAATTATCTTTGATTAAAATATTTTATTTTACGGTGCATGTGCACTTTTACTAGTTATATTAAAAGACTAGAGGGGTTTAAAGAGATTTTGAACCAGGTTGAGTCTAATCATGGCTGTCAACGGGCCGGGTCGGCCCGATACCCACCCGACCTGACTCGATATTTTGTCGGGTCGGGTCGTGAATATATGACTATTAGGTCGGGCCGACCTTTACAAAAATCAAGTTGGGGCGGTCGGCTTCAACAAGATGACCAGACTCAACCTGACCCGGCCCAAGCTGATCCGACCTAATGACCCAACCCTTTTGACTAAGCCGTCCGACCCGACCCGTCAACCCGTGCTGCCTTATCCAACCCGTTAACCCGACCCATTTGGCCTCTGGGTTATAATATGTCAGGTGTTCTTAGTAAGTTCAAAAAAGTTTTTGAGTCCATGACTCAGATCTAGCATGTTCAATTGACTCGGTTGAGTAAAGCTAGACCCAAAGCCCCAAACGTGTAAAACCATAAAGTCTTTGAACACTACATGTTATAGTGGGTAACGGTATCAAACCCGGCCCGACAGTTTGACCCAAAAATGACCCGAAAATCCAACCACAAGGTTGATAGAGTGCTCCCCCCAAAAAGCCGACCCGTAGGCTGATAGGGTGATTGCCTCGATAACCTGACCCGAATAGCCGACCTGCAATGACCCGTCCCAAATTTCCAAGTCGGGTCGAGCACCAAGTCGGCAGATTGAATATTCAGGTCGAGTCGGGCCGGGGTCCAACATTTAACAAGACCATAATTTTCAGCATGACCCAGCCCGGTGTCCCTAGTGGATGAACCCCACGTTTTTATATATAATTATGTAAACAAATATTGGCTCCTCACCGACATCGAAACACTAAATGGTGTTTAAATGATCATACACCATTAAAGTATCACTTTTTATCTTACATTATTCAAATGTGATTTATCATTGCATCATGTGGCATACATCTATGATCAATCTAAATTGTCCAAGTGGTAGTCTATTATTGAAACATGTTCCAACCAAAAGATCATGCTTCTAAGTAGATGTTAGCCATCCGATTGGTGAACTTTAATATCGGTCATCAAAATTAAGAACAATCTTTGATATTAGAGTGTGCAGATCGGATGATCCAAATCTCTCAAAACGTGTGATTTTTGGATCCATAGCCTTCAATAATTTAGTGTTTAAATGACGGTCACGAGCGTTGGTGAATCAGTTATGGATGGGTGGTTGGTAGTGGTCGGATTTTTCCGGTAGGGCAGCCAAAGTTTCGACCCGACCCGACCTGCTGATATTGCGTGCGACATCATTATTCCACTTTGGATAATGTTTAAAGGAGTTGGTGGGGGATCACGTGACATTGTTCATTATGTCTGCCAAGTTGGTAACAGAGAGCATAAAAAACAGTGCTACACACTCAGCACTCTGAATCAATAATGCAAAAGGCTGCTGCATCCACCCCAATAGAGTAAATTTCTAAGGCTCAGATAAGATGGCTTTTGACACACATGGAAGAAGAACAGAAGAACCTAAGGCTTCTTCTTAGAGTTGATCAGAGGCATTCAAATCTAAAGAAGAGGTATGGAATTTTGCATCTAAGATCTCCAAAATAAGTAAGTTTCCTTCCAACCCTTTCTTATATCTTTCTACTTCTGTTGTTGGTGTGTGGATCTTTGAATTTAGTGGGTTTTGAATATAAAAAATAAATTGTGTGGATAAAGATGCTTACTGTTTGGATTTAGTTGTTTATATATTTTTCTTATTTTTGATAAGATGGTAATAAAATTGTTATAGTTATATCCAGGTATTTAAACTTTAAAGTCGGATACCTATCCGTATATCCGGTCGGTCCCAGACCGATATGTAATCGATATATAGGATACCTATCCGGCAAGCCATCCGATATTGAAGTAATTTTTTTTGTTAATAAATATTAATATTTTAATAATAATAATAATAAAAAGTTTGCCCAAAAGGGCATTTTCGGTGTAAGATTCAAGTCATATTCAACAGATAGCTGATTCCTAGCGGATACATATCGGATTCCCATCGGATATGGGCCCGATATTTAACCTTTTTGACCCGACGTTGAGGGTGTATATGTTATTGAATGGGGCCTCGTCCGCTACATACAAGGCTAGCTCTTAGATTTTGGGGCCAAGGCGAGTTCCTAAAATGGGGACCCTCCATATTATTCTTAAAAAAAAAAAAAAAAAAAAAAAAAAAAAAAAAAGGGTCATCAATTTTTTTTTAATATTTTCACAAATAAAATAATACTCATTGCTCTTCGATTGCTATATCGACATATTCCATTCTACCATATATTATTTGAAAATGCTACTAACAAATTAACATGAGTATATATTAAAAATAATGTAACACAAAAAGAAAAAAACTAAATAATAGAATGTACCCAATTGATCAAGGAACCCAATATATAACTTTTTGACATTTTTTAATACTTTAACTGCCATTTTTTAGAACTTTATAAGTCTCAAAAGATTCCATAAATAGGTTTATTGAATAGCTTGTCAAGTAGATCAAAATTGATAGGTAATTTACGAAAAATGGAGTTGTAACTAGCCCATAATCGCTGATTTAAGTTAAGGTCATCTAATAAGAAAAATTATATATATATATATATATATATATATATATATATATATATATATATATATATATATATATATATATATATATATAGTGAGAGAGAGAGAGAAAGGTCCATCTCCAAAAAGAAAAAAAAAAAATATACGTCATAGCCACCATCCAAAATGTGGTTAAAGTTGAAAAAAATTCAATGCACTAGGTTATTAGGGTGGGGGCCAAACTTTGACCACGTATTTAATGGGCCAAAAAATGGTAAAAATAATTTTTTTTTATAGAATGAAATGTTACGTGAGTAATGATCGCAAAATGAGTATTTGTTTTGGGATCACATGTCACATGACACGTGATCTCGACACTAGTGGAACGTTCAAATGTTATACCTCTATGACAGCTACCCATTATATATATATATATATATATATATATATATATATATATATATATATATATATATATATATATATATATATATAAGGATCCCTACACTTAAGTGTAGCGTTCAAACGTTAAACTAGTGTTGAGATCACGTGCCACGTGATATGTGATTCCAAAACAAACACCCGTTTTGCGATCGTTAGCCATGCGACATATGATCTAAACATAATAGTCAAGGCGATACTATAGCCTCGGCATGAAAAATGACAACGAGAAGTGCGATATACTACCAATTGCTAAATAGCCACGTCATAGCGTCGTCATGGCAGAATAACACTATGTCATCACTATGCACGCACGCTATTGGATTTTTTTTATAATAATGCATAATGCTTTAATAGATGAATTTTTTTCTTCCTATATAAAAAATTGAAGTAAATAAAACAAATAATACTACTTATTAAGAGATATAATAAAAACTTTAAAATTTTAAATTTTTTATAAATTAATAAATAGCCTCGCTATGGCATAGCGAGTCTCTTTGTTACGACCTCGCTACACCGACTTAAAGCATTATATACATAGTGAGAGAGAGAGAGAGAGTGAGTGAGTGAGAGAGAGAAAGGTCCATCTCCAAAAAGAAAAAAAATAAAATATACATCATAGCCACTGTTCAAAATGTGGTTAAAGTTGGACAAAATTCAATGCACTAGGTTAATAGGGTGGGGGCCAAACTTTGACCACGCATTTAATGGACCAAAAAATAGTAAAAATAATTTTATTTATTTTTTTATAGAATGAAATGCCACGTGAGTAATGATCGCAAAATGGGTGTTTGTTTTGGGATCACATGTCACATGACACGTGATCTCGATACTAGTGGAACGTTCAAATGTTATACCTCTATAGCAGCTACCCATTTTATATATATATATATATATATATATATATATATATATATATATTAAAGGATCCCTATACTTTAGTATAGTGTTCAAACGCTAAACTAGTGTTGAGATCACGTGCCACGTGATATGTAATTCCAAAACAAACACCCATTTTGGGATCGTTAGCCATGTAGCATATGATCTAAATATGGTAGTCAAGGCGACGCATAGCCTCGCTATTGCCTCGTCATGGCAAATGACGACGGGAAACGCGATATACTACCAAATAATCATGATCGCTAAATAGTCACACCATAGCGTCGCCATGACAGAATAACACTATGTCGTCGCTATGCACGCTATTTGATTTTTTTGATAATAATGCATAATGCTTTAATAGTTGAATTTTTTTCTTTCTATATATATATATATATATATATAGGAAAAGGTATCTGTCCTCCATGGGAGGACGGTCGCCGTCCTCCAAGCTTCCACGTGGAGTTCCATGTGGCACTCAAAATATTGTTTTGATGTAACGTGGAGCTCGGGTGCATTGCTTAGATCATCTTTGAAAAAATAATAGTTGAAACTCATCTCCACCGTGTGTTTTTTGAACCGTGAAATGTGGACCAACGAAATCTGTCAAACTTTGACTTTTGGGTTTAAAAAGTTTTTTTTCAAAATTTCTTTTTTTAATATTGATCTAAACCGTCCACTTGTGCTCCACGTAGCACCCAAACAGTGTTTTGGGTGCCACGTAGAGCTCTATGTGTATCTTGGAGGACGGTCACTGTCCTCCATTGGAGGACCTAACCGGCTTCCATATATATATATATATATATATATATATATATATATATATATATATATATATATATATATATATAAGGATCCCTACACTTAAGTGTAGCATTCAAACGTTAAACTAGTGTTGAGATCACGTGCCACGTGATACCTGATTTCAAAATAAACACCTGTTTTGCGATCGTTAGCCATGTGACATAGGATCTAAACATGGTAGTCAAGGCGACGCTATAGCCTCAGCATGGCAAATGACAACGGGAAACGCGATATACTACCAAATAGTCATGATTGCTAAATAGTCATGCCATAGCGTCGCCATGGCAAAATAACACTATGTCGTCGCTATGCACACATGTTGCTTGATTTTTTTTATAATAATGCATAATGCTTTAATAGATGAATTTTTTTCTTCCTATATAAAAAAATTTAAGTAAATAAAACAAATAATACTACTTATTAAGAGATATAATAAAAAAAATTTAGTTTTAAATTTTTTATAAATTAATAAATAGCATCACCATGACATAACAAGCCTCTTTGTTATGACCTCGCTACACCGACTTAAAGCATGATATATATAGTGAGAGAGAGAGAGAGAGAAAGATCCATCTCCAAAAAGAAATAAATAAAATATACATCATAGCCACCGTTCAAAATGTGATTAAAGTTGGAAAAAATTCAATGCACTAAGTTAATAGGGTGGGGGCCAAACTTTGACCACGTATTTAATGGGCCAAAATATGGTAAAAATAATTATTTTTTTTTATAGAATGAAATGTCGCGTGGGTAATGATCGCAAAATTGGTGTTTGTTTTGGGATCACATGTCACATGACACGTGATCTCGACTCTAGTGGAACGTTCAAATGTTACACCTCTATGGTAGCTACCCATTATATATATATATATATATATATATATATATATATATATATATATATATATATATATATATATATATATATATTAAAGGATCCCTACACTTAAGTGTAGCATTCAAACTCTAAACTAGTGTTGAGATCATGTGTCACGCGATATATGATTCGAAAACAAACACCCATTTTGGGATCGTTAGCCATGTGGCATATGATCTAAACATGGTCGTTAAGGCGATGCTATAGCCTCGTTATTGCCTCTCTATGACAAATGACAACGGGAAACGCGATATACTACCAAATAGTCATGATCGCTAAATAGTCACGCCATAGCGTCGCCATGGCAGAATAACACTATGTCGTCGCTATGTACGCTATTTAATTTTTTTTATAATAATACATAATACTTTAATATTTAAATTTTTTTCTTCCTATATAAAAAATTTAAGTACATAAAAGAAATAATACTACTTATTAAGAGATATAATAAAAACTTTAAAAAATTTAAATTTTTATAAATTAATAAATAGCCTCGCCATGGTTTCGTCATGACCACGCCATGGCGTAGCGAGCTTCTTTGTTATGACCTCGCTACACTGACTTAACTACCGTGGATCTAAAAAATATTTAATTTTTATGACTTTTTTTCCTTAAAATATAGGGTCAAAGTTTGAGCTCTGCCCTATTAACCTAGTGCATGAAATTTTTTCCAACTTTGACAATATTTTGGACGGTGGAAAAGATGTTTTTTTAAAATTATTTTTGGGGTGCATCGACCTGATCAATCTTGTGCATGTTGCCTCAACATTTGATCTTCGATTTTGATGCCACTTGGTACCCAAATGACACTAGGGTAGCGTTGAAGGCTACATCATTAGTGTAGTGTTATATATATATATATATATATATATATATATATATATATATATATATATATATATATATGGACGAGGAAACATTAGGTGAAGTAGTTTTATCCAACTATGTGTCCTATATGTCCAGGAGGTACCCAACTTGCAATACTGAAATTCTCTTTTAACTCTAAGAAGAGAATACTGAACTTATTGTGGGTAAAACGAAGACCAACTTCTCAGGTGCACTGTATTTCAGTTAGTTTATTTCATGTCTTTCAGTACACCACTGAACATGAAACGAACCATTGCACTTCTTGTTCAATAAGTGCACTAAAAGAAGTAATTCAGTGTACTTATAAGGCATCAAATTACATTATCCATTTGTAAATGAACTTTTGGGAGCATATCACTCATCTTCATTTAGCATATCGCCCACGATGATTTTAGTGCACTTATAGAATATGAAATGCAATATACATTTCACATGTTTTAGTATAGTGCACTTATTGAGATCAATGACATTCCTCAAGTGAACTATGTACTTCAGTTAGTGCATTTCACGTCTTCTAGTGCACTTATTGAACATAAAGTGCAATTTCATCATCATTTATAAAATGCACTAAAAGAAGTAAGTGAGTGCACTTATAAGGCATCAAATTGCATTATCCTATCTGTAAATGCACTTATAACATGATGACATTCCTATATATAAAATGCACTGAAAGACGTAAAATGCACTAGCTGAAATACATAGAGCACTTGAGAAGTTGGTCTTTGTTTGACCCACGAGAACCACAAGAAATTCAGTAATCTCTTCTTAGAGTTAAAAGAGAACTTCAGAATTGTAAGTTGGGTACCTCTCCGACATATGAGATACATGATTAGATAAAAACGAGTCACCCAAGTTTGAACCCTAGAATAACAACCGAGAGATTCCTTTATATATATATATATATATAAAGTATTTGGTCAAACAAATTCGATTCGGTCAAAATTGGGTCAGAGAATCCACTGGGTCAATACGTAAGGCCGGCCTGGCCCAGTGAGGCCAGTGACTCGATCTAACTGAGACCCTATCCAATGCATGACCCATAATACAAAATGCAAAAATTGGACATGAGAAGAGTTGAATCTACAACTTGTTTAGCATAAAGCAAAATAATACTAGTCATTTAACAAACTAAACTATTAGCTTGGTTTAATAATTTTGTACGTGAAAAATAATATTAACCAACTAATTCATAAAGACTTACAAGATTTGGGTGCCCCAAAAATTTGGGAGCTCAAGGCGGCCACCTCATGGGGCTTGCCCCAGGGCCAGAATTGGATGCTGATCGATTGATATTTAAAACCATAATTATATCAGATGCAACTAAAAGATCAATTTTATGTACGATTCAAGGGGAGGGTAGATCCAAACTAAAGGCACTTCTCTTAATATTTGTTGGCTTTTTCTTTGAAAATTGGCACAAATAATTCTAGATGCCAAAGGAGTGTTATTTGTTAAATCATAGAGTTATTAAGGCTACATCTAAATCAATAGATAAACTATTCAAAAATATACTTTTATGTCAATTGGCATATACTTTTTATCAATTTAAGTTGTCCAAGTAATTAAACATCATGTGAACCGAGTTTACCCCTAAAAAAATAACCCCTCACAATGAGTCAAATCATTCAATCCAGACACTTTAATAGGAACCATTATCTATATTTAATGTAGGGTCCATATTGAGGTGATTAGATTGGATGATCTTGATCTCCCGACGGACATATATTTTAGGGTTAAGTGAAGTTTCAAATGTTAGATAACCACTTGGAAATACTGGATTATGAAAAATATATGGCATGCACAACATTAGGCCTAAAAGTATGATGTGGAGCTTAATTTTCTATTGATCCTTGGAATGAAAGCCACTACTCTCGATCAAATATCATAATCATCCTTATAATCATAGTCACTCAAATATGATAGGGTAAATAAAGATGTGAAGTTTTTAGTATAAGGATTTTTTTGAAAAATAATTATTAAAATTTGGAAACCAACAATCCATAAATAACTTATTTAACAATTGCATGGTGCTCACTATTTTATTTACCCTTTGAACATTATGGTGGGTGCTCAATACCATATTGTATAATGAAAAACAAAAAAAAATCTTGTGAAAGAGTGTTTGTCTATATTTATGTGGAGACTGCATGTATACAAGTAGGGTCAGGACAACCTAGTTTTAGGTCATGTGGTGCACTTCTTTGATCAATACAAGTGGTTCAACTAGCAGCCCATCATTGTTATATGTCTTAGTTAAAGAATCACGCTTATGAGAGGAGTGAAATCATCCGATTGACGCCCTTTAATATCAATCATTAAGAAAATGATGCACAATCGTGTCTATATTAGAGCACATAGATTGAATGATTCAAATCCCCTAATCAATATATGAAAGCTCCTAATTAGAGCTACTACTTTGATGACTTGGATTGCTCAAACAATTATGCCATGTGGCCCAAAAGTAGGTTGGTAAGCAAAACAAACAATTAGCTGCCCACTAAGATTAAAACCAATCTTAGTATAGGTAGTGCCATAAGATAAAGAATCCCAAAAAGGCATATAACCAAAACGGTTGGTCAGGGAATTCCTTTTGTGTAGTGCTAACAACACAAAAACCTATTTAACCAAAATTATTATATTATATAGAGTATACGTTTCACTTTGTTCCCATTCCTGAACTCTAATTTATAATCTACCCTAAACAAGGAACATATAGGGGATCGAGGCGGCTGCTTGGGCCTCCTAATTTTGGTTTAAAATGGGGCCTCCTTGTCAGTCAGTTCTTCAAAGACTTGTGGTTCAAAATTTTATTTTTTTCTTTTAATAGGGTTCCATTTTGGTTCTCATTTACTAATTTGGCCTAGGGTCCCCAAAATCTCAGGGCCAGCTCTAACCATAAATCTCAAATTGAATAATCTTTTAAGCAAAATTTAAATTAAATTGAACAAATTACAACTAATTGCATCTTTGTAAATAGTTTTAAATTTCAAAGAAATCATAAAGCATAGTTGTACACTTCCAATCAACCATAAAATGATTGATTAGTGATTATAGATTTAAGCATATAGTCAGAGCTGACCCTGAGATTTTGGGGGTCCTAGGCCAAATTAATAAATGGAAACCAAAATGGGGCCCTATTAAAAAAAATAAAAATTCTTAGGCCACGAGCCTTTTGAAGAATTGACAGATAAGAGAGTCTCATTTTGGGTCCAAAATTAGAAGGTTTAAAGCGGCCACCTCGCCCGACAATGCTTTAGGCCGACCTTATGTATAGTGAGTTCTAGACATCTTATATATATATATATATATATATATATATATATATATATATATATATATATATATATAAGGGTTAAGGATATGGTTAGGAATGCATGGTGGCACGATATTTTCGAACCGTCCAAAATGTGGGCAATGGTCTTTAATTTTAATGCACCAAGTTTTCTAGGCTGTAAGACTTTTACCATGCTTTTGGAGCGCAAAAAAGTCCAGAAATTGAATTTTTAGATTACATGCCATATGAATTTGAACCTAAAACGGATGTTGTGGGATTACATACCATGTGACATGTGATATTGAATTTGAACACATGGGTTCATCCATGTGTTTGAGCAGAGAAGCCCTTTTTCATATATATATATATATATATATATATATATATATATATATATATATATATATATATATATATGTTAAAGGATCCACGCACTAGTGTTGCAGTGTTTAAATGTTGCAACAATGGTGAGATCCCAAGTCACGTGACCCGTGATCTAAAAAAAATTAAAATATTTTTTTTTGTCTTCAAAAACATGGTCAAGTGTTGAGTAACACTAACATAACTGGTGCGTTCAATTTTTTTCAACTTTGACCACGTTTTGAATAGTGCGTAAGATGATGTTTCAATATTTTTTGGGGGGATGAATTTGATTGATCTTGTGCATGTTGCCTTTGCACCTGATCTTTGGATTAGGTTCCACTATACACCCAAATGACACTAGTGAAGGGTTGAACCCTACATAGCTAATGCAACATTATTGCGTCCATGTATAAAAATATATCATGTAACTTAATTCCCTTGTGGCTCGAGTCTCTAGGCGATACACATAGCGTTGACACACAATGTGTATAGTCACTTGGTGACTCAACGGAGATGATCGTCACCGTATATATATATATATATATGAAAATTTTAAATGTTTTAAAAGAGGATGAAACAGTAAATGCCTTCTTCCTTAAAAATTTGGGCTTGACCACTTCAATTTTAGGCCAAGTGACATAATTTTAGCAATTCAATTCATTAAAGTGGTAGCTCAGATTGGAACCTACCATAACCCCAAAAGTCATATCCATTAAATGTAACAATTTGGACTCGCATGCCAATGATATTGTCCGATTCTGGGCTTAGGTTCCCACCTCGGTTTTGTTCCTAATATGGGCGTTACGTCTCGCCGTTCCCACCCAAAACACGTCGCTACATGTGAGTTCGGGTTGTCTCAGAATAGTATCAGAGCCCGAGGACGACTCTTCTATAAGGTGGGGGATTGTAATAGTCCAAAGCTTGGGCTATAAAGTGTATGTAGACCTTATATGTAACGACACATTTTGGGTAGGGATAGAGAAACATAACACCCATGTCAGGAGTAAAACTGGCACGAAGACTTAAACCTAAAATCGAACAATATCGTTAGTATGTGGGTCCTAATTGTAACATTGAAGGATTTGATTCCGATCTATGCACTCTAATATAGCTAGGTGTGCATATTTTTTCAATATTTGATATAAAAGTGATATGGCTCTAAAGCCCTCATAGGCTTTATTTTTTTGCAAAAATATGTGTCAATAATGGGTTGGTAGTTGGAGTGCTTGGATTGACCAAAGAGGTGTCCAAAATGACATAAATTTTTTTCTTCATAGCCTTACTTTACGTACAGCTGGAGAGTGTCTCAAAATAAAATAACATGTTGATAAATAATGGTTTTCTAGAAGAGCACTACCATTTTATATGATAACTGTCTTTCATTGTAGTTTTTCCTAACAATATCACCAACAAATATGCTTTAAATAAAGGGTGTATGTATAGCACTATCATTTCATATGATGACTGTTTTTCATTGTAGTTTTTACTTACAGTATCATCAACAAAGATACTTTAAATAAAGGGTATATATATATATATATATATATATATATATATATATATATATATATGTATATATAGATGATGCGGAGGCCTGGTTAGCGACCTAGGGTAACCCTCTGCTAATGGCATTTGGGTGCCAAGGTCATATATATATATATATATGACCTAGGGTGCCAAGACAACATATACAAGATCGATTAGTTTTATTCCCACCACCTCTTAAAAATAAAAATAAAATAAAAAAAATAGGTCTTATCCACCGTTCAATGGGGGGTCAAAGTTGAAAAAATTCAATGCACCAGCTATATTAGATGGGACCCAATTTTTTAAGGGTAATTTTTTAAAAATAAAAATCACGCGCCATGTGGTATATGATTACAAAAGGAGTATTTTTTGGGGATCACGTGCCACATTGAACATGATTTGGGTAGCAATATAGCTATATATATATATAGGGAGCCGGTTAGGTCCTCCAATGGAGAACGGTGACCGTTCTCCAAGATACAAGTGGTGCTCCACTTGACATTCAAAACACATATTAGGTGCCATGTGGAATACGGAGGAGTTGTTTAGATCAATTTTTTTAAAAAATTTAATTTTTTTTTTAAATTACAAGCCAAACTTGGGCTAGTTTCAACGGTACAAATTTTATTCCTAAAGAAATACATGGTAAATATCAGTTTTCAAATTATTTTTTTTCAAAGAGATCTAAGTAATGCAGTTGTGCCTCATGTGCCATCAAAATAGTGTTATGAGTGCCACATGGAGCTCCATGTAGGATCTTGGAGGACGCTCACTGTCCTCCATTAGAGGACGGAACCCTTATATATATATATATGTGTGTGTGTGTGTGTGTGTGCGCGCCTGTGTGTGTGGGTGGGTGTTCAATCTTTAAAAAAAAATAAATGGTAAAATTTTTAGGCCTATAGTGGCATGAAAATTTAGCAATCCAATTCATTCAAGTGGTTGCCAATATTGGAACATAACATAAATCAAAAATCACATTTGTTAGAAGATTTAATAGGTTCAATCTATGCACTATAATATGATTTAGTTGTGCATATTTTTCAAGTGTTCATATAAAAGTGTATTGATCAGATGGCTCCAAAGCTCTTACAAGCTTGATTCTTTGGCCGAGATGTGTCCCAATTATGGGCTGCTAATTGGAGTGCTTGAATTGACTAAAGTTGTGTGCAAAATGGCATAAAAGCCTTTTTTCATAGCCCCCACTATGCCAGGAGTATTTTACTAATGAAGCACCTTACGAGGCATCCTTTTGTCGCAAAAGGGGAGTGGCTACTCTAACTCACGACCTTGGGCATGAGGGATTCAGTTCCGTCCCTGGGGCAAGACCCACGAAGTTGTCACCTTAGGCTCTTGAAATTTTGGAGCCCCCAAATCTTATAAATCTTTATGGGTTAGCTGGTTAATATTATTTTTAATGTACAAAAGTACTAAATTAATCTAACGGTTTAATTGGTTAAATGACTGATCTTTGCTTTATACCCAATAGGCTGTAGGTTTAACTTTTCACACGTCCAATATTTGCATTTTTTATGGGTCATGGATCGGGTCGGGTCACTGGCCTCACTGGGCCAGGCCGGCCTTATGTATTGACCCAGTGGGTTCTCTTGCCCAATTTTGACTTGACAATATTTGTTTGACCAGATCTTTTATATAAATATATATATACAAAAAAATAAATAAATAAATAAATTTATTAAATGGCCCAAACTTGTAATAGCAATTCTGGGCTTGTTACAGCTCCATTTTTCGCAAATGACTTATCAATTTTAATCTACTCGACGAAAGCTATCCAATTAACCTATATATGGAATCTTTTGAAACTGTTGAAGTGCTAAAAAATGGCAGTGAAGGATTCAATGACAATTAAAGTGCTAAAAAAGGCCAAATTGGTTGGGTTACTCGATCCATCGGGTATATTCTACTGTTTAACTTTCTCTCTTTGTGTTGCATTTTTCTTTAATATATATTTGCATTAATTTATTAGTTGCATTTTACAATTATACACAATAGAATGAACTATGCAAATATTTATAATCTAGAAACAATGAGTATTGTTTTATTTGTCAAAAAAAAAAAAAAAAATTGTGGCGAAAATTTTCTTTTCTAGATTTATATAAAGGAAAGGCCCATTTTAGGAACTCACGTTGGTCCCCCAAAATCTCATGGCTGGCCCTGGAGGGATCTTATAAAGTATAGCTGTTGTATCTAAAATTTCCTTTTGTAGGTTTTTTGTAAGTAAGTTCCTCTGATTTTTGGTCCAATTGTGATAAAGTCCATACCTTATTGGTAATATAATGATATTCTCCTTAAAATTACTCCTGTTGCACATGTGGATAGATCATACCATTCATTCTATTTGCCACCTCTTGGTTTCCATGCTGATGTGTAGGGATTTGATGCATACAAGTTATTTTTCGTTTTAGTTTTCTTAAATTTATTTTCTTGATGGACCACAACTCAAATTAAGCTACCCCCTTAACATTTTCTTAAGGGTGCAGATTTGGTTAGCGGAATCAGAACTTCGATTTTTGGTTAAGTTCAGGCTGAGCCAAAACTGACCTGAAACAAATTGGTTCAGTTAAAATTCGCCAACTCGAAACCGAAACCCAAAAAAAATTGATTCAGTTTGATTTGTTTTTTTTAATATTTATCTTTTTATTTCTGTTTTTCTAGATTTTATTTGGGTCAGGTTTCTGAACCTGACCAACTGATTTTTGGTTTCGATCACCCAAAACTAAACCGAACCAATTGGGAGTCGGTTTCTGTTCTTTCGGTTGGGGGTCAATTTGGGTCCGATTCAGTGGACTGGTTTAGTTTCAGTACAAACCTTGCATCCCTACATTTTATGTCATCCAGTCTTTTGAAAATTAATTTGATTTTAAAAATCTGCAACTATGGCATAAACTATGATTAGTTATCTAATTCAAAAAATGAAACATCAATAACTTTGAACGACAACTGGAAGTATGATAGCAATATCCTTATCTAAATTGATCTCCTTTTCCATGACAAAACATTTTTGTTAGTGATTGTTAGACAACATAGTATTAATTATGTGAAGCTCTGTTGTTTGTTGATATTGAATACTGTTATTGATATAAGTAATAAGATAACTGCCTGAAAACACAGCCTTCAGCATAGGTTTTTGGTTAGCTATTTTTTTTTTCTTCTCTTCTTTAGAAAAAGAAGGGTTTTAACATGAGAAGGTCTCCAACTATTCCAATTTCCGTGATAGGTCTAACCTATCGTTTTTACCTAATAAGATCCTTGATCCTGTACTTGTTTTTCTATATGACATAAAGAGGGTCTGATTATTTGACATGTGCTAAAATTCAATTTAAGAGAAAATAATGATTAGACAAAAATGCCCTTCGATCCCATATAATAGGTCCCTATTGTTAGAATAGTCTCACATTGCCTGTGGGCTTGGAGGTCTTGGGCCATATATAATTTGGGCATTCCTCACCTTGCAAGCCGGCTTTGCGAGGTTGAGTTAGGCCCATAGAATTCTACACCTATGAGACCGATTGATCGGACTCTTGTGAGACCGATCGGACTGTCTCATATGAAACCCATCAGTCTTATAGTGGATTGATCGGTCTCGTATGGGACTTGATTGATCAGTCTCATATGGGACCGATTGATCAACTGATCAATTGGTCACATATGGACCTACGAGTATTTTTACCTCATCTATTTTTTCACTTAAATTGAATTTCAGCACATATCAAATATTTAGACCATTTTTGTGTAGGTTTAAAAAAGAAAAGAAAAAGTAAAGGGTCCAAGATCCTATTAGGTAATAAAAAAAAAGATTGAACCTTGTCAGGTAAAAAGTAGAAGTTATGGACTCCGTTGGGTAATCTACCCTTAAAAATGTTGATGCTGATCCGAGAAGTATTTCACTCAATTTTCGGGTACGGCTATTTCGGTGCATAAAAATTGAGGAAAAAATCATAGTTATGATCAAATATGGGACTGTGATGCATTTTTATGCTCACTTTTAATGTTAATGAAGAATGGGACTTTAAAACATCTTATGCCTCACTATACTGAAAGAAACTAACTCTATTTGTAATGGATTTTTATCTTTATATCTTATTTTTCTATTTTTTTGAATGAAAATCTTAGCCAAAGAACAAAATTTCATGTATGATAATTGACGTTTACATTTTGTTTTTTTTCCCCATAAACCCCCTATGTTATGTTTTGGCGTATTTATAACGCTAGTATGCTACCCCTGTTTCACTTATTTATAAATAATCCCCTAATTTGTAATTCGGTACCTCTATTAGCGCACATGTCGGAAATCTCTTCAAAACCATTGATTTCTTCAGATTAAATGGGTACCTCTATCAGACGGTCAGTTTTTATTTCACATGTCACAGATCTCAAAAAACCCCTTAAATTCACATTTGAGCGTCATGTGTGCCATAGGATTCAAGGGGCCTTTTTTTGGGGATTTGTTTCATGTGGAATAAAAACTAACCGTCTGATAGGTGCGACATGATCTCAAGATCCATTGTATGGAAGATCGTGGTGAAACATGATCTCCATCACTTGATCTGAAGCAATCAATGGTTTTGAAGCGGTTGCACACGTGGGCGCTTATCGAGATTTGGTAGGGGCTAATAAGCTACCCTTTGTACTTTTGTGCTTAAATAATATCTTGAGTTACTGTTCGGTTAATTATTATCTCTCTAAAAGCATTCCCCACCCTCATGATATATATATATATATATATATATATATATATATATATATATATATATCATGGGACATAAGCCCATGATTTGAGCTCTTATCGGCTGCACATCAAATCAAGTGAGTTGAAAAGTTAACTTGATGTGACAGCTAGCCAATGGTATCTTATCATGGGGCATAAGCCCATGATTTGAGCTCTTATCGGCTGCACATCAAATCAAGTGAGTTGAAAAGTTAACTTGATGTGACAGCTAGCCAATGGTATCTTATCATGGGGCATAAGCCCATGATTTGAGCTCTTATCGGCTGCACATCAAATCAAGTGAGTTGAAAAGTTAACTTGATGTGACAGCTAGCCAATGGTATCTTATCATGGGGCATAAGCCCATGATTTGAGCTCTTATTGGCTGCACATCAAATCATGTGAGTTGAAAAGTTAACTTGGTGTGACAGCTAGCCAATGGTAGCTAGAGTTATGGGACATAAACTCATGACTGGAGTCTCTATTGGTTGGATGTCACGTCAATTGACTTTTTCAAAGCCCACTGATGTCATATGCAGCCAATAGAGGCTCAAGTCATGGGTTTATGTCCCATGACTCGAGTCATATAATCATTTTCCATATATAAAAGGGATTAGAAGGTTTAGGATCGTAATTGGGTATTGCCGGGTAGGGTCTTGAGGTGATCGGTTTTTTGGAGTAGGGCAGCCAAAATTTTATTATGATCCAACCTGATTTGATCCGACTCAACCCAACCCGGCCCGTTGACATTTCTTAAGTTATCATTCTACTTGGATACTGTTGAAGGAGTAGGTGGAGGATCATCTGACATTGTTCCTTATCTCTGCCAAGTTGGTCACAGAAAGCATAAAAAACAGTGCATCACTCTAATAAAGTAAATTTCTAAGGACTGAGATAAGATGGCATTGAGCACCCTTGACCCGTTTTTACATGGAAGAAGAGCAGAACCTAACACTTCTTAGAGTTGATCAGAGGCATTCAAATCTAAAGAAGAGGTATGGAATTTTGCATCAAAGATCTCCAAATAAGTAAGCCCCCTTTGTTATTTCTTTCTACTTCTGTTGATGGTGTATATCTTTGAATTTAGTGGGTTTGGAAAAAAAAAAATGTGTGGATAAAGATGTTTAGATTTTTTTATATTTATTTATTTTTCTTATTTTTGGTAAAGATGTTTATAAATTGTTATACTGAGTTATATGGATGCAGCTAAAACGTCAATTTTATGTATGATTTGAGGGGAGGGTAGATCCAAACTAAAGGCTCTTCCCTTAAAATTTGTTGAATTCTTTTCCTTTTAAAAATGCCACTAAAAATTCTAGCTGCTATGATTTTATATGTAAAATTTTAGAGTTATTAAGGCCACATCTAAATCAACAGATAAACTACTCAAACATGTAGTCAATTTAAGTTGTCAAAGTGATTGAATATCATGTGAACTGAGTTTGCCCTAAAAAATATTCCTTCACGACGATTCAAATCATTCAATCCAAGCACTTTAATATGAACCCTTATTCATAATTAATGTAGGGTCCATATTGAAGTGCTTAGATTGGATGATACGGATCCCCCGCTTGACATATATTTTAGGGTTAAGTGAAATTCACATGTTATCCAACCACTCGGAGAAACAAAAAATATATCGCATGAGCGCCATTAAGCCTATAAGTATGAAGTGAAGCTTTTCTATAGATCTTAGAATTAAAGCCAAATCTCTAGATCAAGTATCATCATCATCCTCATAATCATAGTCGATCAAATATGATAGGGTAAATAAAGATGTAAATTCTTTATTATAAGATTTTATTGAAAATTAATTATTAAAGTTTGGAAACCAACAATCCATAAATAACTTATTTATCAATTGATGGTGCTCACTATTTTGTTGATGCAATTTTTGAGTAATGAACAATCCATGAGATAGTTAAACTTAGACTCCTTTGAACATTATGGTGGGCGCTCAATACCAACTCTTATAAAGAAAAAAACCTTGTGAGAGACAGTTGCTAATGACCGCATGTACACAGATCAGGTTAAGACAACCTAATTTTACGTCGTGTGGTGCACATCGTTGATCAATAAAAGTGATTCAATTAGCAGCCCATCATTGTTACATGTCTTAGTCAAAGAATCATGTTTATGAGAGGATTGAGACCATCCGTTCAACGCAATTAATTAATATCAACCATTAAAAAGTATGCAGAGTCATATCCATATCAGAGCATATAGATCGAATGGTTCAAATCCTCTAATCAATGTAATTTTTATGCCTATGAAAGCTTCTAATTAGAGCTATCACTTTGATAAATTGGATTGCTAAAAAAATATGCCATTGGCCCAAAAGTGTGTGGTCATACCCCATTTATCCATTAATAAGTGTAAATATGAAAGCAAAATAAACAAATTAGTTGCCCACTAAGATTAAAACCAATGTTAGTGAGGGTAATGCCCTAGCAAAAGAATCTAAACTTTCTTTTACTTACTATTAGTGCTAGAAAGGCATTAACCAAAATGCTTGGTGAGTGAATTCCCATTGTGTAGTGTTAACCATAGTTACCAAGTCGGAAATCGGGAAAAAATCAGCAAAAGAAAAAATTGAAGAAAACCGGAAAAAATCAGTAAAATCAGGAAAAAAAGAAAAAAAAAAAAAAAAGAAGCTAAGAACCATTTGTTTCTTTAAGAAAAGATAAAACACAAAAGTTAAAAGTAATACCCAAAAAAATGTTGACATTAACAAAATAATCATGATAAAATTGCAAAAAATTCCGTTTAAATGCGAAAATCACATTTTTTTGTCAATTAATCGCATTTTTTCCTTTAAAAATATGCGTTTAATTATGATAGGAATGGTTTTTCAAAAAACCGCGATTTAAACGTGATTTTTTCAAAAAACCATTGAATTTCGTAACTATTAGTGTTAACAACGAAAACCCATTTAACCAAAATTGTTCTATTATCCGGAGTAGAGATTTCAATATATTACCATTCCTCAACTCTTTTATACTGGTGGAACATACACAATAAATCTCAAATCAAATAATATTTTATACACAATTTAAAGTGAAAAGAACAAAATGTAATTATAAAATAGTTTTTGGGATCACATGCCACAAACATTGAGTTCGAACAGGTGGTTTTATGTTCCAAGCCTTTTTCATAGAACAATATATATATATATATATATATATATATATATATATATATATATATATATATATATATATATATATATCTCGGCTGTAATCGATGAGTATTGCTTGGATACTTAAGAGGCACTTGGGGACTCGAGTGAGAGGATCATCACCCTATATATAACATTGACAAACGATTCGATACAACACACTGGAAGGAGACCCGCACAAAGGGCGGGAGCAGGCGTTGGGATTAGAACCCACGACCTGTTGCTTCCACGACTGAAGAGGATATCAACTGAGCTACCACCCAACCGGTGTATATATATATAGTGGGGGGGGGAAGGTTTCTAATCCCCATGCTTGCACCCGCCCTTCGTGCGGGTCTCTTCCCAGTGTGCTGCTCCAAAAACCGATCCTCTTTGCGTGCAAGTTTGCTCAAGCACTACACCTGCCCTCTCTATGTCATATGGCATCCTAAAAAAAACAAAGGATAAATTGTAAATGCCTACTGCCTCTTTATAAATTGGGGTTTGAGCGCCTCATTTTTACACCAAGTAACAGAATTTTAGCAATCCAATTCATTAAAGTGGTAGCTCATATTGGAACCTACCATAACCCCAAAAGTCACATTCCTTGAAGGCTTTTGATATGTCCTATCTATGACTAATATGGCTAGTTGTGCATATTTTTTTGAGTGGTTGATATAAAAATGTAGATCAAATGGCTCCAAAGCTTTTACAGGCTTGATTTTTTTGCTGAGATATGTGCCAATAATGGGCTGCTAGTTGTAGTGCTTGGATTGACCAAATATGTGCACAGAATGACATAAAAATTTTCTGTCATAGCCCTACTTTATGTAAATGTGTAAGCAGGAGAGTGGGTCTCAAAATAAAATAGCACGCTGTTGACAAAATAATGGTTATGTAGAAGAGTGGTACCATTCTATCTGATAACTGTTTTTCATTATAATTTTTTCTTACAATATGGTCAACAATTATACTTTAAATAAAGGGGATGGGGATCTCAAAAAGTGTAGTTGGTGTACCTAGAATATCTTTTGCGACATTTCCATGATCGACCACCATCGTTTTAACTTTTCTAGTAGCGGACCTCTAGTTTCACCTTTTCCATAATAGACCGGCTTGAAGCCGAGCCAAGTTAAAAAGTCGTAAATACCCCTTCTTTCACCTTTATACATGTATGGAGATCGTTTTTCATCATGATCTTCTATATGATTGATCTTGAGATAATGTCCGTACCATCAAACGGTCTTTTTTACTCAAAAACGTAGAGCTTCCATATAGTAGCGATAAAGCTACTGTATAATAGCGACATCACTCTCATATGTCAGCGACATCGCTTCCCTATGGAAGCAAAATCGCTCATCTATGGTGGCGAAATCGTTCCCCTATGGAGGGGGGCATCGCTCCTCTATGGAAGTGGCATCGCTCTTTTATGACAGCAACATCGCTCTCCTATGGAAGTGACATCACTCTTCTATGACAGCGAGATCACTCCCCTATGGAAGCGACATCGCTCCTTTGTGCCAGTGAAATCATTCCTCTGTAGTAGTGTCAATGCTACGCCTTGATTTGTATTCTTGTTTTTGAGTAAAACGGATCATCTGATGGTCGCCCATGATGTCAAGATCAATGCTGTGAAACATCATGACAAAAAATGGTCTCCATATATCATGGGGTTCAAAGAAGTCAATGATTTTAAGGTGTTTAAAACTGCCCCGACATGATTGTATAAAAGTGAAAGGAGAGTATTTACGACTTTGTAACTTGGCTCGGCTTCAAGCCGGTATGTTAGGGAAAATGTGAAACTAGAGGTCTACTGCTGGAAAAGGTGAAACAGTGGTGATCGATCTTGAAAATTTTCCAATCTTTTTGCAAATAGTTCACTGTGGCATTCGATCCAATTGTGACCAAGTCCCTAACTAATTGGTAATTCTAATGAAATTCTCTTATTTTTAATTGTGTGATGGTAACTAGGCCCATGATCTCAAGGTTCAATTAGTGAATGATTGGGATGAAAAATTATCTTTATTGTCGGATTCAAAGCAGTCAATGGTTTTAGCACGAGAAGTGGAGAAGAGAGAATCTCGAAGTTTAAATAAAGGTTCCCTAAAAAAATTGAGAATAATTCCTTCCAACCTTTAATACTTATAAGCCAGAAAATTATAAAAAATAAAAGTTGGTCCACTTATTTGAAACTCCACAAGATATGGTGTGTGCCCGCACTAATGCTTCTCTATGACAATTTTACCTGTTATCTCATTTTTAATATTTTATTATGCCATGAGAATTATGATATGTATAATATAGGCACATATGCATATGATACTAGTGTTGTATGAACTGGTGTTAGGAACCCGACCCGAGTGCCTTCAGTGGCATTCGGGTCAGTCTTCTTTTGTCCAAAATGGTCAAGCCTCAGGACCCACACTGCTATTTATGAGGTCGTGGAGAACCCGACCCGAGTGCCTTCAGTGGCATTCGGGTCAGTCTTCTTTTGTCCAAAATGGTCAAGCCTCAGGACCCACACTGCTATTTATGAGGTCGTGGAGTATTGGAAGTTCACTTTGACCTTTCACTGATTTGGCCTTTCAATTTCTGAATACATTAACCAAGTTTTTCAGTTTGAGATTGACCCAAGTGCCATCACCTGACAGGTGGGTATACTGTCATCACTGCATGTGCACCAGAGGAGATCAAGCAGAATCACCAGGTGCCTGAAAGAAGGGATGCATGAGAGAAATCGATCCAACAAACGGAGGTCTATTGCAAAAAGTGAAAAGCAAAAAAGAATCAAGGGCTTTGAAAGTGTAGTGCAAAGGGCTGTTTGAAGGAGGAATTTTGACATGGAGTAGAAGATTTGGAAAAGAAACTACCACAACATGAGCAATCAGAAATTCAGAACATAGACAATAGTAAGCTCACACTTCGTAAGAAAAAATAGACCAAGTTATTTCAATTCCTCTCTCTAAGCTCACACTAAATAAAAAAAATAGACCAAGCTATCTCAATTCCTCTCTCTCATACTAAACACACAATTTAAACCACTCAATAACCTTAACCCTAAGTACCTGACACCATAACTACAAAACACCCATGTACCTGGAATACCTCCCTGATGTGTGGCCAGATCTAGTAGGTAGTAGTCATGTACCGATGATACTATGAACTTCTGTGAGCTACCCTTACATTGAATCAATACTCAAGATAACAAAGATTTGCACATCTCAACCAGAGAAGTTTATGTAGTTATTTTTTTTTATTTCTATTAATTAGATTATGTAGAATCTTTGATTTGATTCGATAGAATCTTTCATTAGTTTGAATTAGAAATACTTATCTTTAGGAGGAAAATATTATAAATAAGTGATGTAATCTCTTTTGGAAATGAATGAAGAAAATAGTTAAAGTCGAAGGAGACCGATCTTCTCCAATAGATCAAAGGAGGCCTGGCTACCTCGAATTACCCATCTTCTCATCTTTATTCTCTTTTTTATTTTATATTTTATCGTTACGATGCACGCAGTATCGTAACAGTAGCAGAGCAGAAACTCAGCAGGTGTTTGCACAAACACACAATGCATTAGTTTGTCATGGAGAATCCGTGTCGTTGCAACTGGATAGTCATCAAAGTCTTTTCCCACTCCGCTTATGAGTCATAAATTAATCCCTTTGGAAGAGTAAGAAGCTTCCACAAAGAAATCCACTGCTGTTTTTAAAGAAATTTTGGAATGATTTTGACCGAGAATTCTCCTTTCTTCTTCCTACAACTCTTCTATATGCTCCCCTATGAGGAATCCCCATTTACCAACCAAGCCCTTCTGTCAGAGGTTCATCGCAACTTATGGATCAGAAGTCACAAACGGCCCACATCGTGGAAGAAATAAGTCCATCTCTAACTGTGTTCTCAAGCTCCATCCAGTACAACTTCACCCACACATATGCCTAAAATAGTTGAGTGTGTTAATTTTATATATTTATTACTGGTAAATGAGAAAATGCGTTACAGTAAGCTCTGTGAAAATCAATCTAATATTTTTAAGGCTCTGTTTGATAATTTGGAAATGACAATTCTACATTTTCAATTCCACAATTTCAGTTTGATAGGAAGTTAAGTTGGTGGAAGTGAATTGTGGTGGGAGACCCACTTGTGGAATTCACTTCCACTCATCAATTCCATCGTTAGTTAATTTCAGTTCCATATGTGAAATGGGTGAAGTGCAAAATCCACAGGGCAGCATTGTTAGATAAATTAATTTCAGTTCCATATGTGCAATGGGTGAAGTGCAAATTCCACAAGGCAACGTTGTTAGTTAGAATATATCTGCCATTTTCTGTAAACCCTATTCTTCTTCAGCCATCTCCACAAAACACAGCAAAAAAAAAGTAATAATAAAAATAAAAATAAGTCTCTCTCCATCAGTCGTCTGCATCTCCTCTGACTCCTCCATCACTCCGTCTTCTGCATCCCCCATTACCTCCAATATGTCCATCTTCCTCGAGGTCGTTTGAAACACCATCTGATCGCATCTTCATCCAGTGGGACAACTCCTCTCCTCCGAAATGTATAACAATATGGTTGACGTAGGTCTCATATGGTCTCTATTTATTATTTATTTATTTAGTTTTAATTTTATATGGTCTCTGTTTAATCTGTTTCATTGTGGCCTTTGATTATTTTTATTTCATATTGGTTGTAAAATCTCAATGAACCAATGAATTGATTGTAAAATCTCAAATTTGATAGGATGCTGGATTTTATCAGAGAATGAGAGTTGGCTTGATTCAACAGTTATACTTGTAATTAGAGGTGTCAACTGGTCAGATAGAGGCATCAATGGAAAATTGGTATATGCCTGACTCATTTGTACCATTAGTGCTTACTAATACGAAACTCGTGCAATGCATTGCATGCGTTGGATATGTTTTTAGCACAAAATTAGTATTAGTGGAAGCTGACCCATGCATTGGATATATTTTATCATTCCTTTTGATGTTTACTTAGTTTTTTAAGGTTTATGTAGTTTGGATATTCAATGTAATAAGGAATCTTAAAATTTTTATTCTCTTAAATTTGTATCGGCCAAAAATACCCTTTCTCAGTTCCACAGAAAAGTTATTTCCCTTACGAAATATTCAAGCACAGCAAGTGTCATTTTTAAGGAGTTTCAATTCTCAGTACTTAGTAAATTCTAATTCAGCTCTTGGAATTGCTATTTCAGCCTTTTTTTTTTTTTTTTTTTTTTTTAAACG